>JACDQD010000001.1:41174229-41777902 GCA_019843655.1 Lethocerus indicus
GTCATATCCTCCCTAAAACAGTTTGAATGAATTAAATGTATATTAAACAACAGTTTGGCAAAATTTTACAATAAGTAGCAATTAAGTTATGAGGCTATAAATCTGAAAACGTCTTGTAATTCTTCTTGTAATATGTTCCTCCAAACTACTGCTAATGTGTAACTTCGTTTTCCTACTGTTATAACAATATAACATTTCAAGGCACTAAACATTAGTGGTAGTTGAATTTACTTGAATATTACTTTTAAATTGGTTAAATTTAAAGATCAGAATATAATTCCTCAAAAGTTTTGACCATATTAAGCAATTCTTACTGAAACAAGTGTTTTTCGGAATGAATCTAATATTTTTAGTGCCATATCATAATCCTTCAATAAATGATATGCCATTGCAAAGCTAATCCAAGATGCTCGTTGTGCTGGTCGTAACATGAATAGTTGATATCTTGTATCCTGGAAAAAAATGTAAAGACTAAAATATATCAGAACCAATTAGTAGTAATAAATAAATAAAGCTAATAACTAAAGTATAATATGATAAATATAAATTTACCAAGAATTCATTAAATATCAACTGTTATCACTATAGATGACGATCAAAATATTTTTTTAATTTAAAAAGTAATGAACATACATTCAATTTCAACAAGTATCAAATATAAATAATTAAGGGAAAAAAAAATTTTTTTGTTCTCTGTATTCATGTACCGCGCAAATGTGCCTGATGCCTCTATGTGCGGTGAACAAAATAAAAGTTTAATTTGAAATAAATGGAAAATTCTTACCCTATACCCTTCCAAATCTCTCATCTGAATTTGTAACAGAGATAAATCTCGAAGGATCTGG
The DNA here is from genome assembly GCA_019843655.1 of Lethocerus indicus. Lineage (NCBI taxonomy): Eukaryota > Metazoa > Arthropoda > Insecta > Hemiptera > Belostomatidae > Lethocerus > Lethocerus indicus. Next base: position 41,175,075 of record JACDQD010000001.1, read on the forward strand.
ATATTGTCCTTTTCCCATTTTAAGGCATTTCTATAACATTTTATTGCTTCATCATACTTTTTATCTGAACGTTGGAGGAGACCATAAACATGCCAACATACATGCGATTTTAAATCATTTCGTAAACCACGTCTAACGTATTCATAAGCTTCTTCTTTTCTCCCTAAACAGTTCAAGGTTAAACCTTTCATCGCCAAAGTTTCTGAAACATAAAAAGTATTTCAGATATTTCATTAACATAAATTAGCTTCTAAAAATGTTTATACATTGAACTAGTAAATAATCACTAATATTGGAAACAAAATGATTAAATTGTTGAAAACAACTTGAAAATAAAATATTTATGAACTAATAAAAAATGAAATTACATATCATTTGCAAAATTAAAGTAATCACAAAGTAATGATTAGTCAAAATCTGTTGAAACTAATTAAAATGTTCTATTAAATATAATAATTGAATTGTAAGGTCCTATATGAGTCAAGTTCTACATATATCCCATACAGCCAACATTATCAACCAAATATTAGTTTTTTGCATTATATAAATTGCAATTATATAAACAGTTAAGTAATTTAGATCATTTTTAAATGAAACATTTATTTTATAATAATAAGACTCTTCGGTACAAAATAAAAATACACTGAACCACATTATAGTCCTAATAATTGAACTATCCAATGAACCCCTTGCAAATAAACAAAACTATTGGCCTCAAGTTGTAACCAGTATTTTTATCAATACAAATCTAAATCAATATAAAATTATTTGGCATTTTATGAAAACAAAAATGTTTTTTACTTTAAGTATCTGTATTTTGGTTTAAATAAAATCAATGATAAACCTTAATAATGTAACAAGATAAACATATAAGTTAAATGTACCACGTGGGTTAGGGAACCACAATATACAAAAAAAGAAATTTATAATGGTTTCATTAATGATATATATTGACTTTATGCTTATGATGAGCCAGTATCTCAACATGAAAACTGAAAGTATTTGTTTTCATTAAGCCACTGGAAACAAGTTAAGGTTACATCTTGAAACCTCACCATCATATTTATATAGAATGAAAATAGATTACTGCATAACAAATTAAGCAAACTGATTGAAATTAAGTACAAAGTAACTGAAATTAGTTCAATTAACACAACAAAGAAGGTTATTTTTTTAAAAATAAATTTTTTAAATATGATTGTTTTAGAATGAGGTTATAATGAAATATAACATTTTATATGTTTAACATGTTTCTCAATATTTTGAATGATGGGAGGAATATATTTTTGAAAGATTACAACTTATCAAAACAGAAAGAGTTTTTTTATAATTAAACGAATTTGAAGACATTTGCATTCCCATTTATTGTACTTTATGATTCTACTGATATGATACAAACAAATCCTTATCTATTATAAGATCTATGAGCAACAGAAATATTCATAAACCTAAGAAGTAACTAATGCATAGCTGATTCGTCAAGAGTGTTAAGTCATCATGAATCTTCTATCAATTTTATTATGTCTACTGCATTATTCATAATAATTTTAAACATGTAATTTTATATATGGAATTTGTGTAATTAGTTAGTATAATTAATGTAACTCGGTAAGAAAGACCATAAAGAGTAAAAATATGAAATGGGCCAGACAAATCTCAGTTCAAAAGCGACTACAAATAAAAAATAACTATTTTAAGTTTGTTAACTTCCTAAATTGAGTAACATAAACCTAATTTTTGTTTAATAAGATTATGATAACCAAGGCACTAATTGTAATCTGTTTAAGGCTTTATGTTTAATGTTATCTGTTATCTGCACAGGGATCAAAACCAGCAGTTATTAATAACTAACAAAAATGAACTTACCTCCATGTTCTGCATATTTTGGGTTCGATAGTATCTGTTTTGCAAATTTCAAGCCATTCTTGTATTGCTTGTGCTCATAACATTTCTGCAAATAACAATAGTGAAATGAAAATATCCGAATATTAAAAGACTTTCAATATTATTATTATTATTACTACAATCAAACTACTAATTCCTCTAACACGAACAAATACGACGAACAAAAAGCACTATTAATGTCGTTATAACTTATAACATTACAACCGAGGAAACAGATCAAAAATGATTAACATTAACGTAATGTAAACGGATTACCAAAATACGCTTAAATTGTGAGTTTTCCTTAGGTGGTAGTGGATTGCTAGAAGGCATAGTACGTCTAAATGGGTATTCCGTTAACGAAGAAAGAAGTCTTCAAATACAAAAATAAATATAACAAAACCTCGTGGCTATAACCCAACATAAAATGGAGGTTATATCAATTGCTCGAAAATACCGGCATTTGACAGAGCTTATCTTGCAACCAATCGAATAATTTGATATAAAATTTATACAAACGGAGAAGAAAACAAAATTTAGCGATTTTTTAAAAATATTTTTATATTAGAGTAAATTAAATATGACTCGTATACTGTGCACTCCGAATAAGGAAAAATGTGGATATTATACACTCTGATTTAGTTAGCCAACATGGCGGACGTTAAGGTTCGGAGTGAAGTTCAATGAAATAATAAGGTTATAATGGTGTCATTAATTAAAAATCAAATTTTTAAACATCTTTCGCGGTAAGTTACAATTTTTCAGACCTCAATGATTCCTACGAAAAAACTATTGCGTTCACTGTAAAGTTATAACTAGTGCTTTGATTACTGTATTTTGGTGGTGACAAAATATTGTGGAAAATTAGTTTCGGGAATTCATTTGTATTTCATTACAGTTCTTAAGGTCGATTTTTAAATATTCTTTTGGTCACTTATTGCCTAATAACTAAAAACTAAAAAACTTGCCTTTGTTGACATTTAGTTTCAAATGTAACCATAGTCAAGACTTCCCAAGTTTGACAGGTCTATAAACTGGATTTGGACAAACTTGTACTTCGTTTTCCTTTTATAATATGTGTAGTAAATCAGTTTCATATTTTGATGGTCTATGGAGTAGGAATATTTATGTTCAATATCATATTCTGGCAATGTTATCTTGAGCCCTGTTTAATATAAGTTTTAACATAGTCAATATAATTTGTATATTATTAAATCTTGTTAAATTAACAACAGAAATACAAATTATAATGCGAGTTTATACTTCTATTATAGTTATAATATTTTAATTATTCAATTTCAGTTAAAATATAATGTTACTCAAGAATATTCTGTTTGAATATATAATATAGTGTTGAATAAATAATAATTTTTTAGGTTCACTAAAAATCTTTCACCAGATAAAATCAACGTTAGTACATTCAAAGGAGAAGGTGAACTTACCTCTTTAGAGCTTGATGAAATAGTACTTACAGATTTATTGGAGTTACCACTCTGGCTTCGATTGACCAGTGCATGGTGTAATAAAGTTTCTTTTCGTGTACAATGGACAAAATTAAAGACAGTTCCTATTTTTATTGTAAGTACACACAGATATATATACACACATACATTATGGTACATAATTAAACTATTACCAAAGGTGAAATGTTATGTATTTTTAATCCTCTAAAATAATACAGGAATACTTTAAGGGGTTGGAATGATTAAATCTGCAAAATGAGTCATGCTGTTTATAATAGAGATTGTGTCCAATAAAATCAATATAATTCTAATTTTCATATATTTTATCTAATAAATACATTTTTGTCTAATTGTAGTATTTTGTTTTACAGTCTTTAGATGAGGTTGAGGTTCGGATAGAAACATGTGAAGAATTAAGGTCAATGTCTCTCCATCAAGGGCTCTCAACTTATGGAACTACAACAAAGTATAATTTTATAAATAAAGTAATTGATGGAATGACCATATCAGTTAATACAGTAAAAATTATATTTAACAGTCCAGCTTTCACAGCCATAGTATTGGTAAGACAAATTCAGATTAATCTTTGGTTATTCACTATTAATAACATATCTAAGGTATACAATTATTTATGTACATAGTTAAAATCTTGCCTAAGATGTTCCATAAAAAAATATTAGACTTTAATATAATTAGACTTTACAATTGTTAATTCATTTTGCAATATAACCTCAGCATCTATTTAAGTGAAAATCAATGAATTAGGCTCTTTTTATTAGTAGAATGAATATTTTTATTTCCTAGATAATGAGAATATTAGTTGAATCAAAATCTCCAGAATGGCAAAGGGTTGATCTCACGATGACAAGATTAAAGGACACTTCAAAAGGCCAAGTATTAATATTCAAAGAATTAGAGTGGCAAACACTTAGGATTGAAGCAAGTTCAACAAAAGATGTTAATCTGCCTCCTTTGAGATTACTCACCAATAAAGCAAAATGTAGAATAACTATTAAAAAAAGAATATCAGGTTTGTCATTTATGTTATTTCATTATTTTAATCTATAGATGTAGTTACTTTGTTGGGCTGTAGTTACCTTGCATTTGTATATTTGTTGTGCTCAATAAACCATCATATCAAGTTTATTAGTGACTTGGTAATCTCTAAATTGTACTTATGTCAGAACCTGAATGATTTATTCATTTCAGTTAATACTAATTTTTTTTCTTTAATGCCTTTAAACTTAATAAGTAAGATTTTCACTATTCCATGTAATTGTTAACTTATTGAATTTTTTGTAGATTGTTTTGTAATGGGATGCAAACTGTTATTAATATTAGAAGATCTTCTTTGGGTTCTGACTGATTCTCAACTAAAGGCTGTTTTACATTTTGTTGAATCCTTGTCTGGTTTAGTTCAAAAAGCTACAGAAGTTACTCGAACAAAAAAAGCTGCAAGGAAGTTGGAAGTAAGAGAGAATAGTGTATTGAGTTATCATTAGGTCATGATTATTTTAAAAAATCGGTAGATTGAAGAAATATGTTTTTCACATATCATTTTGTATACATTTTCAACATTCAAATTTATTTTAGGTTCTTCCTGAGTATCAAGCACAATTGGCTCAACAGGCACGTGCTACAGAGTTAAACACAAGAGAACAGATATTTGCTACTTGTGATGTGATTGAAACTTCGTACCACTTCTGGGCTAAAAAAATAGATTTGCATCTTAGTGATGATGCTGGTGGTAAATAATCAACTTATAAAGTTGTTTGTGTTATTGTGATATGTATTTCAAACATTGTTATTCTTTTTTAAATGTATGGATCCAGAGATTATGTTCTTTGTAGGTAACTAATAAATTTTTTAATCAAGAACTAGAGAAATCTAACATAGTTTAAATTCTGATTTTTCTCTGTCATTTAAATTTATATTGAATGGAAAATAAGAAAATGAAAATAATATTTGTAACAGATGGTAGATCATGTCACCCATTATTAAGCAAAGGGAGTGCTGTACATATGCAAGTTCGCAATCTACAGGTTGATTGTTATCCATACCACTTGGCTGCAGGAGACAGGTTTCATTGGGCTAGGTATGTATAAAATTGCTATATGCTGGATAAGATTACCTATATGTACTTTAAATATCAGTTATTAATTGTCATTAATATTTTAATAGAATTTGTTTACCATAATTCATGCAATCTTCTGTCTATATATGCTCATGGTGCTAGTTTAACACTAGACAAAATCAGCAGGTGGAGACACAATGATATTCCAACACTCACACACTCTAACTGTCATTCATTTATTTGACTTATATTATTTAATTGTTTGAACATTTTCATTGTCATAACATTAAATGTTTTATTAATTTATCTATTAATCTAAATAATCTGTTATCATTATTGGTTACATTATTTTTTCTATACTAAGTTACAATTTGGTGAATGTGTGTCTATTTATGTGTACATGTTAAAAAGTTCTTTACTTTTTTTTATAAGGACTCATGCAACCTTTTTTGACTTTGACAATAAATTAATTCTTTTAGGTATAATCATATGAGTTCTCCTCACACTCAGTGGCTTGCTGCTTCACAGGCAGCTTTTAAAACCTCTCTACTCCAGCTGTTAGAGTCGAATAAGCCGCGAGGTTCAATTGTCTCAGACCAAGTATGTTAAATGCAAAAATAGAATGATTCATTCAGGGTATAATTTCATGATAAATATTACCACTGTTATTAAAACTTACTAATGGAATTAATTCTAAGTATATTGATAGACAATAGAAACATAAGGTTTATTTTTACAGATTATAACTAGGGATAACATGTTAATGATAAGTAGTACTTATTATTGGATCACTATTGTCAATAATGGTAAATAAAACCTTCTGTAGTGAATTATATAGTTCTGGAAATACATACTTTCTGTAATTTAATTATGCAAATGGTCATGGGGTGGTATCTTCAAACCCAGAGGTCAAATGAATCACTGAGACCCTAACGATCCATACGAGTAGGACAAATAATAATAATATCTCATTGTAGTAAATTAATACTGATAAAAAATCTATAAATAAAAAGCAGTAATCATAATAACAAATTTAGTTCAACAAATTCATATCCAGCTGGATAGTCAAAAATGCAAGTAACATTTGCTAAAGTTAGTACTATAAATTACAATAAGGTAACCAATCAAAGGAAGTATTAAAATGTATCATTAATATGATGAATTCAGTTTGTGAGTTCCTTCTATGTTGTATGAATTGCATAATTAAATACATTTTGCAGGATAAAATATTACTTTGTAGATTTGTAGAGATGGAATAGGAAGCATTGGTAAATAGAAGTGTATCACAATATATCAAAAATATGTTAATAACCACATGTTTAAAAAAGATTAATATGCACTATAATATCATAAAATGTAACCTTTTCTTGTTTATAATAATTTCAGTTATGTGTTTAATGCCTTAGGACACCTCCCATTTGTTATATATAAAGTATATAAATCGTATGAATAAAAGTGTGTGTATATTACAGTGCTGATAATATGTATTAAGTATTTAGAAATATGGAATAACTTAAAAATTTGTTTTAGGATGATGGAACAAATGAGAGAAAGAAACATGGCCTCTCACCACCTGGTAACAATCAAGTGAAAAAGTATGTACTATCACAATTAGCTAAAGTTATGACATCATGCATAGTTCTTAGAATTGAAGACTTTATTGTACATCGTGTGACTACTAACAATAAACAGTCTCCAAAAGAATTTATTAAAGGTCAGTCCTGTTTTTATTGCTACTCTTTTGTATTTTTAATGTCACAATTTTGTTAATAAAATATTGAAACTTTTTTAAACATATACATAAAATTGTGTTGTATTACACCTCTGCATTACATTTTAAATAAACTTAAAAGTTTTATCTTCTAAAGTTAATGTATTATTCCAAAATTAATGGTTTATTCCATTATATGTTGCATTTTTCTGAATTTTTGTTAATCCGTTTTACCATTTTCAATAGATAATCAAAGGACCATATTATAACATAATCAGAGTTGCCATTAGTCTGTATGTATGTGTGTATATGTGACAATTATCATTATTTTTTTATTAATTCTTCGGCGAGCTGTGTAGAATGTATGTTAGAATTAATCTATAGCTGAATATTGCTGATTACTTATATAAGATTTGTGATTAATACTATTGTACATACATATTTTAAAAAGGTGTAGGTCTTAGATAGTAAAATCATGCCCAGATAGACTAGGTAGGTCTTTTTGTCAAAATACATGCCAATAATTAAGTCATAGAAGATTGTGTTTTATCATTGTTTATTAAGATACGGATTTTTTTTCTAGTGGCGAAAATTGATACATGATTATTTTTGATAATATTTTGCAATAACTATTTCAATATGGTTGCATCAATTATGTAAATTTGAGTTTGGGATATTTTATTCCAAAATTAGTGGAGTTTTAAGAAAGTGAGGCAGACACTGTGCGTTAAGCTAATTTAATGTTAATATGCTTATGCTAATTATTTTACTTTGCATGATCAGTTATGCAACTTGAACACCTTTAGAGTTATATGATTTTGTAGCAACAGATTTTAAGGAAAAAATGCATTTTGTAAAATATTTTTACATTTTAGTTAGTTTGCATGTTTTTCTATTTAGTGCAGAAGTGTAATTGGTCTAGTTACTCTTTAATTGTAAGCAGTCTTATGAAAAATCATTTGTTATAGTGAAGTTTATAATTATTTTTTTATTGTTAAGGGCAGCATAAAAGGCGGGAAAGCTTAACTCAAGGTATAATTAATCTATTGTACTTCTGTTTTTTTTAAATTTAGTTGGGAAGTCATTATTGCATGTCATGCTCTGATTTATCATTCACTTCATTATTTCATTCAGTGTTTAAATATTCCAGCATATACTTTATCAATTTTAATTTCTCTTAATGATCATTTTCCATCTTTCAAGTTGCTGATGAACCTACAAGACATTAGTGGTTGTTATTATCCCATAAGATATCATCCTGGGTAGGGGAATTTGGTTATGCATGATGCTCCCATCTCAGCCCCTGCTTATGAATTTTTACTTTTCTTATCGTTAATGATTAAAAATGATTTATTAAACATAAATTGGTATATTATTTGTAACTTATGTTAGTATATGTAAGCATGAATATTTCATTCATATATCGTTTTATAGCTCACTTTTATTGAAATATAAAAAATTAATTCACCTGGAAAGGTTATTATATTGCTGTTAATTATTAATCTTTTTAATGAAGAAATTTATTGTTCATTAAAACTTATGTCTTGTTCTTTTTTTATTTATAAATTTCCCTGTAAAGGAAATATTACAAAGAAAAAATGTGGTACCTTAAAAAGAGATGAAAAAAGTAGTAAGGCAAATATTTATAAGTAAATATTGCATATTATAAAGAAGGAGGTATGCAAATTGCAGAGAGAAGATTGAACGTGGGACAAATATTGGTGAAATTGGGTCAAACATTGGCTTAGGTCTAGTAGAGGACATAGTTTGAAAAATGTATGCAAATGTTTGGCTAATGAAGGTGTGTGAACTATATATGGTGTTCAGCCTGGAAATATAATGGGAGATGTTCTTAAGATGAAGGTTCGCCTCTACCTGTGTCACCATTGTTGGTATTTAATGGTAATAGTTCTACATAACATTAAAAACAAAAACCTCATCAAACTTTTATTCATCAAGTTCACATTAACTTAATTCAGTTTATTTCAAATTTACTTATTAAAAGTAAAATGCGGTTACAATAGTGGTTACATTTATTGATTTGATTTTCATTGACTGACCAGTCTTCTTGGGTCTCAAATACAGTCTTATTTATATCTTTGGGAGGGAAACAATTTAAATATTTCAAAGAAACTGACCAGAAAAAAATTTCTATTCTTTAGTATGTTACATGTCTTTATATCAATGCCTCTGAATGTATATGATGATCACTGTGCTTGGGTTTATCAATTTCTTCAGATATTTCTTTGTTTAACACTTAATGCTAAGCCTGAAAAATGTTGGTGTTGGGTCAAATTTTTAACCCTTTCTTTAATGATCTCATTTTAACACTTTTCGGACAGTTGTGTTTGTAGATATAATACTGTGTGGCTCTTAATGAAAACCTGTCCTGTACTAATTAATTCGGTTGGTTATTACCCAAACAATGTTTGCAATAATACTGGTAATTAGTTGATAATACAGTTTTTACTTAATGGAATTGTGGTGGAAATAAATAAACATATATGTGATCACCATATGGTGTACAGTGTTGATTAAAAACTAAATTTAAAGGTTTTAGGCTAATAAAATGGTTTATAGTAAACTAGTTTTCTTTCAGAGTTTAGTGTTTTCTTTAAATAAAACAATAGCATTGAAGTATGAAACTCATATATTTTGAAATTTAGTATTTAGATACCTATTATATAACATCTATTTGTTGTTTTCATTGTATTTAGTGTATTGATAAAGTTAAATTTCTATTCTGGTTAATTATCTGTAAAATTGTGTAATATTAAATAGTAAAACTATTAAAGAATGAAAATAATAATATTTTTCCTATTAATAATAGGAAGAAACCATTGAAAAGGTTAAACTATACATATAATAAAATGGATAATTAGTTACCAGAACTCTTTTATTGTTCTCTTTGATATAATTGACCTACTGTATTTATTAATGAATATACTTTGCATTAATTAATGCATGACAGTTTTATAACGGAATGTGCATGTACATTTAATTATAATTCTTCATTTGTTACTATTAAGAACTACCTCATTCTCTTAATATTGCCTGTAGGTTATAACAATATTTTTTAGCACACAGATTTTTTAGTTAATTCACCCTTTATATTAGTGAGGGTAATTCCTTGAGTGTATGGGAAATTGATGTCTCATATTCGTGTTCAATTCATTTGAATGTATAATTTTGGCTATGAATAACATTCATAAGTCAGTTGTAATTATCTAGTAAGAAAACCAATAATTTTGAAGTAAATACAAATCATTTAATGTATGCTGCTGGTATTAAAATATTATATTTATTATTCCAATAGTTTATAAATTACATATATATTCCTCAATGTACAAATTTATAATAATTTAAAAATGCAGAACTGTATAGTCATATAAAGCATTTTTTTTTACATTCATTTTACATGTTTATTTTACATTATTAATATCTTTGTCTCTTCCTGTGGCATCTTGGAAATGTAACTAATAATTTACTTCTTTTTTCATGTTTAAACAATTAATATCATTGTATTATGTATGCATGCTATATATCTTCACGTGTGCATGTTTCAATGACACTTTGTAAGATAAAAATAAAATGTATTATTTGTATTGCCTACATGACTACATATATATTGTTAATTTTGCAGAATATATATTTCAATTGTTTGTAATAGTTATGGTCATACTAAACTAGAATTAGTATTCAATGATTGGTACTATTCAATAAAATCCAGTAGATATAACTACTAAATAAATTATACATATTTATTTTGAATAAGCTCATATAAACAATAAAAAATGAATTATCTTTGAATTATAAATATAACATGTTTCATGATGAAATTACATCTCATAACATACATTTTTACATCTTAGGTCTTACATTTTTTTTAATAACTAGGCAAAAAAATTTAGTTGAATTGTGTTGCTATTTTTTGATGATGACTATCTTGCAAGTATTAGACACTAAGGCACATATAATGAAACAAAGTTAATCAGGTATTTTTGACTACATTCAGTTTCTTACTTATCCACAACTTTATCTTACTTGCTGGTATACCTCATACACTAAAATGTGACCAAATCATCTTGTTATAATATTATATCTATTGATTTCAGTGTTTGGATGAATATTTAAGATTCTTTTGAAAAATGAGTGGCTTAAATTTCTTCCAGAGAGAATATATGTTACCATATTTATGTTTCACTGTTCATATATTCACACACAGTTGGCTTTAGAACACATGATACATAATAAAACAAGTAGTTAACAGAAATTTTAAACTTTTTCAACCGTCTAAGGTACGAGCTTCCATTGTTCAAGAGATACAATCTTCATATAATTTTACCAATCTTGTTTAATTTTATTCTACAAATATCAAAATATTATTTGTGATAATTGTACATAGTAGCCTTCTCAAATGGTATTAATCAATTTGTAATTTCTCGGTAGATTGGTAACCTTTAACATTTAGTTGTGGTTACGGTTAATATTCAACAGAAGATATTTGGTGTTTTATTTATATTGTAAAGATATTTAAGGGCTATGCCATAACTTAATTAATGATACTTTTAATATTAGGTAATAGCACTTTTCACAAATTATGTCTGGATAGGTACATTCTAAACATATTATGTTATTTAAATTTGAATCTCTGCCCATATCGGCGGCAGGCGAAATTACGTGGCAAACAAATGATGTTTAAAAAAAATTTTAGTTTCTGACTGCTGCATATTTTATTACATTTTTTAACTATTTAATTTTCATGGATACTTTGGGTTGTAGCATATACCTAATACATACAATTCTAATGTAATAATGTGCCCAATATTAATATAATTATATTCATTTGTTTTTCTTTATTTTTTATTTATTAGTAAAATTTGTTTGAAATTTTCAGTTGACAGTGACAGGCATATATCTCCTTTGGAAGTCACATTGCATGCTGAATTTACATACTATTATTATCCTGGAGATATTCCATTTCCACGTGAGTAAAACAGTTAAATTTAACTCTTAATATTATCCCTTTATTGCCTCTTACAGATTTTTGTTTCAAATGGAATTATATTGAAAATATTGAGTGTTATTGAGGCCATCTGTCATTATTTGTTATTAATTATTTCATATACATATACAAGTGAAAATTAAAAATATGATGATTTTTTCTTATTATTTAAAATGCATCAGTCATATACCAATAGAATTATATTTAAATCCATTTTCCAATTACTTATTTTTCAGTTCCTCCACCAAAATTTTATGTTTTGATTAACCCAGTACAAGTGAGTTTTGATGTTTCAACACTTTTATGGATGAATTCATTTGCTCTAAATTTACATCAGTCATTTTTGAGAACCAAGAAGGAACCAACATCTACAAGTTATGTTGATGTTAAAATTGAAGCCATAATGCCAAGAGTAAGCATTCTATTTTAAAAGTATAAACCATTATTAAAGTATTATAATGTAGTTTTGTCTCTTAATGTGTTATTTACTAAAATAGTGAGTGTCAGATACCAGTATGACTATTATAACAGTGAGAGGACACATTTTGTGCGCCCATATGGGTACACCCAGCATTTAAATGTTAATATCCTAATAGATCTTATTGATTTATGAGATAGTTTTTTAATAATTAAACCTTATTAAATGAAAAGTATATCTCTTAATGTTTTTTATCAATATATATATATATATATATATATATATATATATATATATATATATATATATATCATGAGTATAAGTTATGGAATTTATTCCAGATAGTTTTTGAGAGCAGTAGTGAGGTACAGTATGGGCAACGTGACAGGCCTAAATCTCTTCATATACAAGTTAGCAGAGCCCTAATTAGTAATGTTCGAAGTGCCGACTCATGTAGTAGAGCTGATCTAGCTAAGTGTATTCATGCATCACAACTTGGATCTCTTTTTTATAGCACAGAATTTCCAGCTAAGACAGGAGACTTCAATGTTGTGACTGAAAAGTTTATTAAACATGTTCAGTGTGAGTTTTTTATTAATCATGGTAATTGCGAGGGTGATAAGTATCTTCTGGTACCACACTATGAAAAAAGCTTTTTCTAGACACTTATTTTTAAAATAATAATTTATGTAATTGTTTTTAGATTTTTTAAACGTCATAATATGTTTCATATGGTAAACATAAATATCAAGAATTCTACTACATACCATCAATATTTTATTTAATGTTTCTTTATTATTTCCATTATTAGGTGAAGACAGTGTACATACTCCAGTACATCAATTACTTGTTTCATCCGTTGATGAATTGATTAGTTCACTAAGCAAAACATTACTGTGGACTGAAGCTCGGGATGTTTGGTATGTTTCTTTTGTTCTATCTTAATTCAAATTAGAAGTATTGTTGAATATTTATTTATTTATTTTAAAACCATTTATTATTTGTATGCTATTGTTTTTGTTATTATCAGGGCTAAACTGATTACTTTCTATTATTTTTATATGAAATAATACAGTTCATGCTTTGTAGGTGCATTAATCTTGAACCTCTTTGGGGAGATTTTTATGGAGCACGAGGGGTTGCTCATAATAGACCTGTTCCTTTTTTGGATGCTTTTCCTCTTAAAATATGGGTGCATACAAACACATCATTTCCTGAAGCAGATGTAGAGGATAAAGGGCCTGATATACATGCTGTGGCTTATATATCAAGCCTTATATCATTGCAATTAAATCATTACCAATTACTCTTTCTACTTCGACTAGCTGATGAATTTACTGAGGTAATGAGTTAGTGTACAAATCTTATGGTTTGTATTTGTATATTACTAACTTATTAATGCAAAATTTCTTTTTTAGCTTGTAACGATATTAGGAATGGATTCAGAAAGAATATCTAATGGGAAAAAAAGCTCTTTTGTACTTGGTGCTGTTATACCACAACTTGAAGTAACTCTTGTCATGCCATCACAGACACATGGAAAGGAATCATCAGGTGCAGATATTGAATCTGTAATTCCAGATACTTCCAGCCTTGCAGATGATGTTGTAACCAACCCTAGTATTCAGTGGAACACAGTCGTATCAACTAATATAATACAGGTACATATTTTTCCTCTTATTTTTTAATTTATTTGAAACATAATTCTAAAAATTATATCTATTGTAATAAACCAATATATATCTACTGATCTTTATTTTGTGGTGTTTTTGTAGGATTTTCCACTCAGGAAAGGACCACTTTTTTCAACCACATCACCTCCCAGTGATCAGTTAACAATGGAATTAGGTTCACCCAGTAAACCTAAATTAGTAAAACAAAATATTAATTCTGTCATTGGCTTGCAATCAGTTAAAAAGGGGTTTACAAACATTTCAAACATGTTTGAATCTGTTCTAAAACTGCCTGATGATAATGTAGATGCCTTTTCCATAAAGTATGCAATGTCTGTTAAAATAATTAAATAATAGTGTACCTTGTTTTAATTTGTTTTTGAATTAAGTTATTCTGGTGTTTATTTTATTTTTGATATTTCAATTTTAGGTCAGAAGGAAGCTCTGATAGCGATAACTATGTTGCAAGATTGTCAGGTCATTCAAATGATGCTATGTTTATTGCGGAGAGTTGTGAACTTAATTGTGGTGTTGAATTAGCAAGTGAAGTATTAGAAGATGAAGATAATCAATCAGGTGCAACCCTTAGCATGACCACTCCAAGTGAAAATCAGTCCAATGCAAGTTCATATCGCAGAAAAGATATGGTAATATTTTCCTTATAGCATATGACAGTTAGCTGTCAATAACTTTCATGTATTGCATGTTCAAACATTCAAAAAGTCTGAAATATACCATTCCATTACTTTATTATGTCTGCACATATCTGATGGTAAGAAAATCAAATTATACCTTGTTTTTAAACCATTAAAATTAATTAAAGTGAAGAATACAAACAATTTAAGCATGTGATATGTGTTTGAGACAATAAAACTAAATTTCCCAAAGTGTATAAACTGTCAATACAATTTGGAAGAACTTTAAAATAACATTTAGTAAACAACTTCTTCAAAAAAAAAAAAAAACGGACTCTGGATTTCTTTATGTGATTTAATTCCATTTCATAAGTATATAAATATTGTAATTATTATAAAAATTAAAATATTTGTGTTTAAATAAAAATTAAAATATTTATGTGTTTAAAATAAAATAAAAAATGTCACTGTTTCTCTCTATTTGACAATTTAAGATATGGTTATAATTTAGTCCATTTAAATTTTTCAGATATCAATTGCAACATTTAAATTAGGTCAACTTGAAGTTATACAGCAATCAGAAGGGCTCAAATCAGATATTAAGGTGCATATATCTAATATAGCTATTGATGAATGTCCAGCTATTCCATGGGACGAATTTCAAGTAAGTAGGTTTATTCTTTATGCTTATTTCTTGCCTTAAAAATTAATCATTGGAACAGCTTGTTTGTTTATAATGATAGAAAATAAAAATATATCTAATTTCAGAATAAATTCAGTACTCGTTCTCGGGGATGGAGTGAAGTATGTGAGCTACCTGCTGAAAGACCAAGGATACGTTTAAGGGTGGAGCATTCAGTTCAAGTTGGTGACCCAAAGAGTTGGCTTGGTCCAAACAATTGTTCCTGGTTTAATGATCTCTTAATTATATCCATAACCAATATGAATCTAAAAATAAATTCTGCAACCCTTACTGCTATTGCAGATTTCCTTGTAGATGATGTTCTCTCTCCACCTTTGCCAATGGAGGTAAGTGAACATATAGTATGTCTGTCAATGAAGTAATTATTCCTAATGTGTAAATATGTATTTGTGTAAGTGTCTGTATATTTTTCTCAACATATGGTTGTAATTTAACATCTTATTTATATATATTTTAATGTTACATAGATAAACTTAGAAAACATTGAGGTTAATCTTGTTGAGGAAAGGATGTCAGGTGGTGGAACACCATTAAATGTGTCTGTGGCACGTCTTCATATCAGCAGAAATAAGGAAGGAATAGTTCTTATTGAACCATTTATGCCTTATACATCAAACATAAATTCTAATGAAGTATCAGACCTAAGAGCAGAAAATGAACAATTACGTCGACGATTAGCTGCTATGGAAAGATTGAATGAAGAAAATCATTATTTAAGAAAATGTGAAGAAGAGACACATGTTCTTAGGTAATAATATTCATGATTTTATTAACATTATTAGAACAGTATTAAAATATTACAATTTTCATTAACTCATAATATTTTCTAGATCATGCTTAAATGAAGCTCAGGATTCCATGAATAAGCTGTTACAGGAAAAACAAAGTCTCTTGGAACTTCTTAAAAATCAGCAGTTATCTAAAACTGAGAATAAAGTACAACATTCAGGGAAAAGATAGCAGCAATGCTGCTGCTTCAAGTGCTCCTGTGGTCAAAGAAAAAGCCACTAGAGAGCTTCAAAACAGAAGCAGTAGTTGGTACCTTAGAGTTTGGCAATTAATAGAAAATAAATACTCATTAATATTTTTCATATTTAGTTAAAACATTTGTTTAATTAGTATATGTAAAGCTTTTTACGTGAGAACGTTATTTTAAAAAAATGTCAGTATTGCAGTTACATAGAAATGATAATAATATATTCAAAATTGATAGCCCATAATATTCTGTGTTTAAAATACTTAATAATTTGATATAAACATCTTCTGGAGCATGGTCAGTTATATTTTTAAAATTATTAAGACTGATTTCCATACATTACTGCAAGAATGATTACAAGGAAAAACCATTCGATAATTTCTTTCTTGTCAAGCTAGTAAGCGATTTTGAAATTTACTTATTTATATCTGTTTTAACTGTACATTGTATAGATCATAAAATGTATAAGTCAAATTACTTTTTATAATGAATTATTTGAAATGTTATCTTTAACATCATTTTATGCTATTCATTATTGAATAGCAGTATCCTTTCTTTTTCCAATGAAATGTTTGGATTGTAAATGTTCTTAAATTGGAAACTATATTTTCTGTCAATAGACAGTCTGTATAAAACTTGCTGTTTTATAAATCATAATTAAATGTGTTTTGACGGTGCCAATTTTTAATTTTTTGGTTTTACTGTTCATTATTTCAGATAAAAGAGAACAAACATTTGTTTAATCCAGACATGTAGTGACAGTTGAGCAATTTTCTGTAAAAAGTGAGTGAAATATTATTATTAAAGTGTAATTTCATTTACTCCATATTTCAGGTAAGCGGTTTCTCACTATTACTTGGGTTGATTATCCCATTATAATATTTGTATAAAAACACAAATGTACATTGAATGTATCTTGTTATATATAATTGGTTGTATTTTAGGAAAGCAACATTTAAATGTGTAATTATGTAATAATTGTCATATTATAAAAATATTGTATTTAGCATTAAACCAAAGATAAGTTTCAAATGTGTGCACTTTGGACCTTACTTTTGGGTACTAATTAAATTAACTTTTATTGTGTTTTAGATAAATCAATATTTCTGATTAACCTTTAGCGGCACTTTGATTTGTTGGTTGGGTAAATTTAATTTTTTTAATATATTGGTTTTCCTTTATTTAATTTTTAACACTAGGTTTTAATTAAAGCAAACAATGCAAAAATATAATAGTATTTAATGAGTAAACACCATGAACATGTTTATGGCTATTATAATATTTGTATAGGTTTTATTAATACTGTTTTCCTATTAAAAATAATTCACAGGCACAGATTTGATTCAGGATATGTCCCTTAAGAAAGAATGATTGTTGTTTTAACTAATTAATTGTCTGATGTTAACTCTGAATTTGAATGTCAATTCTTTCCCTTGTCTCTTGAATTGAATGTATAAACTATTCTACTGTACAGACCTTCCATTTAAATATTGACCATAGTAATTGTAATCTTTGTTATGTGTCAGTGTTAATGATTCGGTGTTAATAATTCAGTGTTAATGTTTCAGTGTTAATGATTCAGTTAATTTCAATGAAGTCTTCCACTCACTTTTCGTAATTATGGATAAATTTGTAACTTGATAGAATTACTTCTTTATGTATACAATTATATTTTAAACCATTCTAGTATATTCTAAATTTGTCAAACTTCATACAGTAAATATTTTTTTAATGCTAGATACACCAATATGAGTTTCCTTTTCTCAAAATCAATATTGTATTGTTAAATTAAATTAGGGTTCATTTTACTATCTACTCGCAAGTATATATGAAAAATTGAATTCTCTCTTATTTGCTATATGTTTTCCTTGTACATTTTCTATACTCTCATTGTGGTTACTAGTGTAACTACAATGTAAACTTTTATAATTTATCCTGTATCTCATTTACATTTCATAATGTTTACTTTGTTAAGAAAATGTGAATATAACAAAAATATTCTTCAAAAATCACTAATCACAATATACAAATGTTAGTTTATTTCTGGAAGCATACAACAGCCCTATAATAACTCTTTCCTTATTGTATTTTCAATATTTATGATGTTAATATATGATTATTGTACATGTGATATATTTATACATAATTCACCTACTAGTCTCCTATCATTTTATATTGATGACAACTTAAATATATAAAAAAAGATATCTATTGTAGCAATATTTTAAAGTCTATAGATATATGTTTACCAAGAATTCCCTACCATCAGTAGTTAGAGGGAAATTCTATGCCTCCATCAGTACTTCAGTTTCTTTGGCTCGGTTTATTTCTACAAATTAATGTTATAAAACCAAAATATTGTTACATAATTTTTTCCATGTGGAGTTTGCACATGGTGCATAATGTGGTGGCATCCAAATGAGGTAACATAATTAAAACAATCAAATTTACAGTGCAGTTGGGCAATAACCCATTATTTACTGAATTTTTTATTTTAATTGAAAATCCATTCTGGAACACCAGACTGAAGTATTTCCTTGTTTGGTAATAAGATTTTATCGTTCGTTTGATTTTACACCTCATATTTACTCAAGTTTTTAACTACAATATTGTAAGTTTAAGATAAAACCAATTGTATTTTTTGTTCCAACCTATTTTTCCTCCCTATTTTATAGTGACAATTTTTATTAACTTATGCCCTTTTTGTAATATTCATCAATGCATAGGTGTTAACATATATTCAATAAATACTTAAAACAATAAATCAAACAGATTCGGGTGAGGGTGCATGTGTATATATACATATATATATATATATATACATACACACGTATATACGCATATAATAGTGGAGTTTTCGGAAAGAAAAACGGAATATAATTCAAAACAATCTTTCAACATATTTTTTTAAATATTTTAACAGAGGTTGCAGTATTCAATCTAAAAATAAGAAACAATAAATAAGCCACTGCAACATCGCTGCGCCAGTTTTATACCGATTATCGGGCTGTAGTTCAATTCGCTGTTGAATTATAGCGAGAGTGGTAGTATACAAGCTCTCAATTTCGTGCCTATTTTCAACTTGTATTTGATATAATCGGATGTTTCATAAGCTTTGTTCTTTTATTTCATGGCCATTGTGTAGAATCCTTTAAAATATCATTTGAGTATACACTTTGATCATCGTTGGTAATGGCTCGAAACACAATGCATACATGAGTATGGAAAAGATAGTTCACTCTCCGAGTTGCCTGGTCTAGTCACTGTGTTATCAATTCGTTTAGTAGGATGGAGGTTCGCTACTCGGATATAGGCAACGAGGGACCTTATTAGTCCGTATTTTTAATTTTGGCTGTGAGAATTAAACGCTGAATATTTCGTTTTTCACTATTGTGTTTTCTGGTGGAAGTATTTTTTTAGGAAGAAGGTGTATGTTCCTTTCAGCTGTGAACGAAGATCCCATCAGGTCGTTAAGTAGTGGTAAACCGTTCATATTATTTAGAAAAAGAAAGATTTGTATTTAATTACTGGGTGCATAGATTTTCCTTGGTGTAATATATTTCTTCTTTGTTGCAGGTTTTGCATAAAGTAAAAAAGATCTGACTTTTGGGTTAATTTTATTTGTCACCATAATTAAGAAATCGAAATGTTTATTATAAAGAATATGTGATATATTATCTTATAGTGATAAATGTTTAACTACTATGGATACAAATGTTTCCTCTAAAGCAGGAGCACAGAATAATATTGCCATATATATAATATTAAGTTTTAGACAAATTTGTCTTGTCACAGTTTGTCTTCCATTGGGAGGTTTGATAGTATGCTTTATAACTGCATATATATTTCAACAGGATGATATACATGAAACACATTGTCGGGTAATATACTTTTTATAGTTATATATTTATATTTTAATTTTTATTAGATAGGATTTCCAATATTAGTGCATTATTCAGTCTACTGGAATATGGGGTATGAATTTTCTTAGTGAATGATTAGTTTTCTTGTGTATAACAGGGCACAATTTAACAAAACTACTAAAATTGTGTTTGTAATCAATTACATTACTCAGTAATTAAGAATATACAATAAAACACAACAAAGGAAACAACTTTTCAACCTTGTCTTTGATCCATACTCAAATGTTAAATACTTGCATAGTATTTCAAAATGACATTTGTGTTAATATTGAGTAATAATTTATTTTTATGAATGTTTGGTTTAGGAAGTATTCTAATATTTTATTGATTCTGTAGGTACTTTGTACTTGTTAGCTCCAATGGTACAAAGAATGAATCAAAGTTTAATAAATCTAATTACACAATTTAACAATATCACATTGTACTTAAATTTTTTGACCTGTATTTCATTAAACTGTTTATTTGTTTAGTGTTTTTCCTCTTGTTTAGTTCTTTTTCTTCTGAACTTATTAATCATTTTAGGTGTATAATGTCATACCTTCCATAAGTGCAATAACCGGAATAAGCCCCCAAACATACTTATGGCGAATTTGTGTGGCATTTCACATTGGGCCTCGATTATTGATAGCATCAGTATACTATTCATATTATATGTCTTTACTGGGGCATGCAACATCAGATGAAAAAGTTAAACACACACGGCTAATAAAAATTTGTTATTGGTTGAACATAGTGGAAATTGCATCTCTGTGTGGTGTGACCTATATCTCTAATCGAGAAAATTATCGTAAGTCATTAATATTTTTATACACACACAGGCGTGCGTGTGTGTGTGTGTGTGTATTAATATGTGTGGAGAGAGAATTCATGGAGTCTGTTATATAAAAGTGCAAAATTATGTGTTACTGCTGCTTCTTATTAGTAACAGTAATAAGAATTTCATTATGTTATTTTAATACATAAATAGTTCATTTATAAATTTTGATTTTTTGTCATATATATATATATTTATTTATTTATTCATAATGAATACATTTGCTTTACAGCGGTCCATGAAAAAATATTTATTACATTTATGCTCTGCTCATTGATGTACATGTTGCTGACACTTCAAGTTTTTAAAGAAGTTCATCCTGACATGACTTCTTCACAAGCAACATCATTTTTAGTAAAGAAAATTCTTTTTGCCACATCTATTATTAGTACTATTGGGCTTCTGGTTTTCTTTGCTAAACACCGGCTCCTTTGCCATGCTATGGGTAATTCTATTTTAATTTTAGTTTATTAGATGGTTGATGCTATGTTATATTAGTAAATTCCGCAAGGAAAAATGCATGAAAATTAGTACACAATCATCTACTGAAGGAAAATAACGAAATATAAAATACAAAATCCATTTTATTTTTGTTTTTGTCTTGTTTGTATGAAGTTATATTTATATACATACAACTTATTTTATAAAAACATTTCGTTATATATTTAAATTTAATGCATACTGCAGTAGTTGTGTATAACTAAAATCTTATTCTGTACTATTTTTTCAGCATTTAGCTGGTTTGCTCTTTGTGAGTACATCATAGCAATTGCAAACATGGCTTTCCACGTTACTGTTGTATTAGATTTTCCAAAAGAGCAGCTAATGATAGCGAATGGAATGGATACACTGAAGGCAAATAGTAAAAGTTGGAAGTTGGAATAGATTGGTCCATTCACTTATCCCGTATGTATAGTGCATTTGTGATTAACCTAATGTGATATGAATGGATGAATAAAATTATAAGCTTAACTACCTTCATGCATTTCAGTTACTTATCATTGAATTTCATTTGGTTTAATTAGAAGAAAATATTGTATCGGCAGTTAAATATAATGTAGAATATTTAGATTTCATTCATATACTTAAAGTACAAAGAATTATTTATGTTGACTGGACTGAGAATAGAATAATTAAGTGTTATTTATATTGCATGATCTCAATTTTGTCATATTAAATAAAATATTATTTTCCATTAGTACATTTCACTTTCAAATATAATGTTGGACCCTAAGCTTCAAATAATTTCCAATGAATACATTACTGGTATTATATGAATTTAGATTGTAACTGAAATATTTACTTCAATTTATAATAACTTCTGAACATAAAAAAAGATACAATTTTAGGTCTTAAATAAAGTTTCAGGTTATTTATTTATAGATCTATGTTAATTGCTCAGAATTTATCTATCTGAACCTATTTATTTAATCTACATTGCATTATAATTTATTATTTAAATAAATTTGAAAAACGTATAATGTTGTATACATAAAAGAATGCATTTTGTGAAAATCTTAGTTTAAAAATAAAGTTGTTTATATTAATGTCATAGGTATTTTAATATTTGGATTTAATGTGTCATTGTTAATGTTGAGTGATACTTAACAATATGCAATGACACCACATTATTCATTAAACCTATTAATGCAACTATTGGTATCGTTTGATGAAGCAAACTCAGAACATATAATTTTTTGAATATTAAAGTAGTTTGAATAATTTTCTCCATCAAAACTATTACTCCAAACTTAGTTTGAGAACATAGATCTGATCTTTGCAGATCAAGTTCAAAGTGGGAATAAAACATCAGGCCATATTTTATTGGCCTTCTAATTATACTCAGTGATAAAATTGGAATTTTACTAAAATTAATTGAACCATTTTATATGCAAGGACATTTTTCCTTGAATAGTTATGTAAGGACTTGGAATAGTTATTTGAAATTTAATGTAAAACTAAAACAAACCAAATTGAATTATAGCCATTTAGCCTCCTAATTTCAACGTTATCACTTTATAATTACAAGTGTTACATGGAATTATATTTCACATCTTGTTTTCCAATTTATTTGCGATTTTCATAGCATGTAGCATTTGATGTGTTAGGATAACATTTTAGTGTCTTTTTTCCTCTATTGCCCTCTTTGATATATGAAGATGGTTTCAGTTATCTGGCTTAGTAAATACTCCAGAATCAATCTGAATGATGAGGTGAAGAAAGTAGGCAGTGCTAAACATTTTTCTATATTCTTATCAGTTAATGAATGTTAGATTGTATATATACAAAAAATTGACTATTGAAAGTCATGAATAACATTCAAGAATGTTATATTTTTTCAAGTATATAGATAATACTGACCTTTATAAGAGAAGCATTATTATTTAAAACTAGTTATTTGTAATATTAATTTAACTTATGGGTCTAACTTAATTGTTTAATTTATGTGAATGTTGATTTATACAAGATCAGTTAGTTTCATAGACAAATACTTAATAAGACTAAGTAATTATTAATAATACTTAATAAATAATGGTCACCTTAGAAAATGACAAGTGACCATCACATTTCCTTACAATATATAAAATCCAAATTTACATATTTAACTCAAAATAACTTTTAACTGACCTTTAATTAGTCTCTGATAGTAACATCTCTCACTTCAGCTCCATTAAATGCTGAGGATCCTCTGTCATCTATACGTTATAGTGATGACATAGGCTCTTGTTTGTTTGGTACTGCTGCACCTTTGCTGGAGTCAGTACATTGATGGTAAGTTAAATTATTGGCATAAATGGTTAATGGCTATTTTTATTAATTCATCATTTTTATGTTCAAATATATGCCAATTTTTATCTTAATAAATTCTCTAGCTTCACCCTTTTTTCAAAAGAAGAGTTCCAAGATGATAAAAACATTGAATAGAGTTTTTGATTCTTGTAAACATTTTCACCGTAAATTAAGACTTAAATTTTGATTTATTAATATGATTTGATGTTTCAGACTATGTCATTAATGAGAGAAATGGCAACAGAACCAGCCAAATTATACAAGAACATGACCTGATTTATGTATATTTATTGTTTTAAGTGAATCTATTTGTTAAGGCTGTAAAAAAATGAATCCCACTGATGAATGTATGTGAATCATATTTATATTATGAATAGTATGAACTTCCTAATGAAATGATTAATGGAGTACAAGTACAGGACTTCCTCAAGAGTTCAGCAAACATTTATGTCTTGTTGTTAAATCAACATACAGAATGAGTAATATTTTCCAATAGTATAATAATTTTTAAAATATTGAATTCCTGTGAAAGAATCAACCAACATATTGCTCCTGATTTGATATAGGATTCAAATCAACTAGGCAAAATCAGGAATACGTAAATGTGACTAATATGTTGAATTTGCTAATAAATGTTGGTGGTTTTTAGTGTGTATGTATGTATGTATGTATGTATGTGTGTATATATATACATATATATATATATATATATATATATATATATATATATATATATATACACATACATTAATCAGTTTTCAGTTTTTTAAACCAACATAATGTTAGATTGTGCACAGCTCTCAATTCCCATATATATTGGAGCAGTATGACATTATTATGTGCTGTATTTTAGAAATTTGCAAAAAATGCAACAACTCTTAGTACATCTATGAGCCAACATCCGTCATTAGGCGCATTGCTAATGTAAAACTTTTTTCTTTGTCATTATTTTAATTTATTTTGTTTTGATAGATTTTGTAGGTACTTTTGGTCTGGTGTAAACAGCATTAACTTTGATGCTAACATTTCATTATTAAAATTGAACTTTAGTTTCTTCCAATTATATTTTTCTTTTATTAGAGCATATGCAATGCTTGGGAACGCTGGAGTTGCTGCAGCACCAAATCCTCTTAATTCACTTCATAAAAATACGACTACTATATTCACATAGTATAGATGGTAGTCAGTGATAGAAAATTAGAGGATGATTACGAAACAATATTTTTAACATTATTTTTGATATTTACTATTTTTTATCAAAAGAATTCTGACAAATCAGAGAAACTAAAATATGCAACATGTTTTTTACAAAGACTAAAAAAATTGTTTATATTCATAAGCAATCATGTTGAAACTTCAATATTGGTCTTGTATTTATCTTTAGTAATTTTGGTTCACTATTGTTGGGCCCATTTATGTAATAGAAACGATATTTAGACATTTATTTTTCTTCTTATTCCAGAATTAAAATTAATTATGTAATTCATGAAGTCACATCAAACTGTAATAAAGAATTAACCAGAAGTGAAGCTATTAAGAATTAAAAGATTTCCATAATATTAACCAGGTCACATTTATTTATATGCATTTAAAAATGTACTTTACTACCAGGAATATTCATATCTGCATTTAGTCACATCCTTGTTATGTACTATTAGTACGCTTTTATATTTAACAATTCTGTAGTGAATGGTAGAGTGAGACGTTTAAAATAATATATAAATCTTGAACCACTGGCTATAGTTGTGATTATTAAAAATGACAAGACTGCTAAATAAATTATTCATTTTTTTAATTGATCTTCGCTGTTAGAACTTATTTTAATAGTGTACATTATTTAAGTAGCAATTTACAATTATTAGACTCTCTTATATTTAATATTATAGAGAAATGGAATGCTAGTTATTAAATTATGATTAAGTTTAAACTATGTAGTTTGTGTATTAGCTGATATCATTAAATAAGCTATCTGAATCTCCATGCTAATAATTAGTTTTAGATTTGGGGCCTGTTAAGTTTAAAGGAAATATAGTAACAAATGTGGCCTTGGTTAATGGTAGTTGGATGATAGAGGGTACTGAGGTTCCCTAAATAACTTTGAACCTCTGAGATTATTATGTATAGTTATTTAAGGTATGTAGTAGTATTGAAAAGCACAATTTTATTTTATTTTTTTATTTAATTATTAGCAAAAATATTTTATCGTATTCATGGGTATTATCTATTTTGTTTTTGCATATATTCAGATATTTTCTTAATGTTAATATTAATTATTTCAAATTATTATTTATTATATGCAATGGCCTGATAGTTTGATGTGTAACTTGATATATCAAATGTATCCTTAAATTAAATGTATCATCTGTTATTATTGATGAATTTTCAGTCTTGTAATAGATACTTACTTTTTTTTAAATAAATGAAGAATGCAGTATTTTCACCATATACAATTTTTCTCCTTTAAATCAATATTGGTAGATTTATGAATATTTTATTGTAAATTATAAAAAAAATAAGTATTATAAATGGTAACAACACAAAAACAGGACATTTGAATCCTTAATATAATAATAATGAACATTCCATTATTTTACAAACAGTTTAAAGAAATATAGTAACTTATAAACCTAAAAAGCAGATCAGACTACTTTGAATTGGTATATTTAAAGTATAGTTCACAGATTTATTTTATAACTTAATAGCAATATTTTTACCACTGTTAAAAACTTGTTGATGTAGGGCTTCTCTAGAATAATTCTTAATTTTATGAAATGTATTCCATACTTCATATGATTTACTGTAAAAGACAGAATGACCTTATCATAAAAATCTTTAAATTTCTATTTAGTATATATTTTTAATATTTAAAGGACGTTTATAAATTAATTAGGTTTCATTATAAAAAGAAGGTGCTGTTTTTGAAAAACGATTTTTTTGTGTACCAACACTGCTTGCTATAATTTGTTGTCTGTACGTAGATCTGGCAAATTTCTAATAAAAATTAGAATAATAAAAGATGAAGTATTTCGTGATGGAAAAAACCACATATATTGGATAAACTATGTTTGTCTACTAGATATTTAGTAATATTTTTCTTTCCACAAAATACTTAATGAAATATTCCTCCTCAACTTACGAGTCCGCGTTCCAACGTTACTGAAAAACGCTACAAATTTATTATTTATTCTTTTGAATTATCCGAGAATCTCTTGAGTGTTCATAATTTGGATTTATTATAACAAATATTTGACATGCTAATGGCAAATACAAATATACTCCGTCAATTTTTCTGTAAATTATACAATTTCTTTTTCTAGATATTGTTTGTTATATTAACATTGTGTTTCTTACTTACTATGAGAGTTACGATAATGTGTGGACATTTGTTCTTATGTTTTAAATATAAGTAAACAAATGAACGGAATTTTAAAATGTAAACCGTGTGGATTCAAGTTGACAATTTTGAATTTGGCATTTTTTATGGGTTACAAGTTTATTTTGATCTTTCTAGATTTTAATATATTCCATATTCCGGAATTTTATATATTGTGACAAAGTAGTGATAATATAATTAAGGGTATACATAACTGCTATGTAATACTGAGCTTACATTGGAAGTACCGGTATTGGTTGGGAGCAGGTTATCTAAAGGTAACCTTCACTTATTCTTCATGTTATGAACTACCAAAAGCGAGGTTGTTTAAAATTTATTCGTGTTTTGTATTTAAATTGGAACAAAATATCGGAATATAAACGATTAGCTTGACTCTTCGGTATATGTTGTGATTAATTATTTTTTATTATGTTTTATTATGCATAATTTGTTCTCCTTTAACTTTACACCGAACTGACGAGGCCTATTTGATGTTATATGTATATTAATATATATTATGTTATAAACTCATCCTGAGAATTGTTGATTTTTTGTTTTATCATTGACATAGGCAAATTATGTTGCCCTGAACATAACTTTTAGATGTTTAGCTGGAAGAGTAAGGCATTTTTTCTGAAAGATATAATTGATTTTCAAGTAAATACTATCCGATATTCAAAGACAGTGATTCAAAAAGTACATATGTCTGACGTTAAAAACCTCATAGCTATATGTCAGCTCAGTTCGACGAATGATAAGACTGCCAACTTTAATATCTGTAAAGACTTGATTATTAATTCAACGAAAAATGGTGCTAAGGTGAGTAATTTCTGAAAATTCTTTTATTTATCACAAACAGTATTTAATTTTATCGATAAATTTTGAATTCATATCGACAACATTTTATTATTTAGATGGTATTTTTGCCTGAGGCGTTTGATTATATCAGTGAAAATGAGGAAGAATCAATAAAACTAGCTGAAACTCTTGAAGGTGCAACAATAACAAAATTCAAAGAATTAGCTTTGTCCAATGATACATGGTTATCACTTGGTGGATTTCATGAGAGAGTTAGTTTGTCCTAATTTTTATTATATTACTTATATGTATTAGATTGTCATTTGTTATATGATAATTCTCTGTGTTATTTCAAAATGTAGTGAATTCTGTTTTCAGGTCAGCGACAATCAAATTGCTAACACTCATATAATAATTAATAATTCGGGTGATATTGTAGAAACCTACAAAAAAGTTCATTTATTTGATGTGAATCTACCATCCAAAAATATACATCTTCAGGAGTCTAGAACTGTTAGTCAAGGAAAGAAAATTGTACCTCCAGTTATAACACCGTTTGGTTGTATTGGTTTGAGCATTGTATCCTTTGGTTTTTTTACATTTATGTAAAACATATAATTTTGTATGAATTGTTTCTCCTCATGGAACAGAAATCATTTTCTCACTTTGGTGGGCTATTATGGTTGAATTAAAATTAACGTGCTATGTAAACCTGATTGTTTTTATTTTGAAAATTATTCAAACAGGCTATTTTAATTATCTTTACAGTTTGTTCAGTAAAGAAATCAGACTATATGATTAAGCATTTGGTTCATTAATTTTTAGTACATCCATTGTTCATATAATTTACAATTTATGATTTTTGTTTCTGAAAATCACAATTTTTATGGTGTAGTTATTTTTCATATTTTTGCCGTTACAGTAGCATATACTTCTTTATTTTCATAATATGAAATGAACCCATGTCAAGCATATTTTATTATAAGTAGTACTGAAAAACAGATAAGGCTATGAAATTCCTTATCTCACTAAGTGCTATGATCTGCGTTTCCCTGAAATGAGCCTGATGCTTACAAAACTGGGCGCCAATATGCTAACATATCCATCAGCGTTTACCTATGGAACTGGCTCTGTACACTGGGAAACATTGTTGAGAGCTCGCGCAATTGAAAATCAAGTATATATTGTGGCTGCCGCCCAGTATGGAAGACACAATTCCAAAAGAACTTCTTGGGGACATTCAATGGTATAACATTTTTCCATTTTGTCAGACAGAATTACACTTTTTTTGACATTAAGATAATAATGTATGTTTAATAACAGATCATCCTAGGTACAATCCCCAGCAGAAAAACAAGTTTTCATTCTAATGAATGTAAATTTAAAAATGTTATTGTTAATTACGCTGCAATTCATTTTTATTTTCCAGGTTGTGGACCCAAATGGTACTGTCATTTCTCAATGTTCAGAAGGAATTGGATATTCGTTAGCCTTAATAGATTTGTCATTAGTCAGCAATCTTAATCAGGAAATGCCTGTTTGGCGTCATAGGCGATATGATCTCTACCCTACTGTATTACCATATGATAAAACAGAAAATTCAACCCATAAAATGACCCAAGATGTTTATCAATTTGGCCAAGTTAATGTCCATTCTAATGCCATATTTTATAAAACTAATCTGACCATGGCATTTACTAATAAACGATGTATTGTACCAGGACGTATCCTTTTATTTTAATATAAGTTATGAAGATATCAAAGGTATCAAACAATTATTAGTTATTATTTAATCTTTATTTTGGTTTCAGTTTTTAGTTTTAGTAATAAACATAATTCCTATATTTTCCTATTATGGGTTTAGATGTATTAGTTGCTCCATTACGGGTTGTAAAGCGACTGTGTGATATGACACAAGCTGAAATTTCAGATCTCATACAGGTAAGAACCGCAGAAAATTTATCTTGATTTCATGATCCAATTGCCAATTTTAGAATTCATACAACACTTTGTCAACCCTTAGTGATTTAATTATGAGTTATGAAAGTTTAAGTATACACTATATTTAAGTTTTATAATTTTATTATATTGTTAGATTGAACTCTATCTTGTTAATTTTGCAAAAATTGTGAACTCTATGAAATACTCAATAATGTATCAATAAGTAAAATCCAATTTAAACATTTAGAAAAAATAAATGTGAAATTTTAGGTTGTTCAAAAAGTTGAAAGCACAATGGAAAAAATTGTTGGTTCAACCTCTTCCACTGTAACTATTCAAGATGGTCCACATGCCGGACAAACAATAAAGGTATTATTAGTTTGTCAATAAGCATAGGTTTTTAGGTTTACCCCAATAAGCAACGTAAAATTGTATTTATCTGTCTTGTGAACTATTTGGTTATATATTATTGAAATAAGTACATACATTTTTTATATGTTCATTTAATTCTCATCATTTGTTCTTTATCTCTAACGTGGGCATGAATTTAATTAACATCCTCTGATTTTGGAGAGGTTCAAAAATTGGATCTCAAAATCTTGAAGAAGTAACTTGAAAATACAGCTTTATGTAGAAGGTGGAAGTATTGTAGGTAGATAAAATGTAGTGCAGTTGTTTATACATACTGATATCTACATATTACTACCTCTAATGCCAATGAATCATCAGATTCATGCTAGTGAGATTTAAACATTTTTAACGTATTGTTGAAAAGAAGTGTTCTTGTTTATGTTTGAGAATAGGTTGGGGGTTGTTTTGACCCCCAAACATTGTGTGTTTTAATCTTCAACAGTTTTTATTTATGCTCTAGCATGTTCATGTTCACATTCTACCGAGAAAACCTGGGGATTTTGAAAGGAATGATGATATTTACTATGAACTGGAAAAGCATGATAAATTTGATGATATTCCACAAAGGACAGAAACAGAAATGGCTGAAGAAGCTTTAAAATTAAGAAAACATTTTCAATGACACAAAAATGTATTTAGCAAATTTATATTGTACATATAACTAAATAAAAAAGACTTTTGTACCCTGTTGGGTCCTGTGTATTGTTAATGCAATGTTTAACTGCTGGAAACTTTAAATTTGCTCTAGATTTTAAACAATGAAATATTATTAGTTCATTATAATGTATTAAACAACAGGGAACTGTAATTCTACTGCACTATTATCAGGAAATAAATTAGATTAAAACATGTAATATTATTGAAATTAAGAAACCAGTTTGTACAGCATATCATTGCACAACCACCATGATTTTTGTTGTTCACTAAGCTTGCCTAATGTTGAAAGAATTATATATTATGTAAAAGGAAGTCAAATATTATTTTATAATGTGTACTTGAAGGCTCTGTTCTCAATTTTACTGGTGCAAGTCCTACTTTTGGATGTATTTAATGCATGTTTTTAAATACATTTTTTGCTCTTTTATCTACAACAGTACAAAGGAAAGTACCTCCAAAATGATGATAAAAGCTGGTGCTGTTTGTGATATTTTCTGTACTTATTAAATAAATAGGTTAGTACATTTAATGTTTCATTCTTTTTTTTCAATGTGAATGAATAACAAAACAAAATTCAAGTAACGTTCAGTCTGCCACCATTAAATGTTAGAATGTATTATCAATCATTTTATATTCCACTTTACTGATAACATGTTTCATATAAAATACGAGTGTAATATAAGTAGCAGATTTCGATTAAGTATTTTATGTAGTGTTTGGTATACAAAATATTAACAATAACTATTAATTCCTTTGAGAACAGAAGCCGCTTAGTTGCTCTATTAACACATCTACAGTAAACTTACTTTATTTCCAACTTCAGTATTTTGGTACTGAAGATGGCGTTATGCCGAAGCTGGTTTACCAATGAACCCAAAACAGACATATCTTTGATAATTATACTAATTGTCATAGACCCCACATAAGCCAATAATGATAAAAACAATGCTTTTTTATCTTTAATTTCCTTAAATTAATTTTATAAATATTCACTAATATTTATTTGTTAATATAAATACAGTTGTTCACTGAAAACATGGTAAATTTTTTAAATAAAAAATGTATAAATACTTTTTTTTACTTTGTAAATATAGTCAATACGGGATATATATATATATATATATATATATATATATATATATATATATATATATATATATCCTGTATGCTATAACATGTGTACTGTTATACATACTATATCTTATATATTTTATCATAATTACTATATAATATAGGTAATATACTAACGTTCAATATTTGAAAATGTATATTAA
Organism: Lethocerus indicus; assembly: GCA_019843655.1. NCBI lineage: Eukaryota > Metazoa > Arthropoda > Insecta > Hemiptera > Belostomatidae > Lethocerus > Lethocerus indicus. The sequence continues at coordinate 41,207,598 of JACDQD010000001.1, forward strand.
TATGTACGCAGTAGTTGTTTCTTTATGAATTAATACATGCTAATTCGGCACTGGGCTGGTTGGAATAATCGTGTTTTTTACCTAATTAAAGTAATAATAATAGTTTTAATATTTAGCAATATTTGTGACAATTAGCATTGTTTTTATGTCGACTGTTAGAGTGATTGGTTACACTGATAGAGTTATCACAATTGTGATTCAGTTCGTGTAGAACTGATCGTAAAATAACCTTATCCGTGTAATGTGCCGAAAACGCTGTTAACGTCACTTGCTTGTGTTAACAAATTTGACATAAAATAAATGAAAAGTTAAAACCATCTGTTTTAAATTACTCGGCTTTTGAAAATGAAAATATTGTCCGTTTCGCGAGATTTGATTCTGTAGCGTGCGAGAGGTACGCTGTGCTAATGTAATCTTGATGTAAGTTAAAATTTCTGAGATATGCAATCCGATTTGTTGAAAGTGTTTTATTAGTTTTTCACTAGAGATAATTTATCAACGACGAGACATTCATTATAAAAAGTTAATGTTAATTTAATATCTCGATAAAAGTGAGTGGTTTCCTGTTGTTTCACTTGTCTGTTGCAATACATGGTACTCTCATTTTCAAAAAGTTGAAGTATTTTTTCAATTCAGCGCTTTAAATGTGTGACTATCCAATTTTGTAATAACTGTTTCTTCTTTTGAATGTTTAAATCTAATGATGTGCAATGCTTACTACTTGAAAAAATAGTATGGTGATTTTAAACAATTGCTATTTTTGTGATCATGTTGTTTATTTGAAATATTTTCTAAATCAGCAATGCTGGCATGTCTCATTAATAATGTTACAGAGCTGGAGGGTTTAAATAGGGCATTTCCTGCCTCATTATCTAGCAGAATTGTCTATAAAGATAGTGACTAGCAGTTTTTTTAATAGCATCCAGATTCACCATTTCAGTTCTGCCAATTTTCCGGGCTCTTCTGATATTTAGATTAATTTTTCAATATAAATATTATCATTAAAACCAAGATATTCACCTCATAAATTCTAAACATTTGAACTAAATATTTTCATTTTTAGCAAATATTGTAACTATACTAAAATAAAATAGCAAAAAATCAAATATTCAGTGAGTGTAAAAGTAAAAACAAATCATTCTTTGACCAAGTAAAATAAAAAGGACCAAATCCTGCATTAAATAAAATAGTTGTCTGACCTATTTGATGGCATTATCAAGTATCAGCGTATTCATTTTCATTAATTCCTGAATTTGTGTTATCAGTAGAACTGAAAGGAAGTGAGATAGGAGCTTCCCATGAATAATACCCTCATTAATATGAAGTTGAAGGCAGAATGTAGGCCTATTAGAAAAAGGCAACTGATTTTGATGTTATTATATATTTGAAAGGTAAAGTACTAAACAGAAGACTTTTCATGTCAGGACAATATAATGTTGAATTGATATATGAAATTAGTTTCTTGTGGTTATTGTGCATATGTATTTTATTGAAGTCAAAATATTCACGTACTGACAATATATGAGGAGGTTTCTATTTTTTTTTAGGGGATGTATTTTGTCTTCTGAGTTGTGGTTTCATCTCATGTGCAATTCAAGTTCTAGATGCTATATTAACACAGTAAGTACAATCTATTATATATATTTACATTAATTATAAACAAATATTTATAAATATATTTTATACTTACAAAATTTAATTTACTAATTTATTAATGTATTCATTAATTATATTATCAAATTAACAGTAAATGTCGAGGGTATAATGCCTCTAAATAACTCATGGGTCTAACCATTGTTTTAAATTATACTCAGTAGTTCGTTGGTTACATAACTGCGGTCCACAGATCCTAAGGGGTCCAAAACATAATGGTTATAACATAGTGGTAGGGTAAAATAGGTATATAGAGGTCTGTGATGAATGGAAATATTCTCACTCATTTTATTTTATTTTTTCAATTTGATCTGGGGTCAGAACTGTCTTCTAACCATCAAACAGCGCCATTGTAGTTTATGGTGAAATAGTGAAATATACCACAACGACATTTAAACAAAATTAAGTCCATAAAGATCTTCTTTCTGTAGTGAAATAATAATTTTCCTTGAATCTCTAAAATGTGGGTCATTATCATCATTCATAATTTAATTCCTCATATTTTAATATACCACAACTGAGTAAAGAAAAGAGAAAGAAAGACATTTAAACAAAATTAAGTCCATAAAGATCAAACATTTCATAATTTTTCAATCATTCTTTCATTCTCAGTTAATGAAATATATTACATTTTCCCTGAATCTCTAAAATGTGGGGTCTAAAATTTGTGTAGGTCACTGTATCTGCAAGCGCCGTAGCACAATTATCAGACAGGGTTATTATTTCTATTTTTAAATACCTGTTATGTGGTCTGCCAGGGATTGGAATACCGTAGTTTTCTCTATCTTTTCACCAGTTCGGTCTAACAGGACCTGACAGGATGCCTTATGTGTCAGAGTAATTCACCACTAAACTGAAAGATACAGCTGCTGAGTGGGCAAAACCGCTTCTGTATTCTGAGAGGAGAGAGAAGATCGAGAGAACTACGGTTATTATTTATTTTGCGTATTGACTGCGATCTGTTTTACAGTTCAAATGTGACGTGTGGGTGAAGCCTGGGCGTAACAAGATGTGGCTGATAGTTGTGCTGGCCGGGTGTTTGGTGATAGCTCAATATCAGATCGTGAGCTCTTGGGCTGTCACATCGCCGATGGGTGTCTCTCCAGACCAGGATCTACCGGCCACGGTGGGCAAGTCTGTTCATCCCCAGGCAATCAGAAATTATTTACTCAACAAACTTCGGTCTGATCGGAAATTGGTAGCAGGTGTTGAAGAGAAAACGCTGAGGGAGATAGTGAACTGGGTTATGGAACAGTGTATTCAGAAAGAAACGCAGCCTTCAATACCGCCCCTTTATATAATCACACCGACCTACCGGAGGCCTGAACAGATTGCAGAGCTGACGAGGCTGGCACAAACTTTAATGCACATCAAAAATGTCCATTGGCTTGTTATAGAAGATGCAAAAGAAAAAACGCCGCATGTGACCGATCTTTTGAACAGAACTGGGATTCCGTTTGAACATCTTTTAGGTATGTTTAATACTCGAGTATATTGATTAACCTTCGTTAAACATTTTTCGCTTACTTAAATGTAGAGAGGCATGTCCGATAAATTGTAAATGGATATATGTAGAATGCTTGGATTTTAAGTTCTGTAAAATTATTGTAAGCTTTTTTGCGGAAAGGTATAAATTTCACTTTATAAAAAATGTATATTGTATAAGTCGCTCTATTTTTTTCTAAATACACAGTTATTGCATTTGATGGAACTTGATTAAAGATCGAATTATACAAGTAAAATTATTAGAAAAAGTTTATTGTTATTTATTATTTAATAAACTGTGTTATCTCTAGATGATTCTCCCTATTGCTGATTTGACATTTTTTTATATTAGTAGTTTTGGAATGCCACAAATTTATCCAAGAATAAACCACATCAGTGAAATGAGGTAGTTTATAAATTTGTTAAGCTTTCTTTGAGAAAAAATTACATATTTTTATACAGGATATGGATACATTAAGACTTTTTTAGTTGTAAAGTTTTAATTTCTTTTCGAGTTTTTCTTTCATTTTGCAGATTATTTGATAATCCAAGGGACTCCATATTCAAACAGTTCTGGATAATTGGGAATTAACTGTGTAATATTGGAATTCTTGAAGATATTGCAGTAACCCTGGAATGCATATGCATAGGTAGTTTTGATTAATGTTACTGCTAATCACTAATCTTATTAACTAAGTGGGAAAGCATATAATGCCAAAACTGAATAGAAGCCCCCGAGATAAAATTCAACTATAAGATATTAAACTCATTTCATATTTTGATATATGAAATAATGCAGGACCGTATTGTAATTTTTTGGTGCATTCAGGGTTAGTGAAGTATCTTGAAGATTAAAGTGTAAGATTCTTTTCCCAATTTTATATTTCTATGTTGTTGTTAGGTTAACTTGTAATTTTACTGGTAATTAAAATTCCCAAAAATAGTGTGCATTTTATAATTTGTATAAAGAATTATTTGTATTTATCAACATCTTAGAAAACATTTATTTCAATTTTTCATTATTAAAGTCAATGATTAATTTAAATTCCACTTGGGGAAAATAATTGATTGAAAATACAGTATTCATTTGTTAATACATAAAAAACTGCAATTTAATACAATTGCACTTCAGCCAATTGGTATTAGGTTTAATTAATTGTTTTATTCATTTTTTTAAAGCACCTATGCCAGAATCTTATAAGTCCAGAAAAGGTTCTAAACCAAGAGGAGTTTCCAATCGTAACAGAGGACTTGAGTGGCTCAGAGAAAATGCTACTAATGGCGTTTTTTATTTTGCTGATGATGATAACACATATGATATTGAGATTTTTGAAGAGGTATAACACGTTTTAATGCATGCTCTCTCCCTCTTTTTATCTATCTATCTATGTGCATATATATATATATGTATTTATTTATTTTATTCTACAATTGTTGTTTTAATGTATTAATTTATTTTTTCTTTTAGATGCGATTCACAGAAAAAGTTTCAATGTGGCCTGTTGGGCTTTGCACCAAGACAGGTTTGAGTACTCCTATATTACGAAATGGATCATTCTCAGGATTTTTTGATGGGTGGATGGCTGGGAGAAAATTTCCAGTTGATATGGCAGGATTTGCCGTGAGTGTGAAATTTCTGTTACAAGTAAGTTATACTTGGTTGATTTTTTGATCTTTTATTGTTGCAACTGTAAAAGATACAATAAGCAACATTGACACAAATACTAACCACGATGGAGGAGAAACCCACTGTTTTCCCTTTTTTTTATTTTTATTTTGATGATATAAATCTTATTTTAATTTAATTCTTAGAAATAATTCCTAATTTTTTAATCAGAGGCCACGTGCAGCAATGCCATATAAACCGGGTTTTGAAGAAGATGGTTTTCTTAAAAGTTTAGCGCCTTTTGAACCAAAGCAGATTGAGTTTAAGGCTCAAAATTGTACAAAGGTAATTTCTTTTGTGTATAATATTTTTTTGATTTGATAAACTCAACTTTTTTTTTAGTATTTAAGACTATATGCTAAAAAGGAATGCTGTTCATTAAATCAGAAGTAAAACAAAAATTAAAGTTTCGAATTTTAAAGTATGTAACATGTTATTATTGGAATGCATTACTTTTATAATAATTTGTTTTTAGATTTTGGTATGGCATACTCAAACAAGAAAAAATGAGCCCGCTTTAGCAATTGATACAGCAAAATACAGCAACACAAATTTAGTAATATTGCGTCAACAAATTGTTTGAACAAAATTAATTAGGAAGAGTGCACGTGTAATTAGTCTCTAAAGAGTCACTGCTGTCCTCATTAATCTGACATCTCTTGGCACATATGCATTGCTTTATAGACATGGTTATTAATTTTCCACCATGTAAGTGAAATATAGCAACTTAATTTGCTATATAATATACTTAGGTATTAATTTTAATGTATATAATTCGAATGTGGTGTATTTTTACCAATTTGTATAATTATTATAATTATGTTTTTGTCTGTCTTTGAAATTTGCATTAAATTAAAAATAACAACTTATTTAGTTTTACTAGACCTATTAGAAATGTTAAGTTACTATTTATTTATTTTTAATTGCTGTAATTCTCAGTGATATGACTTTAATAATCTGAAACCGAACCAAAATCATGAGTAAATGTGATTTAAACTATAAGATCTGAATACTAATTTTTATTATAATTATAAGGTTATGAGCTGATCTGATTATACAGAGTCCAACATGATTTGTGTGCACATAGTTTTTTTGAGAATATTTTAGCAATATCATAAATCATTTATGTGGTAATAGTTAAATATTACACAAGTGTAATTTTTGTAACCAAGAGAATAATATAAGATATGTTGAAAAGGCATTTACACATGTAAATAAGATAATTCATTGGCCTTAATGATAATTATTATTTCTAGAAGTTTTATAGTGGAGACGCTAATAAACATTTTTAAGAAAATATTTTATTCTTTCCTTATAGTACCCAATTATCTAAATATTTGTGTTTATGTTTGAGTTGTGCTTTAAATTTAAAATAACTATAGTTTTACTAAACCTATTAGAAATGTTAAGTTACTATTTATTTATTTCTAAGTTCTCTAATTTCAAATATATAACTTTAATAACCTGAAACCAAACCAAAATCATGAGTAAATGTGATTTATACTTTAAGTTCAGAACACTAATTTTTATTATAATTATAAGGTTATGAGCTGATCTGATTATACAGTCTTCAACATGAATTCTGTGCACATAGCTTACTTTTGGAAATTATTTTGGCAATATCATATAGGTGAATATAGTTAAATATATCAGTGTGTAATTTTTGTAACCAAGAGAATATTATATGATATGTTGAAAGACATTTACATATGTACATAAGACAATTCATTGGCCTTAATGATAATTATTGTTTCTTGAAGTTTTATCGTGGAGACGCTAATAAACATTTTTAGGAAAATGGTTCTTTCTTTTCTTATAGTACCCTATTTTCTAAGTATAATTAATTGATTTCATTAGAATGTGTTTAATTTCAGATGTGCATATAATACTCTAATATGAATTCTTACTAATTTGTAGGACAACATATTTCATTAAGCAGAAGGGTGTAAAACAAACTAGGTAAAAACTGTTAATAAAATTTTATTTTCTAACTTCATTCTTATTAAATAAATTTACAGAAGCTTGTAAGATGCAATGCAGAACATCAGTCACCGATACCAGCATAATTTGGTTCTAGAATCCAGTCAAATGCTAACAAAGATGTAAACAAAAAAACAAGTAGTTGAAAAAACATTTACATATGTAAATAAGTCAATTCATTGGCCTTAATAATAATTATTGTGTCTTGCTATTGTGTTTTGGGGGAATGTTGTTTGTCTTAATTGGGTTGGGAGGGATTTTGTTAATCGGCTTAAGTTTTTGTTGGATTCTGGGTTAAATATATTTTATATTTGATCACACAACTGGTCACAACTATTAGGTTCTTACTTCCAAATATACGACAGGAAACCTATCTGGTATTGTATATTTATGATCACAAACATTTTCCTGTTGATCCAAAATTTATTGAAAAAAGTTTATTTTTAATAATCTAGTTGATCCCCGCAAGTGCACTCAACGAACATTAGTTAAGTACAATTCAGCACCACACTTAGGGGGGCACTAGTTAATCTATATCTAATAATTTTTATTTAAAGAGAAAGCAAAACTTTCATAGACAAATAAAAACTTAATATTGTAAGAGAAAAATAAAAATGCATGTGTATTTCATTAAGCAGAAGGGTATAAGACAAACAAGATAAAATCTGTTAATAAAATTTTATTCTCTAACTTCAATCTTATTAAGTACATTTACACAGGCTTATAGGATGCAATGTGGAACATCACAGATAGTCTCTGACACCAGAATAATTTGTTACTAGAATCCAGTCAAAATGCTAACAAAGTTACAGGCAAATATTAGTATTAAATATTTAATCTACAACAGGTCCTTATGTGTTATAATTACATTTTGACTTAGATACTGCTTAAGTAATCTGTGCTAATGTTACTTAGCAAACTAATAGCTGCTAAAAGTAGGAAGGAAAATATGCCTCAGATTTAAGGTAGGGTTTGGACCAGGGTCAGCAAGTTCAGTGTTAGACTTCAAATTCCATTGATAGACCATATTTTCCTTCAGTTGCAAATAAGCATTGATTGTGAGAAGAGCTCATATACCTCCAGTATACAATACAGTAATTAGAATAAATAGTAATTAGTACAGTAATTTAGTAATTTGGTAAAGTTAGAACTACAGACTTTTGTCTCTTGAATATATTACTTGATATTTTTTTCTCATATTTACTTACTGCTTTCTACATAGATATCAAACTCTGAGTATATGACATGCATAACACTAATTCAGAATATGAAATACACATAAAAGATAAATAATTCAAATATCCTAATTTTGCTATATAACTGTAACAGCAGATTACAATTTATATGAGTAATATGCTCGTAAAATACTAAAGGTATTATATTAAAAAATATTATTTTAGACTACAAAACTACCAGCACTCCCTAGCATGTAAGATCACAGCCTAATAATCAAGGACTTTTTAGTATGATCTTTACATAAACAACCAATAAAGTGAGCTCTTAAAGTATATGTACTTGCTTCAACAACTACATCTATTATTGTCAATTTGAGTGTCTTAAACATGATACATAAAGTTATAATGATGAAAATAAAATCTGTATAAAAAGATCAATAAGCTTAGCTTAGAAATGATTTTACTGCAATTTCATTATCACAAAGCGTATATTAGCTTTATAATATAGAATATATTAACTATATAAATAAAATGATTTTACTGCAGTTTCATTATTACAAAGCTTTATAATATAGCATATATTAGCTATATAAATGGCAACATGTTTGAATATTTCTCACATGGCAAACCAAGCATTGTTTCAAACATTATAAACAGAAAGGCAGCATTCAATGAATTTAAATTAATGAAAAAGGTAATAAGAGTATCATATGGTAGAACCTGTAAAAGTTCCGAAATTTCAGAAGCAGACTACACCCAGGAGGGCTCCAGGGGCAAAGGGAATGAACCCTTCCACTGGAAACACCCAAGTGCGTTCCATAAATAGGAAGAATCTGAGACAAATAGGGGGTCAACCCCTAATGGCGGCCGTTCCCCTCGCAGTATTAGGCAACCTCACCAGAAGTTTGTGATAATTCACAAATTCTAGTCACTGAAACTTTCCCCCACTTAAGAGTGCACTGTTTACTTAATGTAGCAGGTTTGTAATCAAATACTAAATACACAAAAAAATCTAACTTAAAAAAGTGACATATTTTCCACCATCAATCAAAATTATTAAAGACACTCAAAATTAGTAAAAACAATACTACAATATATGTGTGTGTGTGTATATATATATATATATATATATATATATATATATATATATATATATAAAACAAGTATAGTAAAAAAATATAGGCAAGGCTTAAACATGCATAGCCTCTACTTTGACTGTACAGATCATTTATTAAGTAAATATGTTTATAAAAAATTATAGGTAATTTCTTATACTCCCTATATTTCACTTGTAAAAGTGAATCCTATTTCATTTTTTACTTCCTCTCTAAAAATATATATTTACAAATATATCTCCATAGGTAAAGAATCCTACAAAATTAGGTAAATGACTAAAGAACAATTTTTAAAATACATAAGTAACTTAAAAAAAAATAATTAAAAATATTAAGTAGTAAGTAACACGACTGTTTTAGTGAACTCTTATCTCAATAGATGGAGAGATCACCAAAAATAAAATTTACATCTAATTATGAACAAAACAAGGGTTTTCCTGAAATGCTATCCCTCATTCTATTTTTGTGATGTAAAATATATTTTCCTGAATAGTTTACTTGAGCATATCCATTTTATTGTTATCACATTATAACAATTTGTTTTTTAGATTTACTTAATTGTGGTAAGGGGCTTGTCAAAATTCCACTGAAATTGAAATGGAGGGAGAAATTATACACCACTACAATAAAATTTTGGGACTTAATAACTATTCTACCTTATAGACAGATATATAGACCAAATTCACAAAAGGCTACATTATATTAGGTACAGGATGAAGCATTATGTAATGCTACAAATTTAAATTTATAAGAAAAGATGAGTATTGACACAAATGAGACAAAAAGTCATCAAAATAATTTCAAATTCTTATAATTTAAATTCATTTGGATTAAAATGTTTGTTAATTTAATGATGTTTTAAATATATAAAACAAATGGTTCACATATTTGCAACGACCCCATCCACCCATATTGGCTCCATTCATAATTTTAGCTCACCCTGTTTGTCCCTATTTGGACGAAAACATGGTTATAGAGATGCTTCCACCTGCTCAACAGTAATTAAGTTTGTATTCAATCATATTTATACGATAGTATAATTTAATTTTCATAACCTAAAACTATAAGTGCCAAAAAACAGAAATAAGTCTAAATAATAGAACATTTCTTATTTTTAACAAAGGTCATTGTAAGATAAGTTTATCCCAACAAATATTTCGGATTATGAAAGGAATGTATGCATCACCAAAAAAAGATAGTCATAATAAAATATATAGATGTTTGCATTAGTCAAACGTATGTAATTTCTTTTCAGAATAGTGAACTGACATACAATTGCACACACATACATGAGCAAACATGAATGGAAACCAAAATGAAAAACTTAAATTAAAAACACAGTTGGTTCAGTGAATATATATATATATATATATATATATATATATATATATATATATATATATATAAAACATAAATTGATTTATTAGATTTTTGTTTTTCTAACTTGATGTGTATGATTGTCGACCAGCTAATTCAAGTAAGTAACGATCAGGATGATCATTCCAGTCATTGGCAGTGAGTTTCACTTTTCTAGCTTTCTCAACTTCTTTGCCTTCCCACTTTCTTATCTCCAGCTGAACTTCTCTGAAATATCAAAACAAAATCACTATGTGCAAATTAAATTCAGTATTTAGTGATGTGCCAATTAAAAAAAATTAATGACATGTTAAGACACTAATACATCAAAATGTTTGTTAAAGAGAACTGTGAAACAATAAAATAAATTCTTTAAACTAAATATTTATTTACATTTGGTCAATGATTAGACTGGTTTTAATTTTTCATATATTCAACACAGTAATATAAATAAAAACCGTTGTTACATTGTTTCATCTGAACCAATCTGACTATCTTAAATAACAATTATATTATCATGAATCTATTTCCTTTTTTTCTACTATAAAAAAGTTTTAGTATTCTGCTGTAGTTGGTATACGCCATTTTATCTTACCAATCCATAACTACTTTTAATTACAAACAGGGTAAAAAACAACAGCTGTCTATTCTTAGATGAAATTTGAATGGTTATTGACTCAAAGATAATTTAATGAAAATGCTGGAATAAGGACCTTGACTGTGGAGTTCCACATCCCCAAACTTCTACACTTTCAAGTTGGTAAGGTATACCACAATATGTGAGGACACTGAACGCTGGGTCAACTTCAATCACAGGCTTCCTGGGATCTGAACCTGCTTTTAAACCATGAGGGTAACCTCGAATTGATAAATTCATGTAGAGAACTTTACTGCCACCTGTATAGAGAAGACAAAAATAAATATATTTGTATATTGCATAATTAAATCACTCGTAAGAGAATAATAATTAATGTATCTCTATAACATTTTACAATTTCTTCTTCTGATATAAATCATGGAGAATATTGATGTTGCAATCAGAAAATTCAGTTTTCAGAAAAAAATTAAATTAAACCATTTCTGTTTCAATTTTATTCATGACTAATCAAAATCAATGTACATATGAAATAATACAACACTTTCATGATAGAAGATATCAGTAGATAATTCTGTCAGATTAGTTAACTGCGGGCAGTAGTGAAAAGTTGAGCAGTTATGAAATAATTAAATATGATAACTTTATAGCAAAACAGTACCCAAGTATGATTATAATGTTTAACAATTATTTGATGAGTTATACAACCTTCACCACCACAGCTTCAAATGTCAAATTCAATTGTATCAAACAGTATTTCATAATAATAATGCCTCAATAAAATAATTGCACACTTAAGTTTAATCAAATATTTATGAAACAAATATGACCTAAACACCACTCACAATAGCAGAAGATTAAGATCAATAAGATCTTGCAATATAAAAATAGTATTTACACTCCCTACAATAAAAGCAATATTTTTTATTACATTTTTGAGATGTTACTCACGTAAGACGACATGATAATGGGGTAACAACTGGATAACAATTGAATCCTGAGAACCCCAATAATGATGTGACTCTTTCCACTCGTCCGTAGATCCAACACAAAATTCAACACCTTGGTCACCGCGTAGAAAAGTTAAAGTTGGCCCTCGATAATTTGATATATGGTAAATGAACCTGCATATTATACACTAAAATATCATACATGCGCAAAGTTAAACATAAATCACAATAGTAACTTTTTATTTTAACTGGAAATTATGACAAGGTAAGGCCGGCACTAACCTGTTGGCACCGAGACCGTGCTGGTTACTGTTGTAAAGCAAAGTCCAATGTGATGGACAAGAGAAGTCAAACTACAACAATTTAGACTCATTAATGACTAAAAAATAACAATTATAAAAATAGATTTATCTGAAATGGGGTCTGAAATTTATATTGTAATTCTCAGTTTAGGTTATACTTCCCTAAAATATATATTCATAGTAAATAATTTGTTAAATGAACTCAAAAAGTTATTGTGATACATATGCAAAATGGCAGAATTTAATAATTACAATATATAAGAAAAGTTGAACTATAACCACAATTTGAACACATTAATGATAAAAAAAAATAGCAATAATCAACATAGATTGATCATAAAGGGGACTGAAATTTAAATTATAATTTTCAGTCTAGGTTATACGTCACAGTAATATATTGTTACCGTATTTAATTCAATAAAACAATAACATTTTATCATGTAATAATATGGGCAAATACAATTCTCCCTCAAACTATAATTAGTTTCTCATTTTAATTGAAATCATATTTTGGTATACCTTGATTCTTGAGATCTTTTGTCTTCACAGGCCACAAAAAATAATTTGTTAAATTAACTCAAAAGTTATCATGTTACATATGTGAAATGGCAGAATTTAATAATTACAATATAATTATACAAACCAATTTCCCAACACACAGTTTCGATGTTATCGGTTTGTTTGTAGACAATGGAGAAATGCGCTGTGACGGCTTTGTGTATATCTGTGGTAATGTCGTCGCAAGCAACCAAACTTGAGAAACAGGTAACAAGGGTTTGGCATTAACAGTCTCGCAACCTTCACATGGCTGTTCTAAAACAGGTGTACTAAGCTCAATGCCCTGTAAATAAAAAAATTTTGCAGTTAATTGAAATCTAGTCTAAAAATAGTACTCTATGAGAATAATGTATTGAATTTATAAACTTTTTAATTTTTGAATACATACACTAGCATTTCCATCTTGAGTTTTTTCACTAATTGTCCGATAGGCTGTGCTCAATATGTGTACCACATATCTATGAAGTAAAGACACTAAACGTGGACAATGTTCATCCAGCCAGTTGCTCATATACCCGTGTGGAAGATTACTCTTATTGTGAAACTAAAATTAAGTTAATAAAAATAATAGGTGTACAATAACAACAATTATTTGTGTACATAAGATATTTATTCCGAAATGGCTAGAATTTAACCTCACAATTTGAACATTTTTGTGAAATGGTTCAAGAAATGTAAATAAATAATTCAAATTAACATGCACAGACAGTCCCCTTTTCCTGAGATGTGTACTGTTAATGCCTTAGTACTTGTTAGATTGTTGTTTAGTTTGTTCTGTACGTAATGTGTAGTTACTACGATCTAAGTACATGTTGATCCATACACCTGTGCATGTCTGGTTACTTAAAGAATGTAAATAAATCAACATAGACAATTTAAAATAAAAATTATTTGCTTCAAATGACAGACAGTGTCATATAACAAAATTTCTTACTTATTTTCCAAAAGAAATTAAATAACAGAAAATTAAGCAAATAAATACATACAGCACAATTGATAACTGCTTGGAGTGTGCAATATAATTTTGCACAGCATTGAGGCCCTTCCGGGTAGTGGTCCATAGCTATTTTATAAACAATGTTTAATAACTCTTCCAGTTCTTCAGCCGTAATTGTGTTATTAGAACCATAAATCTGAAAAATTTATATCCTGTAACATTTTTGAAAACTGTTATCGTAATGTTTTATTTTTTTAACAATTAATATTTACTCACAGAAACATATAATTGTGTAATTTGTTTTTCAGTCAGAACACCAAGAATTCGTTCCATTTGTTGCACGTAGTTTTCCTTCAACAACACTTTTTGAACTCCATTACCATTCACAGAGTTTAGCATGTGATCATATATTCTTGTTCCTAGATCTGGATATTTTCTGATCACATGTTTCTAAAATATTATGAAAAAAAATTGTTTATAAAAAAATTACATTAAAACTATCACAGTATGTATGCATAAGGAATAGCCAACCTACATAATGCCGAATTGATACTGTTTTAGTGACTTAAAAAAACTGGTAGCCCCTTAATATTTAGTTTTAAATACCTATATTCATTTCAAGATGGGAGGTAAACTTAATGTGTATTTTTTGTTTAATTCAAATGATACGTGTGATCAATAATTAAGTATTGTTTTGTAAAATCAAAAACATGATACATAATGTCCTATAAAATATGTTAGATATCCCCCAAAAAATTTACAAATTGTAAGACTATTAGCGAATAAATTTATAGAACACCGATAATATATTCACATAAAGATACATAGTAAAATCATAAAGGTAATTTTATTTAAATTCCTGTTTTTACAATTTCAATATAATCGTAAATTTATTTTAAAAAAAGTAATTACTTTGTAAATTAAAGAAGAGGAATTTAAATAAAATTCACACTAATAATTTGAAACTACATTAATTTTTGCAAGTTAATAATTTGCCAGATTTATAAGAATTTTCAGTTTACTGTATCAGCACATTGAAATTTTTATTTTTGAGACCGTAATTGGTCTACATTACTTGTAATATAATTTTATTTGAATACTATATTCAAGTATGGCTATTATGTCAAAAAGAGAGCTTGAGTTTGACTTTATCTGAAAAAAAGTTAATATAAGTACAAACAAAGAAGCAATGCATCCTATTATGTATAATGTAGACATAAAATAAAATAACAAATAAATGGTTGAGAAAGGACATAATGAAATGAGAACATACGTATTCATCATGTATTCACACTTGAATCATCAATCAATCTACCGTGTTTTTGCCATTGTCAATGATCAATAGCAATTTTTTATATAATTGATGCAATATATTATTATGACAAAACAATTCTGGCTTTACTTCATCACAAACCCAATCTGTTATAATTTCAGTGTCTACTTTGTTAATTTCACTGTGATATTTGTGGATTTTTTGCTGACAATTCTAATATAAATTATCACAAGACAGTAATGTCTTATATTACCCCTATAAGCAATAAATGCTTACAGTGCTATGTCATCTGTACTTTACAAATAAACTATTCACAAACTGTACTTATGTCCACCAATGATAAAATAAAAATTATTATATTCATTTATAATAAAACTGATTAATAAATCAAATTAATTGACATACCACGAATACTGATCGGCTAATTCCAGAACTTATATTTTCCTCTTCGAGAGTCTTCTGTGACAGAACCTTAAACATAAATATGATAATTAATGCAATTAATGTGTGCTGTTGAATAGATATAACGCAGATATGTCTTTAATAAACACTATAATATATACAGTAAACAACTTTGAACTTAAAGTATTTAAAAAATGGTTTTTGATATAGACATAACAAAATATTTATTTAAAAATTTATATTATAAATAATGGTAGATTATATTATATGCAAATAAAATTATATACAAATTACCTATTTATTTTTCTGCAGGTATTACAATCTATGGACACTGTACTTTAGCCTTGGGTCTATTAAATTATTTTTCTTGAACAAAATATAATATATATAATATGTATAAATGCATCAGACAATAATGAACTCTTGCAATATACAACGACAATTGTATAGGAAAATTAATATTTACTGAACCTCAAAAATATGAGCATTGGTAATTATTATTGACATGAGGACTGAACTGTTAAAAATATTATTCCAAATTGCTTTCACTTGCAACAAACAAATTACTAGTGTTTCACCAAAGGTAAGGCCGATGTAAGTAGGTTCTTTTATCTAAAGGGACAATATTTGTATAATATTCACGGTAACGGTGATAAAGCAGGCTCAATGTCAGGTAGTAATAAAACTAACAACAGCAATAAGAATGAAATCCAGATTTGTATAGAGATGTTTTCAACCTAATAAATAAAGGCTGGAGACTTGAGTCAGAACGAAGAATGCAATCATAGCTGAGTTAAAATACAGACTAATACCTTGGCCAATTTCTCAGCGGGCGATAGTTGCGTTATCGCTTTTTCTTGAAGATTGACTCCCGAATTGTTTCTTGACATCGAACTTTTGGACGATCCATCTCGGCTGTGATTGTTACCCATTATCAAGAGTCTAAAAGCGTTTCATTATTTACAGATGTGTGGGCAAAGCGCAGTGAGAAAAACAATTTACAATAAAGTAAGGTTACAAATTGTGGAGAACGCTGACGGCGACTGATATAAAGAAACCATCAGGTGGCTGTTATCCAGTAGGGCCACTACGCGGCAATAAAATGTCCCTACTGTACAATTATCGTAGATACAAAAGAGAGAAATTAATATTCTTTGACAAAATTGGCGCTCTGAAAATTCAAAGAACTAGTAGTTAAAACAGAATTCCGTGTTTTATTTTATCAGTGAGATACTATTTATATGCGATTGACCTTACAATAACAAAAAGCGACAATATGAATTCAGTGCAGGATTTTACATTTCGCTGGTACATATTTGTTCCGTACAAACAAAATAATAATGGAGTAATTTAAACGCAGTTTCAATCATTTTAGTTTAAATTTTAGTCATAAATTCGACTTCTGTTATTTAGCGACAACTGCATAAGAGGCAGTTTATTCAGTTAAAACTATCAATTGAAAAACGCGAGTTGTCAGACTTTGAATAAATGTTTTGGGTGCCTTTAGATTTTAAAAAAAATTGTAAATTGAGGGATGCTTCAACTGACACTAAAAGCATTCGTATTTTCAATAACTACGCATACGATTACACGATTCAATGCTTCTAGGCATGTTAGCACATCGGTATGTAAAATGCAGATCTGGGTCCTTCTGACCCCCGACTTCCTAGGAAGGTTTTATGTGGTTTATACTGTGCACTTATAACCATTTACAGCCCGTAACCCCCACCCCACCCAATCACATTTAATGATCGGTTTACTATACGATTATACGTCAACTGAGACTCAATGTTCTTCTAATAATTCGATTCAAGCATTATAAATGTTTTATGTAAAAGATATATATATATATATATATATATATATATATATATATACACACATATAAAGGGGAATCACCTACCTGTGAAATTGGAGTTGCAGGTCCGTCAAGCTCGATGGCAGTTCTTCGGTCTTCTCTCCAGAGTGGGGTAATGTTACTGGACGCCTAGTTAGCCCTGTGAATAGCTCGAAAATGTTTTAAATGTTTTATTACCTTTTCATTCTGTGTTCTTTTCAGGTTTTGAAAGACGTTTATTTTCGGCATCCTTTACGCGAAACGGTAAACCGGTAGACCCTTCCTAGGCGCCACCTTTAGTGCCATTAGTGCTACATCAGACTTTCCTTTAGTACCGCCTTAAATTTTGTTTTCTCGTATTCCCAAAAAGAACGCGGAGAAACCGCGAGAGGGCGGGCGAGAGTGTGAGAAAAAGAAATTGAAAAATGAGCTTGTAATCGAATTTCAGTATATTCCGAATTGAGTCCGCACGAAGGCGTGGCTCATGGTGGAGAAATGGATGAGGCGGTACACTCATTGGTAGCGCTAGTGAGGCAGGTGGTGCTTCAACCAGCACAGATGGTTTTCTACTACGAAATGGTAAATAGAGTCACATTTAGGCTTATTGAAAGCCAGCAATATAATTACCGGACTTCCTTATTATAAAAATGGGTATAATGTTTGATATATTACATTTCGTAGTTTTGCTGTCTATTCAGTATAATTATATATTTTTCAGGGGGGACCTGAGGCCATTAAGGGATATAAGTGTAAGATTCAGTGTAGGAGTTTGAATCCCGAGCCGTCAAACGCAGGCCACCTCTCTTATAAATTAAGGAGGCATTCCCCTGTAAGTATACATCCTCTCAGTTCTATACTCTAATTTGAAACTAAACAATAGATTACAATTTTTCTATTGTTATTACTGTTGCCAATAAAGGGGAGTAAGTAATAGCCTATTTAGACTTACTTAGTACAACCTGACAGAAGATTCGTTGACAATTTGGATTATGTTTCACTTCTATTCCATTTAACAGACTGATTATGCCAACATTCAAGGCACTGATGTATGTGGTGTGATATGAAAACAAGGATTTTATTTTTTGACACTGGTGGCCCATGTCTGTCTACTGCTTTCCAATTCGACTTATTTCCTATAATCAACATATGTTAACAGTGTGTTTTTTTCCAGGTGATTTGAAAGGCACGTTTCAAATGCCACAAAGAGGTATTATACCACAGGAAATCATTATCGATTTTTAATTATTTATTTGTGTATTGATTTTTATTAAATAATTTTTAAAATTAAATACGAGTGTTTGCTGGAATCTTTATTTCTCTAAATGACTAATGAATTACTGTGTAGGCCTTAACCTTGTTCATACACAGGATTCTTTTCTTTTTTAATAATATAATTTGGAAATGTGGTGATTAAACCAAATAATCAAATAGTTTTCACATGTTAAGACATCAAAAATATTAAATTGAATAATATATATAGGAATTATAAATAATAAAATAATATATATTTAATATTTTGTACTACTATTTCTATTTTCATTTAATATTTTTTGATTCCCAATTTCCACAACAGTATATGGGACTAAATTATTTTTGATACAATAAAAAATCATAGTTGAGACCTTAAACTGAGATATTGGTATTATTACATTAAAACTATGGAATCAAATGATATAGTGAAACAGAAATTTTATCAATTTTACAATAATCTATATTTTGTTCCAACACCTACGCTGTTTATATTCATTTATAAGTATAAACAAATTTAAAGTATGAAATTAAATCAGAAAAAAACTACTACTACTACTATTAAAATTTCATTTAATAGTATTATTTATTCATATTTGAAGATTAATATATGCCACTAAATAATTTTTATACAATAAGTAGTAACAGTTAATATAATAGTAATATAAGAATAATATATACCACACGCAGACACTATAAATTATAACGTAATTTATATTTTGTATTATCTCCTACACTGTCTATTTTCATTTAATATTTTTTCCCCAGTTTGAAGAATATTATATGGCAGTAAAATATATTTGATGAAATAGATAATCACAGTTACATTTTTTAACTGTAATGTAGGTTCCATAATATTAAAAGTATGAAATTGAAATCTATGTTGCAATACTGTAACTATATATCATAAAATAATAAGTATTTTATATTTTATACTACTACTATTTTCATTTAATATTTTTTATTCATAATTTCAGTAACAATATTTATTGATAGATGTTATTCATATAACACATCATTTTTAAATTCGTGTAGTTTTTTCCCAATTTCAATAATAATCATGACATTTAATTATTTTTCACTGATTAAATTATCTCAGTTTTAGATTTAAACTGAGAGTTTAATAATATTAAAAATATCAATTTGACCGATATAATGTAATAAATATTATATAATAAAATATACTTTTGGTTATGCTGTATCATTTTATGTAGTCTCAAATTATGCATTTTTATATATGATATATTTACACTTTGTCTTCCTTAGATTGTAGATTTTATTAGATTCATTAAATGTAATAATAAAAATAATCAATTTTTTTCTCTAGATATTAATAAGCTAAGAAAATAATCAAATCAGGATCAGAAATTGTGCAGTTAACATTTCCTTCACATTGAACCTAATATTCCAAAATTTACTTTCAATACTGATATTTTTTTTTATTGTTTTATTGTCACAACTGTAAATTACAATAAGTAACATTGATGTTTGAGTAGCACTAATAACCAGTAGACAATTATGGTGGAGAAATCCACTGGCTTTCCTCTTTTTTATTATATATTTATTTATTATATTTTTCTTCATTTTTTTCTTACACATTTGGATCACGTGGTCACTTCCTTTTCAGGCATCTGTAAGGAATGATTGGAATGTTCGAAGATAGTAGGGTTTGTACCATTAGATTAGGATGATGGGTTATCTGTGTGTGAAATTTGTTATATTTTTGCATGGTGAGGTCTGAGACAAATAGGACTTTAAGATCTGTGTGTAGGGTGAGGTTGGAGACATAGCAGGATGCATTATTTCCCTTAATATTTTCGACTGTAAAGTTTGGATTTTGTCGATATTTTTTGGTCTGGTGGAATCCCATAGTTCGTGTTTGTATGTCCATATTGGTAGTGTTTTATAGTAGTCATTTATTGCTAAACTTGATTTTGATCTATTTTTCTGTAATTGAAGTCGTAGTTTGTATCTTCTGTGGACTTCCAGTCATATTAAATTAACCAATGCTGATATATATTATTATTTCCTACTTTTTGCATCAATTACTTTTTTGGGATTGGATATGTAAGAAAAGCCATGCTATTAAGCTTATTTGGTATTTTATATCACATGAAAATTACATAATTTATGTAATAGATGTAAGATAAGCAAACCAATTAAGTTATCTTAGACATTATGTTTAATGCTATAAACATAATAGGTTTAATATTGGCTTATATTTTACAGTGACAATTTGTAATAATTAAATGTCTAAATAAACTTAGTTACCTAGGTGTTTCTATACCTGGTCTTTTCCAACTATAATCCTTATAAATATAAACCTTAACAACTTACGTATTTTTTTAATGTTTAATATATTTGAAATAATTTGGTACACAACTTAGAAACTACAATCTGCATGTAAGAAGAAGGCATATACATACACACATATACAGTGTTAGGTAAGATGCTAATTACTGATTGCTAATTTTCTTTCGGTTGTTTATCTATATGTGAATATTAGTAATAATATAAAAATACATCTTATATACGCCCACATTTTTAATTAAAGCTCAAATAACATCCTTTGATTGACAAATATTAAAATGACTTTAATACCCGCTATATACTAATACAGTCATATTTTAATCATTAAGAAAAATGTCTGTTGTAACAAATATTACATTTTAAAATTTAATTTTTTCCAATATGTCGTAATATATATACATATATATGTATATATATACATATGTGTGTATGAATAAGTACTTGCATAAAGTTCTAGTATAAAGATTATACCCCTGCTTCCTCCCAATTTTGTAAAGATATGATGAGTAGAGAAATTCTACTACTTGAATAAGCCGCATCATAGCACTACATTATAAATGGCTATTTAAATATAGCTATATACATATTTCATTAGGGAAAATCTATAAGTCTATATATGTATATATATATATATATATATATATATATATATAGATATTGATAAACTGGGAAGACAACAAACAATTGAAAAGACAATGTGATTACATCACAAAATGTAAATAAGCATGAATTTGTTATAAATGTATACAACATATGATAATTTGTCTCTTGTATAAAAATCTACATTCCCATTAAATATCTGCAGGCACTACAGGTTGTGGCATCAAACTTGGATATTAGCTCACTACTCCCTCTTAGTTTCATTGTTATCCTAATTTCATTACTTGGCCTGGCAATCTACAAGGCTTTATATTTATTCTTTCTGTAAAATTTCAATAATATGGTAAGTATTAAATGAACCTAAAAAAATATTTTCTGATCGGTATTATAACATAGTAATGTCTTTTAATATAATTCATTATCCATTTAATTAAAGTAGTCAGCAAATTGTTTTGTTGTATTTATACCAATTCATTTTAATTTATCTCTTGTCCATCCGTCTATATTTTAAATCAGAATGGTCTCTATGTTAATATATAAGGAAATAGTTGAAAATACCATGAATGTAGTAATGTACAAAAACAACTTATGACTGTCAGAGCTCAAGATTATATGTTATAATTCATAAGTCCTAAAAATATATTTAATTACTGAAAATAGAGAATACAGATATAGAACCATATGGGCAATAATAAATGTGAGGTTTTGAATAAACCAGAGGAATAAAGTATGAAATTAATTATTTTCACATACCATTACATTCAGATATTGAAATGTAAGGTTGAATGAGCTTATTAAGGCAACCTCTTTTCTGATTTTATGTGCAATATTTGGCCACATTATTAGTACGGGCAAATAAAAGCATTTAGGCACTTGGCTTTAATTACATGAATGAGACACTGAAAAAAGTACATAGGAAACATACAAAATAACTCATAATATATGTGTTCCCTTGCATTTAGCAGGACTAAATACTTATTAACCACCTGTATCAATTGG
The DNA here is from genome assembly GCA_019843655.1 of Lethocerus indicus. NCBI lineage: Eukaryota > Metazoa > Arthropoda > Insecta > Hemiptera > Belostomatidae > Lethocerus > Lethocerus indicus. The sequence goes on from JACDQD010000001.1 coordinate 41,230,039, forward strand.
CATGGCAGAATTTATTATTTTAAATAATTCTGATAATTGGTTATTTATTTTCAATATTACAACAAAATTTGTGACAGTACATTATTAAAACATTAAAGCCAAGTGACTTCACATTATACAAAATATTAATAGCTATAGGGAGTAAATTTATGCTATAAAAAATTCTATCCTATTTTTCATCATTATGCCATTTTTACGAAACCAATCATTCAACTCTAAATCTACATCACCTTTTTATCAGCTAATTTCTATATACATTGGTTAGTACAATATTGAGCTTTATTTATAAAAGGTAGTTAAATTTATTTAGTCAAGTGGTAACTGAACTTATCTAATCAGAATTAAATGTAAGTCCCAGCTAACCACTGATAAATATAGTTTTCATCCAAAAACTATGCTTTCATACTAGAGGATATTCTGCATATTTGTAATAAATTGAATAATTTTTTTGTCCTGTCTTAAACTAGTTATTTTTGATTTTGTTAGTATCACTACAAAAGAACACATTTTTTTAATTAAAAATATTTGTGAACTAACATATAAGAGTAAATATATTATTATTCATAATTGACTCATGCTGTGACCACAGTAGACATTCAATATCTAGCTGCTAAATATATTACAAATAGCTATAAATGTTTAGCATTCTTACTAAAAATCTTATTTTTATAACAAACTTTCAGATTTATGACACAAATTTATTAACAGGGTATGTTAGAATAAAAAAAGTGTTAAAAAAAAATCAAACACAAATTTCTACTTATACTATATCAATTTACTTCACATTTGAATGATGAAATATAACAAACAAATAAAATATCTTTTTGAGAAAACAATAAAAGGGATTAAAAAGTTTTGAGTTTAATTAGTAATATGTAAATAACATCTTATGTTATACTAACCAAGACTAAATAAATATCTTATCTATACAAACCAATGCATTAACTACATATTTTAAATTCTTATACCACATTCAGAAACTTTATTTCAATTATATGTATATGTATATATATATATATATATATATATATATATATATATATATATATATATATATACATATATACATATAGACTATTGTTTAAACACGAGATCTTATGTCCACTTGAAATGAATGTGGTGTTTCTATATATATGTACACATCCTTGCACACTTTATAGTGGTGTGTTAGTATGACTATTTACAATTTTAATTCATTTCAAGCATTTGCAAGTGAACACATACCCACATGAACTTACATCATATACTCAACTTACAGACACACATAATCAGCAACAAAGCAGATTTCAAACACACTAACACGCCACAAATATTTGAAATTCATTCATAAACTACCATTCAAATTTGCACTTGCAAACTCATTTATGTATATATTTAAATATTCACCATGATGGTGCACACTTCATATGTACTATTATGAACATACCATATACCTAACTGTGCCCTTATATACATACACACATGCACACTTTTTTCTTTTGAATAAATAAATAATTATTTATTTATTTATCATGGTCAAGTGTATAATATCTCCCCACAGCTTGATCCTTATATTATAATAAATAATCATTATATACACAAATGAAATGTTTAATAACTTTGAGCTATAACAGTAGTTTAACTAATATTACTATTGCTTCCTAATACAGCCTATAACCTATTTCTTTACCACTTTTACCTTATATTATAAACTATACCATATTTCCGTTTTGAAGTTTAAAAAAATCTGCTGTAAATGTTACAGAGAAATTAAGAAAAATCCTAACAAACTAATCTCAAAACATTAGCGATATGCAGTATTATAAAATTTACTAGCACCACAATTATGATATATTGTACTGATGTCTGAGCTATTGTATGACTTCATTCTGGCACCTGGATTTGACTAGCAACAAGTTATCTAAAAGTTACCATTAAATGGTACCTGCATTCAATAAAAAAACTAAATTTTCAAAACTGTATTTATCATACCCCTTAAAACAGAAATTTTAATTACCCATTTATACATCTTTGGTAACAAAAATTAAACAATGCAAATTCAAAACAATGTCTGAAAATGTTAATAGAATGTTAAAACTAATTTGGTATGAACAATTTTGAAATCTATAATCAATATTAATATTTTTCACAAAAGTAACTTTCATCCAGATTTTTAATGAATTATTTATTAATTACCATATTGTGTAATGCTTTAGTAAGAATATACCATATTGAATTTAAACTTAAATTGTGAAAATGTTTTGACTTCTACATGTTTATATTCGACCATAAATAGATAATTTTACAATGCAAAATAACAAATTCCTTCAAAAATTTTAAATGCATAATATGCCTAATTTGTTTGAGTGAATCCTTGCTGTCATAATTTAATAGATATTTAAACTATCTTTAACTTTATTTATCATGAATTGAACATACATTTGAAAAATTTGTAAAGCACCATTTGTTAAATTATATAAACAAACCTCTTCTATTAATGTATACAACAAACTTGACTAATTTTCATATAAGAATAATTATAATACATAACATATACACAAAAAATTTATAATTGCTTATCTAATATTAACCATGTTAAATGATTAAAATAAAACTGTCTTCATAAAAACTACATTAACATGTAACATATCTACAGCTCAAGTATGGCTGAGCAGATAATAGAAAACAATGAAATCACGCACCAAAATAAAAATAAATTTGAAGCATACAACACAAACTAGAAACGTATCACATTCTGGTTAAATAAAATAATTACATAAAACACAACTTTTATGTGACTAATTTCATCTTCAGTCCAATGCTAAAATTCAACTAAGTCATTTTGACCTATGCATTGTGTATAATATGGCAGACAAGACGTTTTGAATGTATAATGGGAAGAATTTTGAATTTAAAAAATGAGGTTGGGATAACTATGAGAAAAATCATAAATAAGTTTTAAAAATTATGCACTAGGGCAGTTTTAATTTTTCCACTCATTTCTTTAATTCCATTGTATTTTTAACGACAACATATTAGATTTTTAAAATAATTTGTATGTATGGCACAATGCATTTCCATTAACCTGGAAAAAATGCAATTCAACTGATAGTAGGTCAATATTTTGTTATAACAACAAATTATATAACAAATAACAAAGAAACAAGCAATTTTAAACATTTTAAAAGAATCATTTCCACTAACATCTATAATTTCCTACAGACTATCGAGGTACAACACATTTCACATTTTAAGCCTGCAATATATTTCAGATCTATGACTGAAATTAATTTCAATCATCTACTTTGGAAGTAGCACCCTCATTAAAATATTAAGGTTCCTTAACATTTAAATCATGGTATAATCTTTTTCAGTATGTATTCATCTAAGGTTACAGCGAATTGGTTTCCAAATTTGAATCAGTGATTAATTACCTGAACATGGAAATGATAACTCCATTAAATTAATTAAATTACTTGAAAGTGTTTTTCTTTAATTTATGCTATTCAAAGAATTAAATTGTCATTAATCAATTGGTAGAAGAAAGTAAGCCTTTTAAGACTAGTAGTAAGGCTACTGTTAGAGATAGAGAAATAGTTTCTTAAGCTTCGGGAATTTAATTACAGAGGGTTCCACATTATCACATAACAAATAAAATAAATATAAGATTGAAAAATTGATGTTATGCCTAAATATATAAAATTTAACCTTGAATCATAAGAAGGCCTTGTCACTGAAATTTGAGCCTTGTCACTGTATTTGGATATTAACATAAAAACCAATGCATCCAATTCAACAAAGAAAGTAGTAAAAAAATACTAAAATGTGTAAGTATCAAAATTATTATCATATTAAAATGTAGAGTGGCCACTGAACTTCAGTTACATTTAGTTTAATCGGCCAGTGTTCCTTTAAAAGAAAAATGCATAACTTTTGCCATCACTAATTATTTCTTATGTCTATTATTATGTAGCACACATTTTAACCTTTTTAAGTAATATAAAAATGTATGCCAGTTTAAAGAATGTCTTTTAAAACAGGAATTCATTATTTGTAAATAGAATATTTTTTCTTTATCTGCCATCACCTAAATTTGCCCCAATTCGCTGACGTTAATGGTATACAATGTACATATCGGTATTGATAATTGAATTACAGTTACAATAATTACTATATATAATGAAAATAAGAGTTTTACACAATTTGTAATGTACTCGAAATGTACAATTTATGGGCCAAACTAAATAAAGCTAAACTTTATTAATGAAAAATGTCTGTTAAGTTCCTAAAACTGTTGTTTCCGGCAAAGTTTAATTATGTAATATTGCTTATGATGGTTTAGGCGAAGTCCCTGGTGCGGCCTTTGGTGGTGTATGTGCTCCCCCAGAATTATTCGATCCAGTCCCTAAACTCGTGTCCATTCCGTCACTACTCTGGACCACTGTGTTGAAGTAGCGATCTAACAACATCAATTATTACACTTTAAACGAAGTAATAAAGAGTCATGCATTTTGTAATATACCTTAAAGTTCGAAGGAAATTATAATTAGAACTATATACAGTGTGCCCTCCGGTTAGGAACTTAATTCGTTCCTGGACTCCGGTCGTAACTCGAATTGCTCTTAACACGAATATTTTTTTCCCATTGAAATGTATGTAAATACAATTAATCCTTGCCTCCCTCAGAAATAAGTAACATCATAAAAGGGAAATATTTAGAGTGTTTACATTACCTCGGTCATTGCTATTTACCGGCACAGTTATATGGAGAAGTTGAGTGGTAGGGAGAGTTAGATTCCGGGATTTGTTCTCTTAGGTCGCACCTTTTTCCGCTCTTTTTCCGATGTCCAGACGATATAAAGAAATTTGTCTCTGCTGTTTTAGAATAATATCCCGAAGTGGGACAAGGCATTATTATTGAAAATGTCGATCGGTCTATTTATTTCTTAGGGTGGTGCTTGTCAATAAATTCCCGCACTACAGTCCACTTACTAGGTTTGTCCCTAGGCAGTCATAAAAATGCTTCGTTCAAGAGAGGGAAAAAGGGTTGTAACAGGCAGTTATGTAGGAACGGAGTAGGTAGCGTGCGGTCGTAACCCGAGGGAATTTTTTTCTAAAAGTCGTACTCTGATTTCTTCGTAACCAGTGGTGTTCGTAACCCGAGGGTCCACCGTATAATATATATAATACTTTCCATGTAAATCATAAGCGCATAACACGCCATAGTAGCCTCATTGTGCTACATAAGATACTTAGAAAAAAGAAATGCGCTATTTCGATATTGAAAAATTGGAGGCTTACATTTCACAGTTACTCTTATAACAAGCCGGGTGCGAGTATGTCCGAGCGATGATTGGAACCGCACGAAAGGAGTACTCACCGTCGTCTATAAGAGAGTTCGCTTCGTTATTGGCCGAAGAAATGAGAGGTGTCATCATGTAGTCTTCCTCAAGAGTGATGAAGGGGGGCCCTGGACCCGGCGGCGGGGGCGGAGGCGCTGTCGGACCCGGAGGCGTCCACCGGGGCAGCCCACCGCGCGAAGATGTCCTCGGTGAACTCACTGAGATCGGCGTTGAGAACAGAGAGAGGTTTGTCGGGCTGATTACTCCCGACATACCCGAAACTGGGCTTAAATTTGGGTAACTGAAAAGCTGCGAACACAACACGCGCCAGTCAGCAACTTGTTATTTTAGGAATATCCTAAATCCACAGCTACTCTCGAAATATGGAAATATGCGGTGAGCTACTAAAGATAGAATGAAAGTTGATCGATAAAGTCATTGGATTCGTTTTATGTAGAAACACCTTTAAAATTAATTAGGTAGGTTTAATCTTCAATTAAAGTGCAAATCAAAATATCCCCGGAGCCCCTGTCCTAATCGACGGAATAATACTTTGAAACGAGTGGTTTTCCTTATCCCAGTATCTTTAACGCTATTGTCTTTTAGTCGACTAGTTGAGATTTATAGAAGTATTAGAGAATTTCAAGATGATGTTATCTCATTAACTTTATTACGAATAACATTAAAAGGTTTTTTAACGCCCGACTCTTTCCTGCCTCGAGTGACACGAACGTCAGTGCAGGGACAGCTTCGGTTCAGAAATTACAACAAAGAATCTCGACGAAGAGGAGGAACCTCACAGACTAAGCCCCCGAAGGAATAGTTCCAAGGCGGAAGAAACTTCATTATTCAGTCGTCCGAATTCCAAGACTACTTAAGGAGCTACGAAAACTCTTCACTTTATCCGGAGGTAGTAATTCTTAATTGACTGAATTCCATCGCAAATTTGACTCGTGTGGAGTTCGTATAACTCTTAGAACAACACTGTAGTATTCCGCGATTTTTATTCCTTCTCAGAAAATTGCCCATTTAAATCTGCACTGTTCAGACCGAACCAAAGCAGCAGCTAGTGAGATAAATATTTTGCGGAGTAAAAAATGGGTTACCTGAGCCGGTTGGGTGTGGATGTGTGTGAAAGGGACCGGGTAGTCCCTTGTGACAGAGACGGAAAACGGGCTGGATACGACTGTGCGGGAGTGTTGGGGAGTCTCCTGTCCTGTTTGGGTTGCCGGTGAACGTGGCGGTGAGTTTTCACCAGGCGGCGTTATCGAAGCCGGAGGCGACGAGCCTCCGCCCCCGTTTCCACTCACGTTTATGTCTCCTGAACGGGGAAACAAACAGAAAACTCTTCACCCATTTGTGCAAACTTCAATTACAGTCTGTTCGGATTATTTCCTCAAGACAGTGGTTTCCAACCAGTGGGTTGAGACTAACAACCGGGAAGAAAAACAATCTATACATACATATACATATGCGTATATAATTGTCTATTTTAGATTATTTTGTAAGCACTTACCGGTTGACCTAATAATTGCTACGGGCCTTGCCATAGGCGGTGGAGGTGGGGGAGGAAGCATTGAGTTTGGATAATATTGAGACAATTTGCTAGGGCTCCTCGAAGGTCCAGCCTAAAACATATGTTACGAATTATTACACATTTCAAAGTTGAGCCTATTGTAAAGTTATAATTACCCAAACAAAAAACTATTAATTCTTAAATTCGGAAAAATGTTATGCGATACTCAGCACTTCAACAAAAGAGAATACATTCGAAATACCTGATTGCCTTGAGTATTTTCTGCTTCTTGGCATACAAATGTTACAAAATCTGAAAGCGTATCGTGCCCATTTTCAGGGTATTTTGCTGGGCTATGCTGCTCACTTTGTTGATAATAACTGGAACTTGCCAGAGATGCCACATTACTATGTTGTGTCTGCATCCCTACACAGTTGTTAACAGATTAGAAATACATTCTTCGTATAATCTCCGACTCAATATATCTTATAAATTATGAAAAAAGTTAGACACTACTTCAACTATTTGTTCTTTGATTTTTTTTAGTTTTAATTTTCTGATACCGACAACACTTTACAAAGCATGCATTTAATTAAAGTAGAAATAAATACGTGAAAATAAAAAGAAATAATAAATTTTCAAAATTAGTCACACTAAAAAAATAAAATTCTTATTACACATAATAAAAAAAATGATACAGTTAATTTTAATCTGAATATTTATTTAACTAGAGCACTTTCCACCCATTTCAAAAAGTAACTCACAAATTTTTAATAGTTAAATAATATTTGATTATTTTTCATTTGAAGAAATAAGTATATTCCTTGCAATATCAATAAGATCAAGATAATCACGATATAATTATTACTATCAAATGTTACCTCATTAATTTAAAGTGAGCTATTCTGTTTACAAAAATGCAAATACGGAATAATTAAGGATCAAAGACATAAACATTCTGAGAAATTAATTGACCATTATAAAGAATAGTTAGCTCATATGTTGTCACTGTTACAAATGTTTAATCATTTTTTATGAAGTTTGAGTAAGATGTCTAAGATAATATGCTAATTAATTATTACTGATGCTCTAGGTACCTGCAAAATTCACAGTTCGCTAGTATCACTGCATAAAATAATTTATTATTTATTGAATTAAAACATGCCACATAAATATGCATACAAGCTGACATTTCTTAAATGATATACTTCGTGTTTAAAATTTGTTTACTTTAACAACTGCCATGCATATTCATGTACACATTATGGCTTATAAACAATACTTAACATATGACTAATGCTCATTTAAATATAAATCTAACATATACATAAACATCAAATCTAATTTAAACATCGAACATCCAGCCAACATCGAAATAATATCATGGATCTATTTAGAACAGCAAAGCTTCTATGTATATAATGATCAATTTCTAAATTCTGGACTATGGCCATATGTCTAGATACCATTGTTGTATGTGGAAACTGTAGTTTATAAACAAACTAAATCATGGAAAAATCATTTGAAACATGCGTACTGCATAGAATATTTTTTGAATAATGCATGACAATCATATTTTTGTGATTACTATCACGTGGTTTCAATTGTCTCTTATAGCAAAATTACATATTAATTTTGGTCAAGAGTAAAACTCTCATTTACGCAGTATTGAGACATCTAACTTCGCTAACAATAATATAAGTTAGTAACGTTTTCATATTTATGGAAAACAAAACAAATTGTCATGTATTATCCGAAGAAGAATTGTGTATGAAATTTATTTAATGTGAAAGATGAAAAAATGAAATTTGCAGCCTTAAAACATCAAGAAACGTATAAAATTGACATTGCACTCCAATAACAGAAAATAGAGATAAAAAAAACACGAATTCAATAACTATCAGTTATCGAGTAAAAACACATAGGACCGAAGTCCTTCAATTACTTTTGTATTGTCTCGTCAGAATAGAACAGATATTCCGGCCGACTAGGATTACGTTTAATACATTTTCAATCCCAGTACAATCGGTGTAATGTTAATACACGTATACAATTTAGTATTAGCAGTGAGCATGCTAGACTTAACATAAAATACAGTGAGAGATAAAAGAAGTAAACGGAACACGGGCGAGAATTCACGTGCACGCGAATTTTTCACCTCGTGTTGGGTCCTTCATCGAGTGTGGAAACGGAGCCGAGGTTTAAAAAAAATTGACAACTACTTTCAAGCGGATGTTCCCGGGCTCGTCGTGTGCGCCCGGTTTAAACCTCGGCTTCGAGTCGACGCCCGTTTCAAAAGTGATGCTAACACATCTAAACAACGAACGATCTAAATGAGAACGGGGAACATCAATCGCAAGACACCGAAAAAGTTTAGCGAACATCGAATCGAATACGGGAGGAAGAGGGATAGGGGGAAGTGGGACCGCGGCCGAGTGGGAAGGCGGGAAGAAAAAAGGGAAAAGAAACATCAAGAACATCAAACACAGATTAGTACCTGATTAGTCTGCCGTGACATCATGCAATTTAAGGAGGGTACTGAAACAAAACCATTTCCTGTTACTTCCTACTAAATCCTATCCTAAAATTCTACTCCACTCCTCTACGCCTAAGATTACAGACTCGAAAGTGATAAATAATTTACGCCATCGTAAGTAATTGAATCGAATATTTATCCGCGAGTCGGATCTTATAAATAGTCTATAAAGGGGAGGAGGGGGTAAAACTTACCGTGGTCTACGTCCGAGTGCCAGCTGGTCTGGCTGGAGAGGGAGGCGGGGCTCTGGCCGTAGTAGGGGAGCTCGTTGGGAGCCTTGTCCGGGCGGCCCATCTCCATCTCGTCTTCGGTGGAGCTCAGCCTCCTCAGCCGCTTGTTCCTCGGCTCGGGGCCGGCCCCCGAGCCGCCCCCCACCAGACCCGCCGCCTCCGCCGCCGCCGCCCGAACCCCCACCCACACCCGCAGAACTCTATGCGCTCCGACCCACCGACAGCGGACCTGCGCCAAAACCCGACCTCGTTCACACATACCCCTCGTCGACACACCACGCACCACACCACCACACCACCATACAATATCCTCGCCCTCGAGAAACACTCCCGAGTCTCGCAATATTTGTTCTTCCACCGGATACGGTGAAGTATTCCCAGTGGAGATATTCAAATTAAGTTAAATACGCTATACGTTAACTTGTATTATGTAACTGTACATTTATTTGCCGTCGGGTGGACGCGGATAATTTTACACCTAACAAAATCGGGCTGCACTTTTAATTTTTTTGTTACCAAAAAATCCCGCTATTAATGATTACGAAAGGAAGTACTTCGTAACTGAAATAAGCGTCACATCGGCGCCGCCGGTACACTGTTACCCGAGAACGTTCGCATGCACCGCAAACAGGAACGGCACTCGCAGTAACAACCCCCCAAACATGAGTGATTATTGGGAAGTGTAAGACGGGGTTAAGCATTGGAGGCGGCCCCCTTCCCCACAACGAGCGAAACTTTACATACAGAATCGTCTTAATTCTTCCAACTCCGGAATCGGTCTTTCCGATATAATAAAGGGCGGGCGATAGGGCGCGGGGAGAGCTCGGTCGAAGAAAACCTAAACCCAATAAAACTTTGCGAACTTCCGACATTAATCACGGGCCGGCGATAATTTTCCCGCTTCGCGAATTGCCTCCTCCCCCTCCGCCACACTTCCCTTTTTTGCCCCCGTCCACAATTTTAAAGGTTATACAATCCTCAGTTGGGCTAATGATCTTATTTATTAGACTGCTCTGGAGAACTTGATCGCGACGATAAAAGAAATATATAAAAATACGGCAACTCACTGTAAGCTCCGGGCGTAAGCATGGCCGAATGGTCCTGAGCGGGCGGGGTGTAGCTACTGCAGTAGTAGCTCGGGTTTTCTATTTTTATAACGTTGATCGGCGGCTGCATACCGTTCGGGTTGTGAACTATGGACGCTGCGACAGAAAAAAAACATGTTTTATTAAATGTCCAAATTCGTTCTCCCGGGGAAAGACCCGGACGACGACATTTCCGGACAGTGGGCCTCCTTAAGAACTACTACGGATGTCCGAATAAATCCCGTACTTATCTTAGCGAAAGGTTTGACGCTATAAAAAATGCTATCTCGACTACTAACAGTTCACTACTGACGGCCTGCATTACCGCGTTCCGTGTCACCCAATCTGGTGTTTTCTGTGATCGATAAGATAATTGTAGGTAATAGGGGCAGGTCTTGATTACTAATAAAAATACGGGCGCGTACACACAATACTTATATGAGAGTTTGTTAGTTAGCTGGCTTTTCAAGCACCTACAATAATTTTGGACGTGTTACATATTGGCAATTGTACCCGCAGACTGAGTGGCAGAAACTGTTACTGTAAGTTATTTCATAAAATACCGCGATTAAATTTTTATATATCAAATTTTATATATTTCTCCCGAGTGGGTTGTTTAGTATTAAATATCGGCGTGCAATCATCCCGTAGGGTGCACTCAGTGCGAACGACGAGGATGGAGAGATTCGCACATGAATGTGACGCGATCTACAAGATACCCCGCAGTCGTGGTATGTGCTACGACGAATTTCTACTACTTTAACAGAGCCCAAAAGGGATCATAGCCAAACACGCACTAACAACGGCCAATTGGACGCCTAACTGAATTTGAAAAAAATCCTGTCAAGGGAAAATAATTAGGGAGGCAGTCGCAATCCAGAAAAACCAAAACAACTCCAACAGGATATTGGGTATAACATCAGAGGATGTTTACAACAGTAGGGGAAGTAATAAGGGGGGGGGGGACAAATAAGTCGCAATCCCAAGAGGATTGACAACACCCTCACCTTCAGGTATACAGAGCACCCCGAGTCGATGATCTAATCTTCAGTCGGATATTGGTGACGGAACCGGTAAGCGGTCGGAAACATCCGAAGCAGAGAGCACCCGAAAGGGTCCTAAAAGGAAAGGATAAAACTCAGGTGGAAACAGAAAAATCCGAGAATAGCAGGGTGGCAACACCTGCTAACCGAGGTCCTTCCCACAGTATTACACACTACCGGAAGTTAGTGATAATTTTTAAAACGGTCAAGCGGTGTCTGATCGACTAGGTCCGTACCCCCCACCCCCCAACTGTTACTAACTCAGATTATTGTTTAAGTCGCAAGCCGTCTCTACATGGTTTTATACTAAGGCCCGGGTATGAGGAGATAAAGTAGCCGCTAATGCAGTATCGATTCCATTTACGGAAACGCCCCCGATACCATAAATTGGTGACTCCTCCGGCTCGGGCACCTAAAGATATAAAAATTACTTCCGGTAAATAAAACTGCTTTGGGGGCACTTATCTGCGGCGCCGGACGCCCTCTCCTACACACGCCGTCGGTGAAACCTAATAATTAATTTATCACATACCACGGAGGGGCACTTTTCTATCTGCTTGCTGTATTTTTTGAGGTCAATCCGTGATGGATCTATTTTTCTTTATCTTCCCTAAATTGTTTTGCGTAATCCTTATACTTGAAGTAAATGTTGCAAAATTGTTAAGTTCGTCCACAATTTTACCAACTCTGTATATACGAAGAACACGTCGGTAAACAGTTTTCATGCTGGTGAAACCTTTATGTAAACACCTAATAGTTATGGCCGGTTGTGTGATCAAATATACAATATATTTAACCGAAAATCCGACAAAGACTTAAGCCGATTAACAAAATCCCTCCCAACCCAAAAAAGACAAACAACATCCCCCCAAAACACTAACAAGACACATATATATACACACGACAAACAGACAGCCATCACAGTACAAGTGACAGTGACAGTGCAGTGAGGATGGCCAAAAAACATCCAAAATTCCAACGTGACTGACACCGTTACTGAAGATGGCGAACAGCCGAAATCGGTCTAGCAAAAGACCAAACAAGCGAGAGGAGACAGAAACACACGAAATCTACAATAATAATATCCCAACAGTTACCCCATGTCCTCAAAATAGTATACACATATTCTCAAGGGGCTGATGGGAGGTTTCCCTGTGAAAGGTCGACCCAATTATAAATCTATAAAGTGTATTTTTTGCGCATAATAATATCAATGTGAAAAACAATTATAGCGAGTAGGTTGTATTGAGTCCAGCATAATTGAGATATACTACTAACGAAGATATTTACTGGCTATTTATCCTTATTTCGAATTAACAGTTGGGTTAATGTTTTCTTGTGTATTGCGGGACTGCATAAAAACTAGTACAGGTAGTAAATTGAGTTTCGTATTTCGGAATGTTAATTTATACTAGAGAATACGAAGAATGATCGGTCAATTCTGAAATGCGGGGGGGGGTATCGCTAATCTTTAATATTTTATTGATGGTATATAAAATAATATATAATTCGACATAGATAAACTATAGTCATAACATTTAAACGGGCAAGATACAATTGAAACGAGGAAATTAGGAAACCAAAGATACGAAAAACACCCGGTAGAATTAGAACAGAAACTGAATTTATATAGAAAATGAGTACAAAAAACAAAATCGTACAATATTAATAATCGTGATTTAATGTATCTACAATTAATAGTTTCGCCGTTTTATTAAAACACGCTTTTAGGTATTTAATTATGGCAGAAATTACAAATTTAGATAGGATGTCCCGCGTAAGTTGCCCGGGACGCCACCGACGCTGGCTAAAAGCCGAAACCAGTCTAAAGGGAGTAAATCAGAGGGTGGAGACAAGATTGGAAGAGTGAAAAATAAGGATGGGGGAGCGTTTCGCTTATGTTTAGGGGGGAGGGGGAACAAAAAAGATATCAGGGGTTCGGCACGTCCAATTTTCACACTCGAAAACCCTTTTTCCTAACCGCCTTAAAAAAAGAAGCTTCGCTTAACTTCTGTTTCGCCTTCAAATTTGAAATAGATACGGCGATCCTTAATTTTTAAACTCTCTGCTTAACTGGCTATTAGGAAATCTAATTTAAAATTTCGTTTAGAATGCCCGTAGCATTTCGTATATAAATTGGTATTGTATCTGAAAGCTGTATGTTTCCGGCTATTCGAGAAGCCGTGTCACGCTTGTAAGGTTTGACGCTTTCTGTTGATTTTTCTTAATATTTTTTCATCTACATTAATTTTCAAGTTCCTTTATATTGATAATACAGTAATAATAGGATGTTAATAGTTTAAGGCAATATAGGAAACGTCCGGTTCTTATTTTTTTGAATCCGTTTATTGGGGTCCTTACCGCCTTCCATAAATCGTCTCCCTCTTATTAAAATTTTAGAGGGATTTAAACAGTCTGATATTTTTTACTTAAAACTTAAATATACCCACATATTAAACGAAAATTTAAAATGTTGAGTATAAATAAACAAGTCATACAGAAAAACCGATTTAATTTGCATCCTCCGCATTACGTTGTTGCATAGCAAAAGCAGTTGGACTATGTCGGTATCTTCCTTCGAATTAAATAAATTGAGTAAAAATGATTGTTTTTCCAATACCATTCGATTTTATTACTGGTTCGTGCTATAATGTTCGCGACCGATGAAAAAACATTATTTTTATCTTTATTTATTAGGAAACAAGCCTGAGTATTCACCGTCGTTATTTCTTGGGCTTCTATCGCCGTTATCGCACCGACACGGTTCCTTTCTTCGGGGAATTTTCAAAGAAGACGTTTCCCCTCAAAATGGTTTCACGCGACATTGACTCACGGATGAACACCAGATAATCTTCGAATCATTATCGGGACATTAAGAAGGGTCTTGCCCCTTTCAAACCGAATACAATTCCCATTTTTAGTCTATACAAAGACGTTTAATTTTCTTATAAGCCTACCGAAATAATATTTTGTTTAATATACAACCGACGATCACTTTTTAAATTTCCATATCCCTTCGAATTATATAAATATAAATAATTATAATAGGATCCGTTCCCTTTTGATTCTTAAAAATATGAGGTCGATGCATTCAGTTTTGTTTTCCGGATTGGCTTAACAATGAATCAGTTTTGACTCCTAAAAAGCTTGTAAATCAGCGGTACGATTTTGCGCCATTCTGTTTATGAGAGTGTATAGAAAAACAGTCGATATTCAAAACCCTTATCGGTAACTTAAACTATTCAAGTTTCTATGCGAATATTAAATGAGACGTCTTTCTGCGGAGTGATGAAAGGTAGAACAGTACGAGACTCTACCTGGAACGACGACTGGTATTCCGCCCGACTGAAGTACGCTTTTCTTAATCGCCAATTGAACAATCCCCAACGCACAGCGCGTACCGAACCCTTAATTGGTCCCAACTTAAAATTACTCCGCGTGGCAATCCTCGGTCGGAGGATTCCGGGTTGTGGGGAAAGTGTTAATAAAAGCGGGGCGAGCTCGAAGAAGCATCTGGAGCCGTATATATTATCGGAGCGAACGGAGATTCGGGGAATCTGGCTAGAAGATCTATAACTATATAGCCGGCTGGAATATGCTAAGATTTATCGTGTCCCCTAGCCCGGGCAATTTAGAACCATTGTTTATCTCGAGAGGGCTCCCCACCCCGCCTTCTCCATCCTCGATCGTGTAGGGAAAACCGGCAGTCCGATAGCGAAGCGGGGCAACTCTCTTCCCGATGTTATTCGCAATAGTTTATCACGGGCCGGGGGCCTTTATTGCACCAGTTTAGCTTCTCTTGTTTTCACGATTTTTCCACCCCCGATCTTCCCCATCCGATCTTCCCCGCCCGGCCTTCCGCCCCGCGACCGGCGGGGGCGAGAAAATACTTAACGCATTTTTGTTTCTTATTTTCTGAACGGAGGGCCCGGTGCCGTTTTTCTCAAATATTTTCTCGAAAATTAAAAGGAAGTCTCTATTTTCAAACGGGACAATCAATACAATTATTTACACCGTCGGTCTTAAACATAGACCGGGCGATAACCGCTACTGCCACTATTAATCCGAATATCTTATAACGAAAATCAATCCGGCTGATATCTTCCGCGACGCACAAAATGGTGAGTTGAGTCCCGCAAACACCGAACTACGCGTAATTTTTTTTTTTTTTTAACGAGGTACCGCCAAATACAGGAGCTGGTCAGACAACCTCAGGAGAGCGATCTATAACGCGGGGGATTGAAAAACAATCTTTCCGGGGTGAAAAAATCTGTGTTTTTCTAGTTTAATGAATTGGCGCTCGGAGGGGACCTCCGCCCTCCGCCTCCCAATTACCTCTCATCACTCCTACCAGGGCCCTTTCCTGTCCTATATTCCGGCCGACTGACCGCGATTCAATTCCAAACCTTTCGGTGGTGTTAAATTATTTTTTCCTCTTAAAACTAAATTAACTATTTATTCTAATATAGGAACATTTTTTACGTCTCGGTCGTCTACTATGGAAGTGCAAATGATTAGATATTTTAGGGTATAGTTTATTTATATGCGGTATTTATTTAAAATTATATAACAAAGTATATATTACTTTTACTAGTTAAGATCTTATTTATATGCGTGATGTGTAAACAATAAATCAATAAAACAATACACAAATTAGTCATACGAATATCTGTCCACGATCTCATTCTCTAAAGTGGTATAGAAGTCATAATTTGCAGTTGCTCGAAGATTGGAAATTGTGGGAGCCCAGGTGCGGAATATTTCAGAGGGGTTATAATATAAAAAGGGTTATTATATTAGTTGACGATAATCGTAAAAGCACAACTCGGAAGCACGGAGTAAGATTTAATATAATCAATTTAACTATAATCTCCAGTCTAAATTCGGGATAAGTTGCGGCGATTTGAGCAATAAGTCGATTGGTTTATCGACGCCGATAAATTTCGGAGGCAGTTTTAACGCCGGCCGGGAACCATTTCTACGTCCGGCCCTCGTTTCCGTCGAGAAGGTCCCCAATACCGATATATATAAATTATAATTTTTGTAATATAATTATAATTATCGGCATCGAACGACCCGATACCGTCGGACCTCGGGCCCAACTTTCGTTTCCGATCCATCGACCGATCGTAAACTCGATGTCGACGCATCGAAAACGAACAGATGTATTTTTTTTGTTCGTATTTTCGAAATAATAAAATAAAAAGAAAGAAAGGACAATTTTTAGGAGAGAGGTTACCTTTGGACAATCTCCAGAGTTCTTTAGAGGAGAAGACACCAGTCGCGAGGATAGTGTCGTTGCAGACTACGCCGTTGTAGGGGTTGTGCGAGTACCCTAGAACATAAAAGCATGTGTACTGTTTTACTTCTTCAAAAAATAATAGCCATAATTTTTGTTTTGTTTTTTTTTTTGCAACAGTGTTCTTAAATCGGAACTCGGACGACCCATTTTTATCAATTTAATTCTTTTCTTTTTAATTTACGGAAGGAAATAAATTTGAGGTTTCAGGATACTTACGGAAGAACCAACTCAACTACAATCTGCGTTGGGTAACGGTTACTGTTTTGAATAAATTGTAATAGACATTCGGCTAGATGTATTCAATCTAATTGGTAAAATGATCTTCGAATAAACTGTAATTACTGAAAAATATAGTTTATTGCGAGAGTTTCTATCGGAAAAGCGTAACCACGTTTATCGGATTTTGAAATTGGACTCTGTCCTGGTTCGGCCGTTAGGTGAAATTTCTAACAGCAATTGTAATTTCAATCCCGATGAAAACTTTTCCGACAGATTTCTCGCGATACTCCTCCTCTTCTCAGCAGTATAAATTTATAATCGCCGCGATTTCAGGCTGCTCAAATTTATTATTTATTTATTATAGCTTTGGCTACGGAAAGAATAAAAATATCTTTAGAAAAGTGAAATCGTGGAAAAGTAATAGAATTTGAGTTTTCTCCTAACGAGAAATGAAACTTAACAGCCGGATCGGACACAAAGACCGCTAAGAATGTAGAAATAAACCGGTTAGAATAAAGGAAGTTTTATTTATTCGTATTACCTTTACTCGTCCACCGTCAAATAGAATCAGAAAATATAGTGAAAATGAACGGTTTCAGAGTCACACTTCATTGGTAGCTCTAGCTCGTCAAGCAAATAATTGTATAAGTTCTCATCAACTTTATACGGATCTACGAGTGTGAGTTATTGTGAGAGGCGCGGTTTTACTGTATTCTATATATTTTTTTCACTATTTCATTGTCACAACTGTAAGATACAATAAGCGTCATTGATGTCCTATCGAATGACATATCGATATTTTGCTGGCACATTTAGATCTCGCGGCCTCATCCTTTTCAGGCGTCTGTTAGGAACGTTTGGGAAGTCGGGAGATAGTAGGGTTAGGACCGTCGGATTAGAATGATGGGCGATTCGGGAGAGAAATTTGTTGTTTTCGTACGGCAAGGTTGCGGACAAACGGGACTTTAAGATTTGTACGTTTTCAGTATATACTTCGTATTAACCCAATAGTCGTGAAATCGGCGCCGACTTATCGGTAAAGTTATAAACAAAGATATTGCACCGGCAGGCGCAAAGATCCGACCTCTCTAGTAGCGGCGAACCGACATCACGAGTGTGATTATATTCTCGGGCATAAGGTATTGGGAGCCGGACGCTAGAAAGTAGGGAAACCGGAGAGAAAGGTGAGGGCGGAGGCTCATCGGTATGGGTTTGGTGGGGGCCGCTTTCAAACACTGTAAATAATTACACGGCCCGAATAAAACAAAAGGCGAGCAACGCCGAACGCCAATCCTGTCCCTCCCAGACACACCAACCGCCCCAGCTTTCATTTCTCTGCTTTCTGCTTTCACGCCCCCTCTCCTTAGGTCGGTTTTACGCCTCAGTTGAAAATTTGAGCGAAAACTCAGAGTAAAAGTATTGATTTTCATATACCGCGCGTCTGCAATTGGATAATGGGCTGAAAACAAATTTTCCGTATTTCACATTCCCAAGCTTTTTAGAGAGCTACGGTCATTATACAGGGTGTCCAGAATTAAGACTTCTTGGAGCGAACGGGGGGGGGGGCTGTCGGAAAACCAAGACAAAATGCTCTTTGGAGATTCCCCTGTTTTTGCTATGTATTAGAGAACGTCGCAAAAAACAGGTTGTTGTGGAATATTCATGTGTCAACTTCGTATATAGCTTAGTCTTTTTAATTAGAATTATCCCTTGCATTCGTCAATTGAATACTGGAGTAACGAAGTGTACTTTGTATCGTTAGTTTTTTTAAATTATGCATTTTTTACGGAGTTTTCAATTTTTTTGTGTCGACATTATGAGACAGTGCAGAAAATGAAATTTTCATTTTGGCAAACGTCGTCGTCTTTAGGGCTGGCTGCATTAGGCCGAATTCATCTGTAAAGTGTACATTTTAAGAATTGTACAATGGAAAAACAAAACGACTTCGTTGCTGATGTTAAAGAGGTGCCAATTCCTGCACGTACTGCAGTTTCGTAATATATAATATTATTAAATCTTAATATAAATCGCGGAATTATTTTCTAATAATCCATCGCCAGTATAAATCGTGAACAATAATTGTTACCGACGAGTCATGAAAGGTCCCTCATAATAACCCGTAATCGAAAGCTTCATTAAAGTCTCACCCTACTCTTCTACATAAATAAGAAAACAACTTCTTACTATTATTATTAATGCCGTGACCTTTAAATTGTTTTTAGTTGGGGGTTGTTTCTATTTTTATTTATCGCGTTATTATCCGTACGATTGCAAAGTACCTATATGAAATACAATCTAAAATATCTAATACATACAAGCACTTATAAATATGGAACTTATTGTCGACTTCTTAGCACGATTAAGATTTAATCATTAATTTTTAGTGGAACCTCATTCGTCTCGACAATTATTTGAAACAGCAGTCAACATCGCAATTAATTTTCCTGATTAAATAAATTCGGAAATAAAATGAAAATTCCGAACGTCAAATTTCATTGAAGAATTGACCAATTAACAACTCACGAACGAGTAAATTAATATCAGATATTAATTCCGTCATTATGTAATGATTACACGGTCGTAAACGGGAGCGTTCTATCATTGGGGTAATGGACTGTCAACGCCGGCATGTTCAATAGACCGGTTTTCGGCTTGTAGTTTGAAAATTGAGGCTATCGATAAAACTCGATTCTTAGTGTCGCTGTGGAGAGCGGGGTTGTAAAAGAATTTGTACGAAATATAGCGACTCGAGCTTAATAAGCCGAATATTATGGAAAATGTGGAGTGAATGTGAAGGTGTTTTCTCACCTATGAGGTTCCCAAAGATCGTATCATTCAGCGGACGTATAGTTATCAATATCCAGATGTGCTTTTCCTATTTGGGGGACACCCTAACGGAATGTTTGAAATACACTCAAGAAATCCAGAAAAACCAAAAATAACTGCAATAGTGATATAGGGTATAACATCACTAGAGGATGGTTCCCGGTAATACTGGAACAAAAAAGTCATAATCCCAAGAGGATTAACGACACCTCACCTGCAGGTATATATAGGACCCCAAGTCGGACACTGATGATGGAATCACTATGAGTTCTGGTTGCGGAAACAGTCGCTCATTTACCTCAACAATTAACTCCGACAATCGACCTTAGGACGTGGCGAAGAGCGCTTGAAAGGAATTTGAAAAAAATGAAAACGAAAAATCAATCTCCCCCAACAAAACCTTAAGTCGATCTGGGACAAAACCGACAAATAATAATCGGAACGACGGTGGGGAAACAGAAATCAAATACCACGAGCTCGGATTAAAACATTTTTAGAAAGAAAATATAGAATATCCTGTTGGCTACTGAATAGTGAAAGTAGAGGCTAGCATAAGTACGACAAAGTGCCGGATCGGAGAATTCAGCGTGCTAGGTTTTTCCTGAGGCCGGTGGGGGTGGGTAAATGAGCGGTCGGTTTTTCAGTCGTTAGTTTTCGAACCCGTAACGCTCCCCCGTCGCTATATATCCTCGCCTTTTTTTTCAAACGGCGACGCCCCCCCATTCCGGCATTGAATAGCGGGGCGGAGGAAGCGTTGTTGGCGGGAGGGGGGGCGCATTGTATCGGGCTCCGTGTCGGATTAATGGGACAGAATAAATAGGACGCTCTCTATATATATTCCCCGCCTTTTCCCTCTTATCCCGCCGTCGATCCCTTTTAAAACGCCGTCGCCCCGCTCCTTTAATTGTTCACGGATCTGCTAACGTTTATCGAGAAAAACGTAAAGATATTGAGTTTCCGAGATCGGACTCGATATCTAATCCGTAGTCAAAATGTCACCACTATTTGTGTTATTGTTTCATCGCATTTGTGTTATAGTGGAGACGAAATTATAGTTTTATAATGTTTACTTGTAACGGCCGAGGTTCAGAAGTCTAGGATGACGGTGATTTCTCGTTCTATTTGCGTCTTTATTGTAGCTGCGTGATTTACACTTTTTTTTACAAAATAAATCGGATTTAAATATTTGTTTAAGACGGTGACGCATAATATTTAATATGACACTCGGAGGGCAATTTTCCGCGAAAAAGTTCAACAAGAAGAACTTTCAAGATTCGGTCTCCGGGCTCTGGAAGGAAATCTCATCAAAACTCCAACAACCGGAACGGAAAATTCAGTATTGTCTCTTCGCCACCGCCATTGCAAGAAATTTATTTTATATATTTTTAATAGTGTATATTATTAATTAAATCGATACCGTCGCAGCCCCGAAATTCAAGGAAATGCCCCGGATGAGCGTTCGCGACTCCTCTCGGGGTAAACTGAGGAGTAGAGAACAAAATTTTGTCGAAAGTAATGACTGGAAATATTCAACAATGAGATTCAAATGGTCGTATACGTAAGGGATAAAATGGAAAGGGGGGCGGCGGTAATTAGGAGCGCGGGTGAGATCACCGCGTTATTCGACACCCGAGTTACAGCCGACGCGACATCCACTCAACGAAATCCGCCCGTTACTGGTCCTCATTACTAACGACCGATTTAAATGCCGCCTTATTTAAATATGCAGTGGGGTTGTGTCCCACGGAGCGATATGAAAGCAGGCGGGATTTGCAATTATTATTGGGGCACTCGGCTTTATGGAAACCGGAGGGGGAAGGAGGCAGGATCCCTCCTAGTTAAGAACAATAAATATACAACAGACTTTGACAAAGTGCCCCTTATAAATAACTCCTCAATCGATAATACGGCCGGGTTTCGAGATGCCCGGAGGCGCCCGCGGACCCGGTTTCCAACCTTTTTTTCGCTATATATAACGTCACCCTCGAGTCGTTTACACCGACGGCATATATATATATATATATATATATATATATATATATATAGCGTGGTCGCCAAACGAAACTAGTACCTGGGAACAATTATTTATTTATCGGTAACTAACTTCCGGTGGGATCGCCCTCGGTTAGCGGGTGTCGACCTCCATTCCACGATTTTTCTTCTGTTCGGAAACCACTCGAGCGAGCTCCAGTGGAAGTGTTTTTCACGTGGGGCCCTCCCGGGTGTTGTGTGCTTCTAATATAGTAGAAACAATATTTTTCTACACCTCCGGTTAACTAGTAGCGTGTTTAGTAAGCTTTGCTCTACGCTTTGGTATAAAATATAGGCGCGCTGAAATATATATAGGTAAAGATCGAGAAGAGGATAAAAGAATCGTACGAAACTGAAGGGAAGTGTATGTGGGAAAGTATGGATTCATCCGCGCGAAATCGATCCTCGGATCTGGTTTAATTTGTAAACTAAATTCGGGGTGGTTAATTTCGCGCCCGGCCCATAAATCGCCAAAGTGAAATCCGATCTAAGGGGGTAGAGTAACAGAAGCCGGAGGGATTTGGTATCCGGGGATCGGAATGGGTTTTCGCCGCCGGGGGATAACACGGCAGTTGGGCTCAGTTAACGACACCTTTTACACAGAGTTGACAAATCCCACTTTTTTCCCTCTCGCTTTTCATTTTTATAAGACCCGGGCCCTCGAATTTCACACTCGGCGATAAATACGGTAATTGCGGACTAAGTTTCCAAGATCGGATGTGAAACTTCCGCTGCCTCTATATAGTTTTTCCTTTTGAATTCGAACGTTTCGGATAAATTCGATTAACGGTACATTTTAATGTCTTTGCCATCGCGCGACAGTGTACGAAACTGTACAGTAGTAATTCACCAGAAATCGGAAATATTACTTAACCTCTTCAACGGGTGCAAGATATAGCTCAGTTTTTATGAGGATAAGGCCTATGTAGGCTTGATGGATAAACTAGGGTGCAATATAAGTCAAGTACTATAACTTCGTACTTTGTAGGTCTTAGAGGTTTTCAACAAAAATATTCCCTCTTGGTGGAAGCGGGGGACGCGGCGGATTAATCTCTTCGCTCCGGTAAACAAAAACTAGCGGCAGAAAAAACAGAAGTCCACCTCCGTTATTCTTAATCTGGCGACTAATTAAATCCTCCAATTTAAGGAAGGCTAAAAACAACTCCGGGCCGCTCGCATAAATCCGGGCCCAGGGCTCCCTTCTAATCCAATATAACTTTACGCCCCGAGCTAAAAATCTACAACAGGCCCCGGGTGATAAACAAATTTTAATTCGGACCGCGAGCAATTAAGTAATTAAAGGAAAGCAAAAGGGAGGGTCGAGGAATCGACACAGTGAAGGGGCGGTATGAAGGAGGGGGGCTAATGCCCATTAATAGGGAGTTATGAGAGGGCCAACAAAACCCGCCGCATCAATACCCAGATGGGATCAAGCCAAACTTCCTCACAATGCTCCTCTCTAATGACTCCTCCTCTTAAGTGCCCAAATTACCGCTCACCTTCCGCCCCGATTTAAAATTAAATAGTGCCGCCTAATTGTTCCCCCTCACCATCAACCCGCAGCCAGTTTTCTGGTATTTCCGAAGACTACTGAAAACTATCAACGTCGAAAGATTTTTTAACCTTTTTTTTAATGTACAATCCACGACAATATTTTATAGGTTCATTGGCGGTATGTTTATTCCCCGTCCTGTAGGTAACAGAACACCTCGCACAACATACCGGCGAGCATTAAGGACGCTTCGAAGGATCGGAATGTCTGGACGTCTCGTTAGTAGCATCGTAATTCGACGCCGTGTATCCAGGTCGGTGACAATATGAGTTTGCGAATCGTAGGTAACATCGTTATTTAAAGTTAATTTTGATGTTCATTTCAGTAACGGCCTTAGTAGTCCTAATTTTTGGTTTAAGTCTTTCCGGACGGATGAAGAAGAAGAAAAAGAAAATGAAACAGTAAGCGACAACGAAGGATGGAATGTCGGGGTGGAGACCAACCCGTATTCACTAACTGGGAAGCGCGCCTCCCCAGGGAAGTTCGGGTAACTACATAGCGAGGCGCAATTTATTAAATGAAAATGTAAGTTTCATAACGTAACATTTACATAAAAGCGTAAAAATTATTTTGATTGAATAAGTTGTACTTGCCGGCGGCGCGATTTCATAAATACAACGCTCCGGTGTCATTTAATGACAAAAACCAGTTTTAAATCGTGATTTTGATATTTATACATCCTCACTATGTGGGACCATGTCCAAATTTTCTAAATATTATTTCTAAAAAATCCAAAAATATTCTAGTCTTTTATATTATATTTAAAAAAAGGGGGGATCTTGCCCCCCTTTTATTTTTCTACAGAGAGGAACAGTAAGAAAAGGTTTGGAAACAAATATCATAGACGATTAAGGGTACAGTTGAAACCGGTCGTAGAGACTGTTTCCATATTCATGATAGACGAATCGGCGGAAGGCAAAAATATTTACCTCGCGATGGCGAAAGTGTTAATTGAAAACCGACTCGGGACAGCCGCTTACATGAATTTTTTTTCAATTTTCCCGGTTGAGGATTGGGAGTGGGGCGTGAGCGGCTAGCGCCGATCGGCGTACGCGTAAATCTCGCCTAATTAATGGGGCGGCCGAGCAGCTAACGAAGCGTCCTTTGTATCGCTCCTAATGTAACGGCCGTCATATTTCACCGGCAAAGGTCGACCGGTCTTCGGCCCACGCCTAACCGCCTTCCCGAAGCTTCCCCGCTAATAAATGCACCGTTAAGCTCCTCCGCTTTCGTCACTTTTCATTTCGGATCGCGGTCGCCGAAAACATTCCGACGATTACCGACCGTTCGGACTTAAACTAGTATATAGACAAACCCGCCACATTTAACCGCGTAATTATACGCGAGAGTCTTCTAAGTCGGTTCTCGTGACGGGTGCCATTAAACTGCTAGGACATACATATTATTACTAGAATATATATTAGTATTATAATACTAGGATTATATTATTAGGATACATATTATTAGAAGAGTAATACGGAATTTATGTAGAACCGCCAGAATTTGAAATATCCAGTGACAGACGGAAGATAACGAGAATGAATAACTGAAACTCCCATTTTCGAATGTTGAGGGGGGGGGGATCAGAATGCGCTCCTCACTTACACAGCTTCCGAACGAACGATCCTGACAGGTTAAATCACGTAATACTACACCAGAGGGCCATTGAAATTTGTGATAACTCTCGTCCATACCAGAGATCAAACTGTCGAGGCTATGATAACTCAGACGCTGGTCAAACTTGTACCGCCAAGATGCAGTGTGTTTACTGGTGAAAACACTGACACGTGTCTGAAGGAACGTGTAAATCTGTATTCTCTAATTTCTATTCTCGTTGTGCAGATTTAAGTAATCTATAAAACCCGGCAGAAAGATGTTTAAGGATATAAAAACAGATATATGACTCCTAGGAAGGAGTTATAGGAAGAACTCGAAGATACCGGAATTAGTTAGCCTTAGTTTAGGACCGAATAAGCGAGTGGAGGCGGAAGATCGCAAGAGTGAGGGCATTCAAAACCGTCGAGGACTAAATTCCTTTAAATTAATAAAAATATATTAAAATAGAAATTATAATAAACCCGGGAATATTAAATTCCATCGTCGAACCCTATTCGAGTTGCGATCTCGGAAAAGCGACCGACGGCTTAGGTTTCGTCCGGTCTCCCCTTCGTTAAACTCACTCTTGGAGATCGGACGGAAACACGAGGATCAGTGGCCTCCTCGGCATTATAATGGGGCCACGTTAAATAAAATTTGAGCAAAGAGCTAGGAAGATAAGGGAAACGGGCTGGGTCTATTTAGAGGCTTCACCGGGTTATGCAAATAGAAAGGACTCTGAGAGGAGAGACCTAACGAGTCAAAAATAAGCCAGGTAGTCCTGGGCCTCCGCCGTATTAATACCTCCATCCACCTGTCCAACTGTCCACTACAGTTATAGAACGAGACACCCTTCCAGCCAAGGACTCGCCTACCTATCTACGGTATCCGATAATGTTTATTTATTTTTTAAATGCCATATAAACTTCGTTCCGGAAGGCCTTCGTACGGAGGCTCCTCCGACGTACAAAACATTCAACAGTGGTCACACGAATATCGATTAGAGACCACTCTAATTTGACCGAGTGCCTATAAGATAAAGACATTTATCGGGAAGAGGGAAATTTTTATTTGAATCCTAATTTCGACCACGATACCGCTGGCAATGTATCGCACGCTTTAACCCTTTACCAATAACACGATCCTTTTTCCGCTGCGATCGATTAATAATCGAGGCGCGATATTAATTACCGTATAAGATACGCCTCCGCCGGCCCTTCGAGGTGCGCTGACTTAGACTAATAGGACTTCTTTTCGATATCCGGATCGATCCGAGTATCGATCTATATTAAAAGAAGAGCGGAGGGAATGAGAGCTCGTTTAACGCTAATGCGTCCGGACCGAGCGTCGAGATGGAGCCAGATATCGAGCCGAGGAATCGATTGGTGGGGGAGGGGGGGACCGATCATTACGGACCGCCTTATTAAGACCCGCCGGGTCCTTTCTCGTAAAACAAAGAATTATTTATAGGCTGAAAAGAATCCCGAACGGACAGAATGGAAATAGAAGGACGGAAATACAAATTAGCCGCTCGGCTTACATAGCTCAGGGGCTCGTTAGACCTCTAACTTCGCTTAACGTTTACTCCCGTTTAATCATTCCTCCTTCCCGACACCGATTACTATTCCCATCTCTCGAGGAGAGTTTTGTAAACAGTCCGGCTTAGACCCGGTAGCCGTCTTAATAGCGTCGTCTCATTTTATTCTTCAAATACTTTTCAAACGGCGTATACCTGCGACTTATTCGAGAAAGAAGTATTGCGATTGGATCGATCGGGAAAGTAAGCAGTGCGACATCTATTCAGGCGATTAGGTAATTAACAAATTCTGTACTTTACTGTTTCAAAATTAACACTATGTTTACTCTTTAACAGGGAAAATTGCCGAAACCGTATTTTTCTCTAACCACTTTCGCCATTTGTTTCTATATTTATTTAACACAAATATATATATATATATATATATATATATATATATATATATATACATGCACTCATATACAATCGCCTAACCTTAGTTATGTAATATAAATAAGTTTTGTCTGAAAATAATAAAGTTGCCTTTTATTATAAAAATGTGCGGTTTCGTTGACCAAATACGACGGATAGCAGATCGATATTCTATTTGAAGTTGTACGTACAGACTAGTTCTGCGACCACACCCTGTCGGAACGGCTAAAACGGTCGGAATTTCACTGAAGAAAAATATAATTTTTTAAATATTATTTTTAAAAAATATCATTTTAACGTTCAATCGTGTCACAATATCCTCGGCGACTATTGGAAACAGAGGGGCATCTTCTAAACCAGGAGTCGGCAAACCGAGCTCGCGGGGATATTTTCATTTTAGTCGACAAATAAAATCTAGATACTGAAATCTAATTTTTTTCTCCGTTAAATGAATCCAATAAATTTATCAAACAATTTTACCGTAGATGTCGTGTGTTTCTGTTTTTCTCTCGCTAGTTTAGTCTTTTGCTAGACCGGTTTCGGCTGCTCGCCATCTTCAGTAGCGGTGTTAGTCCTTTCTCTTTATTAGTGTTACCTTTTTATTTTTATCTTAAATCTTATCTTAAAGTTTTTATTTGTCTATGAAAGTTTTGCTTTCTCTTTAAATAAAAATGATTAGGCATAGATTAACTATCACCCCCTGAGTGTGGTACGGAAATATACTTAATTAAATTTCGTTGGGTGCACTTGCAGCAATAAACTAGCGCTCCCTTGAGTGTGGTGCGGAAATGTACTTAAGTAAACTTCGCTCGGTGCACTTTCACCGATTAACTAGGTTACTAAAAATAAACTTTTTTCAATCAATCAACAACAGGTATTCTAAACAAGCAGCTTTACTTTTATATTGGGAAGCTGACAAAATATTTTCATATTTGGAGTGTATCTCTTTGGGTCGGGGAGGGTGACGACCTGTCGGCGGCTCGTCCAAACAGTTTTTAGGCAAAATGTCTATAATTTCTAATTCCCCTCCCAAGTCTTCCAGTCGGCGTCGACCCGCTCGTACGGAATTGATCGGGGGCTAACGGCGTTTCGGCGAAAATAAAAACGTAATTACGGGGGTCATAAAATTAGCGGTGAGGATCGTGAAGAGAGGTCTAATAATGGATGTGAGCCTGGGGGCTATCTAAATGTGGTTTGAGATAGGTGGGTTTCTTGCTTCCCATTAGCCGGTATTTAGCCGTTTTCTTCCCCACGGCCAAACCTCCCCTTATCGACATCTCTATTACCCGCGTTTACGTTTCCCCCATCCACCTGTATTTCTTCTAGCTTTTATTGCGCCTTTAACCCTCCCCCCTTTCTAGATTGGTTCTCTTTATTTATTTACACTCGGGCCTCCTATTACCCGACGCCCCGAATACCTATAATTTATATTTGTTTTTTTTTCTAATCGCATTTCGTCAACCTCGATTCAAATCCAGGATGATTACCGTAATCTCCGGAGTGTTCTTGATTCTGGAATCGATCGAGCACCAGTGTTCCTTTCCTTCCTATTCAACTGCTTGCCTATAAAGTGCGTATTAATTGAGTTGTTAAACGTTTCGGAGCCAGTCTGTGTTAGAGCTAGTGTAATATGCGTTATTAGCGCGAGCATGATTGTGAAATGCATTAAAGCGATTACAAACTGCATTACTATTTATTGGGGTACTGTTAACTGACGGTGGATGGTTACTCCCAACCACCATCAGAACCTTATTAAACGGTTTTGTTAATAAATTAGCATTCTTTCATCAAAAATATTTCTCAGGATGTTTATTCGTCAGGAGGCCCGCGTCGTTTATTACCGACAATCGAGATTCGGTTAATTTATTCTTCCCAATTTTATAGCGTCTCGGAGGGTTGTAACTAGGTGCCTGGCACCTGCCTGTGGAATGCAAAAGCCTGGTTTTGAGTGCTGATAAAGGCTCTTTTAAGGGTCGTAATTACTTAAAAAGGACGTAAAACAGACGGATTCATTCGGCTAATGCATTTTTTCACCGGGGGCTATAATTCTCCTTAAGGATTTCAAGCCAGAAAGCGATTCGTTCCAACAAGAATAAATAAGGGTTCCGTGATCGTCCTGAAAGAAAATGATTTGTACGAAAAATGGTTTTATAAATGTTCACCGCGATTCTTCCAATACTTGACACCTGGAAGGAGCGAAAAATAAGTTTAAAATACAGTTGCACGAAGCCAGGAAAGTAAAAATGTTTTTATAATTTGAAAAATGTTCTCAGAATCAAAGAAACGCTTTGAAATTAGTTTCGCCACCGTGTTTATTCCACCCCATACGCGACATGCGGGTCGTAATATACGATCGGAGTGGGGAAAGAGGATTCTTGGCGATGGGGGGGGGGAGCAGGAATAGGAAGGAGATGGGATCTAAGTTAGGGGGCGGGCGTGGGATTCCGAGAGGACGCTATTAAGGGACGAAAACCTTACTATTTACGTCTCGTTTAGATCCCACGGAGAGCGTCGGAAGGATTACTCGGCTTTTCCCCCAAACGCCGCCGGATCCCATTTTTACGAGTTAATCACTTTACCTTACCCCCACCCCTCACCTATCCCCTTCAACAGTGTTAACCCTTCGAGGATCCCCTCTAATAGTTAGGATACTCCACGGTTTCGAATCCGATTAATAAATTATAATCTATTTATTTAAGGTTCGAGGCTCACTGCCCCGATCCTCCGTGTCGCGGTTTCGCGACATGCCTAGCCGTAGGACCGAATCGGAGAAAAGAGACAGAAGAGATTCCAAATCCTCGCAGACCTCCAAAAAATGTTTTAAATCAAATCAAAATTCGCTGTTTTTTTTTCGTTACAGCAGTATTATACTTATCGCGTCCATAAATTTATCGTTAATGAAATATTTCGATATGTTGTAGGTTCGTGATGTTTCTGTCTCCTCTCGCTGGTTTGGTCTTTTGCTAGACCAAAGTCTAGCCATGGCGAGCAGCCGAAACCGGTCTAGCAAAAGACCAAACCAGCGAGAGGAGACAGAAACATCACGAACCTACAGTATTCCAACCCCTCGCAGACCACAAAACAGGTATATCAAATTTCGAAATGTCTTAATATCCTAGTTGCTCGTAACTCCCAATTCTTCCACCTACTAGAGAACTTCCCTGATATCTTTATACAACACACTGGCGTACACGTTACGGTACAAAATACCGATTCGTCTCACTCCTCATCCTAATTTAATCGATGAGTCCGTCTTTCAGCTAATGCACTCATAAATATAAAGGTCCACTGTACAATAATTAAAGGAAAACTTAATAAGACAATGAAGTCGATGGAAAGTCACTCAAGCGATGGCATTAATTTAAGAGTTTTGGTGCATTTTTTTTTTAGTATAACGTCAATATTGAAATAATGCTATTTCACGAAATCAGGATACCTCCCCGGCCTTTCGCCATTTTCGCCGTTTCTCCGGATACGTTTCGTGGGACGGACCCCGGAAGGAAGTCTAAATTAAGAAATAAATACGGGGGGGCGGGAGAAGAAATTTTTTTTTAATCGAAGGGGCAGACAGTTTTTGTTAATGCTTCTTCCCTCCGCCAGATAAATATGCGTCACGAAAGTTCGCCTAGTGCCGGGAACTTCCCAACTTTTACGCTTCCCACCCCCTCTAAACAAAAAACCAACGTCGGAACTACGACGCCCCAATTTAATTTATAACTTTGTTTTCATTTTTTTCCATTGTTAATGAATTGATCTGTTGTTCAACCGTTTTGTTAGGCGCTGGGTATTGGAAAATTAATTTCAGAGTTCGATCCTTCGAGGGAGGATGGAAGGTTAATTCATTTCCAGCCGAATCCAGACAGCTTCGAACTGCTGTTGTTAATGTGCATGTAAATTAGAGAACCTTGAAAGTAATAGTTTAATTCCTCAAATTCTGTTAATAGATCAAACGCTAAAGTAACGTATGACTTTATGAAAAATTTGGCGCAATACTGATCCTTGATTGGTATACATATGGTGTACACCCAGTTATGTAGAATTATAATTCAACTAATGAAGTTTATTTTTTGGAAAAATGAGTTCGGGTGTTGCAAAAAATGTTCTGGTTTATACGAATTTAGTTCATTTGATTTTTGCCTACTTTCCCTAATACAATCGGGTCAACATGACAAAAGTTGAACAGGCGATGTAAATTCGGGTTTTATATAACTCGAACTGTCCAGGCGTATAATTTATTTGATATATTTTTTATACAACCGTATTTTGATTTACAATTAAGTCGAAATACACTGTTATTCTTTCTGAAGCTACTCGAAAAACCTATTCGTCTAGACGTGTTTAGATAGCGGTAAAACGTACACGCTGTAAATAAGAAGTTTCGTCCGCACGATGCATTAAAAAAAACTTACAAGGCGGCAGAATTCAGCGGTTTCGGTCAACGGAGAAACGGACAGGAGATTTTTTGATATTTTCCGATAGGACTGAAATTCCAAAGAAAATTATGAGTTTCAAAACTGCTAGGATAAATAACTAACACTCGAAGCAGCCTTGAAGCCTAGCGGATTATACATTCCTATTATATGACTTGCACTAGGAAGAATTACTTCTTTTTGTTTCTCATTTTTATTTCTTCGGTTACATTCATTTATTTGCACTACTGGCTTTTCTGCGCAGGAGTGAATGCCTGGTATGTCGCGTTGTCGCTTTGGATTTTGGCTCTAATAGTATAGTTTAAATTATAGCTAATATCACCCGTAAGTAAGCGCTCGGCACTCTGGAGAGGACACCTCATTTTTTACACGTGCTCCATTAACTACCGATTTAGTGCTCTTCATCGCAGTTCAATCCGCGATACCCAGAGGGGTGTTCTTTTTTCGTTTTATCTTGTAATTGTTATAATCGGAAAATAATCGACGGACCCGCAGACCGATAGGAGTGTAGTTGATGAGATTTCAAATTTGCTCGTAGCCCGAAATGATCTCGGTGGGCCGACAATAGAAAGGAGAATTTGAGAGGGCGGTGAAACAGGGGCGAGGGGCGCCCACCAGGCCTATAAATAGAGCGGCTAACCTGTCCCGCTATTTCCTAACCCGAAACGTTACCGGGTTTCTTCAGACCGGGGGACTCTCGAGTTCGACGAGGACTTGAAAAAATAAAAAAAAAAGAAACAAGTTTGAAATATTTTCAGGCGGAAATACTGCGGCGCTAGACTTGAGAGTGGACCGGCTCCCAAGGTCGGATGGACCGACCGAGCTTATGCAACCCTCGCACCGCTTTCTCGTTAAAGTGGTTTCATAAAAACCGCTCCTTCGCGCTACTTTCAGAAGTTACGATAAACGCGCATTTTCGATGCGCCGCCGGGAATCGAACCCTCGGACCTACTTTCATTAGATTCGTCCGATGGAAAGTAGTGAGAGATAACGGTAAACAAAGGTACGTTAAAGGGGTAAATGAATGGACAATTCACATGGACTACAAACTACCTCCTCGCTCCCCCCTCAGTGCCTCCACCTGCCGGCCTATATTGTAATGCGATATACGTTTATAAGATATTAATAGTTTTGTAAGGCATTTCCGATGGGGTACTTTTAGGATACTCAATAATTCCGTTGGGCATACAGACGAAGTTTCGCGTTCGAAAACCAGAAGAGTGAACCCGAACAATAAATTTGTTCGGAAGTTATGTTAAAGAACCGGTTGCCAGGCAGTCTAGAAAGCAGAACTTTCACACGTGCCACCGAAACGGAAAAAAATAGTTAAAAACCATCGCGGTCGGAAAGATTCATTCCGAAGCCTTGTGGCTTTAGGAATGGGCCGATATCCGCACAATAATCTGTAAAAAGGTATCGTCGATACCTTTCGTAAAAGGTTTCGAAGTGAAACCCAACGGAAAGGAATACCGCTGGTTTTATAAAATTTCCTGGCGATTGAGTCTTATAACTTATTGCTTAAATAGGACCTGAACCTTGTCTTTTTGGACTGTTAAATGGTTATTAAGGAGGGTGGAGCGGAGCAGCCCGCATAAGCGCTAACGGAACACCGCGAAGTCTTGTCCTCGATCAAAGTCATTCCTTAAACGTTCGCTCCCGTGTCCAATTAATTCGTCGCTCGGCTAACGTCTATTAACTTATAAGGCATCTGTCGGACTGGGGAACTTGGTCCGAAGCAGAAATACTGTTCTTCTGTTATTACAACGGCATTTACACGACTCGACAGAAAGTGTGTAATATCTACAAAAAACAAACCGAATTTCGGACATTGCATTATCGAATATTGGGATTACATTCGGGCCCATCCTATCTTTTTGAATATTTGACCGAAATAGAAGTTTTAGTTTAAAGTCGACGCGTTTGATTAAATTCTCAAATATTTGTTTAAATTCTCAATTTAGAATTTTTCAGTCTCCCGGCCTCAGCGCTACCGGTTTTTCCGGTAAAACCGGCTCTAAAATTTCAACCTTTAGAAAAGTCGATCGGAATAAAAGCTCCCGGAAAATAAACATCGATTTCGGTTTGGTAACCTAGGTTTCATACAACTGAATTATTGTTCTGGAATTCAAGTACAAGAATTAATCGCGGCAACTAAAGCCATTGTATTTAAACGTACTGGACACTTGAATAGTAGTGGGGAATAAACGCGGTATTAAAGTCTTTAAATATAATCAAGAATACTCAGTTTTTATTTGAATGGACCTGAATTACTCTAGTTTTAGGACTGAATCTCCTAGCGTACATTCTTTTTATCACTGGTGCGGTATTAACCGACAGCGATTTTTTTCATTCTCGTCGGTAGCACCTCGCCAGTAAATTGTTGAAGCGCGTCACCTGCCGACGAAGCAACCTGGTGGCACTGACACTGCTGAGTTAATTTGTCTGTTAAGTGCGGCACTTCCCGTTCCCAACTAATAGCCAGTGTGACGTTTTCTCCTCCTACCGAGTTATGTTTCGTACCTAGATAGAATTCTTCGAGGCCAAAATGATAACACATTTAAGGTTTAGTAATGAAGACATTACTTCACAAGCTTGTTCTGGAATGAAATTTGATAATGACTGATTGATAATGATTTAATAATCGCATCTACGAATATGTTTTGTAACCCCGGTCGATTATTTTTAACCGTGACACAGAGTTTGAATGTTCCTAGAGTAGCTCGATGGAGTGATCCAGCTCGGAGGTGCGTTCTTTCCAATCGAAGCCACAAATCCCTGTTAAACGTGAGAATTACAAACAAGTCACATCTAAGGGGTTCTACATATAAGGGTTCTACAGTTGTGAGATCTCATAGTATTACTCATTATGACTAAGGCACGGTCTAAATGAAATTTATCGTGGAAGTGACAATTTGGGTGAAACTCTGGGTTTTGGACGTTTGGACGTGAATATTACATCACTGTCGCAACCGGGTAATGAAACAAGTTAGGGGTTTAGTGTTTAAGGGGCCGTATTCCGATATTAGGCAGCGGTTAGCCGGATACGCGGAGATGACGCAACCGCTCTTCACCTATAAATCATAGCTACCGCCTCTCTCCGTCCGTCGGAGCCGTGTAATTGCCCCGCGCTTTTTGTTATTCCCTGACGACGAATGCGACTAACAATTAGAAACAGTTTTATACCGCTGAACGGTATCTATAGTTTAATGTGCCTGGAGGGTTGCGTAAGGGGACCGCTCCCAGTCGGCAGTCGGCTGTCACAGATGCAAATAATTTAAATATCGTCGTCTTTAAATCCGTCAGCGGCGACGCGAAATGGAAAATATTCCGAATAATAATCCGGCCCGGTTATATAAAAGGGGCGGGTTGATGCCCAAACCGACGTTAGTTAACCCGAAAAACCGATCCATAGCTAGGAGATCTCCAAATGAAGAGCTAACCCGCGATTGTGAGTTTAAGCGGACTATGTTTATAGTTAAATGAGTGGAGGTTTCTTCTTCTCAATTATTACTTCAGGTAGGATTGCCTAATAATGTGGCAAGGTCCTGGTGTTACAGGTAGACCTATATATACCTGGATATCGTTAATCCTCTTCGGATTATGACTTATCTGTTCCCGTCTTACCTCTACGGATATTATACCCGATATCACTTTTAAAGTTATGACAGGGTGGTTTCCAAACACAGGAAAAATCCCGGTGCCAACCGAGGTTTTTCGCACCGGTAGTTAGTGATAATTTAAGTTTATAGTGCTAACGGCGGTTTACGACCACTCGTAGATGTTAAGGTTAGTGTTCTCAGGGAGTTGGGCAGTCACGACATTATCTCCACGAAGTTGTCCTGAGGGGTTCAACATGTCGCGGAATCCTCATTTCGTACGAAAATATTGGCATTTTATTGTCGCGAGGAGAAACTAATTTTCGGTTTTTTCGGCGCGGTGAAATATCAGACAAAAAATAACAGTAGTAATAATAGTTTTAAAGAACGGTGGAATTTATAATTGAAATATTACTCAGACAAATTCAAACATTAAAATCCGGTACTAAATTATTTTTCTTTCGGTCGGACGTTCCGAACACCGACTGAATTGAACAGTTTCGTTTTTCTTCGTCGTTCATTAGAAATTATAAAATCGTTTCTATGGGATTATTATTTGAAGAGTTAAAGCGGAGATGGGAGGCAGGCGGCCGGCGTCGACCGAGACCACACCGGTCGCCACGCGTGGGTCGGCCTAAGTAAGAGTACCATTTTAATGGCGGCCATTACGCATTATCGCTCTCTCGCATTAAATTTCAAAACGAATTGAGCGAAAGCTCGCAAAAGCCCCCGCGAATAAGTGCCGTTCTACTCGGAAGTTTAGCAGCACTTCGTGCCAACACACATCGGATTTTCGGAATGCTACTGAAAGTGATACAGTGCGCTACGATCGTTCAAATTTGGGAGGAACCGACACCGGCCGAGCGTAAGGATTTGTACATATTCAGATTGTAGTGACGAATCATTTGAAATCTTGATAGACAATCGGAGTTGACGAAAAATGAAATGATTTCATACCTGATGAAATGACTACTCGGTTTAAGGTTAAATTTCGGTTGACATTTATTTTCGGGAATTGGTAGTTGCCCACGTCGCTTCCCGAAACGCGGTTTCGTTTTCAAAAGCAAAATTTGTCAGCGAATATATAAGCGAAATAAGTAAATATCCGAATAGGAGTATGCCAAAGACGGTTATTCGCTCGGGAAAAAAGGCTGTGAACAGTGTTGATCGTCTTACCTTGACTAGGTCTCGAACCTCCTCGCTCGTTATTGTTATCACACATTCCACTCAACATCTCTGAAAGAGATAAAAAAATAAAAAAAATTAAAAAGTAAAATAAAAATAAAAAAAAAGGGGGGAGAATCGTTCGAGTCCGGCGGGACGTCGAACGGGGACCCGTTTTCCAATGAGAACCGGAGACCTTCGATTTCCGATAATAATAAACCGGTCTAGGAATAGACCGTCGGATTTTCCCAATAAGGCGGGTTCCGGCCGCCGGATATCTTTTTCGACGCCGGGTTTTTTTTCGCAATCGCTCCGCGGGGTCGTTTGAATTTCTCCGTGGGCTTTATAAGCGTCGACAATATGTCGACCGTAAAATATATCGGGGGATTTGCATACACTTTTTATTGCAAATTTATTCCCCCGGCCGGCTCCGAATAAATAAATTTCTTCCCTTTCGCTTCCGCCATTTCGTCGCCGAGACGACACATTTCGGGCGGGAATTTTTTCGTTACCTCAGTCAGCGCACCCCTTATATATATATTAAGGTCTCCTATCAGTATAACACATAAACTGTATTTAATCGGCTCTCTAACAGGAAAAGTATCACTAAAAGTAAATATTATTCCCACGCCCTTTGGCCATATCTTATACCGACTCTTATTCAGGAGACCTCGCATAAACGTTATACGCGTTATTATATTTATATTTATAAACACAGGCGGAAGCATTAACATTTATATACTACACACGCATTAGCGTTTATGTGTACGAACGTACACACATCTTCGAGTTAAGCAATGCGGGGTGTCAATGGTGAAAATATGAAAATCATTATTGGGCCCCACCGTTTGTCCGTAAGAATCGGGCGAAACGCCTAAATATTAAATAATCGCAGTTCTTTCGATCTTTTCCTAGGTTTCGGCCACCAGCCGTCTTGAGTAGCACTATAGACAGTAGTCTGGGGAGTGACTCCGGCATATCGGTATTCCCAAACCTCGCACACCACAGGTATAATGAAAGAATAATTTATTACGAAGAATAGAATTTTAAAGGTTGTTTACAAATTATATTTTAAGCTTTCTTGGAAGAGGTAAAAATATGTTTTAAGGAGCTACTTCGATCGGACCTCTCGGTTTAGGGAATATAATTATGTTTAGGGCAATACTGCAGAATATATATAAAAGATGGTATATATATATATATATATAGATATTTTTTTCTGTATTCGTGCAGCCCTGGCATCGCGTCTACCGACGATGGCGAAAACCGGGTCCCAGTCGCGGGTGAAAGAAAAAGGAGAAACGAGCCGCGCTTCGAGACGCTTTCGAATTAAAAAATAAAAAGAACTACTCGACGAACTCGAGTTGTCCAGGCTTATAAATTACAGCGGTCGATAAATGTAAAACTGAGGTGACAAAGTGGAGATGTAACTGTTGAGAGACCGGCGGAGTCCAGGTGAAATCGAAGGGAGCCGGGCCAAACAATGCTCGCTCTCAATTAGCCTCTTGTTTAATTCAGGAGCGGCCTATTTGTATCTCGGATCCGGGTAGGCTCTTCCCCATTTTCTCCCCTCGTAAATTTTCTAACCGCTTTCCTTCTCTCTGGAAACCTGTACGACGTTTCATTTTTTGACGAACCCGTTCGCGATAGAGAAGCGTGTTAACAAAAGATTTTCTCCGAGCTATGAAAGTTTCGACTATTTTTCTTTCTATTTTATTGGCTCCGCAGTCCAACTCCGCCAAATGCTATTACACACAATATCATTAAGTATTTATATATATATATATATATATATATATATATATATATATATATATATATAAGAGAAGATTCCTATCTTTCAGGAAGGGTGGTGGTTTAATGAGGTTGATATCGTCAGCGAAAAGTGTGCACATATCTATGATAGTGGCCAAATGGTCCTTTAAGGGTTTCGCGACCTTAAAAACGAAGTTCGCGTTCCGGAATAAATAAAAAACGATTAAGTACGCTACTGCCGAATTTTAGTCGGGGGGGGGGCTTAAAATGAAAGTTCAAATATGGGACGCTCGCCGAATTCAAATTTGACTGGACTGGAGGTTCGGCCTTAAAGAGTAAGTTTTATTTTCAAGTTTGGGCGCACCGCCGGCCGATTAGCGACAAGTCCCGGGCTCGGGCACCCTCGAACAAGTTTAAATTTACAGTCGGAATCAATTTACTATACCGCCTGGGAGGAAAGAAAAAATAAAACTGAAAAAGGAAACGAAAATAAAACAAAGAGGCCCAAGCTAATCCTGTTTATTGGCCGGGCCCTGGAGACAATGTCCTTTTAGAGCGGCCACCGGGATGATTCATAGCGCCGCCATGCCCCGACCGAATCATTCTTCGGAAGACACGGTTCCAGTATTAATTGCGATTAATATTGATCTAATT
Source organism: Lethocerus indicus (assembly GCA_019843655.1). NCBI lineage: Eukaryota > Metazoa > Arthropoda > Insecta > Hemiptera > Belostomatidae > Lethocerus > Lethocerus indicus. The sequence continues at coordinate 41,268,843 of JACDQD010000001.1, forward strand.
AAATGCCGAGGAAATTGGGGATCTCAATCGTTTACCTGAAACTAGTATGTAACAATCGAAACGGAAAAATGGAGGGCGCATTATTTTCCCTTGTCGAATACATTTAGAGAGAATATTTGAATAAGCATTTTAAATTGCCATGAACCTAGACCGGTTTCGGCCGCTCGCCATCTCCAGCACGTTTTCGGCGGCGGGTAAGCTCAGACTGTTTACCTGTCTGGTCCGAAACCGGTCGGGCAAAAGACCAAAGCGGAGAGCCGAGCACCAGGGACACTAAACAGTTCTAATCAGAAATCTCCTGTGACTAATGACTAATCGGAAATTAAGACACACGATTAATGATTAACGGCCAAAACTAGTCGTTTGTATTATTAAACGACTGAAATTACGTTTTGGTCAGAGTAAAGTGCAATCGTTAATCATTAGTCAAAGGCAGCCCGAGGAACCATTTCATTTATCGAATATCAATGAACTTTCCTTCGCAAAGTTTCTCGAGTCCGAAGTTCTGGAAATAAATATAAAATCATCATAATACATTTTACTACAGATAAAAAACTGCAAATTATTAATATTTTTTAAGCGACGAAAATAATGAATTATAGAAAATATAATTTATTCGTTGAAAACAAATTTTGTCATTCTTGACTAGATCAATGATACATTAAATGTGTTGAACATGTTTGTATGGAAATAGGTGGGAATTCGCTGTCACAAGGGCTCAAATTTCAAAATTTGTATCGCTTAACTTTACATTAATTCTAATACTGAGTTCCTTAACCGGTCTTGTTGTAAAGAAATTAACACAGACACTTTTAACTATTAAGCCTGTGGGTTTTCATGTATTTAACTTAATATTGTAAACTATTAATTAATCATTGTAAAATTATGCAGAACTGTAGAATATTTGTAATACAGCTTTTAAATACAAATATCAAGAGGATCCAAAACAGACTACAGAAATGGACACTGAAGGCGTACAACGGTACAAACTTCCGATTATCATAACATGAGTGTATAACTTGTACACATTCGTGTACGGACGCTTCCCGTAATTCTACGGGTTACAGGTCGTGAAACAAATCGATTGCTTCCGTCCCCATTATACGTTACGTTAACCTAACCCTCTGTCGTGAGTTTTGAAACCATTAATCATTCTAACGACTTTACAGTACATACAGTAGTACTCTCTGACGCCAATCCATCCATCTAATTTGTTATTAATTATTATATTAATACACGGCCGAAATTTCTTTTAACGCGACAATCTGTGAAGCATTTCGCATTCCGTTCTAATCGAATAGAAAATAATTTGAGGATTACGTTATTTCGTGTTACAGACTATAACCGTGTCATGGTTATCGGATTCAGAATTAATTATTTCTTATGCTTACAGTTTGACACAAAATTACTTACGACTCAACCTGCAACCCGTGGTGGAAGTTTCGCAGCCTTGGAGTACTTTACAAACAAAATTTCGTTCATTCACCTTGAATTCGATCTTCGAAACGGATCGCACGGTGAAGAATGTTCGGCCGGATGTTGTGCTTAGTGTAGTCGCCTACAATATCTGGCCTCCTCGACATCTCCGTTGGAAATATTTGCAAAACGATGATTCATTAGTAACATAGTATCAGAACTTTCATCTGTTCTCGGGCGACAGCTTCTACAGATGAAATGCGCCTACACTTTAGGGATAAGGGAGATCTACAAGAATAATGTTAAAAGGTAAGTATTATGCGAAATAAAACTTATAGACAACTGACTTATGGAACAATATGAAGCCGTTATTACGCTTATTCGGAACAGCGCACAAACTCTTTATATCTAAGGCAACTCTACGGGGACTAAACTTACAAAGACCCAATGGGCGAAACCGGTCCCATCCCCGGACCATCACCCGAATAATCTCGTGGTAAATATTTTCCTTTTTTTCTGTTTTTGTTTTTTTTTTAAATGAGATGTCAACGAACCTAAAATGCGTAAATCTGTATCTGGGGGTTGGAAAAAAGTTGGGAAACGCGTTGTTTCCTTCGCAATTGTAAACTCTGATTCAAATAGCCGTCGTCGAGTTGTGCAAATTCCTTGCACGTTAAGTAAATAATTATTCATATCATAAAAACTGAATTCCTCAACGGGTCTGATCAAAAAAGTTCACCGAATAATTAATAAAAATATAATATTTTCATCATTTTAAGCTATTCTTATTCATTTCCTCTTACGGTACCCGTGATTTTTTTTAGAAGCTATTATTACTCGTAAACCATAGTTTGTTATACGCATTAATTAGGTTGGGTGGGGCGGGGAAAAATAAAACAGATAAAACCTGTCCTCTATCGGAAAAAATTCGGTGCACTTCTATCGGTTTATCGACTGTCGCCCGGTAGGCTCTTGCTCCCGATGAGAAATTATAAATTTACAGGATCGATACAAGCGACAAGCATAAATCCAACGCGGAGACCGATCGAATATCTGCGGCATTTTTCAGGAATTTCAAATTTGGCTGTCCGACCGTTTTATATGCCGGGGTTTAAAAATATTGTCGCCGGGAATTAAAAAAAAAAAAAATAAAGATAAACCGAACAACGGTCTAAGATGGAGGCGCAGCTCCCGTCGCTAATGTATTCCGAATTCTCGTCTCAAAATATAACGGTTTTTTCCGTTTCTTTTTTTCATCCTCTCGAAGACGGCCGGATCTTTACGATAGGTTCGGTCCCCTGAGATATCTTAATTTCTGGGTTCCGACACTGAAGCCGATCGGGGCGCCACTTTATGGGGGTCGGTTCCCGGTCTTCTTTTTGCCACTATAAAAATAACGTTTCCACCGTTGGGCCGACCGTTTTGAAAGCGCTCAACTTTTGACAATTGCGACGGTGAAAAATGCGAAATTCGCCAGTCGGTCCCCTTTATAACACCAGAAAACGTATTCTAAATAGACAATTGACGCCGGAATTTTCCATTCGTTTACTCATTCGAGCAAAATTCGATAAAGATTTAATTTATTTTTACAATAATTACCATTAGTTGCTCGACCACTACATCTAATTTGTATGTACCGCACACCTGGTGGCGAATAACTGAGCCTAGGTTAGTTTGTGTTTTCCGCCATCTGTAATTTTATGACATTATTGACCGGATGATACTGCATCATACAGTAAGAGTTGTAATCTGCCAATAGCGAGTGCGAGAAGCCTCGGAAAATCTCAAGAACGGCGATATTATCGAATATCAGGTCAGTATCGCGTCTAGCCCGATACTAGACGAGCAGCTAATATACCAAATTATTTCTCGATTAGTCGGCTATTGAAAATCCGGTCCGAGTATTAATTAAACACGAGGAATATTTAACCTTTCGTTATCTCGTTCTGGAGTCGGCCATAAAAAAATTAAGTGTAAAATTATCCCGGTGGAAGAGATTAGTCCCTATTACCTCGGTTAATACGTTCTCGATTGGTTGGCGGGCGCAATTATTGTCCTCCTTCCCGTCCCCTTCAGATCGGGGTGGCATTCCGAGTAAAGCACATTCGGAGCTTAACGGCTTCATAACGGGGCGAAAAAAAACTCCCCGCCCTTCCTTAATCGGGCCTGATTGAGACACGGCCCGAATCGCGTACCGCGTTCCTCAAATAATTTGCGTTCCCCCTTTCGAGACCGCCGAAAAGAACGCCGAGGTCTAATAAAAATGAGATCGCTGTCTGTAATATTCTCGAACGCGGGCTTCTTCGGATGCCCCGAATTTTCGTGCGGTAACATTTTCAATACGCTTTCAAATATCTCGCCACCGAAAATTACATTCGGCACACGATTTGTCCGCTCCCGGTAAATTAAGGCGTTTTTATTAATTCGTAAATTCAAACCCATTCATAATCCAATTTCAACTGTTAATCTGGAGTAAGTGTAAGGTTTTCTTTTTAATACAATGGCAATTAGAAATTACTACATTGCTCCATAAAAGTAGAATATAAGTAACATATAAATATATATTATTTGACGTTATATTAGTTGACGTATTCAGCTGCGACCACAATTGTTCGACAAGTGGTGAGGACAGATTAAATTTAATTGTTTAAGTTATTTGAAATGGAATAATTACAAAACCCAGTACGATTTACCGCTATTATACTGTGCAGTATAAAGGAACCGTTAAATAATAATATTAATAAATAATAATTTTTCGTGCGCGAAAAAATCGATCGATCCGCCGAACCTTCCGATTCGGGCTTTTCGCACTTAATTCGGCGTGTCGATTCCGGGAGGGGGGTTTATATATACCGTGAAGATAATTCTGAGATAACCGTAAGATAGTACTTCCTCCCCCTACCACGAAGAAAGCCGGGTATTCTGTCGCACCCTAAACCAGATACTTACCCCGTGCCGCCCCCTACCCGGCCAATTAATACGGGGGCGGCCCCCAACGCCCCGCCCATTTCCCTTAAAACCCACTTCCCAACGGGATTTAATTAAGAACGGGGGACGAGTCCGAGCCGCGAAAACACCAGTAGATAAGATTATGTTTAACTTATTATTGCCACCAGAAAGACAGTCTAAATCTCCGCCTCGTTCCGGTTACCTATCGATTAGTATTAAGCTACGCGTGTTTTATTTCCGAACTTAGGGAATAAATAATAATAAATTCACCCGGGCGAATATTCCGCCACGACGAATATGCGACATCTGTATTTCGCTTTATATTGAAAAGTATCGGAAGTATCCGTTTTTTGTTTCTCCGTACGAGACTTAAACCGGGGCCGAAGCCCCGGATCTAGCTAGAGACCGGAAACTGTTTAATAGTCTTTCGACGTTTTCATTCGTGTTTGACGAGAATTTCGGGCAAAAAAGGTTCCGATGAATTTCGCGCTCCGAATTCATTAAAGCGAATTCCATCGAGCTTGTTCCGAATTAACGAGTAAAATCCCACGAGCGAATGAATATCCGGCCGCGACGGATACACGACCTTCGTATTCGGTAGAAATATTCGGGGACCTTTAGTTTTGGATCCGGGTAACCCTAGACGAAAACCGACACCGTGAAAAGCATTCTAGTTTTCCCGAGGGCGCGCGTCTAACGCGTATCTTTGAGCCTGGGCAGCGGCTTATTCTTAAAAATGTATTTTGGTCTCCCTTTGCGCAAAACCCCCGTCGGGCGCTCGCAGGTTTCGTAAGAGGGCTTTGTCGCTCGCGCCTACCATACTTCTGGCCTCTTGCCAGCTTTTCCCCGCTCTCCTAGAGGCACATTTCTAGCCTCGAAGAGAGGGAGGGAGAGAGAGAGAGAGAGAGAGAGAGAGAGAGAGGGGAGACGAAAAATTAAAATTAAAATTTAAAGTTTCAATGAACGGAACCAAAGGTCTCCGTTTGTTAAAGCCATAGAAGGCGAACGGTTTATAAAATATATTTTGAGCCCGAAGGTTCCTGATACCCCGAAATTAAGCTAGACCGGTTTCGGCTTTGGACCACGGACGGTAGCAATTCCGTCAGTAATACAAAACACTGTCGGTCGACACCATCATCGCCACCGTACTGTCGTGTTTTATTACAAGTTCTCTCTTTTCGGTATGTGATACGACGCTTGGTCAGCACAACGGTCTCGGTTTGACCCCTCGGCGATGATTTAATCGCGACAAAAGGCCAAAAATCGAATAAAAACGGTCGGGAATATTGTTTATTTGCAGTCTATTTTTTGTCGAAAATTATACGTTGTCCTCATTTTGTTATTTCCCAACTGATTAGGGTACCGACGGTTATTTTACCTAATTAATCGCCGCTAATTGTAAATAATTGATTCCCTCGAAGCGAAAATATCTCATCGTAGTTAGGGCAGTTTTATGCCGCATCTACGTCTAGGTTAAGTGTTTGACGGACTATGGAGCAAGTTCTTAAAATAAACGCTTTTTGCAGTTGGCCTTGCACTTTCGAATGAAGACCCAATCTTCTGATGCTCCTCTCTAACTTTTTTCGGGATGATAGCCACTACCGGTAGGGTAGTGTACCTTAACTCACTTTTCAACCTCCGCCCGCTTCTGGGGTTACAGGTCTCTGCCCGAGGGGGTATTCTCTAGAAATATTATTATACTCATTATTGTGAAAATGACCCCCGTAATCCTATGAAAATAGAGCGGGCAAAAAAAAGGAAAAGATATCCGATACCGACCCGTGGAGAAAATTATGAGGAGCACCGAGGTCGGAGCCCAGAGAGAGGTGCGAGACTCAAATTGAATAATGATTTAGGGTTTGGGAAGGCGAGTAGCCCGATCGTAAAATTTAACTGTGTTCCAGCTTGAATAATTGGGCTCCGTCTTCCCCACCGCTTAACGGGCCCGGTCCTAAGTCACGATAAAGCCTTATCCCGCTGAAATGAGTTCAGTTTATACCTTAGCTACCGGCGTGTGCATATACACGCACGCACTGATATATATATATATATATATATATATATATATATATATATATATATATACATTTATATACATTACCCCGAGTTCATTCACCGATAACTCGTTTGTATTATCGCCTAAAATGTTTTTGTTTCAAATTAATTCGATTTTAAAATTATCCTTAAATTTAGATTATTGGAGAAAATGAAAAGTGTTAGCCTTCGTCTATCTGCCGGCCCGGTTAAACGCTCGGGGGCTGTAAACCGTTCGTGAAAATCAAGAACAACACTGAACAGCGTTTCACTAAACAATCCGCCAACGCTTGGGAGTGCTTAATTTTAGTCGACAATTGCAGACTTATAAACGGTCGACGGATACTCCGAATTCATTCCCGGTTCACCGGTATACTAAATGGACAATGTTAATTTTTTTTGTCCGGAGTATGCTAAAGAAAACAATTGACTTTGAAAATGAATACGAGTATTTCATTGTCGTCTGATGAAGTTTCAGTATCAGAGTTTTAGTAATTACATAATTTTAGTAATTCATAGTTGCAGTAACAATCTACGGGCTGCAGTAACTGTGCAGTCAAGGTTGTAACTACCCGCACTATTATCCGAAGAGCCTCTCTCCGGAAATATGCGGTAAGCTACCAAAGATATAATCCAAGTTGTTAGATAAATTTATTGGATTCATTTGAAGAAGAAGAAAATGTAATAGTTGGGTTTTAATTTTCGACTGACATAAAAATAAAAACCGGTCGCTCGCGATCGGCGTATTGCCGAGTTAATAGACTTAAGCATGGAACCTGAAGTTAAATTCGTTACTTGAAAAAAAAACTCTTAAAGGGACTAAATTTAGGACTATTATTTAAAGGGTGAGTCGGCCATAATATAAGTAGAAATACATGGAAACGAATTAAATCGTAGTATTTAGACCCCGTTGGCCAGTTCGAGAGCATGGGAATGGGGTTAGAGCGCTGAATTCAGATTCCGGAGGGAGTGGGAACATGAGCGAAGGAAAGACGACAGCGTGCCCGTTTTTTAAGTTATTCTGCGTGCCGAGCCTTTACAGGACGATATGGACAATGAATTCGTGGAAACGTGCCTCCGGTTCGAAGATATTTAAATTCAATGGGTAATCAAGTAACGTGAACCGCGGTCGCATCGAGAATTCTGATAAGGCGCTGGCGCGATCCAGCTTACGGTCCGGCTCCTGTCCCCAAATCGAATCGGAGAAAAAATTTCAGAAATTCGACTCTTTCCGCGACCGGGGTTGACGGAAAATATATTTTAATTCGCCTCCGATCATTTATTTTCTCCAAAATTCTCGTCAAAACCCGAATGGAGAATTCGGAAGGGTGTAAAATATTTCATCGTCGGCCCCATTTTTTGTCCTCCAATCGTCCGGTCACGAGCTAGATCCGGAGTTTAGCTAAGTACGGTATTAGATGAGCGACGGTTTACGCGAGCAGAACTTGAATTATCACTAACGGTAGGATTGTGTACTACTGCGGTCGGCGGGGGTTGACCCTCCACTGTGTTTGGACACCACCAACTGAGAGTTAGGTCATTTTAAGTACATTATTGATGGAATGCTACTGAAAGCGTCGAGAAACCGACAATACGTCCGATACTTTGATGATACTCCAACCCTTCGCGAGCGTAAACAAAAAATCGTATTAAATTTGAGCAGATTTATTTATGTCTAAGACAGTGTTAACTAAGACTCTAGAAGAATATAAGACACTGTTTAACAATGTTAAACAAACAGAGTAATTACCGTATTAATTACGATTAACGAAAACATGGTTATCAACAAGTTATCAAACAAAAACTGGAAACAAATAGGCAGGAAAACTGGAAATGGAAATTTCCCAGTCGAGAGATGAAAATTTGGGAATAGTTTTTAACTCTTAAGTCCAATAAACTTCGTCTGCATTGGAAAGTAGTGTAGGGAAATGGTATCTGCGATACGTGGGAAAGTCGGGAATACTCCCCTTCTTAAGCGGAAGAGCGATTTATTGGGTTTAAAGAAAAGAGGGGGCTTACTTGAGATAGAGGGGACTTAGGAATAACATAATAAACACGGAGGAGTGGGGCCTTAACTCTAAATAAGGTAAATCAAGTTGGAAGACAAGGAGTACTTCTTTTTATCCGAGCGCTCAGTTATCTCGCTCATTTTCCCCGCGTTCCGATATCGCAAAACGTGCATATATTCTATGCACGGATTGGACGGAAAAACTGAAAACAAAAATTTAATATTAAAATAATAGGCCGCTTTTGCTCCCAAATCCATGCTTCGCGGTTGGACGCGTCGGTGGAATTTCAATTCGACGTCTCCCCTGCATAAAATAGTAGCATCTCTTCCGTTAAAATGTAAGATACTCCGTATCACCGGAGATATCGCTTAAAGGACGCCCGTGGAAGGAATATCAAGCCCAGTTAGAAGAAGCTCTCTGATAAGTCAGACCCCTTAGAAGTATAGTATTCGTCTTGGTGCTATTTGAATGTATGAGCGCTAAATTTGAAGTTATTCCATTCATGCATTCCGTGAGAATATAGTTTCTCGGATGTCACATCGTGCCCGATGGGAAGACGATCGGGACCATAGGAACAAAACCGAACGATGAACGATCGCTCGACGATGGTTTATAACCTCTGGCGTATAAAAACGATCGATCGATCATAAGCGGTAGCCCATATCTTTTTTGCTGTAACGACCGGCGGACAGAAATTATAAAACCGTTCAAACCGATGACCGTTCAACCCGACCGGAAGTTGGAAAACACAAATTTGACAATGCACAATGCAAGAATCATCGAGCTAAAGAGAGGCAAAATGGTACTAATACCAAGAAACTTATTAACCTTAAACCGTGCAAAAAAATAAACTTTTTGAAATATTTTTTATCCAAATGATTCAATAATTCGGGTAAACCGAGTACCTTTGAATAAATGAATTATTCCGCATTACAGTTTACTGGCTTCAACACCCTGTTATCACAATCTGTTTTTTTATTGATGGCGGGAAAATGTTGAATTTGATTTACAAATTCGGAGAACTAAATATAAATAGGCTTGAAAATGAGAGAAAACCGCGATAACTTAGTTGCCAACACAATAAAATTAGTATCCGATAGTTTTATTGCCTGTCTATCTATAAATGGATGTCAATGTTCTTGTGGGGTAGTTGTAACTGTATGCTTCATTAGAAATCGCCGGGGATATTGTTATAACGGAAAATATTTTGGCAACAAAATGGGGGCTTCCATACGGTTTCGATCGGGGAGGCGGGGGCGGTATAAGTGGGGGTCCTGTAAGTACGCGCGGTAAGTACGAAGGCGGACTTGGAACGACGGGACTTGAACTTTATGCCCGAGACGGAGAAAATAGATTGCGACGGCCATATTATTCGAGTCAGGTCTCGGAAGGGGGTTTTGTAACCGGTAGCGAGCCCTCGGAGAAAAGCGCCGTTTGTCACCAATGTACCTGCACGAAATCTCTCCCAGGTTTCACGAACTCCGCTCGATGTCGGACTGTGTCAAGTCGAATTTAACTCTCCTAAATATCGGAAGGAACATAGCTAAGCGGAATATGAGTACTTCTGAATAAATACAATTTTGTGAGACGAAAATCGTCTATATCTTTTTCCACAAGTAACCCGTATCTACTCTAGGTTACCGGTCTCGGCTTCTCACCATCCCAAATAGCTTTTCGTTTTTAACAAAGCAAATTACTGACTATTTTATCAGAGGTTTTGACCGGAATTTAAATTTTATTATATTCATCTTTTCTAAGAGTGACGGTTTCGGTTGTTCTGTGTTTATTCGAGTCATCGAATATTGTCACGTGATTTCAATTAATCAATAAGGAAATAATGTAAATACTAATATAAATGTAATCCTGGCGGCTTTTTAAAAATACTGACAAAATGTAAAGCTTGTATAAGGAACAAGCTTTGTTCTCTAAGCGTATTTGTACATTTTTTTATGTTAAATGAGGGCTTTTTATTAAGAGAAACTGCTTTAGCTTTTATGTAAATAAATATTACATTTTGTTTCATCATTTTATTAAAGGAAGCCAAAAACCCCTGGGATTAGAAAAATCAATCTGAACTCTCGTCTGCCCTGCAGTAAACGATTCGAACTCTCTAGTTTCGATACTCAGTTTTCATTCTAAACACAGCGTAAGTTACCGACGCTTATACCCTAACCGCTCGGTCCGGGTGAAAAATGTTTTCTTATTTATCATTTTCCCGGACTCTTACATAAATTATCGGAGCCTCAATAATTGGCCGCAATCCTCGATTGGCTTTTTATGTCTCGCTCGCTCTTGCTCTCTCTCTCTCTCTCTCTCTCTCTCGCTCTCTATCTCTCTCCCTTTCTCCCACCCCCCTCTCTCTCACTCTCTCTCTCGCTCTTTCTGCTCTACGAATATGGAAGTATGTTTTTCAAAGATTTCGAAGGTCGCGCAGATTCAAGGATTACCGGTTGTTTTCTTTCAATTGTTTCCTACTCGACTGGTAGACAACGCATACAGGCGCGTAATTCATTTTTACCGGGTTTCAAAACCAATAACGCCCCCAAAATATCGTTTCGAGGGCCCCTCGGGTCGAGAGCCCGTATCATTTTATGTAGTAACGATCAGGCCGGATTATCCAAGGGAGTTTGATTTCGCTGACCCTAAACTAATTTACGGTTTCTCATCTTCCTGAATTGTCTGAGTTTCCAAAGGCCATTGTTGAGAACCGTGTTTATATGTAGTCTCGCGATCGCACTATCGGTAACGCACTTTGCAGTTCTCTTACCGCTGTGTCCTGTCAGCACTCTCTAACCGGAAGAAAACCACATGGTTTAGGACAGAAAAAATATTTTCAATTAAACTCGAAACTATATTCGCATTGGGTTACCAGCGAGAAACGTTTTCGTCTATTATCTATTATCACTCTAGAGAAGTTAACCTAACGGTATAGAAACTGCATCGGAAATATTCAGTAAGGGAGGGTTTCCATTATTGGATAAACGCTGTAGGTGAAAACCGTTAATAGAACGATCAGAGCCGCTAGCACTAGTCGTTACCGTTAGCAACACCCGGCTATCCTCCACATATAATAATTAAGTGGCCGCTCGCTCTGTGTAAACACCAACCATAATAACGGGTGATTTCTCGACCTTCTAGCCTTGTCTTTGAAAATCCGGCATATTCGTTATTCTATTCCAGATTAAAAAGCTAGCAATTAGTAGTAAGTATTCGCAACACAAGATCAAAGAACAAAATGGCAAGATTCGCGTATTAATAAAAATAATCGCGAATCACGGAAATAGAATTTTATCGAAAACGAATTAAATATTTTTATTTCATTAAATTGTTTAAATTTCTAACCTGATTTCTTTTTAATTCGCGCAGCTCACCTGTTCGGTCTTAAACCGTCAGTAGTGTAGTAAGTTACGAGCTGTAAATTAGCTACGGCTCAAAGCAATTGGAGGCGGACAATAGTATGACTGATGTCATTCAGAAACCTCGCCAGTCTCCTCTTGACCTATCGGTCACATAAAACGAAGAGATTACCTCTCACGTGGGGAAAAACCCATAACGAGAGACAGATGCGAGTGACGGAAGAAACTCCGAGCCGAATTAGCCGCGCAATTAGAAAAATTTAAAATATTCGAGCCGTGCTTATAAATTACCGCTTCAAACGTTTAATTATATACACGCAGGTCCGGAAGAGTTGTCCTCTACTGAGAACGGTGGAAAATACAGAGTAATTAGCGTATTAATAAATACGCGATACGGTACTCAGATACACGAAACTGATATTCATTTATTTGTTAGACCACTCTCAACGTAACGTACAACCATGAATTTACATTTTTCCTTTTGAGGAAAAGGTAAATTTTCCCCTTTACTTTCTTACAGAAGTTGACAAATTCTCGACTGAACGGCGACTCGACGTCGCCGCTTGAAGGTTACACGCTCGAGCTATGAGAGTCAGCTTATCGATATCTATAATCGACATTTCCTCTAATGCATTTTCTAAATTTTACAGAAAATTATAGTCCGACAGACATAAGTAAGTTATTTTAATGTTTTGGCCTGGGGTTCCAAACAGCGACCCTAGGGATATATTTATCGGTTCGTTCCTAAAATATATTTATCAAATTTGAACTATCCGAGTTCTCTGTGCCGGATTAACTCTCTGTAATAGACCTTAAATTTGCCTATTTATTCCACCGATAAATATTAGTTCACACCGCGGTATCGATAAGAAGGGTCCATCTAGAAATGAGTGAGATTTATCCGATTCAGAGGGCAAAAACCTTCATTTACCACAATAAAAAGGAAGTAACATTCGGCCCTCCCCAAATATAGAATTATTTTTTAGAAAATCAATGAAAAAATGGTCCGTACGCCAGTAGGTTTCAATAATTTTATTGTCGATGCGGTAGATGAAATAATGTCGGGATTACAAGAAGAAATGTTACAGTACGTCTTCTAATGTACGAGAGTCGCTGATCAGAACGGCAATCGCGCGACTCACGCATTAACCAGTCCGAGTTTTAGTAATCAATTTGCCTTGGCTGGAAGAAAAAAAATTGTAGAAAAGAAATGATAAAAGCCGATTAAATACTCGCAACACTCGTTAAGTCTCCGCGCTTAATATTCGTCCACTGTATTTTGACGGCTGTAAGGCCTATCTATAAGAGCTTAGACGCTAATCTGTATGTAGAGCCGACTGTCGGCGCCCAACTTCGATCCGAATTTGGACAACCCAAAAGGGACAGACAGACAGACACAGCGTACGACTAATCGACGATTCGGATTTAAACATCGGTTTATCAACTAGTACAAGCGTTATTTCTAATGTTATAAGCCTAGAAACTTAGTTAACTGTCGGACATAATTTCCATTAGGATACGAGTGAAATATTCAATTCTCGAATTACCTTCAATTATGTATCTTATTCCATTGTGGAACATAATAATAATTCGGGATTTCGACGGGAAATTTTCAATTCCGCCGTTCGACGTCGTTAACCGAGCTAGCCGGTGGCGCCCCAAAATTTCGATTCCGTTTCTACGTTGCATGATGCTATATAGATCGACAATTGTCTACGCCGCATATTAATTATCGCTCACGGAATTATGTCCTAGGAGAAGATGATCGCGAACGTAGAAGCGAAAACCGAATCTAGGAAAGCGGCGAATAAAGACCGATCGATCCGATCGGTTTGCGATTTCTACGGTCTATACAAATTGTCGATTGAACGCGGTATAGATCGATAATTATTAAGGTTGCATATTAATAGTCACACTCGCGACGGAGAGAAGCAAAAACCGAATCTAGGAAAGCGGCGAACGCTGAACGATCACCCGTCGTGGAATTTTGATTCGATCGATCGCTTTGTCAATTGATTTGATTCCTCTTAACGTGTTGACTACTGACCGTGGCTGTTGATGAAATTGGCAAGGTAGAGGTCAAGCTCCCTGACGGAGACGTTGATGTGGTACGGGTTGACGCAGAGGTTCGGGTGGGCGCAATCCGGGGCCTTCTCCAATCTCTCGCCGTCCGTGCTCTCCAGCGGTATCGCCTTGAACAGTATCACCATCACGAGGTCCAGCCGCCAAACCTGAAACATTTTTGTCCCAATCTCAATTAACTCCGCGTTTGAATCGAGTCTGACCGCGAAGGCCTAACCGGAGACCGAACGGCGACATCGTTTAAAATGTTTTGTTCGAATAAAACGTTCGCACCGAGAAGTTAAGCGACAGGAAAAGAAAACAGTGTTTGGTTTTACTATCTATTCTGTTTCGGTTGTGTAATGCACGACCATATTCTCGTTAAAAACATGGGTCATATTATCCGAAATTACGGATTGGATTTGTCCGCGTTACTTTCCTAGAATCTCCCGACTCTAAATTCTGAAAATAAAATAAAAAAAGTAATCCGGCGTAAATTACAACAGCCGTCGAACTTTTTTCGCCACTGCTTTTCTTGGACATAAGCATAATTTTCCAACGTTACACCTGTTTCTGCCACTCGGATGGGGGTTTAATTTTAGAAAATTGTCTACACCATCTCCCTCGGAGTCCCGCCCGGTTTTGGCTTTTCGCCACGGCCATTTGTTAATACCGCGTTATAACCGATATAATATACGTTATATAGGTTATATACCCGTCCGTAGCACTTCGGCGCATGATTGGAGTAAAAATAAAATTAGGCGATTGACGCTTTCATAACGGTTTATCGGCGGTTATATCAGCGAGTTAAACGACTGAAGTGGTGTTTCAATGAAATTATAACCACGAATATGAAATACACGAACATCGAACATAAGTAAATGCAGTTGAAAAAATAAGTGGATATCCTTAAAACGTTTTCTTTAAATACACTAATTTGAAACAACATAAACTTAGTTAACAGAAACAATTTCCCTACTAGGTACATTTCGTTTTTAAAGAACATTGTTTTGCACCTCAACATTCATATCCTTTAACTCCAAACAGAAAAGGCCATTAATTTTAGGGAAAGACGTCTAAGTGTTTCAAAAATGAATTTAACAGTACTTCAACGACCTCCGTTGAAAATTAAAACTTGTCATTCTCTTCATTCTCAACTGAGATAGTCCAACCTGTGATTGATGACCAATTTGTTTATTAACACTTATTCGTAAACCACCGAGTATACAAACACTCGGAAGATAGACTGAAAAATCTATTTTTATCCACTAATTCTGTCATATGCTCTCTTTACTTCTATTTAACGCGTAATGTCTAAAGTTTATTCTGTTCTTCGTACTTTTTAAAGCTTCATTTTAAATGCTTTTTCTAGAGCCGGGACTCTGAAACAAATTTTTCCTCGTCCTAGGAAATCCGCAGTATAGGATACATTGTTATAATAAACCCAGGGAAGTTTTAAACTCTTAAAGAGGGGTAATTAACGGGTCTTACGGCTCATTTCAAAATCATATCGCCGACTTATCAAATTTAAAAATACAACTCTAAGTGTCGTACAAGCCGATGCAATATTTTCCTGGCTGTAGTTCCGAGGCCTCCGGTAATTGTTAGGCCGTCCCGTATCGATATGGATAGCGCCGAATCTGACAAAAGGTCGGAACAAAAGCTCTTTAAAATGCAAACGAAAAGGTCGTTCGAAGACCATCCATCTGCGAGGCTGACAACAATAGTGTGCACGCGGCTCCTTCGGGATCGACAACCCGAGTTTATCTCCAGTATAGTTGATGAATAACACCCCCCTCGTGGTTGAGAAATTTTAATGTTTCCTCCGTTCGATCTGAATATGAAAAAATTACACCCCAACCTTTTTATCCGCACTGACAATAAATAAATGATATAACTCACATCAAACGCAAAAAGCACATTCGTCCGATGAAATCGTCACTGCCACTGAATATATTTTTTAAAAATTGTAGTGTTGTAATAAGATAAAATAATAGAGCACACAGCTTCGAGAGGATTCCCCTCTTTCCGGACCCGAATCCCGGATTCCGGGACCGCCTATCCCTCGGGAGCGTTGAATTAGCCGGCCGGCCGTCATAATGTCAACGGGAAAAAACCTCGAAAGTTCAACCCCGGCCAAATACCAGGCCATCTAATTCCCATCAGCGGGCCGGCCTATATGTCACCGGCTCCCCTCGGCGTATAAACACCGGTGTTCCCTATACCGATAAAAAAAATTCCCGGGCTAATAATGTGGGGTCCGTTCAGATTCACAGAAATCTCGAACTGCCCCATGAGATAGAAGAACGCGAACTTTTTTTTTATATCCCTAAGGAATCCATTCAATGATGGCAGTTTTGACGTAGTCTAACAGAGATACAAGGCCAGTGGGGTTTAACGCGTCGTGGGAATATATAATAAGGTATAATATTGAAAATTCATCCGGTAGATATTTATCATCTTGGCGTTTCTTGTGGGAGCTGTGACCGGACCCGAGGAGCTTTTCTGGCCTTGGTTTCTGCAGTAACGAATTCAACGATTCTGTCCACGTAGGCTGCATTTGTGGGGCTGCGATTTTAACTGGGCCGTTCGAAGGGTGGCTCTGCCTCGTATGCACCGGACGCCCTCCCTATCCATTTTTTCCCCGTACAACCTTTAAAACATGCTCCGTCCGGTTTACCTCTCTCCTTTTCCGATATATATTTATGAAACGCTGTCACCAAATTGCGGAAGAACTGCTGAGGCGCGAATTTAATCTTCGAATTCGTTTTATGTTTATACACGTAATACCCGAATTACACGCCGTCACAATGAAATTTCCCCTTGACACTTTTTCTGTTATTTATTTCTGACTATAATAGATATTACTATACATGAAATGGGACCGGATTAAGGCCGAACGGCTGAATTGAAAAGGAAGACTGTGAGACTTAGAAATTACAAATTAGGGCGATGATCGGCGCATTTCGTTTTTGGTAATACAGCCCGGTAATGGAAAGAAACAAAATAAAGAAACGGAAACGACGACGTTTTTAGAAAATGAAGCTATTTTTCGAGAGACGGAATCCAATGAAAGAATGCTTTCTCAACCAACCTATCCCGCCCGACAGCCAATTAAATCACCGAACGGGTGAAGAAAACATTAATGAAAATATTCTTCTTTTTTTATTGTACTTCCACATCCGGCGATTACAACTAGTTAATAGGCGCCAAATAAGGACTAATCTTAGTATCTGCGAAGGAGTGTACTTGGATTTTTTGCCAAGTTGGAGGCCGTCTACAGGTTAGTCCGAAGTTGGGATTTCACTTTTTAGCCGAACTAATTTTCCGACGCGAGTTTCTCCAAACAAGTTTCCAGAATCAGAGACTCGAATGATAATGCTCACGGCCACATCTAACCGGTCAATTTCCAAGGCCCGGCGTTAATTGTGTACATTTTAAAACCCTTTTCATTACCGGAGCGATTAATTAACTATTAATCCGTATACTGAAGGTCTCGTCCCGGCGCTTTTCACGCAGTACTGAATATATAAGCTTTTGAACTCCTTCAAAATTGGACATTGAAATCGAACCGCCCCAAGCGCGGCGCGGTCTAAGGGCGAGTTGTGGGGATCCACCGAGCCGTGTGGAGCCTTACTTCATGAAATTGTTAACGCCTCAGCTTATGTTTCTAACCGCACGATCCGTTACGACCCGAATATTATTTTCTATTTCTCTACCAAATAACGATTTTAATTACGCTCATATTATCTTAAAAGTTGATTGTATCCCTTTTCATCCGGTGAAACATATTGCGCGTTGTTACCTTATAAACCGCCTCAAGTTCCGCTAATTTATTGGGAAAACACGTGCTCGGCGGGAACAGTGATATTTTACTTTGAAATCTCAAGGCACTCAATTATCGAGCGATTACGGTCTATTGTATATGCTAAAAAATGTAGGAAAAGCAAATGAGTTGTGATCTCCACTTTCCATAGTTATTTTGCATATTCATCTATCACTGAGCGGGCAGCTACAAGCCTGCTATTTGTCGGGGCCTGTCCAAGATTTTTTCATACTTTCTTCCGCTGTTCTATTCCTTAAAATCGATTATTTGCGATTTTAATTTAAAATTTTACAATCGTGAACCGATCAACTGGGACGTTCTCCTCTGACGAATGTTTAAGGAGTCGGCTCTCTGTCCAATCACACCTGCTTACTAATTATTTCACCGACCCCCAACCTACAGTTGAACATATTACAATTAAGGAGATGTAATAAATAAATAAATAAAATAAGTAGTTTCGATCTGGGCGTAATTCCATTCTAAAAGGTTGAATGGGACCGTGAAGTGGTCTCGGTGTGTGCCCCTACTAAGCTTAGTTTTACTGCGTATTTAAGCCGCGTGAAATCTGCTCATATGACTAGATCAACGTGTAATCTCCTTCTTAATATTGTTTATAAAGATAAATAAAAATTGATTCGCATTTTAAATGCAGTTGTGCTCTCAAATACGAGCGGCGAGATAATGGTACAATTTTTCTTCCAGTACTAATTTAAACGTAACAAATAGTTACCATTCTATAGAAAACTACATCCAAGTACGTGTTTACTCGTATATCATCTACTAAAATAACATTAATCAATAATTCTTTCGACTTATGAAGACAAGAATTTCAGAATTTGGGCAATTATACCTCTAAGCTATATAATCATCCGCATTTAATAATGAAATGCTGACGCATGTTTAAATGATACTAGACTGGAGTGTAATGACTAGGATTATGGTAATTTTTGAATAGCAAATGTTCATTTATACCGAATAAACGTATTTAGCAGTTATTTTGTAGCCGTTTATAAATTAATTTACCGCATCAACCTGTCTGGAATCGCAAATATGGTTAGTAAGTTAGTCCAAGTATGTTAATAGATTTCTAGGGCATTTATTTACTTGGAAAATATTGCGGATATCTCTATGTTTCTTATATTTGATACAAAGGATAGTCCTGACTATGAGGAAGCTTTTATTTCCCCTTAAGAACCTGGGGCACTAAACACTAAAGGCTTGAAAAGTTATTATGTAGACTTGGCACAGGATTGGAATTTGAGTGTATCTTAAATGCAGAGTTGCAAAGTTCTGAAATCTTAATTTTAGTACTTAAAACTATATGCTTTTCTACTGTCCCCTCAGTAGTAGTATATTATTTCTAGGCTATAATGCATTGTTATATTCTAGGATCTTTCAGGAAATGTTTGGATCCATTAATTGGAAAACCAGTCGAAAATATTACCCGCACTTATTGTATCCGCCTATATCATTTCTTATTATAAACATCTTTAACTATATGAAGATTGCATACATTGAAACATTTAAAAAGATATTATCTCGCGAGACACAGGTTTGTGAACTTCAATTAGTGCGACTTTATTTTTCCTGTTGAAACAAGAATAAAATTTACCCTCGAAATATTTTCTGGAAAAAAACGATTTCTATTTATAATAAATACACTTATAAATTGCTTAGAACATCCTCTGCCCCGTTTATAAATTGGAAAGACGTTTTATTACCTCCAATTATCTAAATACGAGCCACTGATGGTCTGGGGCATCCGAAATACGGTTTCATGGAAAAAGTTGACGCTCGTTGAAGGGGTGGGGAATAAATGATAACATAAAATATAAAATGTCAAAGTTTATATTCTCACTCCAATTATTAATTCGCTTCAATAATAGCTAAGCAAAATCCGCGATGAATGAATATAAGCACGAATATAAAAATGTTTTCTGGAAATAGAACCGATATACCCGTTTACTCATACAGTTACAAATGTTAGCTCGGCCCAAAAATGGGTCGCGACCCAGTCGGCGTTACGAATTATTTAAATTCGGCCTCCGTTAAAATAACTATTAGCTTCGACTGTGTCATGACTACGGGGGTGTAAACAGAGGCGTTCCCTTACGGCCCAGTTCTATTTTAGACTGCCTCTACCGCACCAAATGGATTCGACCAGCTGGGCATACTTCTGTTGGAAGAAATATCTTCTTCGTCGAATAAAAGTCCGCTACTTAAAACTGTTTATTACTATCATGCGTATTGATAACGTGTCCAAATACGGTAAGCGTAGGAAGTTTTTCAGTAAGCAAAAGTACGGAAATATACAAATAACGTCCTCTATATAGGTGAAATCCGCAATGACTTAGTTGCCAACCCCCAATATAATGCCGCGTACCGAGATTTTTGAAGCGATCCGAAATTTCGCGGGGACTGAAAAAAAAGAAAGAAAAGTGGAGTCCTCCGTTCGACTGCGGTAGCGCTAAGGGATTTAAGGGGGGCGGGAGGAGCTCTAAAATAAATGGGCGGTAGCTAATAATTCTCGGGGGCGGGTAATTAGGAGAGGTGCCCCCTCTGGGGGGTTTAATCAGCGACTTGGCAGATGGGTCTAACTCTGTAGCCCCATCAACACTACATGTACCGCAATCCCTTACAAAGTTTGCCTCTATTGGCTGTTGGGCTCCCCCCGATCCCACCGCCCCCGCCACAGCCACCGTTGCCCACCACTTCTCTCTTCTCCGCCGTTCTCTCAAAATTCCCCTTTTATCGCCTCCGCCCGCCACTTAGGCCCTCTTTGAACGCCGACAATTGATCGGAGTCCTCGGCTAACTTTTCCCCGCAATGAACCCCACCTCTAAGTAACTTTCGGAATCTCTCGCGGACATCGAAACCCGTCCTTAATCTAGTCGCAATAAATTCTTATCCAATGAAAGAAATAAAATCAGTTAGCTCACCCAGGAGTTCTCCCTATTCTACTTCTTGTTTTGCCATTCCATATTCCTAATCAATCCCACCGCCCAAACCCCCCCCCCTTAGTGATGTGGTAAAGTAGCTGAAGAGCGGGAATTCTCTTTGAATACTATAAGTACACTTAGCCAAAACAAAATTTAAGAAACGTACCCAATTTTTTCTCGCTAAATTTTTAGCGATGCGAGCAATATAATTCTGTACACATTCCTGCACACTTCCGAACAATCACTTCCTAACCTAAACCTAAACTTATAATTCGAGTATTAAACAGCTAATAAAATAGGGGCGATAATAATTTAGCTTGCTTTAGAACACTACAACTGAATTCTACATATAGAGTTCTGTAATTATCCATTCCGACTTTAATGTACTGTTTGTTCGTTGATGACAATTCGTTTCACCGTTATTCTTTTTCGTTGTTAATTAAGTTCTATTTTTTATAGCAAAAATTCAACTGAAACACAGTAGTTGTTAAGTTAAACATCAAGTCGCAATTTCTATGTAAATTGAATTAAAGTCCCGAATTTGACCTCCACGAATAAATTAAATTGAGATCAGAAGGGCTAATAATATTATTCAAATCGTACTGTCGCTAAAATAATTAAAAAATTGTAGTCGCGACCTATAATAAAAATAAAAAAAAGACAGAAGTTAAGTATAGAAGCGGTGGTTTTAGGGGGGGGGGGCTGGGGAATCGAATAGAAACGCTTTAGGGGTAGCCCTAAGGGGGCATTATCGCGGACACTGTTTGCAGTTAAAGCCGCAGCCATATTTCATTTGAGCCGGCCACCAATCTAGGCCAACGCTTTTCGAATCCATATATCCTTAATACATGGGTCTCTCGGGACATTTCAACGTATTTTATCTCCGTTTGTCTCGCGGCATATGCAAAGCGGTCTAGTCACTTTCGGGACGCCGGTTGGGTGGCGGGCTTTCAACCGGATCGAACGTATAAATTTATTTGATAATTACAAGATTCATCCGCGAGATAGTGTTTATATTAAATTTATATTAAAAAGAAACACGGACATTCCACAATCGGCGTAAAACCAAACAGTGAAAACAGAGGTCCCGCACTTGAGGCCGATATTCCGATCCCTCTACCCCCAAACATCGTGCCTTAATTTTTTACGCTCCAACCGATGTCATAAACAAACCCCCAAACAAATAATACATTTAACTTCCTTCTATGTCTGAAATGAATATCTTATCGGACATCTCCATTAACCGAAGTTTTATTGATGAGAGTTTAAAACAAATCGAAGTAGCCCCTGACACTGTTATAATACGTTCTCATTTGTTTAGTTTACACTCGCAATTAAAAATAATTTAAATAAAAAATATTTTACCTTATCGGCCTGCCTAAGGCAGTCTATCCTCCGCATCTTCCCCTTCTGATCAGGATTTGATAGAACGCACATGGCTGGTTTCTTCCCAGTGATGCTCAGGACGAAGTCCTCCCTGCACTCTTGGGTTATGTCTTTCCTCAATTTTCCCAGCAGTCGCGAAGCCCATTTCTGCTTCACTTCCACCTTTTCGTTCTGAAATCAGAAAAATTGTTTATTGCCGCAGAATCTATAGGGGTTATCGGGTGGGTATTGGACCGAGTCAAATCATCCTCGTAAGGGCCGCTTCTGTTTCGAATTCTGGAAAATACCGAATGACTTGCCAAATGAACCGAACATGAAAAATCATTGTTTAACGGACAAAAAATTACACAATCCTCAATTAATGCGTTTTATCAACGCTTACCCTTGACAAACAGAGGGGCACTCGCAATGAGCGAAGGAAATGTGTATTTATTATGAACAAAGGAGTTCATCTCAAATTTGCGATTAGGATTTTGTTATATTTTTCCCTATTCGAATTGTTCGAGTAAGCCTCGAGTGCGTTCTGTATAGAGAGCTCAATAAACTGTCGCACATTCATATTTTTCGACCCCCCTTCTAACTCCCGGGTTTCGTCGTCCGAACGAAGAACGGAAAATAAATAAAGGCCGGGGCTTTAATACGGCGAACAAGAAAAGTGCGGCCGAGAGGAGCCTTTTAACCCGAAACAAAAGTGTTTTCTGCGGAGCCCCACCCCTCCCACTCAGGGCCCGTCATTAAAACAAAAGGGCCAACATTAAATAACTACCCCTCTAAGTACTGGCGTTATAACTGTCGGTAAATAAGTGTTTAAATAAAACCTCTTATGGGGGCCTGGAGCCGGGCCAAAAAGCCGGAAGGCTAAATCCCGGCCAGCGCTGTATCTCGGCCGGTATCTCGACGCTAACGATAAACAGGGTTAGCGGCGGCGCTAGTAGTTTTAATTGGGTTGTAATTGTGCGGTCCCTAAACCTCGAATACGCCGATAAGCCCGTAATGCACCCGGACCCTAATTGGGAAGGCTCCCTTCAGAAAATTTTATCGAGTCTTCCGCAATTCGGACCCTCGTGTCCGATTCCCAATAACCGATTTTCGGTAGAAAAAAGGACTTACGAAAGGGGTCGCTACCCCGAAATAAACTTTTATCGTCCTTTAACGACGGATATTACCGGTGCCGACAAACCGATATAAACGCATCACTATATTACCAACCGGAGAGTTATTTTTTTTCCATTTTTCCAATATGTTCCCTCGGATTTATATCAAAAATTAATTCGCGTGATCTCTCGCTTCGGTTCACCATTCGATTACGAGTATAAACGTATTGTGGTATAGTACTTTACTATAATAGTTTAAGAAAACTTGATAAACAGGGGGACACTCAAACTTGCGATTACTGTTTTCTGCTTCACCATAGTTTGAACTATTTTTATATGTTATTTGTAAGAGTGCGGCGAAAATAAATATGCGATCAAATGATTTGATTTTTATGCTGAAAATTAAAATCGGACGCTCTTTCTCCTCGAGCACAAATTAAATTGAAAAAATGCTATCGCTAAGTGGTCTTCAAATAATAGTTGTCGCACGTACTGCAGTTGGGTATATTCGATTTTTGCCCAAGGGTACTGTAGATCGTGGTTAGCCAGAAGTGATTAATAGGGACGCTCGAGGCTATCGCACCTAGCTCCTCCCACCATGCATCATCCATCCCCGCCCGTTATGAGCGGCTATTTTATATTTTTTTGGCTATTTATTTCCCGACGGACAACCTCTCGACCGATTTACTCGCATTTCCGACGCGGAACGTTTCGTATAACCGCGTAAAAAATGAAATATTTTATTTGATAATCTGTCGCGAACGCGCCTCCTATAAAATCGGGGCCAATACGTGGATTCTAGTTGTCGAGCTTATCAAACGAAAACCTATCGTCAGTAGCTCCGTTATTTTTAACTCATTGTTTGCCTGACGGATACCAAATAGCTGATACACCCAAGTAACGCGTGTACAATTATCGAAAATCAACCTGAACATTCGAAGCCTTTTCGATTATAAATTAGGAGAATGTATTGAAAATCGTATAAGGCGCTGTTGTA
Source organism: Lethocerus indicus (assembly GCA_019843655.1). Taxonomy (NCBI): domain Eukaryota; kingdom Metazoa; phylum Arthropoda; class Insecta; order Hemiptera; family Belostomatidae; genus Lethocerus; species Lethocerus indicus. The sequence goes on from JACDQD010000001.1 coordinate 41,292,910, forward strand.
AGTGGATAACGGTCGGAAGAGTTTAAACTTGACTCATAACGAAATAAGTCAACTTCTTATTTTTGACCGAAAGGTCAAAAGTCAAATCGCCCGCAGGTCATCCGGTCACAGCTTCGTTTCGACACGGGGGAAATTTAAATTTGAGGCTTCAAATATTTATTTGGTTCGGTGTTGGGCCGAAATCCGTCGTCGGTTCAGGACTAGGCCTTACCGATATTTTCTCTCGAACATTTTTCAACTCGATTTAAACGTTTTTATTCTGAGTTTTAGAATGACTCGAATTTCGAAAGCCGAACTGAAGAGAAACCTAGGCTGTGATGAAAGGACATTGACGAAAGTCATTTTAAAAGATATCTCAAACTATTTAGCGTTTCTTATATCTTAATAGAATTTAACCAACTTCTGGAATATCGGCGGCTAGCCATTTTTAGGCAGACAGTTGCAGACAGAATGCCCGCCTATCGACGGTGGCGAGCAGCCGAAACCAGTCTAGCCAAAGACCAAACCAGTGAGCGGTGACGGAACATCATAAGATTTGTATAATTTAATGATATAAATATAACGGCCAATGGATAGATTTTATACTGCAGGTTATATACTTTAACACTAGAATTTACCCAAATCGGTTCATCACTTTGCAGAATAGTTATAAAAGTCAAAGAGGACGTAACTAAGTGACTGTAGTGTAAACTACGGTAAGAAATTAAATTTTAATAAAAGTCCTTTCCTACTATTTTTTTATAGTTTACAGATATTTTTATTTTACCAAATTACTAATAAAATCCAATTTAAAAGGATAGTGTAAAATTGTAGTCCAATAACATTTTGTTGAGTTTCTTTAAACATGTTAATTTATATTACAGGTTCACAATCCATAATAAACTCCAAAAGGCCTATTACCGGGTTCGATTGAGTCGCCGGGTGGTATTGAGAATAAGACTTTCACACATGCCACCCAGACGGGAGAATGAACAAAAAAAAACGGTTAAATTAACCAAGACATAACGTCTACACGATTCGTGACTACGGTACGCAATTTAAGGGGAATGAATAATCCGGTTTCTCGTACATATATATTCGATAACGAAGGTAAAGTACAATAGCTAATAGGGCGGGCAGCGGTGTTAACCGAGGGGGCAGTTTACGAGGGACCGGACGGGAGACCGGTTGGGTACTCGGGCTAAATTTCTTATCAACCGTCTCTCTCGCACTGGCAGTGTCCACTCTCTCTCTCTCTCTCCCTCTCCCTTTCTATCTCTCTCTCGCTCTCCTGGGGCCGCTCCATAAATTGCCCCGCACCGAAAACTTCATCGCGGGGAAGGCGTTTACATGGAGAGCGCCTACTTTGCTGGTCCCCGACCCCCGGACCGCTTGCTTTGCCGTCGACGGAACGGCCGACGATTTAGGAGACCCACGATTTAGTCGGCCCGCGTCAAATTAGGCGGCCCGTACAAACGGGGACTCGCGCGCCGCTCGATAGTCTCCATTTTTTTATATTCCGTCCTTTAAAAAAAAATCGCGAAACGAACAACAGTGTGATCCTCACTGGGTTCGTCGAGGATATCCATCGGGTAACGTTTTATTTTGCCATCGGTCGGTATAAGTGAAGCGACTGTGCGGATAGGATGCCCGACGAGCGACGGAGTGACTCACCGCCACGGGCTAGAAGGGACGTAATATAGAGAAAACTAAGGTAAACGGAGATGCGTCGTTGATTTAAATTTTTCTATATTTTCCTTTAGCTTATAAATATCAGAGAGAATTAGTCGATCTCCGGCTTTGAAAACGTGCGTATATATGAGTAACGCTCGAAGCGGGTGAAACTGCCCCCGAAAGGAAATTTATTTTTTTCTTATTGGAGTGTATCGTTTGGGCGGTGGTGGGGGGGCCGTGACCCCCGGGGTCGGAGCTACACGGATTGGAGGCGATAAATCGGAGGCGGGGATAGCTTCATCGTTTGTCGCCGCTTATTTAGTGGCTTATTGTCCTGTCCGGGGTGCTGTTTAATTGCTGCCAGCCCCGCCGAGACCCTTGTAAGCGCCCCCTTCGCTCTACCGATTAAATAATTTAAACTCCCGCCGTATTTAACCATCCCAGAGGGCAGAATTTAGAAACCGAGCCCGGGCTCCCGTGGGTAGACTCTGTGTAAGGAATGTTTTTATTTTCCCTAAAGCGAGCTTAGACGTACTTTATTTATCTCGGCACTTGTAGCGGTCGCTTAAGCTAAGACATTTTTCCTTGCATTTAGACTATTTGTTTGCGCCACCCGCTCGAAGGTATATTCGGTATACTATCCCTAAAAAATAAAATCCCTATCCCTATAAAATTCTGAAGTTTAGGAATATATTATATTATTGTCGTCTCGGTGTAACGTCATGTACGATTATGAATTCGTAACAAGTAAAAGTTGCCGTAGGTATACCCCATCGATGCCTTATGCGGGTAATTCCCAGTATTAAGATATAAATATATCAATTAAGAGGGGGGCCGTATCGGGATAGGTTCGTCGCTATAGTTACACTGGCCTCGAAAATATCAGGTTTAATCCCGCGGGAACCGGCCTAGGAAATCACCAATCTTTTTTTAGCTCCTTTATTAAAAAGACGAAAAACACAAAAACGAGTCCGAACAATTGGCTTCTGTCGAACGGGACTCCGCGGTCTGGAAAATGGAATATAAATATAAATTATATGTCGTAATTAGAAACTATAAATTTCATTAGACCCGTCGGGATAGCCATTGGGAGGGCGTGTAGCGAACAGCGGGGGTCCCTCACGCGATTCCATTCCCGAATGAAAATTTTTGGTTCTTGTAAATATTTCTTTTTTTTCTGCTGACCGCCAAGAAATCCGTCTTTCGGAACATAGAAAATATTTTCGTCATGTTTCTGGAATAGACGTCCCGAACATGTTCGTACACGTACGTCCCATTGAAAGAAAAAGTTAATTCGTATGGTACAACGGTGTAAATTTTTGATACCGCTTATATTTTAATAGTAAACAAAATTGCTCTTATTTAATATATATATATATATATATATATATATATATATATATATATATATATATTGCAACGTTATAACGAAATGATTAATGTATGGGACAAAATATTTATGCTTTATACAAAATTCTAATTTAAGGAAAATTTGGATTAGAACGCGGTCAATCGAGCGGAACTTTATAAAAACCGGAACAACTCCAAACATAAAGTAAAAGATAAATTAATTAGATGTAAAATAAATTTTTTTGAAAACAACCCGGATTTAATTAAGCGATCTGAGTAAGTGTCAACAAAATGAAAGGTAAAGTAAGAGAGGGGTAAATAAGTACGAAAAGGGGCGGGATTCCTACTAGTCGCTCTCGAAGGAGGTAGTTTTCATAACTGTCCGCCGCCGCTAATAATGTTGTTAACTCATAATTTATAGCCGACGGAGTTATGGGCAAAGGCGCCTTGTTTAAAACTCGGTGAAAAACGGGCGTAAAAACGTCAAAACAGGTTTCTTCTCGGACTTGGGGAAGAGCGGACAGGGAGGGACAAATATAAAGAGAGCCTTCCTAAATTCATTCGGGGCTTGGTAGGATCAAGGGATATTAGCATAGTTTATGTAATGAACCGTGGTAAGGGGGGGTATGCAAATCCCAGGCTTTTGTAACATTTTTGCTACTCTAGATCATAACAGAGTCGAATTATCTATCTAGCCGGGAAATACTAATAAGGGATACGCCTGCGGGGATTGCGATCGGAATTTCGGGAGACTCGTGGTATTGAAGTAGAAGGAACTCCGAATTGAAAAAGCCTCAAATACAACGAGATGGGCGGAGGGGAAAAAGAAAATTCGGATTGCAAAGGAGCGGAGGTGATATACCTCTAAGGGACCGGTTTCGGGGGTCCGTCAGCTTTTGGTACCCAGAGATCGCTCACTCACTCCGCGTGCGCTCCTAGCGTCATACTTTTCCTAGACTATCATTTTCACCAATCTCACCCTGTAAACGCTAGTAGCTTTAACTGCATAAACGCGAATTATTACTGAGAGAAGGGCCAATTTTTTTTTAAAGTTCCTCCTCTCGTCTATGCGATACGTGTGAATGTTCTAATCTCGATACTTCTCTCTGGCGACCGGTTCGTAAAAAGGATGCGTCAATTCTATACGCCACGATGGAGTCCTAGTTTATTGGACTTCTTCTTGGAGATATGAAATAAATGTCCAATTCCTGAGTTTATTCTCCTAGAGAAAAGAGCTGAAATTTTAATTTCGGTTTAATTGCTGTTAAGAAATCGCGATCGACTGAAAATACCGGGAATCGAACCAGACACATTTACAAATACAACTAGAAATACTTTATTTTTCTTTGAATATACATAACTCTCGCAAATGCCGACCAGAATGGAGAATCAAATGAATATACATACTATATGATAGACGAAATGGAAATTTTGTTTGATACACGCAGGACTAAATTTACATGAGTATTAAGACTAAAAATAATTGAATTGTTCACAATTTTATTATAGTAATCGGGAAAGTTCCATAGTAGAGAACCCCAGAACTTAATCACCGGTTATTGTTGAATTTCCAGTAAATTGTTAATTTCCTTGGAACAACCTCTCACTTATTTGGATGTAATAGAAATATAAATCATCGGTCGGTTGCATGGATACTCGACTATCCCGATCTCAAAATAGTTAACAAATGTACTCCGGATATAAAATAATATAGAAACAAGGCAAAAAAGGTTAGGCAAAATTTTAAAAATTCTTCGCACCGTTCGGTGTCCGAAAGCTGTTAGGCTGGAAAAATGGCGGACTCCAAATGGTACACGGGTTGGTGGGAGGGGGACTTGATTAGCGACGAGCATCGGGGTAAGCTCAAACGCATTTTATTGTTCGGTCTCGATTATCCAGGTGTCCTTGCTTCGACTTTCGGCCCAGCAACGGCGAAGTCGACAACTTCTTTGTCGCGGCTCTCGGCTCCGTTTTCGGACACTTTCCCCTCATACGCCCCCTGTTTACGCCGACGATAATTCCCTTTCAAAATAAGTACGATACGACTCCACGGAATAACTCGGCGTACATGAACTTAATTAACTGAAACTCCGCGCCGTTTTATGTTAATGACGGGCTGCGGGAACATTATTTAGAAGCCTACCCGCTCGGCCCCAATTACAAGTCCGAGACCGGATCCGACTAAATAATTTATATATTTATTTTCCCTATTAGTAGAGGGTAAATAAGGCCCCCATTCCTGTTACACGCGTTGTATGTATCGACGATAAAAAAAATTGTTACACTACTAAATCGAAGAGTAATGTATATTTTAATGAAATATTTTAATTCCCTCCGGGACTCACGGCTCTCATACTGTCGGATTTTTTACTCACGTACGGGATATTTGAGCTGATCGACCGATAAAGGGAGGGGTTCGTTCGTTTATTATTGTCTTAAGGGTCATTTCATTATTTGGATTTAAGCTAATAATTATTAGTGCGCGCATTATACGCTGTAATTGAACGGAATATAATAAATAAAGTAATATTCTGTTAGGAAGTCATAATCAACATAAGTATGAGAAATTTCATTTAACTATATATCCATATATTCATTAACTGTATATATAAAATACATACAGGTCTTCATTAAGACCTCTAAATTGTAAATACGTCATTATTAAGTTCTATTTGATGAGGTCATTGTCATTATATTTATACCGAATATAAATATAAAGAAATTTTATATATATATATATATATATATATATATATATATAATATAAATTATATATATAAGATTCCATCGAGGGAAGGAAAAACAAAATATGTTGGAAAAATGCGGAATGTGGAAGGAAAAATAATAGAAGAGAGAAGACATAACGGAGTCTACTAGGGGCGTGTGGGCCTCCGGGCGGATTAGCGGTAGCCTCCCGTTTAAATATGCATTTATCCGCCTATTATTTAAATCTATTCGGGTCACTCCGGACAGGTCGCCACTTATCACGCCCCTTCCAGCTTATCCGGAGCGCCATTATTAATATTTTTCTGCAGAGCGTTCCGCAGTCGCGAATTTCCGAGTTCGAAATTGAGGCCGGACGAAAAACTGGGTGCAATCGCCGGTGGCGGACCGGATTTTCCGTTCGGTTTTAAGTGGAATAAAAATTTTAAATAAAACCGGTCCCGCTCACTCCCGATCGCTATTCCTCTCGTTCTCCCTCCTTTGGCCGTCCCACTTCTTAGAGAGATATCTGGAATTTCGCAGACCGTGCGAATATGAGATTAAAATTGAATACCGTAGTGTCTCGCACAGGCTCTGGGCAGCGCAAATCAAGATTTTACAGTGAAACCGGACAGGATGCCGCACAAGCGTACTATGTGTCAGACATTGGACACAAACGGCTAATTGAGAGAAACGGCAACTGAAGATGGCGAGCGACCGAAACCGTTCCGGCGTAAAGAACGGAGAGGAAATGGAAGATCGAGAACATTATGGTATTCTAAACCTTTGCACACCGGATAACAGGTATAGCAAACTATAGTATAGCTAGTACAATTATCTACACGATTTGTTATTCCGAAGATGGTTAAAACTTGTGCTTTGGTATGCAATTTTTTCCGGTATAAAAGCGCCGTTTGGCCGGGTGAAAATTAGATTCGACTGAAAGTAGCGACACTTTATAGGACGGGGGAGGTGTGACTACGATTTGTAGCGGCTCTCCTCGAGGTTACAACCTTGCCATTTGCTCCCGAGCCGCCGAGCCCCCATCCCACCGCCCGACCGAATATAAACATTTTATTTTATTTTTTTTAACGACTTTTCTCCCCCAAAGTCATCAATTTTGTACCGCGTACGGTTACCCGCACGGTAATCCCTCGGAAGCCGACATTCCACCGACGGACGCGTCACATCAGGGCGAATAAATCGTAAACGCTAGGGTCCGTATGATAATCGCCTATTTCTAGACCGGTTATACGGTAGATATCCCAAATATATATTTAAGTTTAAATTAGCGATTCGCGGAAAGGGTTTTTTCCCACCGACGATTCGCTATGTTCCGACAAGTGGATTAAGGATTTACCTCCTTATACGTATAAATAATTGTCGTGTTATATACTTTAATTTATGAAAGTTCACTGCTCGGTCCAAAACCCAATCTTTAGATTGCTTTAAAGATTTCAAAAGTGCATAACGCGAATAACACAAATAAAAATATCGTTGTCAAACAGTCCTAATCTTCGAGAGGAGATGGACGATAGCGGGGGTTGAAAATGTCTTAATTCCTCGTCCATACGATTAGGTGCTAATTTCGCTCTCTCTACCATGGAAGCGATTAACAGTCGGCCGGACGAAATGGGTTAATTCCGGAAACGACTCGGGTATCTGGGAAAATCTTAAGGTTCCGGCCGATTCGAGGGGCATTAGGAGCTGTCGCCGGGAGATAGCGCCCCACCCTCCTCCGTCCGATATTTATGCTTAGCGGGTGTTCAGTTGTATTTAGAGAAAGGGGAAGATAGGATAGGGACGGGGGACTTTTTGCCGCTAACAGTTGGCACCGGGGCGGTCATATTCAGCGTTTTTCACGGCCCAATTACTTTGCGAATGCATAGGTCGAAACCCACGGGGGTCTTTATCTCGGGTGTTGGTGGCAAGGGGGGGCCCCGTCTTGTTTCCGCTAAGGAAAACGCCCCCGCTATATTTTTTTCTGCTTCCGGGGAGAGAATCGTTCCGGGCGAGTATATCGCCCGGTCGTCTTCCCTCCCAACAGCCCTAATCCCGAGATTTTAGATTTACCCTACAGTCCAGGCAACGAGCTACTCTCCGAATGTGGAAATACACGGTGAGTCAACAAAGATAAATGTTGTTCGATTTAAGAGACAAATAACTTTAAAATGAAGGTAAAGGGTAGGTTTTAATGAAAGGGGTCGGTTTGCCGACCCACCGGTTTATCGGTTAGAGGCGTCCGTTTTGAAGCTAGATTCTGGCCGCTAACCTAAAATTCTCTTAAAGGCTCATTCGGCTAAGTTTAGGTATTTAAAGGACGATTAGATACAATGAGTACGGGTAGCCGACCACCGCGCTGGGCGGTCGGTAAAACTTCTAATTCGGTAGTCGGCCTCGGTATAACGGGAGTATAATTGAGAGGTCGGAAGGACGGAGAATAGATAGATCGAGTTCGAGGGAGAGATCGCCGATAGCCGTCCGTTATATAGAGTCGGGGGTGGTTCGAGGGTTCAAGGATGGGCCGGCAACCGAATCCGTGAGTGCAAGGCTCTTCCGCATTAGACGGACGGGATTCTTAAATTTGGACCTGGCAGTTGGCAAGGGGGAACAAGCTCTCGAGATGTCGAGCTCGGACGATGGATGTTATTTGCGGAGCCGGCCACAGAGTTCCGGGACAGGAAGGAAAAGCCGTCCCTTCCTCTCGCGGGAAACTCTCCCTCGACCGGGAGTCCAATTCGGGAGGTTTTCCGCCTTGGAAAAGGGCGTCCGAACACAGTTTTTCATCCGGCAGCGGGGACGCAGTCCTCGATCGCCATTGCGGCCCGAAAAATAATATTTGTCTGTTCCAGACCAGAATAAATACCATAAATCGCGGATTTCTCCATTTATCCAACCGTAAACAGCCTTAGTCATACATACTATGTATTTGTTTTCAGTTAATAACCCCCCGAGTTTGAATTAAACTTGCGGTTAAGTGCACCGAAATAGCGAATAGCGGCGAAACGATTTCTGATCTCGTACTAAATAATTTAAAAACGTTCGATTTATGAAATTATTTTAAATATTTTCCGCGATTTCTATATTTTTAATTATTGATTGAGCGTTGTAAACAATACAGTTATGATTCTTCTTTTACACATCCGTGCATACTTCTGGACATTCACTTCCTAATCGTACGGTTCTAACTTTATTGGCATTAAACAACTAATAAAATAAGATTATTTAACTGAATTCTACGTATAGAATTATGGAATTATTTGACGAGATTGTCGACGGCGAACATACTTTTCATTGAATCACAAATTGGAATTTATCAATGAATCTGAAATAACTCCGAAACACCTGGCAGAAAGGAGGGGTCGGCGAACCGTCGAACGTGTTTATTGAATATTAAAACCATTAGTTGCATGGAATGATTAGTGCGTCGAGCCGTGATCGAATCGAGATTCGAAAATGTACCGATTCTCACGGGCTTTCCGCGTAGCGGTAGGAGCGAACATTTTATGACGGAAGGTGATAAAAGACTTTACGAACTAATGTCCTTTTAAACGCTCGGTATCTTTACGTGTCCGGGTATTTAACGTGGGGCGCTTAAATACGCGGATTAAATGGGAGCGTGATTGAGACGCCTAGTCCCGGTCTCTCTAGTAGGCATTCAATGCCGACGGGTTACCGCTACAAATGTCATAAGTTACGGCCGCAAAACGGCCACCGCTCCCGTTTTACTTTATTTTTATCGCTTTTTCTCTTTTTTGAATTCTCCCTTTTTCTTTTTTTCATTTTGTTATCGCCCTGGAATCCGATTCGAAACGCCCGTAATTGTGGACATAATAAACTCCGAGATAGGTGGGGGCAGGACCGGATTTTTTCAAAGTCTTCAATTAAAAAGAAATTTGTAAACTTTTCAAATATGCCCCTGTTATTTATGGGTTTAAGAACCCGTTATCGACTAAATGAGATTAATGATAATTTCCGTAGTTCTTAATTATATTGCAACTAATGAAATAAACTATGAGGAAAACGTTATCTGGTCGCTTACATCTGTGGATTCCAGACATACACTAAAACTTATAACTACAACTAAAACATATACATATAAACATTGTGGTCCAAAATTTGGGACCGCGTGGTCTTAAGGAATAATACTTTTCATGACTTTATTATTATGACTCCGGGTTTATTGCACTTGCGGTCTGTCTGTACATGATTGTTATATGACTTCTTCGAAACGGTTGTTCAAACTCTATTTCGTATTAATTATAAAAACGAGATAGAGATCGGGCGCTCCCCGATCTGAATTTAATTGATAATTAAAGAGTGAAATTTATGACGCGAACAGAGCACGAAGCGAGAAAAAAAGTTTTTTTTTCAATGCTGAAAGAAGTCCCATTTTCAAGACTAGTATACGGGGAGCATTGGAGATTCCGGAGCGGAGTTGTGGAAGGCCACTGGTGGGCGTCAGCTAAGGTTCTTTCCCCGTATAGAGATCCCCACCTACATCTGGCATCTCCGAGAGTAGCGAATTTACAGCAAATATGGTAAATAAATACCATATTTTATACGACAAGGGCGTTACTTTAAAGCGAAAATGACTTTATAATTATTCAAGAATGATAATCAACCGAATGCGTAATCGCTCCAAGTCTGGGATAGAGAGTCGGTGGATTCTTTGGCTCGGCAAGAAAACTTATAACGTATAAATACATTCCCCGTAAAATCGTTCCGACGATTTGATAAAGCGAAACAATACCACTGATACATAGCGGTATAAATTAAAAGAGGTCAACATTATTTTGATATTCGTTTCGTTGGGTTATCATCTTCCAATACCTGTTCTCTTTTTAACTTGGGAGTCTAAAAGTTTAAGTAAAACTCGTCTTTTGGTAAGCAAAAAATCGACCTTTTTTGGATTTAAATTATACCGGTTTCAATTCTTGAAGTTTTTTCCCCGATATCAGCAGCATTGACGGTGGCCGATCAACCGAGGTAATCTACCACCTTATAAAATATGCTTTTATTGAAAAAACGAACGGAAACGAAATTATTATATAAAATGCTGGATTCAAGAAATATCACGATCGTGTACAACAATCCATTATCGGCTCCTTGTAACGACGGAACTACCGCATTTTTTCTTTCCCTCGCGTTTAAACCACGATTATAATTCTTGGTTAAGGCCCTGGCTTGGGGTGTTTACAGGCCGAGGAAGATGTAAATGGGGCGGTTTAACGGTGGGCAACACCGCCCCTCTAGAAACAGACAATTCCCTTTCCGTAGCCCGGAAACGATGTCGATTCCCGCCCCTTCACGGACCGTAAAAACAATTCTGTGGAGGGAGGAAGTTTTTTCGGCCGCCCCCTCACCGGACCCTCGTTAAAGCCGCCCTATTTACGCCATTAGATAAAACACAATAAGTCCACTTGTCGTCCCCCATTCCCCTTCCGTATTTGCATATCTCTCACTCAGTAATAACGATATTAAATATTATCGTTTTCGACATTGAGGAAACAAAATTATAACTTGGAATACTCCAAGTTATGTAGGCGTAGATTCCTTGATCTACCTCTTTTGCTAGATCGGTTTCGACCGCTCTCCATCTTCAGTAGCTGTATCCGTCGGTATGGCGTTACTTCACTGTGGCACATGGGATGCTCGTGAGTGCGGCAGCCGAAACCGGTCTACAGAAAGGCCAAACCGACGAAAGGAGAGAGAAAATCGAGAAGGCTACGGAAAAATTAACCTTTCTATTTTATTACTATTTTCGAGGCATTATTTGAACAACTCTGTAGAGTTCTGTTCGAAGGTACCTTCCTTGACTGCGTTCTTAAGGAGGATATATAAAAATCACTCTAATAAAAGTGCCGAGAAAAACAAAATGAGAGTAGGTCCTTGACAGGGAGCAAAAGATTATGACTAAACTGTATCTGTATTATGAAGTCCTCAATCTTGCCATCCGTTTCTAATCTTCGTTAGGGTTAGATACCCCACTACTTCCGATATTAGAAGATTATAACAAGCATTTTATGTACGTGTTTATTAATTATTGAATTGTTCCCGAAAAAATTATTTTAACATATATTCCATTTAAATATAAAAGAGTGGTAAAATACAAGATAAAGAAGGTGCTCCTGTACGTGTGTAGTACTTTTTTTGGTTCATACTCTCTACTTTGGTATGTGTGAAAGTTTTGCTTTCAATACTGCCTGGCGTCTGTTCCTTTGACCTTTACTTTCGAACTAATTTATTCCTCTTCATCGCGGGCTTATGCTCCGTCGGTTTCTCCCCGCGAATCCTCGTTGGGAAATTTTCGTAAGATCTGCACCCGATGGCCGCAATTAAATTACAATTAAGCGCGATATTTTCGCGGGCGAAGGCCGAATAAAAAAAAAAATGGGCACGGATTGGCGGGTAGGTGGTAGCGCGGTGTCGGAAATGGAACTGTCGGAGAGAGGTAAAGCTAAAGGCCGGCTGAGGAATAATTGAACGGTGGCTAAGTAGGTGTCGACCGTTAGGGGGGCCCCACCGACGGGAATACGAAACCGGCGGTTCTCACGAGTCCCTGGGCCACGTAACGCAGACAGGATATCCACGGTATACATACTAAGCGGCCATCTACATTCAGACACATGTACGCTCCCCGGGTAAAGTAGTGGATTTCAATTAGGTTTACGAGCCAGTTTCCCAAATGGCATTTGTATTCGAGTCGGTGCCGGTACATCATCTGTCGGCCACTCCCCACCACCGTAGGCACCCCATTTTCCTACACTTAGTATTACTACTCCGACAAATGTGTTTAATTGTTGACCCCGGTCAAGTGGATCCCCTCGCGAATGTCCTACGAGCCCCTATGAACCCATATATGTTAACAGTTATTATAGAAACGTCTGGAGAAAAGAAAATACTCTCGCTCGAGTTCCGAAACGTCGGAAACGGACAAACCCTTCTACTGGAGCTCGCTCGGGTGGTTTCCAAACACAGGAAAAATCCCGGACTGGCGGACCCCTGCTGTCCAAGGTTCGTTCCCCACCATTACGCGAATCAACCGGAAGTACGTTCGGGAACCTTCGCTCGTTTAAAAGGAAATACTATTTTTAAATACAAAGGTACCGTCATTGTTTCGATATTAAAGTACACATTGTAATTACTTTATTATATACTATACTTTTCCACTGTTCTCGGTATCAAAGTAGAGCAATATAGGTACAATATATATATATATATATATATATATATATATATATATATATATATATAATCATAAAATATAATTTCAAAAATTGACTAATAAATAAATTAAAAAGTTCTGGGCCTCCGGACTCGATTCCCCTATGCATTTTTTCTCCGAGCATACGTTGGATTCGACGTCCTTATAAGGCCGGTATAAAATAAAGTGTTCCGGCGGATCGTGTGTACTCCTAGGAGGAGCGCCACTTCGGGAGGGGGCTATATTGGCAAGTTGTCAGCAAGCTATCGATCCCCCACCTCCGGCTCTTACGCCGGACCCGAAAGCCGCAAACCCCTTATTTATAAACATTGGGACTTGCAAGGAAAACAATATGTCGAACCGGTAATCGCCCGCTGGAAACGCTTAAACTAACGCAAAAAAAAAATATAAGCGAGTGTCCAGAGTTTAATAACGCCGTTGGACAGTCCACGATCCTGCGCCCCCCGCAATTATATGTGGAAATGTAATACATAATTAGATTACAGTATCTATTCAACCCAAGAACAACGCAAATATATTCAAATTCGGTAGTTCTTAAAATCTGCGGAAACAAAATACCGATCCTAGAAGTCGTTTCGGAAGTCCTCCTATATAGCATAGGTGGCGCCTATTGTATTCCGATGCCGTTTCCCACGTTTGTCCTTTTATTGGTCCGTTTAAAACGCCGTACTAAACTATGTGCGACACGTGACATTTTCTGGAGTACAATTTGGGTATTGATGATTCCCGGTAACTTTTACGAAAGATCGGCGGTCATATCAATAAAAATTTCACACTAGCCAAGAGAATATCCGTTTCCTCTTTTGAACCGATCAAAAATATAATCATTCGATTGGCAAGGTTGGCGAATCGCTTAGGCGTTTCGCCCGTTGGGCATCCTGTGCGTACAGATCTCAAGCAACACTATAAAATCGCGTTAGAAAAATTATTAAATCGTGTTAGAAGTCCTATGCGACTTGAATCATTTCATTTTAAAACCCTACAAAAGAGAGGAAACGGACATTCTGCTGGCAGGTGTGAATTTTTTCTTAGACGCAGTTTCAATCGATTTGAATTCGCGATCGATCGTAAAAGTTACCGGGAATCGAGCCGTACCTGAATTGGCTCAAGAAAAGGTCACGTATCGTACATAGTTTCGTACGGTGTTTTAAACTGACTAATAAAAAGAACAGACGCAGGAAACACCATCGGAATACAGTAGGCGCCACCTACATCATATTCACGACTTCTACAATCGGCATTAACCGGTTGGTTGTTTCTGCAATTTTTAAGAACTACCAAATTCGAATATTCTCTACGCTGTTCTAGGGCTTACTAGATAATGTCTTTCCGGTATTTAATTTTTAGATATAATTGCAGAGGACGCATGTTTCGAGGCCTGTTTAACGAACTTATTGAACACTAAACATTTATTTGTTTAAGCATTTTCAGTAGGCGATTACGGCTTCGGCATTTTGTTTTATTTGTGAGTTCCAACAACGACAAGTTCGAAAAACGATGTTGATTCTACAATAAGCTCCAATAAGCGACTGGTGGGAAGTAATGAGACGAAAATTAATATTAATTTTATAGAGCGGGTTTATAACCGAACGTGGACAGGTTGGGACGTCGATTATAATTCGATAGTGGTATGTATTATCGGTAGGGGGCGTTCTTCCCTTTTGTTTCCTCGACTATAATTTATTCCTTCGTAATTGGTTCGGGACATGGCCGATGAAATATTACCCGGGCTCCCCGCGTTCGCCACGGCGTCATGTCATTTTCCCGGCCGTTAATCCGCCCATCCGTGGTGTTTGTTATTAATTTACAATGCACAATAGCGCGCTCACAAATTCCGGAGACAAAATTACTATTTAACAATTTCAGAAGAATCTCAGCTGGGCGGCTACACGTTCCGGCTACCGGTCCTCATTAAATATGAGAATCTCGCCATTTCCCTCCGCAGTATCTCTATCGGAAAGCGCTTCCCTGAACTGACTTCTGAGATTGTTCCGGAGTTATGAGACACAGTTTTCCTTTTTTTTTAGTACATTCTGTCGCATTTCTTGGGAGTATTTTTTTTATTTTACGGCACGACTACAATTTTTAAAATAATATTCAGTGACCGAACGATATGATAACACTTGTGTACTTCTGACTGAGAACCCACCCATTGATGGCACTCCTGCTCCAGCCCTTACTACAATAGTAAGGATTGGCCCTTACTACGATAGTAAGGAAATCACGTGACTTTTTCCCCTTGACTCGGCGCTTGTGTTTTTCAGAGAGGCGATCCGAGCTGTCGAATCAAAGGATTGGAGCGATGGGATAGTTTTGAATTGAAGGTTTTTGGCATCGGTGAAAGTTTTGCTATCAATCCGCTTGGGGACATCGGAAGGTATTTCATTTCAATTTTCGTCATACTTCCTCATTTCGGAAAGGACCCTATCCTCGTCGCATCTCCGTGGAGGAGTTCTAACAGAGAAACCTCGCTCAGGGTAAACCCTAGACCACTCCCTCCGGAGACGCTGCGGGGAGGAAAACCCCCTACCCGGGAGACTATATGAGACTGGAGGAGACGCCCTCTTCGGAGTTTCGAAACTAAAAACTCCCATTAAAATTCACATTAGGATTGACCCGAGGGGTGTGAACGGACGGGGCCTCGAAAATTCCATTTTAATTACCGCATTAACGGCGGCTTGATTTGTCGCCGCTCTCGTCCCGAGCACTCTTGCCCGCCTCCAGTTACGGTGCGGAAACTCCCAGACAATTATAAACACCGACCCTCCCTTCCTTTAAAATATAAGCTTCGAAATATTTTTAAATTATGAAAAGAAATAAGAGGGGGGGCTAGAGCTTTTTTGTTTGCCCCATCGAGGGGTGGGATTCCTTTTAAAGACGCACTTTCGGACCCGTATAACACCCTCAAATTTTAAACTACTGAAAT
Organism: Lethocerus indicus; assembly: GCA_019843655.1. Taxonomy (NCBI): domain Eukaryota; kingdom Metazoa; phylum Arthropoda; class Insecta; order Hemiptera; family Belostomatidae; genus Lethocerus; species Lethocerus indicus. The sequence goes on from JACDQD010000001.1 coordinate 41,308,770, forward strand.
TATTAATACCCGCCTAAGCTAAGGTCAATATAGAGATTGCATTAAGCGCATCTTTCCTCAATTTTTTTAATGAGTAACCCCTGTCGAAGTTCGGGTGTTGTACTTCCCTGTACAACAAAAAGCACACTGCTCGTCCATTCCGATCGGGAGAAATTTAAAAAAAGGAAATCACTAAAAATATTTTATTTTTAAAAGCTAAATTTTTAAGAGTTTAAACCCATCTTCGAAAATCTAAATCCGAGCCTAACGCCAGAGAGTCGCGCTCTCATTTATGGAAGCTTCGACGGCACAGGCGCAAAAGAAAGGAGCGTAAAGTCGTAATTAAAATTTCGATAATCCCACTTCACTTCATAGTGTTATCTGTCCGGAAAAAAAGGTGAAGGGGAGGCTCGAAAAGTGGTGCGGAAAGTGGGAAGCGCAGGACACCTCCGGGCCGGCGATAGGGTAATGGGGAGCCGCGAGAAAGAAACTCGGTTTTAGACGCCGATAAATCCGAACAAACTTTAATTGGTCCCCGGCTCAACCTTTAATTGGAAAGGCCTTTTCGACACTCGAACATCCCCGGACAAAAACAATATCGAAGGAGGAGCGGCGGATTTTTGTTTCGGTTTTTGTTTTTCCTTTATCGCACTCCGGCCGTTTTTCATCGTTCCGATTTTCAATTACCGGTTTCGTTTATTTTCATTGTTTTCCGCCCCGTAAAAGCAGAGCCCCTGTCACCCGGGACGTTCATTAGCGAAGAAATGAGTCGCGTTATCGAGTTTCGAAAACGCGCGCGTAATATCGGGCAATGTTGTACCGCCATCGGTACCCTAGTATTGATAAGCGTATTGTAGACCGGTGAAAACTATTATCTAACATGAGTGAACTCTCATCATTTTTTTTTGTAAATAGAAAGGAGGCGCGATTTCGGGCCCGGTCCTCGATCTAGAAGGCGGTCGGCCTCGGCAACCGGTCGACCTCACGCGGATTAAGTAATATCATCGAAGCGTGCAAAATATTTAGCCGGGATTTTTTTTTTAATTTTTATTATTAGTCGATTTTTATTTTCAGTTTTACGACTCTTGACGTTTCCTGGATTGTATTCGGAAACGGGTTCTGAAAATAACGATGGTGGAATTTATTCGGGTCGAATCTGGCGCGGCGTAACAATGGCCGACAATTACGCATAAATATTAATAAGTCCGTACCGGCTTTGGCGAACAATTAGCCGTATAACACGGCTAAGAATAACAATAGAGACAATTTAGCAATGCAATAACAAGATAAAAACGAGCGGTGGAGGCCAACTCCATAGATAAGCAATTAACAACGATTATAGAACAATTATTTAAGTATGCGCTTTTATTATCCGTCTTATTTTTCCCCCTAACGAACGAATTAGCGGCAAGACAGGGGCTAATAATAATTACATTCGCATATCAATCTGGTATTAAATGATAAATAAATTATTATATCGATAAACTAAACCCAAGAATGAAAGTATGATGGGGCCCAACGCGTGGCCCTTATTTTATCTTGAATTAACCTATTGTAAGTAATTGCTTCTAATTAAAAGACGATGGAAATGAAATACAACCAAAATCAGTGATAGACTAAAAACCGATACTTAAGAAGTTTAAATTTTAAACTCAAATAATTTATTTCAAAAATTATAGTATTTTCATATTTAGCTTTGTTATTTGCGTAGTTTGTTACTTAATCACAAATTTTTTATACTAATCGTACTTGTCAGACCATAAACCTCAAACTAAACATGTGTGTGTGTATATATATATATATATATATATATATATATATATATATATATATATATATATAAAACCACATATGTTCCAAATGTCATCGCCTGCGTTCGTAAACCAAAATAATCATAATAATAATTTTAGTCGGGGCGAGGGAAACTTGACCATATCTTGGGGAGGAACAAGGGCATCGGGGGAAGGATGGAGGACCTTGTGCCAAAATTAAGTCTGGGCTCGCGAAGAAGGGGAAAAAAGTAAGGACATTAGCCTTCGCGTTATGTTAAATATAAAACTAAATCTTAACAGTCGGCTGTCGCGTCCACCGATCTTTTCTCACCCACGAGATCCAAATCGGTGCTCGGATTGTGTAGCTCTGAATCTATACGGAAATTGATATCAAAATAAATAATGACCAACCTTGCTTCAATATCAGTTACAATGGACAGGTAAACGGACGGATAATTGACATTTGTTTTCAGGGGCTTGAATTAGGTAGAGGATTTACACAGTAATTATTTATTAGACGATATTATAAGATAGTTAAGATATAAAAATTTATAATGGAGTATATATCCAAGCTGTACCGGTTAATTGATCAGCGGGGAGTACCAAGAGAATAATAATTTTTCGTGGAAAGGCATTTTTTTAAATTACTTTCATAATATATTTTCAGTGATAAAAACTTTTCACAATGTACAATGCACAATGTCCAGCCTTTGCGCAATGAACGATAAACAAAATATGTTTCTCCGCCGACGAGCGTTCTCCTTTTTCATTGCCGGTCTATACTAGACTAAACAACGCGTTATCTGCTTTGGGTCGGAACCGGCCGATATCCTGTGTTGTCAATGATCCTATGTTGGAAATATGATCGACCCCATCCCATTCCTTCTATATTTACAGCTTCTATATCGCGGTGTCGCATCTTCTATCGCTCATGTTTAGTCGGCTCTGTTGGGGTCGTTTTATATCAGTTCAAGCCAGTAAAATTTTAATATAAGGTTAAGTTATAGAGATGAGCCACGGTTATCTGCCAGTGAGCTGATCTGCAATCGAATCGTAAGATAAAGGGGTTAGAGTTCTCCGTCCAGAATTTGACCGCGTGGTACACAGGAAATTGAACCGCGCTTATCAAAAACAAAATTGGCCCGGCGGTACTGGGCGACATGCGCCCGAGGAAACATCCGACAAGTCCGTTATATCCGTTAATACGGGGAACCGAATTATTTATTCTTCATTTTTTATCTCGATACTAAATCGCATTTATAAACCCGATCGAATTGCGAGGAACCGCTCTTAGAATTCGAACGCTTCCTTACGATTATAAACCAATCTAAAAGCTGGAACCGAAACCTGATTTTCGGGACCGAGTTCCGTCCAGGTAAATACCCCTTTCTCCCGTCGCCGACTGAAAATCGTATACTTTTTGTCCCCCGCCTTTCGTCGTTTATTAATGGCCGCGGCTTCGATTTCCGGGCTACCGAAAGGAACACGGACGGTACCTTTTTATAATTAACAGGGCCACGATAGGCCGTAAAAAAAGTAAATAAGAAAGAAAAAAAGGAAAGAACGAAAGAGGAGAAACATAAGGACCGAGAACGTTTTTGACGTAATGGGCTTCCGAACGGCTCCCTGAAACCCGCCGGATTTATTTCATTAGTTCCGAGTGGCGAATTAATTAAGGCGGCTTCTATCGGGTTTATTTGATTTTATATATTTTATTTTTTATCCCGTCCTCGGGCCCCCGTTCCTTGTCGGGGGAAAATCGAATTATAAATTCGGGGCTGGCGTGTTCTCGGCGCTACCCCCACTAATTTGCTCCGGGATGTCGACAATTCTCCGATTTTCCGACTGGGACCGGTTTCGGGAGCCCACCGTCCCGGCCGGACTGCTACTGCCCTTAGCTTAATGCCGAATAAGCGATACTCCGTGTTACTAACGGAACGCGTCCGACGACGCCCTTACGACGAAGCCGCGAACCGAGTTTATAATGGTTAAACAATCGCCTCAAATTAATTATACAAGGATTATACATGTCTTACAAGGATGGACTCTAACGAAGTAGGGTTGAGGGCGTTTAAAAACCCCTGCATAAAAAATACGGGTAAGGAAGGACCGCGGCGGGAAAACAATAGGACCGTATTCCGGCCGGTCTCCGATTATTAATATATTACTAATTCCGTTTGATTATCATTCATAAACAGTCTCGTAGCCTCTCAAAACCGTTCTTTCGATGAAACCTCTTATGCACGATTAAAATATGCGGAAAATGTTAACGTTCGAATTATCGACAAGACCGTGTTCTCTGGCCAGTTCTGTCCAGATTTCGACAATTCGATTGTAGACTATTTTCGATATAAGAAATAACCGCTTGTATAGAAAACGCGTACTGCGGAATGTCTTTCGTCTTTTAAAAAGCAATACGGGTAATTCTTTCATATCGGAACTCTTTATGGATAGTTTTAGACAGCGAAAGTATATCGAAGATCCCCGTTGTTTTTTTACCCGTTCGCCACGATCAATTAACTCGACGGAAAGACTGCGCATAATTACGAAAGGGTCCGTACGGAGTCTAGGGGGAAAGGGGTTTTGTTTTTTATTGTACGGGGCGACAAAGGGAAAGTTTAAAGAGAAGTGGGCGGTGAGGGAGGAAGCAAAAGAGGTTTTAAAGACCGATTAGAGGACCGGAGAATGGCCTATAAAAAACGTATGCTCCCCCCTCCCACGATATCCCATCCCCCTCGGGTAGGTGCGAATAATGGTGCGGGACGGGGGTCTTCAAATGAGGATAAATCATAAAAAGACGCGGATTTATTTAAAAAAAAAAAAAACAAGAGGTTTCTAAACCGAATGAGAAATTAAGAGGGCGAAAAGAGGCGGCTTAAGTACGCTATTTTGGCCGGGCTCCATTTTCACTCCCTTAAATAAAGACCTCGGCCGTTTGTCACGTGGGCCGCCGCATAGACAAAAGCTTATTTTTTTTTTATGAAATCGAGGGAGGGAGCCCGTGTGTATAGAGCGGGGCTAATAGCGTGCGGGGGGGCCCTGTTTGAGCTAGCTCCAGTTTACCCGTTTATAATGGATAAACGCGCTTCCCTCCCCTGTTAACCGCTTTAATATAATCTCGGGTCAAATATTTGATCCCTGGCTTTTCCAAGATTGAAAACAAAAATCTTCTCGAGCCCGATGAGGGAACGGGCGGTTTTGTCGTTCTATCGGTTCCAATTCACGCATGCACAATTTCTGTCTCATATTCGATATTACAGATTTTTTTGTTTTGTTCCACTCTATTTCAATCGGTTCCGAAATGGTTAACATGGCGGACCGATAGATTTTCCTTCTTTTACAATTCCTGATCGAAGGAGAGGAGCTGATAAACACACCTCCCCTAAACACAGTTTAAAGTGTATTCATTTTAAACTGAGTTCCTTTCCCTAAGACTAGCTATTACAATTGAGTTCGACAAGGACTTGGGTTGATTTCTTTATATATATGAATTACACTCGCAGTGAAAATATTATTATTTGAAACACCGATAATTCATGCATATATCATTTACAATGCTTGCAAGGAAAAAAGGTTATAACTTTACAGGAAGAATATGTTCGTGTTGTTTATTAATTCTTGAATTGTTGCAGAAAAAATGTTTAACATAAATTAAAATAAATAAATATATTTGAACGTAAATTATAATAAATTCGATTTGAATATCCAAAAAGAAGTAGACTTATAAATACTAGGCGAAAATTGTGCATCGAAAAATGCACCTGTACGTGTGTAGTACGTTTATTTTGGTTGATTCTGGTCGGCATATGTGAATGTTTTTCTCCTTAATACTGCCTGGCTATTGGTTCTTCAACCTCTTGTTCTGAACCGATTTGAAAAATTATAGACCAAACTCAGAGACTTGAAATAAAAAAATCATTATTTCTGAAATTGATAAATCTCTCAAGTATCCCAGGGCGGTACCGATAATAGTTTAGGGGAGTTCCGGTTCCGATTGGTTGGGCCGTTCCGGGTGAAACGATTCCACCGAGGCACCTGTAAAATTCGGAATTTGGACGGGTACCAAGGTCGAGGGGCCGTCATTGGCAGCATCTATGCCCCCCCCCCGCTCAACATCAGCTCTATCACTGACCCACATATTATACAACCCGCCTAACCCTCTTCCCACACGGAAGTTATAGGCCTAATTTTTATTTAGTTCCGTTCCTTCTCTCAATTTTTATCTTCTATATAAACCGGCTCACGACATCCCGAACGTTCCTTGCGGGGACACGAAGAGGCCTCCTCGGGCCAAGTTTTACCCGCACAATCTTTAAATTTGTCTCGTTTTTTTGGATATATTTACCGCCAGAACATCAAAGCGACTTATTAAGTCGGTTTATGTTGATATTCGGAATGCCCGAATTACACGCCGTCCTATTGCCGCACCTCGGAGACGACTGAAAAGGAAGTCCGGAAGGTGACGTACCGGAAAAATAGAAGAAAATAAATAAATCGGTTCTATTATGCTCTATTTCATATCAGTGCTACTTTAACATAAATTTCGCTGATTATATTGTACAATTGTGGCAATAAAACAGTTAAATTAAATCTAATTCGAACGTACTGCTTTGTAAGGCCGGCTTTTGTTTTTAATTGTTTCGATATACATAGACGATGTTACGAAACTATGCGTTCGTTAAGATAATTATTTCAGTCTTGGGTTATCTTTCACGATGAATAATTTCGATGTAATTAATGAAATTGTGATTCATTACTGAAAAAAAATGGGAGTTTATACTAGTTTCGGTTACTTAGTGTAATACGAGAGTGGTGATATACCATTATCATGTACACATATTGATTTGTGCACACTATTTTGATAATAGTCAAAGTCTTAAAAAAAATATGGTAGCGCATCGTGTCCCGTAATTGAAAAGTAAATTAAAGGATGTATAGAAAAAAGCTCATCTTCAGACAAAATATTATAACGAGAAAATTGAATAATTTGTTGGCTTCCTATTTTCGCCCAAACATTTAACAGAAGTATTTTCCCGCCTAATTTTTTCTTACAAATAATTATCTCCTATGTAAAAACAGAAACGTTAATTATGCCAACAAGTGGAAAGTTTTATGAAAGTGAACTTGTAATTTGAATTTCACCCGGCGATATTCTGAAACTTATATCTTACCGTTTATCAAAATGAACCGTCGGGGTCAGTGTGCAATTGAAACGAGGCGTCCGTTTTTATCGTCCGCGAGCGTATTAGAAAATGTCTCGTTTTACAGGAAAAAAGGGTACCATCGTGGGAAATAGTTTATCCGTGCTTTTATCTGTATTTTACTCTTGGTCCCAGAATGTTTGAAACGCGATTTTACATACGCGTAACGGTCTCGTGATTAACGTTTCGATAAATCGTCATCCATTTCAACAACTATATGAGAAACCGTGATGTATACCAAGTTATTCGAATTTACGTCAAATCAAATTTCGATGCTCTATCCCATCTTGCTATTGGGGCGTAAAATTAACAACCGACATGTTTATAATAAGTTTATAATATAATAAATTATAATAAGGCATAAACCCACAAACAATTGATATAAAATTTGCTCAACTGGATGCTGAGTACAGTTTTTGATTTTAACAAAAGTATTATATAAGAGAAAAGGGACAAAATAAAAAAATTCGTAAACACAAATTATATCTGTCGTTAGGTTTTAAAAACCAATATTATCCGACATTTTCTGGAATCATCTAAGGAATCGATCGATTATAAAACTTCCTACGTTGAATTACATGTGAGTTATCGGGCCGTGAGGCGGACGTCACGACGACCTCAGAACGTGCGAGTCAGATAAAAGCTCGAGGTCTTAAATATTATTTTTTAAAATGGGGGGGAGGGGGAAATTTATTTGCCGCGATAGTCGCCTTTATAATTCGTCCCAATGTGCCCATAAAATCGGCCGGACAGTGGAAAAGTGTTTCGCGACCGCTTTCGATCGAAATAACTCTTCTAACGCCAAACTAAATTACTGACCATGGCGAGAAGCCGAATCTGTCTGCCGTAAGTAGATAGCAAGAATGATGATACTTCATATAAGTATCAAAATAGATATTAAATTAATAAATATACTATAATAAATTATAGCAAAATATCTAAACAATAACTCTGATACCTAAATATTTACATTAAAATCTAGTTATACATGTATATCCAAATTATAACTAAGTAAATTTTATAAATGTCTCTATTCGGTTATGGAACATTTAAGGGACCACGTTTGTAGCGCTAATTTAAGTGTAACCTCGACAAAATCCGCAGTCGACTTCCGAAATGCAAAGTTTTTGGGAGGAGTGTGCCCGCGTATTGATACGGATTGTAATTTCCGCTCACCGAAAGCAATATCCTTTCATCATCGGCCGTTCGAGACTTTTCTCGAATTGGAGTTTTCGCCGGTGAAAAACCCCGAAGAAGGGGGCGGTGAGTCGTTACGGGGCGAAAAGCAATACCGGAGGCGCAGTTATTCGCAGGCCCCGCTCAACGATAGATTATACGGCCGTCGAAAATTAAAAAATTTCGCGGAGCGACCCTCCAACGCCATCGTGCCTCCTTAAATTTCGGAATCTTATCCTCAAGTTATTCCCTTTCTTAAGTGGGGCTACGGAAGACTTCTCCTTCCCAGCCCCTCGGCATTCAATTTAAAGCATCCTACCGTTCCGAGATTAAAATACCTTTGAATTATCCCTAACTTCCGCGTAATGCTGCGGGTTCACCCTCGGGGGGTTGACCCCCCCCCGCTATTCCGGGACTTTGCCCGCGTTTGGGAACCACCCGAGCGGGCTCCATTGGGGCGGGTTTTTGTCCTCCTCATCAGTCTCTTCCGACTTCCACGCGCTCGGGTTCTCGCATCCGAACACAGGAAAAATGCCGGAATAGCGGGGTGTCGAGCCCTCCCAACCGATACTCTTCCCACAGCATTGCGTACATACTCCCCAGAAGTCGGTGTTATTGTAAGCGAAGCCGACGAGAGGAGATAACGTAAAGTTTCGATATTAAAAACAAGGCAGTATACACGATACTCGGGTATTGAGGCGCTGTTCACTTGGGGGTACCGGAGACTATATATACGACCGGTCGTATACCGCCATTGAGACTATAACGCTTTTAATGGTCCACTTAAACTGTCAAGCCCAGAGGTTATTCACTGAACACGCTCCACTTTACTTGGAGGTCTCCAGGCTAGGTGCTAGGACTCCCTCCGGCGCCTTTTCCTCTATGTTATTTTATTGCAATCATATTTACCTCAGTTTTATCGATCTATCGAGAAGAAAACTGTGTTAACAGTGGAGGTTTTGATCATTTATTAACAGCTCAAAGCAGATCAAAGCTCGACAGTGTTCCCCATTGTAAGTCAAATAAAATGTCTAAAAGTAAATAAATTGAAAATAAAAAAAGAGAACAAAAAATATTAAACCTATCATCTCCAACGAACAACCAATCTACCTGCTTAGCTCAAAAAAGAAAATCTTTTATAAATGCAAAGAACCGTTCATATTATAGTAACGAAATTGTCACTTATTGTACCGTTACCCTATAACCCTATATAACGTTAGAGTTACCCTACTGAAAATGGCGATCAGCCGAAATCGGGTTAGCAAAAGATGAAACCGGCGATAGGAGACAGAAGATCGAGAAAGCTACGGTATTCGAAACTCTGGCAGACCACATAGCAGGTATTCCAAACTAATAATATGTACTGTAGTTCTAGTGGACATCGCGGAGATGCGTAGGAGCGTATAACCGTTTGGAGTTTTTGCGATTGAGTAAACCGATAATTTACATATTTTATGTAAGTCAATATTACTGTATATAAACGTGGAAAGCCGATACGCGTGGCTTATCCCACTCGCGTAACACAAATCCTGTATAAATTGAAATAACCGGATAGCGCTGAAAGTGTTTATCTCTTTTTCAAGACAAGTGAGTTTTAATCTTGAAGTTATGCACGCCCAATTGGTTCCTCGTCATTTACCGAATCGCGTAATTGTTTTAGATTTGAATTAACAAAACGTCCATAATTGAAATTGAAACTGGTGAAGGGGCTCTCGGTGGCGACAGGAGCTATCCATAAATTGGGCTCATTGGGTATACAGAAGCCGTATAAGAAACTAAGCGAGGGGGGGAGAGCTCCTCCACGCGCTTTAATGTCCGAATACCGCCGCGTCCGGATGAAATATTTTCGGTACGCTCCGGGCATCTATAAAGTGGGATCGTGCCATTCAAAACTTATAGACGCGGCACAAGTTTCTTTCAATTCTAAAACAACACGGACGAAATTCTGTAGAACCTAGAAAGATCCTTTCAGTATACGAAATCAAAGCTGCAGGTAGACATTATTGAACGATCGAAATTTTTGAAACTTTAGTAAAAATAAATAAATGACGATTTCGTTATTTTTAAAATGAATAGTACTGTACATTTATAAAATAAAAATCCTTCATTCCGCCCATTTTCTTCTTCTAGTTGTTCACTGGAGATGTCTTAACGTTTTACGTCCTCGCTTTGTTCTTATTAAATACATTCTAATTCACAGTACAAGTGAAAGTAACAGTGCAGTGAGGATGCCCAAAAAACATCCAAAGTGCTAACAGTGACTAACACCGCTACTGAAGATGGCGAGCAGCCGAAACCGGTCTAGCGAGAGGAGACAGAAACATCACGAACCTACAGTAAATACATTTTAGTCGAGTTGTCTTAGACATCTTATTTTGAGGAGCATTGTCAAGCGGGTGGAGATGGAAGATCGGAAGAGTGAATACGGTTGCCCGAACATAATAGGGTTTTGGATGTAGCGCCGTTCTTCTGATGTTCCGTCCCCTTTCGCTGTTCTCGCCTTAGGACGTATTAACTACAATAATATAAACGCTCGGATCCTTAATTCGATTACTGTTACGTTTTATTGCCGGTGGTACACTTTACACTTTGCTACTGTATGTCGCGTTGTGATTTTGGTTCGTTTATTAAGAGATGGGAATATTCCGTCTTTCATCTGGTGTCAGTGTCGGCAAAGAGCGTGGATGTATCCTGTTATATTCGATAGTGTACTGATACCGATCGATAATTAATGTAATAATTGATCGAAAACTAACGTTAATTCCAGATCTCGGATCTCGAATATCAAATCATTCCAATGAATTTTGTTTAATAGTATCATAATGAGAAATAGTAATATTCTTCTGTATAAATTCTGTATAAACGGAAAATAATAATCGTTATTTAGCGGTTTATTAATTTTCAATTTGTTTTTGATTGTCCGCAGTGTTTCCTTTCAACTTGTTTCAATAGTTTTCAGATTTTTTCATCGCTTTACGTTGTTTTTGCCAATTCCGATGAACCACCATATTTTTCTGATTTCGAAACAGTCCGACGCTTTTCAAGATCGATTATTAATTTTTTTCAAGTAAAGAATTAATGTAACAGCTCGATTTCTCAATTCGATTATTGTTTCCGATTTATAGCCGGGAAAATTCGGTAGAACCGCGCGGTTCGGAAGATGACAATTGCCTCGGGGGAAAAGTGGTTGGGGATTTATTTTTGTTTAGTAAAGGCTGCTGGGGTTATCGGGCGTACGCGGGTCAGAGCCGATATCGTGAAAGTTCCCGATAAGGACCGAGAGAGGATGAAATTCCGGAAAATGCGATCACCGCTCGAGGTTTCTCGGCTGCCGATTTAACGTAACGCCCCAACCGTGTTTCTCGGTACGATTTCACTTCGGTAAATATAACAGTAACAGTTACGGGAGGTTATACTTTATGCTGTGACGATGTCTCCTGCAAACGTTTCATTAGCAATTTCAGTCAATACATTTTTCCTCTTGTTTACGATGACTTCGCCCCCTATCGACCGGACCGGATTATATAATTTCGTATTGTATTATTAATTTCTGTACAACCCTCCCTCCCCCCTCAAACGACGTTGCGAAAATAGGGATACCGGTTTCGTAATTTATGAGTCTGATTTGTGTGTCAAGCCTGGGCGTTTGACGGCTCGAGTCGGGATTAGGAAATCGTCCGGCTTCGCTTCAAGTCCGGTTAAAAATCGTTCGGGCTTTTGTCAGCTTATAAGGTAACGGGGCGGGGAGTTTTTTCCCCGTGTCACATTTCACCCGGGGAAAAGGTACCATACGACCGATTCGATTTTTTATTCGGTTTATTTCTATTGTTTCGACGTTTTTTAAATTCAGAATAAGTGGATTGTTTTAATTGATTATAAATTGTTGATTATAATTGTTATAAAAGTGTTGTGTTATAAAGTGTTATATGACGGATTCCTGAAAAACTATACTTATGGAAAGTATAATCAAAGCTCTACCCGTTAAGCCGACGAGTAAACCTATAGAGTCCTATAAAGAGGACCGAAACGTGCTATTAAAAGGATAGGACAAGAGTAGACATCGAAAATCTGCGCCGCGTAAACCAACAGTATTTGCCGGCACCGATAATCTCACATTTATGTTCAGCGCAGTGCCAATTCTTCTAGTCGTTACGTCGAAATATCTCCCCCGTCTTATGAAATTCCTCCGGGTTATAGCGCGCAATTATTTCTTCGGAGAGATTTTCACAGAAGAAGAGGAAAAGGCGGCCCGGAGAAAGGTTTTAATACCCACGCCGATGGGTAGAGGGGTGAGGGGCGAAGATTTCTAACTTCGTTTAGACCAAGGGCAAAAATAAAATTCTCATTGTTGTCTATGATTTAGTGGCGCTCTAATGGCTGAGGGATAAATGGGGAGCGCGCTCGTCCCAGGGGCTTTTATGTTCCCTAACAGAATCTTCCTAAGGATTAAGTGGCCTCCGCCCCGGGTTTAATGGGACTAAACATGTTTATTTTTGCGACGGAGAACGCGTTCCGGTTTCCGTTCCGACGAGTGTTCCGGCGGCGGTCGTCTCGTGACCCGGACCGACGGATATATTTCTTCTTCCTCTCCCTTTTTCTTTCTTTTTCTTTTCCCGTTCGAAAATGGCCCGTCATTTTCATAATAACGGAACGGCAATTCTGGAACGCTGACAAGAACCCTACGACCCTCCCGGAACGGGGCTCTGTATTAGGACAAGTAGGATAAATCGCCAATTGCGATAACGAAGCCTAATCAGCGACGCACAATTATCAATCACTACTAATAGGCCGTATTATATATATATATATATATATATATATATATATATATATATATATATAACCGGTCTTGTGTACATCCTCCAAAGGTGCCAGGTTCGATTTACGTTTACAGCCAACAATTTATACTATTGACTCGGTGAAGAAACGACATGTACATTACTAATACGAATTTGTTGTTACGTACAGTTTGTATACATAAAAAAGTAGTGGTGGAATTCTCGGGGGTGATAAAATATTAATGTATTCACCAAACGAAAGGTTTCTTAATTGGAAACAGTCTAGATTTCTCCCGGTCGACTGCGAGGTGTTTAAGTCGTGGCCGTCCCGAACCTAGTTGGTTGGGGGGAAATCAGTGTTTGGAAGCCCGGTTCTGTCGGGCGGCTATCACTAATTGTGGAACCCAGTTCTGGGAACCTGTTGTTTTCGAAAACCGAGGCCGGCGCCAGACGCGATCTCCGCGGGACGCAGGGACTGAAAATAAAATTCGGAGTGATTATACGGGAGCGCGGGAGGGGGGGGGGCGTTTATATATGTACACAGTCCGACCTTTCTGCGCCCGGCTTACTTAAGCCGATGAGAAACGCAGTGTCCGGTCGTACTTTATCTCGATTAATGTTTATCAAAAGAAGGAGGTCAACAGGCCGGCAGGATTAGGCACAGAGTAGGACTCGGAGTCCGATCGGAAGTGGGCGTTTTGTTTCTTTAGTATTTATTATTTACTTGTATTCTTTTAAAAATCTGGAAATCCGAGGGAATGACGCGTAAGGAACCCGTCCTTAAAAGACTAAATATGTCCAGCGCCTTATGTTTGATATTTTCATTTCCCTCTCTATTTATTTGAATTATTTATGCTTTCCTTAACGGGTATCGAGACGCTACAATGCATATGTATTGTAAAATTAAAAATTATTATTTTGTAAGGGAAAAGATAAGTAATAAATTAATTCCGATTCCATTATAAAACATCAAACATATGTAATAACTTATAATCGAGGTTTCATTTTTTATTTCACTGTAAGAGTAAGTTTCAAAAGATGTGTTGGTAGATGGAAAAATTATTTTCCAAACGACTAAAATGGATACGAAAAATGTCGGAAAAATTTTCAATATCTGGAAACAAGTGATAAACATAGTAAATTAATAATTTGCAACGGCAGCAGAAATAAAGATAGAACTCAACGATTATAGTAAAACAGCAGTCACCATTACTCAGCAATTTTATGGATTGAGATATAGATATATTTTTACTTAAATTCAATTTATTTCAGTGCAAGTTTGGCAAAACAAAAGATCGTGGCATTAAAAAAAATTAATGTAAACGACAATGGCCAATATCTTTTTCTATACTTAAACTACCATAAAAGAGACGGTCTGTAATGGTTTCAAAATTCAGTTGTAAATTATTAATTTGTTCGTAAGTAATAGTTGTGATCTTAAGAATCGGATTACTCTAGGAATTGTACAACTGGAACCGCCCCTATTGCATACTATTTTATATAGCTATTGTTCCTGTTATTTACATGATTCCTTCTGATCGGTTTCTCGTAATCCGCCGGGACGCTCTAGGTCCCGATGCCGAGAATTTGTCAGTATAAAAAATTAGGCGCAGACAAGAAAAAGGAGGCAGAAGGATCTAGTAAACAGGAGAGTCCTTATCCGGCTCTTGAAGGATGGTCCTTAAGGCGCTATGCCAATCCTGGCCGACAAAGCCCCATAGATCAATTGCTAGTATGAGCCCGGGATTAGTTTTCAGAGCATTCCCTCGATGTGGCATCGATATTTCAGTCCTATGGAATGAATAGAAGCTGAGTTTTCATTCCGCTAAGGGTCCACGAAGTAAAAATGCGATTTGTAATTAACGGTAACGCACGCGGCAAGAGGCAAGAGGATCGTACCTACGACCTTCCCCTTAAACTGGTACCGCTCCTACACCTTGGCGCGCGTCCAACTACTATCGAGGAAGTATTCTGAACGTATTCTGATCGATTTATTTATCACGCTATGGAATTCGGTTCAGTTCGTTTGGATACATTTAGTACTCCAGTCAATCAAAAACATAAAACGCATTTCAAAATGTTACCGAAGTCGGTGCAAATTTGAATTCCAAATGCGCGGAATTTCCACACAGTAACAGTCTGCCATATTCTCAAATAATTCCAGCTATAATGCAATAGTTAAAATACTAAAAACCGCGTTTAAATAATTGAATATAGTACGGATAGAACGTCGTTTCGCCCAAAGCCTTATTTTATTGATCGTTCGACCAACTGAATGGACTGGACTTCGAGTAACCCGCAATATTATTGACAAATATCTCTTTGTCGCGTTCCAAATCTGGGAATTCGATAGTGATTTGCCAGAGGAAGATCTTCGTTTCAGCCTCCAATTTACACGGATTTTACCCTTGGGCCTATTTTCGGGGCTGTGGACCTTTATTTTGAAACCGGGCGAGCCGCTTAAAATTAATGTATAGAGCTAATTTCGAAAAAAAGAAATTTTTCAACCATTCGCCATAACAGCCCCAGGCGGTATTCGATTACCAGAAAAAATAAAATCTAATTTTAATCTACAATTTATAAGGGTCTTATCCTTGGACCTATTTGCGGACGACCGGTAGGGGGGGACCTCTGTTCCGATCTCTCGAAATTATTTTCAAAAAATATACGCGGGGTTCAATTCCGATTTAACCGCAAATAATGAATCTATTTTTATAACCAATTTATATACGCGTGCTGCCCCCTCGCACCAATTTTCGCGGTGCGCGCAGGGCGGCCGATATTTCTAAGAAATTTCCTTCCTATAAAATGGGCCGATAGCAGATTGGGATTTAACCGGAAGAAATGCATTCGCCCAAGGACGTGAGCGCCCCCTTTATAAAATACCTTTTACGGTTATATTTCTTTATCGGCAGAGCGTCGAGTTGGAGTGGGGGTGGGGGGAATTCACGACAACTTCAAGCAGCCAAAGCTTCGTGTGTTTTATCCGAGGGAAAGTTTATTATGATTAGACACCTATCTTCAGGCGAGCGATAAATACAAATTCTAATAGCGGATTTAGAACAAGGTATAATTAAGATACGAAGTATAATTATGGGCCGCCGATCGAAGGCCACGGTTCACTTCAAAATTCGACGAACAAAATGCAAATACCGAGGTTCAGAACTAGATATATCGATAAATTGATGCTGAAAAAACAATGGAAATAACTGAATTATACCGGGTTTTTAGGAGTAAACTGCATGTAACTCATTATATATATATATATATATATATATATATATATATATATATATATATATATATATATACTCAATATATGGGCACCTCATAACCCGAGGATGGGACGCAATGATCTAGTTCCCAGACCAATATTAACGTTGTATTTGATAATAATCTCACTCCTGAATTACACCCAAAAAGGAAGTTACCACGTTATTTAAACACACCAAGCTAATAAATGAAATTGAAAGAAGCTTCATAAAATATCGCGAAATCAATTTCTTCACTGATATTACATTTCTATTGTTTAAAATATTTACGCGAACATGTCTTAAAGAATAACCTACACCGCGACAGGTGAAAACGCGGAAAACAATTTCCAGAACACGATTCCCGAACTCATTTTTTTAAAACGGTTATCGGGTTCTCATAATTTCAAGCACGGTTTCGAATCGAAGACTATATACGCCGCTTCGGGCTTATTACTGTCCGGGTTTATCCGGCAAATTAATAAGCGCCCCCCCCTTTCGCGGTTATTTATACGGTTATAAAAGGGAGCGGCTGAAACCGGTGTCATTCTGTCATAAGGATTGGTGGTGTGAAGGTATTTTGGGTGGGGGCCCCACCCTGAATACGAATAGCCGATTATGTCTCCAAGCGGCCTACTCCGGACAGAGACCGCACCACCCTCCCACCTTATTTACTCATTTATTTTCATACTCGGTCTCGAAATCGATAACGAGAGTCGCGCGACACAATCGGAATTTCGTATTCGGTAAACGGGACGCGAGGAAAAAAGTGTTGTTCGATGCTCGGGAGGTATACGTACTCTTGTACGCAGTAGCTATTTAACCCGAATAATCACTGACTGACAGCTTATCACTAACAACTTGCGGGATTCCGAAACGTCGGAAGCAGACAACACCCTGGACGCCCCCGTGGGAAACGACCAAAATCTTGGACTAACCCACGGTATTACGGCGATCCCGATATTAATGATAATTCGAGTTCTGGCCGAGAAAACCTTCTCTTCTTTAATAATATCGAAGGCTACTTGTTTACCGGACGTTTTTTTGCGGTTTTCCCGGCGTCCGGTAATATTTTCTGTCGCATTGACCACTGGATAGGACAATAGGGCCTTACACGATTCCGCTATAAAGGCCGACGATGGGAGGGCTATTCCGAACTCGAATCGATGAGCGAATTCAATTCCTTTTATCTTCCCTTTTATAAAGAGACCGACAGTATCCGTTTATTCATTGCATAAATTTCGCACGTCTGTTTGCGGTTAATTGCCGCTACGTCAGCGATACGAGGATTCTTGTTTTATCTCGGGGAGTTCGGAATGAGGAACTCCTCATTCCCCATCTGAAATGGTAAATTAACACCTCGATAACGTTTCTGCGTTCGATAGAATCGCTTCCAGTCAATGTTATCGATACAATAAGATATGTTGTTTTCAGTCTTAAGCGGGAAGAGGAAACCGGTCTAGCGTTTGAACTGGCCGGACAGTATGTTCTGTGCTCTCGTTTACCCCCTATCCGCTATAATTTACGCTTTATAATCTCCTATATATTACTGACGAAATGCTACGGGGGACGGGGAGAAGCCGAAACCGGGTTTTGGCTCGAGGCCAAATAGACGATCGGAGTCTGAAAATCCAAACCCTCCCGAATACTCCTGCCCATTGCACAATCGGTTTCAACCAATTTTTTTTTATTATCGTTTCAACTCGACGGTTCGGCGAAGAACCGTGAACCGTCGCCTTTGTAAAAAAATGCGACGGTGAGATCCTGCAGAGAATTTAATTTAAATAAAGAGTGGGGACTGGAAAAATACTGTGGACGCGATTTTGAAAGACGTCAGACGTGAACTATGCGCTTTGTAGGCAACAGAGGAAGACCGAAGCGTAGCTTAGACAAATACGATGAGGCTCTTATTTCGCTTCTTCATATTTTAAAATGCGTTATCCAATTTCTTATGCTGTTGTCCGTCATTATAAAAAAAAGGGCATGTTGAAATATTAATTGATCAGATTCCTTTCCATTCCGTTTCGGAATATTTAAGCTCTCGGAGGAAATCTCTAGGAAATATCTATTTGATAAACTGGGAATTTAAAAAAAAAATCGAGGCCGGTTATGACGGGGAAATGCCAGGGATAAACCGTTTGGAGGTACCGATAAAATTTTACTCAATCGAAAAATTTTCACTATTTTGAAACCCTTTGGGCTGAATCTTGTGGGAAACGGCCGGTGCGAAAGTGCGGCCGCGAGATGAAAAACGGGGTGGGATCTAAGAATGCGAGGATTTTGTTTGTGGAGTGGGGCGATAAAGCGTACGTTTTTATACGACTTGTTGACTTGTGAAGAACTGGTAGGTTGTCCAAGGTCTCTCGAAACAAGCCAATTTAAATGCCCTCCGTCATTTGCGCCATTTTAATAATTCATTAAAAGCGGTCCCATTTACAATTTATCAAATTTTCTCACCGAATTTCCAGTCACCTCTCACGAAAACTTCGAAACGGGCGGGGGCAATAATATCGGGCGTGAAGTCAGTCCGAAGCGTTGCGAATTCGTATTTTTCTGGTATCTGCGAATTTAAAAAAATGTCCGGCAACGCAAAAACCTTAAATTGGTACGAATATTATAAAACGCAATTTGTCTATAAATAAAAAAAAAACTGACGACCCCTGTTCCGCGTTGTGTATTTTACAGCCGTAAGGAAGGACGCGAAAAAAGGACGACCGAGTGGTTGCACTGTCACTGCAATTGCAACACCCCGCATCAGTAACTGCCACTGACAGGTCACTAGATTGGTCTGAGGGTATGTAAAGAAACAGTCGCCAATGCCCACCGGTGTCGGAACTATGAATCGATAGTAGTCATCATTCGGTGCGTATCGCTAATGGACTGCTACTGACGACTGGCTATACGAAACAATCGAAGTGGATTTCAATGCTCCTATAGCTGACGTCATGGCCTCTCGTGCCAAGGAAGTTATTATTATATATCATCCGTTAACTTTCATTACTATCGGGTACATTCCCGAATCTATAGATGGCCAACTTATATATTAAAACGGAATTAGCTTATGCTATTTTCATAAAGATTCCTTCCTGTATTTAGCGCCGCGTTTTCCTCCAGCGAGGTGTTGATAATTCGAAACTCTTTACGGTCGTTTTGTGAATTTACTCAGCCGGTATTCAGGGACACGTGTCTAATTGGACGGAGCGACTTCAACTTGAACAGCCGGTAATATTCCTACGAAGTTCTCAATCGAAAGTTTCGCACAAAACTATTATTTCCAAGGTTGGAAACGGACGTTTTAAAATATTTAAATACTAGACAAAGTGGAGATCGAAGAAGGAAAAAAACGCTAAGTATTTTATGAATTCCCGTCTAACAGTAGCAGAATAGCGTATATTACGAATACGTTTTTCTTGAATTTTTGCCAAGTAAATGCGCACATTTCTTATTTGTTTTATATATAACCACGCGCTCTGTAAATAAGGCTTTACCAGTTTTCTTGAAAAATTAGTATTAATACAAATGTACAGTTTATTATTTTACTTTTAAATACGAGTATTAAACGGTTTTTATATTCAAGCGCTAGAATTTTTCTTTTTCAGTAGACTCGCTTCCAGGCCTGCTTAAAATATAAACTAAATAGAAAATGTAATTGTTTTAGTTGTCGTACCCCCTCACCGGCATGTTATTTGAAATAATTCTAAAACACTCTGTTTATTGCTAGAAACATAAGCTGGATATTTATTTGATCTACTAGTCGATTGTCGGAAGTATTCTAACTTTGCTGAACTACCCGATGATATTGACCGACGGAATTTTCATTTTGAAGATTTCTTTGAACGTGGAATCTTCATGGAGTTATCAAAGCGTTACCGATTGTCACTCGCTAATTTAAATTAATTGGGGGGGGGGTATAACAAACGACTGCTCTAGAGTGTTAACAGTCAGAAGGAGGGGACAATACCGGAGGTTGAAAAGCGGGCAGATAAAGCGACGCGCGACGTTTAAAATAGAGACGCTGGAACAAAGTCTACGAGAGAAGACAGGGAAGGTCTATATAAAGGAGCGTCGGCCGGAATATTATTAGACTTAACGATGAATAGTTAAACCAGCCGCGTTTCCTGTAGCGTCGCCTCTCACCTAACGCTCTTTATCGGCTTTCTTTCCTCGTTTCCACCTTTAATTGGTCCCTCACAACGGACGGATTTAGAGTTTAGCGTCCCACTACCGTGCCACTCACTGTATCCCAACCGAAATGGAGCCATCCGAATGTTATTCTTCCGAAATTGTCTTCCTCTCTTCCTAATTTTCTTTTGCACAAAAATATAATTCTATACGAAATATATTAGCGTATAAACTTTCATGCGGTTATAATCTAATTAATTATTCCTCGGAAGTTATTGATTAACATTTAATTTTTACCGATATTTTTAGAATTTTCAATTACGTATTCAATCGAGAAATCCGTATGATATAGGGCTTATCTTCTATTCCTAGTTTACCGTTTACAACAATATATTCTAAGGACAATGTATACACGCCTACGTCGAGTAATATCATTTCCACGTTAGAAAAATGCGTATATTACGTGACATGTGCTATTTTCGTCTAGGAGACTACATACAAAAAATTATATTTTGTTAATTAATTAAAACTCTAGCGATATTTGTCCGCCCGTGAGGATATCGAGTATGTTGCACCTTCCCGGAAAGAAACCCCCAGACTTCTTTAGATCGAGAGACTTGGAATTTATCGGGTTACGAATCCGAGCGACGTTACAAATGGTATATGGTGTCCCTGGATAACAGATCGCAACTATCATTTAGGAACGAATTAATAAATTACAACTCTATTTTGAAACCGAAACGGGCCTAGGGATTCGAGTTGTGGGGATCCAGAAAGCCGTCAATATTAAATACTGGCCACGTACCCCAGCCAGGTGAGAAGGAGCTAGTTGCCCAATTAGAAGTCGAAGACTCACTCATTGTTTGAAATATTTACGACCGGCGGTAAGCAGGAAAGAAGCCCAAGACCGGGGATTTTGCCCTTGACGCTTTTCCTAGCGGTTGTTTTTCAATCGCCCGTGTGTACATTTTTAATAACGCAGTCTGAAACGTGAAAGGTCTCGAGATGACTCGACCATTTCGTCGAGCGCCGGACAGGAAGTTGGGAGGGACTTGGAACGCCGCTAGGCCGTTTTATCAGGGTTTTCCGTCGGAGCGTCTCCCTCGCTGCGGGTATCGTTGTCCGCGTCGTTGAGCCAAGTCGACCGGAAGAGATAACGCCGGTGAGAGATTCGAATTTTCGGAATCTTAAACTCCAATGAAGCGACAGGGCCCTGTTTCGGTTTGACGCGAATGAAATGGATTTAACAAAAAAATTCAAAAATTAATTATACGAGGGGCCCACCCGAAACACCTCTACTGTCGAATAGAACTTTCCCTCCGTTATGTCTCAAGTTCGGAATAGTACCATTCTAAGGAGGGGGAGAGAGGGAGAGAGAGAGAGAGAGAGAGAGAGAGAGAGAGAGGGAGAGAGAGCGGACTATGAATGATGGAATTCCTGGGCACATAGGTAGGATGTGGCGTCCAACCCATTGTCAGAGCTCCGGCACGTGATTACACTCCCGTCTCGAGCGTCCCAAACCCCACTCCCCCGCCCATTATGAAAAAACATCACTTTCCCCGCTCCGATCCAGTTTTATACAGACCACTCTGGGCCAAACAATGCCGTCCAGATACAAACTCCTGAATTGTCGAACATTAAAATTTCCGATCGACTTCACTGCGACCGGTTAAAATCGAACTTCCTGCCTAGGCCGGACGACGAGCCCGGATTATAAGAGCCTACCCCAGATAAATAAAGTTTCGTAAAATTTGCGTAACTGGCAGCAAAAGGGTCATCTACCGGTTATGTATTATGTTAGTACTATTACGAAATCTATTACTTTATTTCTCTTCGTTAATTTAAATGTAACTCGAGGTTCATAGGGGCTCTGGTTCGGATCGAAGCCCTTTTTTGCTTTTATCGGAAATAAATCGCGTTATATAACAGAAAATTCTGTAATTATTTCGAGGAAATTATTATTTTAAATTTGGAAAGGGGCACGAAGGAGTTCGGGGTCTGCTCGGGAAGCTGCTGAATCGCGGCCAACTATCGATTGACTTGGGCCGAGGAGCGCGTCTGGTCGGAAGTGGCCCACCGAAATTTCGCGACGTCAGCTCGGTGCTCGTTATAACGGCGCCGTTTCTACAAGTTTCTTTTCCTAGCCGGCTTAACAAAGCTGGAAGTTCGGCGGACTCCGAGGACACCCCCTCGCTATGCCTGTACCGCCTTACAACTGTCGGAAGAACCATTCAGGAGGTGTAATAACCCTCTCAAGTTCTCCGAACGTATACTTCGTCCAAAATTAAAAAAATATATTAGTATTATCTGTCGTCCTACGTTTTTCTTCAACAATGTACCTATCGGTACCCAGCGGCAGATTCGCTACCTTGGACTCCGTCTTGAGAAACGGCATATGTGGAATCCCCTCACCCGACTCGAAAGAATTTGGACAAATAAGATCATTACTAAAACGGACAACAAAATATACTTAAACTGACATACTTACAATTAACAAATCTAAATTGGAACCGACGTGGACACATCGGTCGCGTCCGGAGATTTCAATCAAACGACGTCGAACCAACTTCGACCTAAACGTACAGGCAGTCGACGAAGTCACAAAATCACAGATCCCGAAGTTCCATTCCCGTCTCACTACTCGTCCTAATTTACTCGTTCGAACTCTTTCTCTTTTATCACAGGTCCTGAGAATGTAGCCCAGAGAAGAGGGCTCAAGAATGAGCCGAAAAGTGGCCTCACCGATTGGTCTCTTTTATCGTGAGAAGTATAAACATACCGGTATCGTACCTATTAAATACTGACGATTGTACAGTATAAAAGATTGAAAAAAATGGAATTATCCGACGGGATTTGGTATTATTAAATCTTTACTAACGGAAGGGAGAGATAAGAAGGAGGAGGAGGTCGAGGATCTGGACGGCCGTGACGAACCCGCTGACTCTTGTCTATGATATAACAACGCAAACAGGAGTGGAATGCCTTGGGAGAGACCTTAGAGTGTATGTTTATTTATTAAATAATCGAAGAAAAACATCGGTATTTTATACACTAAAACTTATATTTTATGCGGAGCATAATATATCGTATAATATGTCTATTCGGCCGGGACCCGACGATAATATCAGAAATGTTTCCATCTTGCAATTTCTTCCACCGGCCGCCTGTTAGTACGCCCGGTCTTTATAGTCCCTACATTTCAATCGACATTTATCTTAATCGTTCGTGGCCAACATTAGTCCGAGCGATGGAACTATGATACCTCTGTTAAATGATCTGGACCCTAACGTCGAGGTAAATTAAACGAACAAATGCTTTTGGTCGTACCGTTCGACCTAAAGGTAACAGTACAAATATCTTGTTTCAATAAGCGCAGACTTTGATTAAAAACTTCACTCGAGCGATATTCACTCCCACCCGCCTACATGGCCAATAAAACTCTACACCGGCGTAAAGCTGAAACCGGTATAGTTTAGACCATGTGACATACTGGTATTCGATCGCGGCGAACAAACTTTTGTTCTGTTTCACGAAAAAGAAGAAGGTTTCACGTTCAAAATATTTTTGCTGATAAAAAAGTATAGTGTGAACATTTGAGCCAACGCGTTGACGCGATCGGGCGCGTTCCCATTTTTCATGACGCGTTACGAGTCCCCGACAATTTAGTCCGCGAGTGAATAAATCACGTTCAGTTTTTTCCCATTCTATCGGCCATTGCCGTCATGCGGGGGTTTTTATCTCGTCGTTAATAGTGACGGGACGGGTGCAATGAAAGGCCGTACGAGTGGTAGTAGGTTCGCCCACCTGGGGTGGACCCGCGTGCATAACTCATGGAAGGAAAACGCTTATCGGTGCCGCGCTTCCCACCAATACGTCTCCAATTGTGAATTATTCCCTCCAATCCACATCCCCCCCCCCATGTTTTTTATTTCCTTTCGTGGCCATTAAAGTCCCCTTTTTCACGGGCACCGATACACGGGGCCGTTTAAATCAATGTTTTTTTGTCACCGATCCCACTGACGAGCCGTAGGCGGGGGCCCATTCAAAATGGACTTTACAAATTTGCGTTTTTGAGTTCCCAGGGATCGATCCCCCGGAAATTGGATTGCTTTACGACCGTCTATATAGTTTAATTTAGTAAAAAATGTTCGTTAATCTCTAAAGGCGTTATATCGGATAATCTCAAAATATATTTTTATAATGCAATGTTACAGTTTTCGTGGTATCACCACAACAGACCGGTCCGATATTTTTAAATGCGCGCAAAATAAAAATTAAAACGTATACTAAGTAACTTTCGAACGCCCTCAATTGTTTACAGCATGTCCTAACATCTGGGGCTGAAGGAGCGTTCCGACGCCCACTGCTGTCACCGGTTCTCTTCTGGCTTCATCGCACAGCGTGGCAGTCCCGCAGCACGTAATCTCACTCCGGTTCGAATTCCGAGTGATTTTATTATTAGGGTGTATATATTTATAGAATTAAATTAATATAAACTGGACCCGGCCGACAGAGACCATCGCTTTTAAGTTTGAACTAGAATAGTCGAATTAAATTCAGTACCGTTCAGATTTTATTTGGAAGAGTAGTTTATGAAACTGGCCCAGGTAGTATAGTATATCAACGAGGGGACGGTGACAATCTCATCGAAAGCTTTACGGAAATCACAGTGCCGACTCGAGAGGGACGAGGCCGTTCATGGAACGGGACCCGAAAATGGTGGAAACCCGGCTTGTTGGGCCGAAACGTCATTTCGGAGACACAACAGGTCCCCCCGGGGCAAACCAGTTTCGGATGAGTCACAATCTAGCAGATGGTCCGCGCCAAACAGATGGGCCGCCACAACTCCGAATACGCCCCAATATTTATTGCTAATTACGAGTTATAAGGCCACCTTTATGAATATCGAGCCGGTTTTGTACGGAAAATAATGGGCGCAAGGAAAAAATACGGACACGAGAAGTAAGGGCGAAGGCGAAATAAAACGATCAAATCCGCAACAGAAAATAGATAACGCGGATACTCGATTACGGAAGGAGCGGATCTGTTATTTTTTCCAAAAATTATGCGCTAATATTCGGATATATTTTTTACCCGAAAATAATCGAAACCGGCCAGAAATATGTGTGTATATGCGTATATATACATAATGTAATATATGCCCTAGCATATTTCGGTTTTCCTCGATTTTTAAGCCCACAAATGTGATCTGAAATTAAGTTTTCGGACTCTTTTCGGGTTACAAAAATAAATGGACGAGATGAAATATTTCTCGAGGTTTTATTTAAGACGGTGGCATCGCCATTTTTCTCAGAACCCGAGTTTACTGTGAAGAAAAAACGTCATTGAAAATCATCCGAGGACACGGACTGATCAACAACTGTTATCCACACTCGGCATATTAAGTGGGTTCGGCGGCTCGACACTGCCGATTCACAAGAACTCCCGTGGCTAATAAACATTTTCGGTAATAAAAATCTACACCGGGGGCATATAAATATCACGCACAATACAGAAATAATAGTGTAAACTTCCTTCCGTTTTTCAGTCCGATGTCTTACCCTGCGATTACGCTGCGGCTTTACAGGGCCGGTTTGAACTATTTGGAAGTGTGAATTTCGGCACTTCAATACGTAAATGTTAATGTTATTACAGTAAGAAATAACGAAATTATCGAAAAAAATTTAATTTTAATGAAATATTCATTCCGCACGCTCGTGTTAAATAAATATTATAAATATCTCCATTCGGTTATGGAACATTTAAGCGACCACGTTTGTATTGTACTGTTGTCGCGATGAAACAGTCCTTACAAATGTGTAAGACCGGTGGGAAAAAGTTGGAAATGACTCGGAACTGATATATTAATTAAAGGAAATAATCCGGCGGAGAATGTATATTCGGCGTTTCGAAGTGGCCGGGGAAGAGTCAGAATGAAATTGCGATAAGACGATTTCCCTTGTCACGTATAGGAATGCGAGCAATGCAGGCAGAAACGTGAACAGCCGTCAAAAAGTGGTCTTGTAGGAGCGGGCGGGTTAAAACCGGGAAAGAAGGAGGGAGCGCGGGCCACACCTACATTCTAAATAACGGCTCCTTCCCCACAGATAACGCTAATTAACGCCGCGGCCTCCGACGAGATCGCCGCTCGCATCCACTTTCACCCGGCCATATTATTAAAACGACGCGTCGTTTCCGTGTAAAAAGTCCCCTCGGCCCCCCGCCCGGACATATCGCCGGCGGGACGCTACCGACGCCCGTCTCGTAGAGAACGAGAAGCCTTACGGTAAGCCGGCGCTTAACAAATCTCAATCCCGCGACGGGACACCTGCTCCTGTCTCTCTCACTCCCCGAAACTCATATCATTGATTCCCGTACGATTTCCGAATTCCTAACCGAAACCGTCTCGAGCCGACCCCAGACCCGAGACAACAGAATCGACTCGAACCGTAAATAAGGACCCTACTGGATAAGACCGTTACCATGGATAAGACCATTTACTGTAACATCAAAACTGACCTCGGCCAACAAACAACGAAGCCATATTGAAACCGTCACGGACGTACGGCATGGAACTATGCGGTTGCACAGAGGCATCCCGACATCGCTCGCATCCAGAGATTCCAATCGAAAGCCCCTTTTGGGGAACCATCCTACTGCCCCAGTACGTTTCAAATCAAACCATTCACCGTGACCCCAACAACCCCGACGGTTGGTGAATTATTAAAATCCGGGTTCCTAAAGTTTCACTCCCGTCTCACTCCTCATCATAATTCACTCGTTGAATTCCTCTCCTCCGTTAACCATCCTTCATCCCCCCCCCCCGCGGGGGTAGAGAGGGGTAGCTTCATTATCATGAAATGCAAGCGACAATAACATGGCACAATTGTATTTATAACGATAAAGGTTTACGGTACAATAAATAATAAATAAATAAAATTAAAAATATGTTTTTTTTAAGTCGCGACTATTTAGCGCGATTTATTAACGCGAATTTCTTTTTCAGTACAAAAGGTTCAGTACAGCGCAGGTGTGAAAATGTTAGTAATGAATGAAAACTTTTCATCTTAAAATGTTAACTTACAATTTGAAACCAAATACGAAGAATTGGTTTTTATATTGTTTTATCGAATTTAGCTATAATTTAGCCAGGTATGCCATCTTTTATGACGTAAAAAAAAAGTGCAACAATAAAAATATTATAAAACGCGCGCGAAATTCCATTTTTACCCTTACGACTTCAAAATCGTAGCATTTTTAACTAAAAAAAATAATGATTTTCTATTTCCAAGATATTTTCTCTGAGGACCGCGAGAGTTTTGGACTTCCCTCCTAATGTTCTTCATGGACCCACAAGTAAGCGTTAATAAAAAAAGGCCTATTAAAGCCTATTAATGTCCAGAGAGTTTGGAACTCTGTGTAGCTACAAGAACAGAGCCGCAGGCCACAAAACCCGATTCGACAACTACAACCTTGTTTATTTTTAATTAATTTAGGATACTCGTTTCGGGCTAGGCGGAGGGTAGGATTCTAATGACCGATTTCGGCTTCTCTTATTAGAACGGCTTAAATTAACTGGAAATAAAAACGAAAATATTTATACGGAGATGTAGTGCGATATTCAATCTTTACCGATAGGCGATTCCAGGGTCGCCCTTAAGTTCACGACCCGGCCAATACCAGTCGAATGCTTAGCGCCAGGGTTTTAGAGACTTGGGGTTCGGTTTGTTGGGGTGAGATGGGGGACCCTCGGGGGTTTCAGAAACCCATGATTCAGGAATCGGGAGCAGTAAATTAAATAGTCCCCACCAGTGTGGGGCGGCAATCCCAAGAATGCCGGCGCTCTCACTCCCCGCTGACACTATCTCACATTTATTTGGACAACTTGATTTCTCGCTTTCGGGGTCGCAGTCGGGCTTCTTTTTTTCTTTTCCTTCTTTTTTTTTTTTAAAGCGTCTTACTTAACGCGTCTACGGCCTGCGTCTGCGAAAATGCGACGCCCGATTTAATTTATTTTTCGCGGCTTACATTTAGAGGAGTATGTTCATTCTTCAGTGTATAAAATAAAAATAAATATTTCCAACAATAAAAATTCTAGTGTTATCACTATGGGCTACAGCAAAGGCAGCGTGGCAGCAGACTTTTGTACTATTACCGTGGTACAAAATTTAAATTTAAACGGAAATGAGGGCTCTTATTATTGGGCAGAGTGAAAAGAACTACTTCACCCCCACAGACCATTTCTAGAAACGCACTACGGCTAATTAAATTTTTAAAAAAATATGTCTACACGACGGTCGATCGCGTAAGTGCGGGGACGCTACCGACTATGGCCGAACGCCAAAATCGGCCAATGGGACAGATTACGCTCAAATATCGCTCATGTATCTAGTCAATAGATGATTTCGTATTTTCATGACGAATTCCTCTAGCGAAGTACACAGTCTAGCTACACAAAATGAAATTGATCAGTCAATGAAGAAATACCTTTAATATCTCAGATTATAAATTCTAGTGACGATGGCGAGAATTTTACACTTAATAGACGTGTACTGTACGGAAAATACCACTTGGCAAGAAAATGAACTTTTCCTAAACGCAAACAACCCAAATTGGACAGCTGATTGGGATTTGCTCGCACTCGAAGCCGAAAGTTAAACGAAAATCCTCCTCAAAGGAGGAACGATCGGAGAAGCGAGCAATTACAGGCCGGCCGCCGGTGTCCCAAATGAGTTTCGACTTAATATTCAGCCTTCAAATTAATTATTGTTCCGAAGAAGGGGAGGAAGGACCCCAATTACCCGTCAAAAATCACAGGTTTACACCTTCTCGCCTCCTCCAGGAGAAACTCGCTGCCAAAAAAAAGGTAAAATAATAATGAAAAAGTGAAAAAAAAAACAGGACTCCGGCCCATTTAACCTGAATATTTAAACTGTTAAACCGATAGCGATTATAACGGTATTAATTAATTTGGGACGAAAGGCGTCCCGGCACTTCCTCGTGTTGAATAGACTACCCGGGCTCGTAAACCGAGCCAGCGATTAGGGACGCGTTAAAATTGCGCATTGAGACATTAACTGACTTTAACGGCTTAGAAACTGCTTCACGTCGACTAAAATAGAAATCTATTTGAACAGGCTCTCCGACATAGCCCCCAGGTTATATTCTAGGAACGTTTTTACGCTCTGTTATAACATCGTAGGGATATACCTTACAAGTTTGCCCGTAAGCCAATATTATTGGCACTGCCAGATCTTGCAACTAATTAGCCATTATAATTATAGTCTGTTGGGCGAATGTGTTTTTCCCTTATTTTTTATGTTACTCTTCATAACCGAGGATATTTCTATGTCCCGGAATCGATGTACGATGCCAAATTTTGAATTTCATGTTAACTCTATTCCGGTTTTATCACGGCTTCTGACAACGTTTGAACGAATTTAATTTCTTTTCAATTTACCTAAATTCCCTGAGCCTGAAACGCATATTTGGAAAGAACGCCGCTGAACTTTGCCGAGTGGCGCCGCGACGCGAACGAACGAGTTTTTTTTGTTGTTGTTTTTTTTTCAGTCTCAACAAATGTCGCGTTCGGGCCGGGCTTTATAATGGGATCCCCAGTCTAAACATCCTCCTTGGCCTCGATTCCGAAACACAGTCCGATACCTGAGTCTTGACGCTCCCCCAACCGGAATCCCACTTGAAACCGGCCGTCCGAATTTATAGTGACGGCTCGAAATTTTATATTTAAACTACGCCCCAATAGGACATTTTTGAAACTTTTGCGACTAAAGTGCACGGACGAGAGAATTCAAGTTAGAGATATCCAATGTAGTGCAATTACTAGGTAATGTAGTATTATTGATTACATATTTGGTATTATTTATAACAAATTTGGATTAATGAATTGATACCTAAGAAATTACACGAAGGATATTCCAAACGAGAATATTTTATTACAAAAGTAGTAAGGAATGCGAATCGGCCTTTCTCTAGATGAAAAACGGTTTAACGAACTCAACATCCTCGGTTAGGCTTTGAACCAAAGACCATTTCGTAGTGAATAACAATATTTTTTGGTAAAAACGAATTAATATAAACAAGTACCGTAAGTTATTTTGTTAGCTGTCTAAAATATTGTCTCGAGGGGTTTTTTTCTTTTTAACTATAATAAAAACTTCAAAAGTACGAAGCATGGACTAACAAATGATGTATTCGGATGCAGAAATTTATTATTATTATTATTATTGTTGATACGCTGTGAAATGTTTTCAAATTCCAGACGAAAAACTTGGAGGGAATGATTTTTTTCCTCCTTTATGAGCGTATAACAAAAAATATAAATAAAAATGACATGGAGGCTTCGGTGTTATACAACTTCGGAATTTAAACCCGTTCTTAAATCAAACAATCCGTCCCGTCCCTATGTAAATTTCCACCGGGGGATTTTAGCGCTGAGGATACCTTGAAAAATTATCAAGAAATCTGCCCGTTTTCTTCGAAAAAATGTTGATCCTGATAAAATCGAAAAAACCGATAATTTTATAGTGCAAAAACAGCCACCACCTTGAATTTGTCGTTTATTAAAATTAAAGTTGTACTTCTGTTCTTCGCAATTAATTGATAGTCGCACTGAACATAAAACATTACTCACTTTCGTATTGTTCATTATAAACAATAAACAGTCATATGTGGTATTATAGTATTTAAAGTATTATTATTTTATAATTCAGCTAAGTGCAAACTTTAAAGAAATTCCCAAAGCATTCTTCAAGTCGGGACTGGGTCTACGGCCAACCTGAATTTTTCGTGACCCAAAATTCTAAGTAATCGAATTCGCCAGGAATTAATAACGCGAACACGACTCTAATTTATCATGCGTCAGGATGAATGGAAACCGAAGAGACCCAAAGACAACTGCTCGGATTACCCGTTTCAATACCGAAGAAAAATTTTTAGATTTTTGAATCTCCGAGTTGCAATAGGGATTAAAGGTTCCGGGTTACGACTATGACACTTTATTTCGTGACCCGTTTTCGTGACTGTTTTCAGTTATGCGTAAAATAAATGAGAAGGGGCAATGCAATAAAAAAATTATGTAAATTATTATTGGTGCATTTAAATTTAAAAATCGTTTATACTCTTATACATCGGTACACTATTATAAATTCATCTACGAGTAAACATTAGAAAATATGTCATCTAAACCAGGATATTTTAGTTATATATAATTAATTATGAAATAGTTTCAACATTTACAAACAAACATCGATTACTATTGAGGTTGGACTAATTATACAGTTATAACAGACAATTAACTTAGCGTATTTTAAAATAGAGCGTTTTTCTCCTTAATACGCGTCTTTATTGATATATGTGACTTATATCTTATCAATATTCCTCGGTCCAGAAGACAAAGTATTCGAATTAAGTATAACCTTTGTGTCGTATAGGCTCGTTAAATTACCTTCCCCAGAGCATCAAGAGATGTCACTACAGTGGTGTGTTACGAGAAAAACGTGCAATCAAATGTTTGCGGGTCCGCATTAGTGAGCCTAAGGGTCTACATCGGGTTGTGTTAATAACAGTAGTTACCGCTCAAATTTCAAGTGTTAGTAGGACTATTCGAACTAAGCCTTCGTGCAAAGTGTACAAAGTTATGAATAAACCGTCCAACGAGGTTTTGCGATATACCACGGTTCTGGTCGTCTTCCGCCTCAATCTGCTTATCATCTACTTAGATATATTGGTGAGGCCAAAAGGAAGATCGCAATAAAAACTGCGATATTATTAAAAAATGCCATAATTACCTAAAATAAAAAATAAGACAATTGTTAATTGTAGGCCTACAACACTGCAAATCGAACCGGAAGGATCACGTCTGGACTACTCGTATAATTGATACCGGGTGTTTCCTTCTTGGCACGAAATAGGCAACACACTAGAAAAAAAATATTACAACTAACTTTAGTCCGACGAAAGGCTACGCGAGGAAAACGGAAGATCTTAATAAAAATTGCGGTCACGGATATTACAATAAAAATACCGTAATTAATTAAAATAAAAAATAAGACAATTGTAATTGTAGACTTACAATACTACGAATTGTTCCGTTAGGATCACGTCTGGAGTACTCTTTTTTTCTTGTCTGGAAACAAGTGTTTCCTCTTTGGCACGTTATGGGCAACACGCTAGTAAAAAAAAAAAAATATTACAACTAACGCATACCAAATGTGCAGACTTCCCACGTGGGGTCGTGAACAAAACCCAAACCCAGACGCTAGGAACTAATACCGACATTTTAATGCATTCTGTTGTCGGGAGGGGTACTGCTAGATAACCGCCCGGAGACTTGTAGGAGTAAAAGAATGTCTTTCTATAACAGTTACTAACTGGCACTTGAAAAGTTTCTCGGTCGGTAGGTAGGGGGGGAGGGTGGAATTTCGACCGGATAAGGGCAAGGAGACCGAGGGCCAAAACACGGAATAAATCTCCCGTATCGATCCCCATAACACGGAACTGCGGGCAGGTGGAGCGTTTGGCAGCCGATTCCAGAGCCTTGCCAACATTCTCACCGGAAAAACCTCCCCTACGCGACCTCAGCTCCACTACGCGGGTTCATTCAAGGATCGGACCCCAATGTTTGTATACACTCTCGCGGGGCGTAAATACCGGCCGATTCGAGTCTGTCCAAAAGTTGCAACGGAAACCGAAAAGGCCCCGAAGCGGTCCTCGCGGCCAGCTGAACTGCGATGTGCTATGTCGACAGCTTTATAGTGCTAACGACGGCCGTATACTCCGGTCCCCAGTGCCTCCGACACCAAGTTTCGTGGATAGTGCAAATTTTCAGGGCAAAGTGTGTGAGTGAGTGTAAACTTTTTTCTCGGATTATATACATTAATTTAGTTTGATTCAATCGAATACATTCATAAAGTACAGTTATAAGGGCGGGAAAAATTGTAATTAAGCCCGAATTACTGGGGGGAGTTAAAAAAAATATAACGCGAACTACAGAAAATCAAGGTAGCGAACACGTTCGTCGAGAGGCAATAAATTATAAATTCGGTACAAGACGGAAAACGAAATATCATACAGTCCGTTGCTTTACAATCCGACAAATGACTCACACTGTTATGTTTGTCTAAAAATAGTAATAAGGTATTTTCAACGTAAATTATCGGGCATTGGAATTGTACTTCTTTTTTCATTTTGACATTTATTTATAAACGATGTTAATATTTCAAAGCTATTTATGTAGATACGATGCGATCACCATTTAAAACGATTTAATGTCTCGTTATTATATCATTTCTGATCGTTACTTTGTACAGTTGACCGGCCAAAGCTATTGTCGCATTTTGTGTGCCAAAACTTCTCCGCTCCCTTTACTTTGCCTAGAGCTATAGTCATCCTCAGTAGAATTCCGTCAGTGATAGTATTCCTTGTATATTTACGCGAAAATATAATTATGAACGAATATTACGTTTTATATTTATGATATTGACAGCCGACACGCGTATATGCTGGCGCGAGAATCCGTAAATTAGCGTACTATACTAAAATAGTAATAATACAAATAAAACGCGTATCCTTTTATCCTTTAAATTAGCGTTTTTGTCTCGCTATTAAAATAAAAGTGTGGGATCGGTTGGCATTTTACAAAAATCGAGGTTCCCGGAAGGAGCCGTGTAGATTTAGTAGGCGCCTGTACCTGGAGCCAAGTAAATAGTGAGGTACGCCCAGAAAATCGTTGCCAATGTTTACAACCGGGTTTTGTACGTTCATTCAGACGTCGGCCCAGGAATTTTTGGCTCCGGCAAACGTAAAATACGGTTTTTTCGTATGCCAGATCCAAACGTTTCCAACCTCTCGATCGTCTAGCGCCGTACCCCAGTTAGCCCTCGGCGGTTTTGGCACCGTTTTTTTACGGGGCGCTTCCTCCGCTGCACTTCTCTATAAAACACTCCTGACCTCTTTAACAGCTCCGCAGGGTGTCATTTCTGTCCCCGACCGGATCGGTTAGTTCCGGGCCCCATACCGGAATTTAGTTAGTGATTAAGTGAGTTTTTGATGCTGTACCGATCTAGTTACCCTAAAACAATATCGTCCGAAATGCGGAAATCATTATTCTGGAATCGGAATAATTAGATATATAATAATTGTGAACCTTAAGAACTGAAAATTTATCAAACCTGGTGTGGGGATTCACTCCAAGGCGCTACCGCGGGGATTTGTATCAGATATGATAACTATTGAGTCAACGAATGAATAATTAAATATACTATATCGTAACTGTCGACGTTAAATGGAAAAATATACACCGATTCCTACGGCTGCAATACTCGTCGCCACCGTATTGTCGAGTCGTCGAAATATTACTTTATATCTTTGAAATGAAATATATAATATGAGCAGATTTATAGGCTAACAGTATTAACGCGACAATCTGTCTGACGCCTGAGATTTCTGGCTATTAAGCGATAAGTGGAGAGGACTTTTGTTTACAGACTACTTAATATTGTTAAATCGTGTTAGTAAACCTCATACGCCCCATGCTTAGCAAAATCGGGTGTTGCAAAATGATGTTGTTGGATTTCGGGATGCAATAATTAAAAAGAAGTATTGAAAGCATTGCGAATACGAACGTATGCTCCTCCGTACGCAGCTGCGGGAAGCTTAGTGTTTTTAATTAGGAATTGATCACTGAATTACATTCCGACGAGCAAAAAACCGGACACCTCAGAGAAAAGTTGCTCCCTCGCTGTTCTAAATGCGGCCCTAGTTCCAATTTTAGGCAAACACAGCTACAGAGTACGGTCGGTACAATTCAGAATATGAAAGTAGAGAAAAGCTAATTCTTCTAGTCGAAGCATTTCAAGTTTCATAAGAACATTGGAGTGTGTATATTCATATTCCCTGTATGCACTTTTCCTTCTCCTTATTCAAATCGCCACCCCACCACCAGCCCGAACTAAGCCGGAACTAAGCCGGAACCACCCGACGTTTCCGGTTGACGAGGGGGAAGGGGAAGAAGGAGCCGTTTATGTTTTTGCGTTGCGCTTTATTCAGAGGCGTTGCGCCGAGGAAATGCGATCGGATGCTGGACTGGCGGGCATCGCTCTATTCCTGGCCGGTGACCGTCCAACAAGCGCCCAAAAGAACGTTCCGAATCAGCAGTAAAACTGAAAGGCTATAAAAGTCGGAAAATTTACACCACTCCTTGAGCCAAACCGCATTTTAGACTTGAACTCCTGACAAGAGTAAATCAAGTTCACAAGGTATATTAGTTAAGCTTATGTAAAGCGGATAAGTAAAAACTAATATCTGCGGAGTTTTTGCATTTTATTCCCATTATTAACATTAAATCAAGTCGGTACAATTTAACTATTAGATTTCCTTATTCATAAAATCAAGTTTTAGTTGCGATGGTTTTAATCGCATATTTATTAAATAATAAATTACATTTTTAAAATCACAATGTACGGTGTTTAACTTGTAATTAAATAATAGTAGTACACCTTGCCTCTATTACCTAATCGCATAAACTATAGAGCTGTTTCCGAATAGTAGAATGGAACAATCGAATTTTTGTTCCCATGGAATTATTGACTGAATTACTGAATTTTGACATAATTATGCGCCGTTTTTGAATTTCGGAGTTTTGTTCCACTATAAGAACCGGAAGGGGACAAATAGATAGTAGTTGTAAGTTTATTTAATAAACAACTGCAATTAGTTGTCGGGGAATTATTGTAAGTAATTGATATTTGGACTCACCATTAGTTCCTCCTTGCAACGCCTCTCCTCTTCGAGCGACATGCGCTTCTCGTGCTTCTTGAAATATTTCCTCTTGGCCGCCTGAAGGTTGAACCATGTGTAGGAGAAGGATTTTACGTGAGGCAGGAGCGCCTCGATAAAAGGATGAAATTCATCCTGCAACAGTGAAAAGAAAAAAAGGTGCGGAGTTAACGTGGAGTTTAAATTCTAACGGGTAAACGCTAATCTATCTACGGGCATGCGATGGTTTCTATGCAGTGGCACGGAGAAAACATAAGCGTAAACGCTAGCCGGGCCAAACATCGAACCAGAAATAAAAGAAACTGTTCTCAATTTAAGGTTTACGTCCGGGAATATCCGGAATGTACCTAAATAATTGGACCCTAAACTAACATAGTAACATAGAGAGCCGCGAAACAGCCTTCCAGCACTATCCCGTCGTCTTACTACCAGTTAAGGAACAGTGCAAGAACCGAAGATGGCGGAAAAGATTTTCGGGTACAGTACCTACCGGATCGTTTATCCAAAAGAAAAAGGAGCAAGAGCGAGCCCGATACTTTAATTGCCGATGCCCTCAGATTTGTTCCTAATTAGAGTCGAACTCGTTGTCCCAACCGGAATAAACACGGCGAACAATTACAGGGAGTCCGACCGGGGCCGTATCGTGAACGGGGCGGGGGGACGCCGCATGCATAATCTATAAGCATGTTTTCAGCCGCTGCGAGCGTTTTGTAGATTGGTAGGCGGTATTTTGTATTGTTTTTTTTTGTTTCCGAGTAGGGGAGCGATTTATGAGGGAGCCGTTAGAATATCGCGGTGGCTACTTACGCTCCGCTTTCTTGAAAGTGACTCCGCTTTTCCTTGATGTGGCTTTCGATTTTAGAAAGCGAGTAGCGATAATCTCGGATTATAGTAATCAGAATTTGAGAGAAAACGTTTCAATACCCGTAAATCGCGGATAAGTATGACTTTGCCTCAGTGTAGGGAGAGGAAATTTACTAAGAGAAAAACCCCCTTATAAATAGTCTAAATTTAAGCAATTTATTTAAAAAGGTAAACACTGGTTTCGAAAGAATTATACTTATTGAGATTAATTGAGATCGAATAATTATATAATCGATTAAAAAAATGTTTGTCCCACACCCTCGCGCGTGGGATAATATTAGTAATCTACCGCAAATAGGGAATTAGCGCATGAGGGATAATTAATGAGGATAGGCGTTTGTCCATGAGTTTTCCTTACTGTGACCTAGTTCCCCAGACAACTGGAAATCTGTTAAAAACAGCCGCGATCGTAAAATCTGTAGACGGACCCGGAGGTATATTTTTGCGTCCTCGTAAAATTCTATCCCAATGTCGAGACCCCCATTCCGGTATGATGCGAACCGCCCAGCGTCTATTCCCGGACCGAGACCGATAGGATTTGCGCAGCGGAATTCCGGGACGAGAATAGCGCTTCCGGCATTAGAGTGATTCCTGACAGCCCAGACTGGAATTTTAATAACGCTTATTTCTTTTTCTGTTTTGTCTTCTTTTATTCCGGACGGTAAACTCGACTCGAAAGCGGACGGGCGAATTTATTCCCGAGACGCCGCGAACTCTCATATAAAGCCGTATTACACGTAAATATAAATTATATTGCCGGTCGCTTCCGCAGGATGAGGCATCCTGTCGGCGCTGCACTCTCCTCCAAGTCCGTCCGTTTCGTTTTTCCTGATGCACCACAGCGACAGTGCTGACAAGACGCTACGGCAGTACAGCCAAGTAATACACAGTTTATTTATTCTAAGTCACGACTACAATTTTTTAAAACTATATTTTGCGACTGTGCGATTTGATAAAGCGAATGTACTTTTGACGAAGTCAAAATCCACCCATCTATGAGAAATGGTAATGGTAATCATCCTGGTAATGAGGAAATCACGCGGCCGTTTCCTCTTAAGTCTCGGGATTTGCAGTGTTGACGATATCTAAAGGGTTAACAATAATATTTCATATATATATATATATATATATATATATATATATATATATATATATAAACACTGGTCAGTAATGAAACAGGTTTATTTTAATAAGTGATGCTGATAGAAATGGTATAGCGGGACGCGTTGTAGCGCAACAGGTGGGGCGTTCATTAGGCCGGCCCGATTATATGAAATGCCGGTAGATACCCGGGGCCCCATTAGAACGCCCAGTCACCGCTTAATTAAATCCAAAACTCCCACCCTCGTCTCCCGCTTTCGTGAAATAAATAAAGGGCCCTATTAATTTCATGCCGTCACTCATCGGACCCCTCCCCCCACCCCCAAAAACCACGAATCAAGGTTAAAGCCGATATCTCTCCCCTTAATGGCCCGGTTGAACCCTCGCTATCTCGTCTACTGAGGACGGGGGAAAGCCCAAACCGGTCCCGGGTGATAATTAGGATGTGTGTTCACTTTGCCACTTCGGAGATTTATTTATTATTGCCGTCCCCTCTCGAACGTTACTTAACTTTTCTTTTTTTTAACCGTTTTATTGTCACAACTGTAACATGCAATATGCGACATTGATATTCGTCTAGCACTATTATTGAGTAGACACTAAAGGAGGAGAAACCCACTGGCTTTCCTCCATTTTCTAAACTTTTATGTAGTTATTTTCCGATTTCCGATTGTGGCAATATCAGTACGAGGACTTTTAAGTGTAAGAGGACTTTTAAGTATCCATACTTCTGTAATAAAAACTATGAAAAGTCCATATTCTAATATGGAGTACACTTTTACATGTCCAAAATCACGGTGTTGAGAATTAATCGGAGAGGGAGGGAGTGAGACGATCAGTTGAATTTTTAAATTTAGCTCGCCGAATACGTTTCAAGAAACGGTCGAGTTTCGGTCTTAAGAAATGAATCTTCGAGTTTCTTTTACCGTATAACGGGAAGTTCTAATTTCATGATGGGATTGTAAACGAAATTCGAAATCAGTTCGGTATATGCAAATTATCCGTCCGAGATAAAGTGGTGGTCGTCAAACGGTTTATTGCACGGGCCCGAGGAATGCTGTTTTTCGGATTCGCCGAGGGCTTCCGTATTTTCGAAATTCGCGCTCGGCCGCTAGGATTCGAGATGCTTATAAAACGAAATATATACATATAAAAAAATAATAAAATCCGACCGAACTCAAAAAAGAAACTTAGTACGCGTCCTCGAAGATTACATAAGTCGCCTTCGCTATCCCAGAAACCGGGTTTCGGTCGCCGGTTTTTTATTATCGAAATCCGATTTCGAAATTTTATTTATTTATGTATTTATACTTACGGTCAGATATATTGCAGAACCGATTTCCGAATTAGGGCTCCTTCGATACTGTCCGGTTATTACGTATATTATCTTTCGTGCAATCGTATTTTTGATAACGATATGAACCTAGTCAGGTTCTAGAATTTAAAGGAAACAATCGTAAGGACATGTAATATTCCTTTCTGCTCAGATATCGAATATTGTTTAAGGTAAATTATATACAATTTAAACGGATTGCCTAAAAATTTCTAAAATGTGTCCCTCGTAGAGGGATATATTTCCTCGTTTCGGAAATAGCCCTTAACGTGGAGACGTTGGCGAAACCTCGCTGTGGGAAAATCTCAATCCGATTGCCGGAGATTGGGAAAACACCTGCGAATCAAGTGATAAGTAAGGGGCCGTGTCGCGTAAGCAACCAGGAGCGGATAAGAAGTGCCCGCGTGTACATTAAAGGGCGGTAAATATCAATAGTCGGAGGCGGACCAGCGATGGGGGCCGGAGCGTTTAATTGCCAACGGCCGGCCGACTATAAATCGGGGGCGGTCGCTCCCCGGGGCATAGCCCTGATTAACGCCCGCTTCCCAGAGCACCGACACCCGGATAATCGAATGCGGTTTCTCCGGCCCTTAAATACCCCAATTTCGTGTCCGAGATTACTACTTTGCGGGTACTTCCTGTCTAGACGTAAACGATTGAGCGGGGAGGGGAGGAGGTCGGATGGCCCGTTACTAATTTCAGGACAGTGGATTGCATACCTTTTTGATTCGCATTTATGAAATCGCACCGACACTTCTCACCGCCGATAAGGCCAAATTATTTATATAAATTACGATTTTATGTTACGAAAATTACATTTTCATAAGAGTTTCGAAGTTACCTACTCCTCCCAGTTGGCAGCGTTATAACCACAATTCAAATACGATACAAGGGAACGTTCTTTCGTCGCTCGTCTCCCCTGATAGAGACGCCGGCCCGTGTTGGCACTTTTCATGCGTGACGCGATGAAGATTGGCGGGGAGATACCGACGGCGGCAATGAAGAGCGCGTTTTAAATAAAGGTTACTATAAATATAATAAAGGGTAAAGAATCGGTCGCCGGGCAGTATTGAGAGCGGAGCTTTCATAAATGCCGGCCGGCAGGTTCCGAGGCCGGCGGTCTATCGAGCGGGAGAGCGACGATAGAAAGAGGCGGGACTGGGAATGCCGGGGGTAAATATGTCTGGGGGCCAGTGTCCGTTATTAGGGTGGGATAAACGCCTCCCTCCACAGCGGCTACCCCCTAAAATAAAAGAGAGGAAAAACCTCCTGTGTCCGGCGTCGTGAATTAATCAATTAGAAGGGAGCCCAGTCGGAGGAATCGGATTAATTTCGGGCGGGCGGAACAAACAAGAGAGTTCCGCGCCATTTAGCCCAGGCACCCTCGGCCCCCTATGGCACGGACCGGCCGCCCTTTGAAAAATGGCTCTGTTAAATAAAACCCGGCTCCAGGTAAAACCGTGCAATCGGCGGAGGGCGCTATCATACTTTCAGTTTTTCCTGTTCTTTCTTTTTTTTTAAATATTTTATTGTCGCAACATTCTTTCGCTCCCGACATTTTTACGCGTCCTTCGAACGATGAATGGGGCTGCGATTTTATGAATTATCGCGAACTGTAATTCGGGCGCGTATGTTAACTCAGATTTTGTAAACTGGGAAGAAATTGTTCGTCGAGGCGTCAATAATTTGAGATGTAATCCGAGATCTGAGGAGTAATTTTATTCTCGTATTAATTTGAAAGAAGGTAACTTTTGAAAATTGTACTCGTTATTGGCTCGATTCTGAAAGTTAGCCGCACTAGGCCGCGCCCGTCCACTCAGGTCCGAAAATGCTTAATTGACTCTGTTGATAAATCTATAAAAATCGGAATTTCTCGTATGATTTCTTTTCGATT
Organism: Lethocerus indicus; assembly: GCA_019843655.1. NCBI lineage: Eukaryota > Metazoa > Arthropoda > Insecta > Hemiptera > Belostomatidae > Lethocerus > Lethocerus indicus. Next base: position 41,350,036 of record JACDQD010000001.1, read on the forward strand.
TCAATCTAAATTGTTTCCGATTCAAACTGTTCCGTTAATGTTTCACGATGTCTTATTGGCTGGACTGGTATTATTGTTACTATTGATATTCTGAAACCGGAATTGAGAGAGGTGTGAACAACCTCGGGGCTTTGTTATTCTCGAGACGCTTTGGCTGGCCAGATTGCGGCACGCATAGTTATGTCCTCTAGATCGACGGATTTCACGGAACAAATGGCCCCTTAATAATCTCCTACACTGTTCTATCGGGTACAACTTCCTTTCGGGAAGATAAGGGAAGTTCGAATATGAGCCTACGGTGTGAAAGGCAAAACTTGAAATAATTGAAACCGTCGTTTAATTAATTTTTCCCACATTACCAAGTATGGTACATGATTCTTTCTTTTAAACATCGTGTATAGTTCTGTAAGCATTAAATTATTATAATTTCGTCGTTGACGTTAAAGCATGTGAATCGAGTAAGTTGTTTCTTTTTATATTCGTATAAGGAATGTTTAAATTGCGTGAAATTACACGGCAATTTCCCTAGTCCCACAATTTGTATTTAATAAGTTGTCAAAAAAGTGTCCGAATAAAGTCTTTCTCTTTGGAATAAAAGGAACTATGAGTTTCAAAAAAACGAAAATTATTTTTTTAATTACGCAGATCTCTAGTGTGGAGAAGAACGCCAATATTTCGCCGAAAACAATTTATGAGGTCTTATAAATTACTTATAAAACGGCTTGGATGAAGAGGCGGGAGAATCGGTGCCCAGGGTCTAATAATAATACGCCCACTGAAATAAGATACTTCCTCTATCTGGGCTCCTCCTCCTACTGCACTCTGTCTCCTTATTCCTTTTGTACTCTCCCTCCTATCATTCTATTTCTCTCTGAAGCAGCTTTTCAATCTGAGAAACCTAACTGGACAGGCATTGAAAAGTACAGGAAACTGCAGCAAGAGAGTTTCAATCCTTCTGTTTGTGTGCTTCCAGTTTATAAACGCCGTGTAAACAGGAGGGTGGGCCGCGATGTGTTGCATTTTGCGACGAGTGCGTGTTTTAGTTCCGCACTATGGTTCGATAATTCGAATTCCGGTTTCCAAGAGGTTCATGGCGGATGGGAATGGGGGGGGGGTTAAGACTGTTAAAGGGAGGACGGCAATAACGAAGTTAATAAATACGTGTAAGGGGACAAGCCGGTACGTCCCATCCTGTGTCGAGCTACCGCCCACGCCTTGTACGCCCATCATTTAATTAAAAGCCGCCCCCCGGTCACCTCCGGCCCTGATTTATACTCTTGGCGGATCTCGGGTCTCACTCCCTCCCTCTCTCTGTTTCTCTCTCTATGTCCCTGTCCGCGACTTTTTTCAGGTTTTCAGTACCCGTTTTTTTCCGGCCACAACCCCATCCAACCCCTCCGGAAGAAACACCTGGTCGGAGAACGAATTTCGCGAATTACGAATCGGCTCTCCGGTTGTCACTTCCGAAAGATTCATTTTATTTTTATTTTGAGTCGCGACTACGATTTTCCTAAATTATATTTAGCGACAGTGCGATTTGATAAGACAGACATGCTTTTGGCGGAGAGTCCACACATTAACGGTAATCCCGCTCCAACGAGTTAGTTAACAAATCACATGGCGATTTCCTCTTAAGGCGGTATTCGGGTTTATCAGCAAGGTGACGCGAGGAGAGCTGTCGAACCGACGGATCGGAGTGATGGAATAGTTTCGAACGGAAGGATTCATACGGGGATGCCGCTAATTCATTAACGAACGGGACTTTCAAATCGGAACAGGGTTAGAAACATAAGACGATTTAATTTTATAGGTGATAGATGGCTCGGGTGGATCCCCAAAACTCAATTCCGTACGCCCAGGTAGGTGTCAAAATACTAATAATTAAGAGTCGCGATATTGTTGAGGAGGCTAGGGAGCAATTTGTACCTTCGTTTCGTTGTACCTGTACGTCTGAGTTTTATATCTGCATTCCAAGTCAATCTCCTGTCCAAGTTTAGCATTTGATTTTCAATAGGACTTCCGAACGAAGAATTAAAAGTTCGTAATTAACATTTCATTTATTTTCGTTACACAATGACTATCGATAGTGCATGGAAAAATTTATATAACAGGGTGATCATGCCGCTTAGGCTGAATGACTTACACACAGAAACCGTTCGGAATGAGTCAGAGGGATGGGCGGAACGATGGAATAAAAAAATTTATATATATATATATATATATATATATATATATATATATATATATTGGCAAGAATACGGGATTAATAGCCAAGTTAGTTGACGTTGATCCAAAATGACGCCGCGCCAGCTCCAGCCGTCTCGACGGACGATGTTTAAAAACCTGTTGTATCTCGAGTTTACGAAGGGAAACATTGGGCGCACATGTATAAGAAGCGGATTCATTTTTGAGGCCCGCATGTAATGTATTGAAATTTGTATTTGATCGATAGCGGCCATTCTATCATAATCGACAGTCGTAACGGCAATCCCACACAAGTGACATATTCCCAGCAGCGTACCATCTCCGGATGAACAAAATCTAGTCACTGGCCAGACCTAAAAAGTATTGTATTTCAAATGGAAAAAATATTATTATTATGGGTCTGGCAACTAAATGATTGCGGATTTGCCCCATCCACAGGTAATGACTTACCCATACGTCGAGCATTTTATGGTAGCCAAAATGCTTCCTTTATTCTAGGGAATAAGAAATTCTAGTCACCCGGAAAACCTGAGAGGAAATATATCTCTGGTGCCAAAACAATACTAGTTAGGTACTATATATGTATATTTATTTACGCTCGCGCGAGTGTGTGTCTTCTGATTATTGATATAGTGAAAAGAGTGAAAGGAAGAAACCCGGTTAGGGCGTGCATTCTTTAAGTAGGTGACGAGGGCCATCGCTGATATAAAGGGGAAGATTAAGGGAGTCGGACGCCGAGATAATAAAGTCCGGGCGGATCGTAAAGCCCCCTTTCTACGCGTCCTGTCCTTATCGGCAAGCATCTCGAAACGGAAGCCCCGACCCGCCGTGCGCTTTGGCACCGCGCAAATATCGCCCTTATTATAACTTTCTGGTCGACCGTTGTTCCACTGTCGCTGGATCACGCAATCGTCTTTCGAGTCCATTTCAATTCTTTTAGGCGCGATAAAAAAATTAACCATATTCGATTCCACGTTAATCTCCCCGTCGCAGAAATAAAGATTCTCATTAAATTCCTACGTTAGATTTATACCCTTACTTGACCGATGAATTGATCGACAACCGGTAACTGATTGAAAATTTAAAACTATGCGCCTTTTTGCACGGAAATGTAATTTCCCCAACAAAAAATCCTTCGCGAATGCAATCAGAATATTGTTATTGTCTCTTATTTTGTTCTCGATTATATTTCAAACCCTCAGGGCCCCTCAAACATGCCGTTATTGCGTGTCGGATAAGGGTTAGTGTTGAACCCTTATTTAAATCAAGAGGAAGCGGTGATTGGATAGCGATCCGGGCCGAAGGGGGTTTGGGAGGGGGAGGCCTCCTCCCCTCGGGCTAATTGCGAACACTGAGTTAGACTCTCCTTCCGTGCCATTAGCGCCGCCCGCGTTTTGCGGTCTCCTGGCTTTGGTTTAGTCATAACTGGAATAAACAACTGCGACGGGACGGGCATCCGGTGAAATATTGCCGGCGAAGAAATTGCCCCGCCGCCCCCGCCGCCCCTCTCAACCCCTTTTCTAAATTGCGCATAATCGTAGCGCCGTTCGAACGAGGAGGCGAGCTCTAACAATAATAATTTCACCGAAATCTGCTTCGGAGAGAAGAGATTAAATTGAGAAGGGATAATAGGGCGAAAACATCCAAGTATATATTTCGGTTGAAATTGAAGGAAACATCCCACAATTCTGTATTCTCCCATTGTTTATAAAACAGGCGGGCGGATTGAGTTGTGTTGCATAGCTTAAAATGAAGTCCTCGGGTCCAAGCTATTTCCGATGGTGTGAGACCTCCTAATTAAAAAAAGAATACGTCGGATTTCAGATTCGAAAATCTCCGGGAAGCGGTGACTAAGAGACTATTTCCCGCTCTATTTTTGTTCCACTGCGCCACTACCAAAGACAATTACGGACCCACAAACTGATTAATTTATTTTTCTTATAACGATGCTGTAATATAAAAGTTCAGTTTACGTCGCTAAAATTAGCGTTTTACGAAGATCGATTCAAGAAAACCAATGCCTTCTCAAATTAGATATAAAACAATTTATATGAAAATGAAATTTATATGAAAACCGCTAGGAAATTCGAAGAAATATTAAAAATTATATTTTGAAATAAATACATTTTTATTGCACACGACTAAAACACAAATGACATTTGATTGTTGAGTTTTTTAAACGTACATATATTTAAATATAATAACGGATATATAAAGCTATATATTATTGTAATTTTTTTTGTGAAAGAAACTGTTATCTCCAGAACAGTCATTAGAGTGGACTAGAATAGGCTCCCGAAAACAATGAGGACCACGCGGTAATTACCAATACAAGGAGTCAGCAATTTAAATATTTTACACAATTGGGTGAATTATAAATATAGGGTGTGGTGGAACAATTGACGAGAGATGTAATTAGCATTGATTTTCGATTAATGCGCGATATGCGACTCCCCGAGAGGTGATCATATACGCTTATTTTTGTTTCGGGGTCTATTTCGGCCGGCGTAACCTTTCACAACGCTGCCCAGTCATGAAATGGCGACTCATCGCTCTATGTTTAAAACCTGTTTGAGATGTTTTCACCCGAGAACTTTCTTGGTCCCTCCTTGGGATTATTTCCCCCCTTTTCTCGAACGAATTGGCTTCGATTAGAACTTGTCCGACCTAAATCACAGTACAAACAAACGGACGACGCGGTCTTCGCCCGTTTATGGTTTTGAGGAAAAAACCATGAGTGATGATAATAATTGAAGGTCGATAAAACTTGAATTTTTACGAACTTTTTTTTAATAAAGGCCGTTGGGAAAAAATCGAAAAGAAATTCGTACGGCCTTTGGAATGGACAGAACGGTAAGAAAGTGTACATTTTTTATCATCGCCATGTTCAGGAATCAATCAATTGTTTGGAACGAACGTACAACACAAAATGGCATCTGTCAAATTATTTGGAAGCCGTTCGTAACAAATCGAAATTTCTCTTTCGAATCGATCCGGGTATTGAGGGCTTAAACCTTCCTGTACCGTACTGGCTGTGTCGATGGCGGGGAAACGCGACGAATGGTAAAGTCCGGTAAGTGTAAGTGAGCATAAAAAGTAAACTGGGGCCGGGGAGTTTAATTTAAAACAACGGGCAAAGGTCATGAGCCCGACACCTATTGAATGTCGAACCCGACCTTTCTTTCCTATTGCCTGCCGCACTTCCCAACCGTGTATTTTTAGGAGCATATGAGAGGAGGGGGGTACTCGCCGCCGTTCCCCACTTCCGAGGGGGGCCTCGGAAGGCGGATTAATTCCGATTTTGAATTGTTTTGAAACTCCTCTGTGTGATTAGTCCGATCGATATTGTAAACTTAAAATGTCTCGTTTTTAGTTTGTTCTCTCCTCTAGTGAACATGTGGGAAAGTCGATCAAAACCTGGGGAATATATAAGTTAGTCGCCAAAGGACAAAAGGAAACCTCTTCAGGTAGAGCACAGGATACGTACGCGGATATTAACCTTCTCTGTCAAGTCAGCGGGTCATCATAGAGGGTATTGACCCCGGAACGCCTGCGTTTACCCATCTCCCTCCTCCTATTGTATTATAAAATTTAAAAGGACAAGGAAATAAATGAGCCTTAGACGACTGACTGGTTAGATTAATCGAAGGTCGTGCTCCGAATCCAATTTCTTATTATTCTGTAATTGAACCCTCCTTCGAAGCCTTCGTAACTTATTTTATATAAAATATTAAGTATAATTATTATAATTATAAATATAATTTTCTTCTCAACTCAGTACGTCCAGTTCCACCCAACAAATAGTGTCATCGCGAGGGAGTCTCGATACCTCAAATTTGGATTAGAGCGACCGAGTGTTAATTTAGATATAAGAATAGTTGATAATGACTCCTAAGTGTTATACATTTGAGTCATCGACTAGTTTAAGACCCCGTGTCCCCCTCGGTAAGAGCCGGTTCCTCCTCGGTGTGTCCCATTGTAGTAGGGGTATCGACCAAACCCAGTGGAGGGTCCCACCCTAAATTATTGGTCCCGGGGACCGTCCCTCGGCCTTGTTTGTCTATATGTTATACCGATGTTTTATGTAGATGTCTAAAGCCCGCACTCCGCCCACAGCCCCCTTCCTTTTCCCTCTGCGGTTCCTCCCTCCCACCCTCTCTCTCACTCACACGCAGAGCTCCTTTTCCCCGTTTTCACATTAATTAAATTTTCTGTCGCCAAGCATAAATTTCGATTAGAGCCGAAAACAGGAGAAATCTGAGACGTTTCGTGATGGCACTAATCACACACCCAAATAAACACGCGCGCACACACACACACACACGCACACACACACACACATTCGAATTCGTAATGAAAATTCGGTCCGCCACCGGAATTCGAACCGAAACATTGCATTTTGGTAGAATATAAATTATATACTTAGCGTTCAATGTGTATTCGTAATGAGTGCCTCCATGACTGAAATAAATATCTACGAATATTTTAGTTATCTTAAATTAAGCGCCCTTTAATAGCCTCGACCGAATTGTTAAGAAAATGAGCGTATTCACTCTACCGTGTAGTTAATATTAACGAAATAGTCCGAAATTATAAGACGAGTAACGGCGTATTGCGGACTAGAGGCAGTTCCCGGAAACAAGAAGATTTTTCTCATTTAAAATCGCGCGACTGGAACAAGATATTCAGAAAGGCAGGATTTATTGTCTATTTTCATTGGGGGATCTCGTCTAGTAGGAGAGGCTGGCGCCCCCGTATGTATGTTTGTCTCGGGGTTGCACCATACCCATGTTTCATTCAGACGTCCGCATCCACCATCCGGCACCACCCCCACCCCCGCCGCCGGCCATTAACTAAATTTGAACCGCTCCACTCGGGATTTATTTAACGCCCAGAATATATTTTCATTTATCTCAGAAAAAGTCCCTACTAATGTGTATGGCCACAATGGATTGTAATAGCTAGAGCATATATAATTTGTCGTCTTTGTTCTCAGCCGTATATCTAGTGCAAACTGTCGATCGCGAGCTACGGGTAACGCGGGGGGATATTTTGATTTTGATGTCAGTTTAAACTTAAATCCTACCTGATACATTTTAAAGTTATCGAATTAACTTTCTGTTTTTGGTAGCTGGCTCATCACATATTTCCATACACGGAGAGTAGCTCTTTGATAAGACAATACGGAGCTCTAGCCCTGTTCTAGGACAATAGAAAGACATTCGTCTTGTGCTTGACAGGCGGCTTAGTATTAAGCTATCCGTATAAAATATTTAAAAAAGTGTGCCTAACGAGAATTGGCGGGGTGAAGAAACCAAACGCGGGAGGAGGCCCACGATCAGGAGGAACAAATTGGTATTCAGAATGTAGGGTTGATGAACCCTACATCGCCGGACAGTCTCGAGAAGTAAACTTTCGCACATGCCGACCATAAGAGGGAATCAAGTAAAAATAAGGACCGCCGGGAAAAACATTTTTCCCCTATATACCGAGGGCCGTACGAGAGGAGTCTGTCGAAGACTAACTGTTTTTTCTACCAAAGATGTATTCATGTATTCGTATTCGCCATCCGTCACCTCTATGGTTTGGTTTCGGCTGTTCGTCATCTTCAGTAGGTGTGTCTGTCAGTCGAAACCGGTCTAGCAAAAGACCAAACCGGCGATAGCGCAGATGACTACGGTATATCAACCCCAGATATTCTGGAAAAGAAAATTGTTCAGTACCGGCGGGAAAAAAGCTGCTCGCCTATATAACGAGGGAGGTCCGAATCTGTACGAGAGGAGCCTGTCGAAGACAACCGAAGCGGCGGCCTCGGTATAAATTTATATTTACCGCAGAGAGGGGTCGTCTTTCTCTCGGGGCGGGGGAAAAGCGTTAAACGGCCGGTCAGAGAAAGAGAGAGAGAGAGAGAGAGAGAGAGAGAGAGAGGGAGAGGGAGAGAGAGCGAGAGAGAGAACCCGGAATTTAATAACCGGCCCTGGGGGAAAGGGTCGCCCACAAAAGGGAGCCCCTCGGACAAACGAGGTGTCCGAAACAATAGGTATTGTGCCAAACACGTGGTGGATTTGGTGTGGACGGGGGGACCTAATTCTACTAATGCACTGGACAAGACCCCCCCCCACCACGGAGCTCTTCCTTTCCGATAACTCATATTCACCGACACCTGCACAACCCGATATATATCGTCGCCCTTTTAAAATATTTAATTAAAAAAAAGAAGAAAAAATTGGCGCCCGCCGAAAAATTCAACCCCGGGGGGAAAATATTTATTCGCCGATAGATGGATATATAAATTTTCGAACGCCGACCCTTTCACGGTGCGGGAGACTTGCTGTTTGGAGCCATGCCACGTTGAACCCCCACCCCCGCGTTAATAATACAAATAATAAATTTAAGGTATTTGTTTGGGTGCTTTGAATGATCTTGACTTCTCGTTGTCAGTAACACTTCTGTATACGGAGGTACTTGGGCCGTCGATAGTAAATTGGCCCTCGGGAGTGATTTATTTATTAATTATATATATTATATATTATAGCTAGCCTAGCGTATCTTATTCGTACTTCTGTAGCGGTCCGTAAAAATGTATAATTAAATTAATTAATGTTGGAATCTCGCCAATAGAAGAACGGAACTACTAATCGACAAGGTGATTATCTTTCCATACTCGTAAAACTAACCTACGTTTTCCGCCGTTATAATTTCCAGTCGGTAGCTAAGACTCCAACCAGGTATCTAACAGGACAGTGATCTATTGAGAAATAATCCTTTGACATTTGTTAGACAAACCGGCGAATGGGCTACCCGGTTATATGAGGAGTCGGGGTTGGGCAATCCTAGAGAAAGGTTTGCGGTAGAACTCCTTTCTTCTCTATAAATAACCGCTTATATTTCTTTCCCGGCGTACTGACCACCATTGGCGGCTGAAAAATTAGGTTTTATCAATATCGGATTCATATATTTTATTAATATTACACTGAAATTATACTAACGGGTTGTGTCGCCGATCGGACATAACGACAAGAATAGTTTCAGACTTAGGACAAATTTTCTCTCGGTACGTTTTAGGTCTGAATTACTAAACCCTCTTTCTATCGCGCTGGTCATTCATCGCGGTTTTAATATTGTGTACTGTCTATGCGTTGTAATTTCGATTGTAATAAAGTTTGTTTATTATTCGCCCTCCAAAATAGTGTCGGGGCGGCATTAAAAAAAGATTGAACACATACAGAAAAGTTTGACTGGCGCGTTAGGTATCGCACCCACGCCGGTTCCGATATTTATACCGGCATTTCCTTTCTTCCTTTCATTTATATATATATATATATATATATATATATATATATATATATATATATGTATGTATGTATGTAGCTCCAGCTAGCTAACAGCTGTGCACATAAAGATATGACCTCGTACACTTTGCTCCGTCCTTAGTAGGCGTCGGTTATTGTTGCCGGCCTAGCCATTGGGCAATACACCGGCCCTGGTTCAGCTTTTGATTCGTTTTTAGCTCCGAGTTTGGACGCCGACTCTATACGCAATAATTAAGATTTATGCCCGGTAACAACCGAATGAAATAGTATAGAGTAAATACGAAATAGAATTTAGTTTTGAAAAGATTAGATGCAGAAAATAAAGGAAAAATGAAAAGAGACATTTACGTTAGGTAGAAATTATTTCTTGCGAAAATTTGTATATTTCACAACCTGTGATATATACAACTGTCAAGTTATTAGCAGTTATATGTCGTTTCTATTGTTACTGACGCTCATTCATAAAAATTATAACGAACGTTTATTTACAGAGTTTTGGTTACTCGCCCTCGACGAAGTATTAAATCGGAGAGTGACGCTATTCCGGACTCTCGTGTCGAGCTCTTTTTAACCATTTTCAACACAATCATAATAATTAACTAACAAAATCGGATGTAAATTATGAATAATTCGAGTGGAAAAATTGAAATTCGCCCAATCGATATTCGGCGAGAAATCACTGCCGGAGTGATGTTCCGTCCGTTCTGAGAGCGGGACAAAGTGAATGGGGGACATTACGGGGATTCAAACACTCTCACAAATATACAGGACGCTTCCCTTCCTCAGGATCGTCCTCCGATGCAAAACACTGGCAGAGGGCCGAACGAGAAATATCACTACCTAGAGCAAAATATTTACATACATATTGTCTAACCGGCTTCAATATATATATTGGAGGCTTCACCCTCAGAGGATTCCCTCCCGTACGAGTTTTGGTCTCCTAACGCTTATTTGTACTTGGGGTTCCGATTCTTGGTCTCTAGCCATCGTTAGTAGGATTGTTCATCAATAGTCTTGACGAATACGAGTATTCGGGGCAAACCTGCGGTTTTCAGACCTTCCCAGAAGGGTCTGTTTCCCCAGGGAAACAAACATTCCCTCTATAAATATATATATATATATATATATATATATATATATATATATATATATATATAATGTATACTTAAATCGTTATCATAATGCTACGAAAATGTATTATTACAATACCACACAAGCTACTTAATTAGTAAAAATAAAAAATACTACTAAATTTCTATAAAAGCATGAAGCGCGTACAGGTTGCGGCACTATGCGACTAAGCATGCTGATTAAATGATAGGATTATCTGTGATGTACTAATTATTTTGCTTTTTCACAATTATCCTTATAGTAACGTAATCACGCGATCATAGACAAGGACGGACGATAGTACACAATAAACCACTTATCGGTTTCAGTTAAATAAAAATAATTTTCAGCGGACGAAAAACACTACAAATTTTCAATAAATTCCCTTATATGAAAACTGCCGGTTAGGACGACCATATGCATAAAGATGCATAAAACAAATAGCGAAATTAAAACGGCTTTTTATATTCATTATGTTTGAAGTACCCGAGAAAAAAAAAGTCCTCCCTTCCAATTAAACGATCGGAAAGAGAGGCTAAAAGAGAGCAATAAAGATGAGTAATGGCTTAATGAAAAACCGAAAAAAAACCGGGCTCGCGTAAAAAATAAGAAAGATGGAATCGCGGAAGAAAGAAACGAAGTATAAGTCCGACCGCTTAATAAATTGTGTATTAACCGAGAATATAAATGAGTTATATTACACAGCGGGGGAAGGCCCTAAATTAAACCCGACAATTAACCTCGGTTCAGGGACGATTTCCCAGCTTTTCTTTAGGGGAAATTCTTCCCCGAAAACACACATTTTCTTTTACCCCCTCTTTTACCTCCCTCAACGAATTACGGCAGCCACTTTGTTACGATTTCGGTTCCCAAACAAGGAAATTCAAATGAAATTATGAATTTCAGATTCGCAATTAACCGATCCGGCGATGGGTATCGAAGTCGCGCCCACCAACCATCCCGCGCTCGCGCCGTGCTTGAAAACCTACATTGTAGGAATTTAATTATGATGTAATTCGCCCCGGGTTTACGGTCTAATGCATACTTATGTTTATATCTTCCCGTATCTATTATGTATGGGATGTACCGGCTACATAAGTGTGGTAATCATCCTCATTTGCAATTGTAATCTGTTCAATCCCATGAATATCCGTGTTACTAGCTATGTTTTTTTATTGGTTTTTTTTATTATTAAAGAAAATTGTTATTAAAATAATTAAATGAGTGCATTTAGAGGCGGGGAATTAAGATTAACTCGCTAGAGCAATTTAGAGTAGAGGAATCTATACTTTAACTGCTTTCTTTAAATTCCAAAAAAACTATACTACCTTTCGCCGGCTTCTATAAATGCTAAAAGAACTAAGCGTTTAACGAAGACCGAATTAATTATAAAAATATAATTTTTGTCCAGTTTTAATTATTAAATTTAACGAATAAATAATCGCAGCGCGTTTTTCTCAATTGGCAAATCGAATTTCTGATTAGGACAAGTTTGGAATACATTGATTAGGAATTTACAATCAACTTTCCCCGACCTTTATAAAATAGTATATATATTATTTCATAATACCAATGTAGGAGTATATTTCCATATTGTTAAAAGGGAACTGCGATAATCGAACAGGGGGGCCGTTACGATCGGGGCCGGCTCAGTTTTCTCGGATCGTCAATTTTCTCAGCCTCAAAGTATTTTCCGGTCGCCATGGTGACGGTGTCCCGCCGGGGTTCGGCCCGAATATAGACGCGGCCAGACCGCGTTTCCCGGTTCTATTTTTGAGGTCGGTCGAGACGGAGGAGAAGGGGGAAAACACCGAGGAGACATTTAAGAACAATTATGAACGACGATAAAGAAAAGAGAGGAGCCAGAGAGACAGACGGATACCAAGATAGAACACGTAGACTGTCGGGGAAGCTCTTAACAAATCTCAATCCCGCGACGGGACAGCTGCTCCCACTCTCTCTCTCTCTCTCTCTCTCTCTCTCTCTCTCTCTCTCTCTCTCTCTCTCTCTCTCTCTCTCTCTCTCTCTCTCTCTCTCTCTCTCTCTCTCTCTCTCTCTCTCTCTCTCTCTCTCTCTCTCTCTCTCTCTCTCTCTCTCTCTCTCTCTCTCTCTCTCTCTCTCTCTCTCTCTCTCTCTCTCTCTCTCTCTCTCTCTCTCTCTCTCTCTCTCTCTCTCTCTCACTTCCCTAAACTCAAATCACAGATTTCGGTCTCGCGTATACTTTTCTAACGGTCCGCTTCCAGTTCCACAACGATCTCCGATCCTAATCTAAGCAAAATTCCTGTAATTGAAACTGTATCTAATGAAAATGTTTTTTATGTTGTCACAATTGTAACTTTTTTTAATATATTCAGGGACAGCGGATTGCATAAAACAAAGTTTCAGTACAAGAGACAAAAGTGTAGCGTCCTATTCAGTTACCTTTTCATGGTGGATTCTAGACTTAATTTTATTTAAAATACGCATCCGCCGGTAATTCAATTCCCACCGGTTACAGTGTTCTGTAGAATGAATACTGCTGAGAGGTGGCGAGCTATTTTTAGCCCGGTACAGTGAATACAGGAGGTAATTGAAGTCGGAGCATAGAGTTAATTCAAGCGACGAACGTATGTTGTCCACGCTGTTAATACGGCCTCTCTACCTGCCACACCGGCTCCGAGAATCTGGCTAACCTTTCGCTCCGGCGCCACTATCTAGCTAACGGGCCCCGCTCGAAACCGGGCCTGTCTACTCCTAGACCGGTTTTTTCGCCTTATGGCCGGCCGCCGGTGACGTCACGGCGGACAACAATAATTCATCCGCTTTCGGAATTAAATTAAAAACGGCCGCCCCACCGTTCCAATTTTCTAATCAAACAAGATTCCGATCGAATAGCAATTAGCCCGTACACCGGGTAAAGACGCGTTTTTAATTCAGTCTCACCGCAATTACGCCCGATATATAAAGATAGGACCAGTCCGCCTGACTGAGAAATAATTCGAAACAAATGTCGGGTTAGCCGGCGGGAAAAAAACAGAATTCTAGACTTCAAAAAAATCCACCGACACGAAGTACACGCACACATACGGTACCGCACATCCGGCAAACCTAATCCTGAGGCACACTCTTTGCCTAGGAACACTGTACGCTGGTCCTTTTCAATTGCATACAAAAATAATCGCCGTAAATTTAGTAATGGAATTCGGCAGAATTAATTATTGAATATACGCGGAACGGTTATATTTTGTTATCATTCCTTATTAAAAGAGCAAAATATAACATTTCCTGGCGTAGAGCTATTGTATATTTTTCCCATGACCGAAAAGACGGTGTCACGATAAATAAAATCGCATTTTTCCGATTAAATACAAGCTGTCAGTCCGATTATTAGATAACGTAAACCGTGTATATAAACACCGGAAAGCCGTTAAATGTCCCCGCCCATGTCGACCGTATATGTCCCGGCGCATGTGTATTTGCCGATAAGTGGTCGAAACGGCGTCCAAACTACCGGCAGGATCGGTATGACAAAAAGAAAACTCGATATTTATAGCCAAGGTGGGGAAAAGTAGACAATGAAGAGCGGTCAGAAACCGGGTTAGTTTCGGAGTTTCGACCGCTTTTTGTCGCGTTAATCACCAAAGCAATAAACGTTAATGGGAATTCGCTTATAAATCGAGCCGGTAAACATTTGGACCGGGCTGAACCCTCTAGAATTCGCCCGCTCCCGAAATAGACGGCCGGCTAAAAGCTTCGGGCGGGCGAGAAAAGGAAAAAAGAAAAAATTCTACCGCCATTTATCTAACGTCTAATCTTCTGTCTATTGTGCCACGAATACGCGGTGTCCAGTGAGGGCTATTCAAAAAATATTTAGGACAGTCGGTACCATCATCCACTTAGTTCCGAATTGACACCCGCTCAAAGGTCCGTAATCTATTACCCTCATTTCTCGGTCCTAAACCGAGTAAGGAATTCATTTTTAAAAACTCGAAACTATTATAAGAGACATTCTAATTTGGCAAACGTATAGTCACGTATAGTATAACGGAATAAGACATAAATTGTGTAACTTCGTAGGCGGAAATTATCGCGAGAAATGAAAATTCTATTTATAACTTTATTAACGCTGCTCGGATCCAATCGAGGATTTAAACAGGGAAGCATATTCAGAAACGATGATTCGCGAGATTTCCTCAAAGTTATTTTGGTACAGGTCAAAAGGACGGACGCACCGCGTTCTTTATCGGGTTCTGCGCCTTCGGTTAACTTAAAAAAAACAACAACAAAGGAGTCGGGACTTAAGGACGGGCATTTTCGGACACAACGGATTTTTGACCGCCCGCCTTTTGTCAGGACGCCTTTTGTTGCCTACTTCGGCAATAAATTAATTCGGATTAAGGAACACGGCGGCGGGAATTTATAACAATTTACATGCCATATGGTAATACCGGTTTTACTGTAAATTAATATTTTAGTGCATTTATCTTTTGTTGGAACGGTTCCGATAAAATTAGCCGCGGCTAATCTCAGCGAATGCGAAGGCAACGAATCCTGATAATACTGTAGATGAAAAAAAAATTCTAATTTCGCGCGAACATGAAACAATAAACATTATAATATTCTATATTTACGAGTCGTACAATATATTAAATCCGGTGTTATAACTCTCCCGTCAGTATAAATAGGTAAGTTGGAACATTTCCAATAAATTGGAAAATAAAGTTTTACAGTGTATCTTAGTTTTTGATAGGAGATTTTAATAGCACGCTGGTAAACTGCATTTTTTCGCGAGTATTATCGGGGCAAAATACATTTTTAAAATTTTAAGGAGTCCAACAAGCTTCGAATATATTTAACAAGGCGCCCGCGTTTATTTACGTTCGCGAAATTTCTCGCTTTCTCAACCCCAGCGGGAACAAGAAAATAACGTCACCCGATTGTCGCATCCAGAAAGCCTAGGGCAAGTGCATTCGAACGCGGTCTTAGGAGGAGGTGAAATTAGGAATGCCATCGAAATTTAACATGTTTGAGGAAACGTTCCGGCGGGTGACAGCGCTTAAGATTTTAGAGAATCCAAAATTTCCCCGAGCATTATATAAAATTATATATAAATATTTATTACTATTTAGTAATAAATATTCGAGCACGAGTGTGTATCCATCTTCACAAGTTCGTATATAAAACACGTGTGTGTAGGTTAAGGGTTCATCTATTTTTTTGTATTCTATTCACAACAAACCCAAACCGCTTTTACGTGATTTTATCGATAGATTATTTCTTATCGAAGCTAATTAACATGTTTTGTTAACATTTTTCAGTTCGCGGTTTAAAATTAGTATCTGCCTAAGGTTCCAGACCGCGATATTCCTCGCTTTATTCATCAGTTTGTTAGATAGGAATGGGGAAATATCAAATAAGAATCTCCGAGAACAAACTCGCGCCAGATGAATTCCGCTGTGTCTAGAAAGCGTCGAGATGAGTAATGCTTTAACAGGGTTGTGTCGGGAAATTCGGCATTCCACGGCGGGGGCGCATATCCAGACGTCGGTGGATCGCCTAAGCCACAGATAGACGTGTATTTGATCAGGTGATATGACGTCGCCTTATGTTATTTCAGTCGTCGCGTCTTTAAATAGAGGCTATTCTCCCCACCATCCTACACTTCTGGTTCCCGTCCGTTTTTCTAAAACCCGCGTTCAGTTCGGACCCCCGATTTCCGGGTCGAGCCCGGACAATTTCCCCCACCATCTCGGTTCTTTCAAAAATAAAATTAATATTATTCTAAATTGTATGTAGAACTTTCCCGGAGTTTTCCTCTCGATTACTCAGCCACAGATTATAAAGAAATACGCAACAATTTATTTGGATTAAACATTGGTATTTTATAATTAATTGAATGTAGTTCGCGTTTACCGCGACTCGCGGGCTTTCTTATGCGTCTTACACGATTTTGTTTTACCCCCTGATTTACGTACAATTTTTTACTCTATTGCGTGGGAAAGTTTCAACACAAGAAACCAGGGATTCTGGAACTTCGGTTATTTGTTTTCCCGAAACCTATTTCATTTTTATATGGGCGATACGCCACTTGTACTCGAGAGCTGCGTCCTTAAAATCAAGTCGTTTAGGGCCACAACTACCGAACTGAAATCTCTTTTGAGCTTTTCCGGAATTTTTCGAAGCTGCTCCCGATCAATCGGTTACAAATTATTATTTAACAAGCAGAATATTTTTATTAACGGTATTAACAATTTTTTTACACTCATGTATTCTTTTAGACCACTGTGGGGTGCGTTAGTATTCCGAATAATATCGACCCCCGCGACTGCCAACCTCCTCCGGTTGCTCCTGGCGCGTGGCCAGACTAGTTTCGGCTACTCGCCATCCCGAGTCGGTATTACAGTCGACTCCTACTAACGCCGACCGAGCATCCCGTCAGCCTAATTGATCGAGGGTGACTACGAAATAAATAGGAATTTAACAAATTTAAGTATTACAAATATTTACCATTATGTATTACTATTTATATAGTATATATATATATATATATATATATATATATATATATATATATATATATATATATTACATATATATATGTGTGTAGTGGGAAAAGATCACAACCATTGCTTGCGAACAAATTTGTAATTAACAACAGTATTTTGAAACCGAACCGGCCGTATGGAATCGTGGGGACCCACCAAACCGTCCAACTCCTACAGAATACTGGAATAATCATCGAAATACATAATCCTTGATAGTATCGCTACCGATTCCGATTTGAAAATTTCTTCATCCATAAGCCTTACATTCAAAACTATCTCATCACTCTAATCCTTTAATTTGACGGCTCACTACCCCTCACTACCTAGTAAGGGTAGGAGCGGGGCCTCCATCTCCATCAAATGGCTCCACCCATAAATATAATTAAAAAATTGTAGTCTTGACTTAAAACAAAAAAATTTCCCTCGGAAAGCGCCGTTTTTCTAAAATCGTTTAGGATTTTCGTCCGGTTTCTTGTGAGAAAATCCATCGTAGCCCGGACGGCGATCCTCGCGCCTTAATTAATTACTGTTTGCGTTAATTACGCACCGTGTTGTCGACTGAAACGCGCGCTGAAAAAATGCGTACGTAGGAGAGGCGGCGTCGGACACCCACTCGACCTATGGGCGAGGCCAACATCTGCTCCATTGTCACATAGATCGCTATTCAACTCGGTGTTCTTCCTTTGTTAATTCTTTTCACGGCGACGTTTCTCGAAATAAAATGCGAGGAGCGTATAGCGCGTTATACTCTTTTTCGTCAATATCGGGCCCGTATCTCGAAATCCTGGAAACCATCGATTGAAGTGTCGAATGACTGACACAAAAAATACCGAAAGTTTACGCGGTTTTGATGCCGCATAATGTTTAGTTTTGTCTAAAAATTGATCTCATTGACGTGTGATAAACGAGCGTGTATAATCTGAAACGGTTCCTAAGCGAATTGTGAACTTTCTTTGGCCTACGAGAAGAAATTCTACGATCGAACGTTAAATCGTCCGATGTTAATAATTAGTACGAACGCGCTACTTTATTAAAAAGAAACAGGAGTTATTATCAATTGTGCTGTCTCAAAGACAGAGAACTCTTTTTTTTATCTCTCGTTACGCCGGAGATAAATCCACGGGCACGCTTGGACCTAGTACTTGTCGGCCTCGACCTTGTTGTCGGAAAAACTTTGTTTATACCGTCGGGCACTTAGTTTTGACACACGCGAGGATGCCTACAGTGGCAAACCGGACTATCGGATAAACAGGAGAGAAGCCCTGATAACAATGGCTTTTACAGTCGGAATTCCTTTACTCGTATCGCTAGCAGGAAAGGATCCGTTTCGGCTTTGTACATTAGAATAGGGTTTTATTAGGTCCGTCTCGTGTACCTTAGGTCGACGGTTCGATAATGTAGAGGCGCTAGATACAACACGAGAGGACGTGTAATATGTATATATACAATTAGAAAATATATTTCGTATAAAGGCGATATCATGGGCAGAAAAAAAATTTTCAGCCGAGGAAAAGACATTTTCGAAGGTTTTGTTAAAAGAAAGTGATGAGTAGTTAATATCAATTCCGGTCACTAGTTATTATTTGACATCCGCCAAGGTCAAATAACTGATAACACCTCATTTAATCGTAATTAATTTTCCATTTTATTATTCTCGCGCGAAATCCAGGAATTTCGTCCGGAGACTTCCTATTAGGAAACAGTGTTGTACAGTAATGCCTTTATCTTTTAAATATATACAAGTACTTTCAAAATAAATAAATAAATTATTAACGAATCCATTTACCCGGGGAACACATTCGGGGCCGTATCTCGGACGTCACTTTTCATTGCTCGCTAAACGGATTTCTCGTTTTAAATGGACGGGATAATCCGTTAACCGGGAATATATATGTACAGCGCGGCCCACTTCCCGGATCGAAGCCGGTCCGACCGGATTTCGGTTTGGGACACGGATCGCTCGGCTATTTTGAGAAACTGAAGAACTCTTTCTTCAACAGACATCGTCCCAATTAATAACAACACAGTACCGTGATACTCGATCCGCTTCCGTCCGAAATCCGCGAGTTCGGATAACTTTCCTTCGCTCGAACAGAATTCTCGAGGCGATTAAACTCCGGCGCGACAAAATTAAGAAATTTGCGAGCGCGTACAAATTGGGATATTTAAATATCCTCAACTAGCCTAGGCAAAATTCGTACAGGGTTCTAAATATTGTTATTATTCCTAATTTGAGCTTCGGGGGATCGTAATTTTATTATACACGTTAACGGTTATTTCATTTCGTTGTGCAAACTTTATGGAATAAATTGTGTTTTAAGGTAAAATTGAGGCCAGTTCAACGAAGAACTGGAAGTGGAACCTACACCCTATTATCGGGTTCAAAACAGTACCTCGATACAAATTACAGCGATAAACCGCAAATAATGTCAGAGTTTAAGTTCCATTTATAGACCCATCTGCGTTTATTTCATAATTGAACCCAATATCGTGAACTTTGTTTATTCTTCCCTTTTCTTTATCTAAAGCCTTACTCGAATCGTGTCCATACGTTGTTTAGCGGTGGGTCGTACACTCTCGTAAGTGCTGTCTATGGAAAGAAATCTAGTTACCGAATCGTGATCGATCGGAGGGGGTCGAAGAGTAAAACCGGTCTAGGGGTAGACGGTTAACGAGATGACGTATCGGCGGTAAATTCGAATCTGTTAGTTTTATAAGGCTAGGTTACGAGCGGCCGGGTTCACTCTCTCCCTTTCTCCCAGCCAAGGTCAGCCTGAATAAAATTTATTGTCAAATCTGTTCTAAGTAGGCATTTTACATGTGCCTCGTAGAGAGGTTCACCTTCACCGTCCCCCGGTATACGTTTCTGTATTTACACTATCGGAGAGACCGCCCGTATTGTTAGGGTCGTCGCCGGGGAGAGAATTTATATTAATTCGTTTCGCATCTCATTAGGAAAAGGGGCGACCCCCCCCCCACCACCGCCACCCCAATATACCTTGGCCGGCTAATAACCCGTTTTCAGTTCTTCCCTTTACGGCGAGGGGCCGCCGGTTTAATTAACGCTGCCGGTCCGCTGCTTCGGGGCCGTCCCGAGAATCGTCCGAGCGATTATTCCACCGCCGACAGAGAGCATCCTGTCGGAAACAATATAGGACCAGCAGAATCGGAGTCTTACAACCGCAGTGCGCCTTATATTGGCGCGGAAATAATTTTGGTCGTTACGGCGGTGGATCCGGACTGAAAATATTTATAAATAACACTCTAAGAAAGTCGACATAAGACTGCTCGGAAACCGAAATCAACGGGTTGTTAGTCTCGTAGTTTTTATGAACCTCAGTAAGCGGTCTATCGTTTTATGCTATTCTGTAAAATGTTTCCTGAGGTTTCATCTCTCTATTTTGTATTTGTTACAGTTTATTAATGTGTGTTTTAGTGTCATGTCTTTCTTGCAATATTCATTTGTTCTGGTTTAATAATGAATATAGGCGCGTTATTTTTATGTATCCTGATCTCAGTATATTCGGGATGACTTCCCGGTATCGGTTATCTCGCCTGCGAATGTTTATCGGGAACGGTCTAAGGATGTCGAAATGAAACTTATGACTGCTCGGAAGCCGAAATCAATCAGCGTTAAGTACGCCGTGCTCGGAGAGCCGAATGCGGAAGCGGACCCCACCCCTTAAGTCGATAATTTACGATCGGGTTTTTCCCTCCCCGGCCGAATTCCAGTCCGGAATCCCGGCGAGCCACGTCGCCGGTTGCATTTCCGAGAGGCGGCCAAAAGGAGAAAAGAAGAACAAAAAGGCGAAAAGGGAAAAATAAAATTTACGAAACGGCCGGGGTGGGAAAAATATATATAAAAAGAAGAAGGGACCGGGGCCAGGTTCGGTGTAACAGGTAGCCGGAGGGGCTCTTCCATTCACGCTCTGCCAAAAACTAATGCCAGTTCCACCTCCGCTCTCCTGTTTGACTATCATAAAAAAATAAAATAAAAAATAGAAACAAGAATGTTTTTTCGAAGCCGCCGGTAGAAACCAGACGGTTTCGTACAGTTCAAACCTGAGTACAGAGGCGAAAAAAGGAAACCGCTGATACTATTATGCAATAGATGTTATACCGAATAATTAACGGTTGGGTAAACAAGTATATACAATATTACTAGGTTTCGACATTTGAAACGTACAGGTTGATAAACTTATGGCACTCCAGGCCTATTTTCATGCGTGATCTTGGGGGATGCGCCTCGTTTTTCAAAAAAAGTTTTTTGAAACGTCGACTTTGACACCTAATAACACCTATTAAGGCGATATTATACGCGTCGTATCATTGCGTTAATCGGCTATAATATTACTGTTATAGGTTATAATTAAAAGCCATTCCACTGGGGGAATTCATCGCCCTCTATTTTAAGGAAATCCTCTTTACGCGCACGGAAAACGCGCGTATTTTCCGGTCGCGAAGGCGTTTAAAACAAATAAAACGGGACGATACAAATCTCTGGGCAGAAGCCTCCGGTGTTATCTGATGGGGATACAATGCGGCCGCCCACACGCCGCCTTAAGTATCCGAAATTCTTCTATTTTATTGTTCAATGCTACACAGTAGCCCTGGGGAGAAACTAGAGAGAAAAAGGAGCATTGGATTTAGTATAATAATATACGGTCACATTTGTCATCCTCTGTCAATGGTATCTGTTACTTTATTCGGAATTTTAGGTTCAATTAATTTACTCGCAGATTCAACTTATTTCTTTTAATGTAATTTAATTAATAGGACGCCTGAAAAGGGAGTGGCCACGTGATCTAAACATAACAGAAAAGTAAATAAATACAAATTTAAAAAATGGGGAATCCAGTGGGTTACACCTCCGTTATTCTCTACTCCTGTATAGTGCTACTCGATCATCGATGTCACTTATTGTATTTTACAGTTGTGATAGTAAAAAATGCGATTTAGGTTACTACAATCTTTTTTTAAATTTGATAATTGCCGAAAATTAATTTGCATAGGTAATTAGATGTATGAAATATGTACAAAATCCTGATAAACGATATGATACAAAATTTAGTACGGATACTTAAAATCGCGATCGAAAATAAAAACATTTCCAGATCTAGCAATAAAAAATCGCAGTAATGCACTCCATAATTACTGTCTGGCAACTGAATGTTGCACTATACAAATATAAAATTGGAAACGAATTCTTTTTTTGGAGGGGGAGGAGGGGAGAATATCGAATTTCTAGTGGTCCGGGTTTACGCAATTTTATAGGCCCGGGATCCGCTGGGTTTCGAAATAAGTTTCGACCTGTTCAAACCTGTTCCTTTTTCCACAGAGGCAGAATCTCCCGATTACGTGAAAGTTTAATGTCGCCATAAGGGCCCCTGTTTTCTTTTTATTTCATTTTTTCTTTCGGCCCTTGTTCAGCGCCGGCATCCGGGAAATCGAAAAATAAAAGCTTTCCAAATTCCTGCGATATTTTCCGGTCTACTACGAACCCCTATATATTCTGGAGTTAATAGTCAGATTTAATTTATATTTTAAAATCGATTAGGATCCCGATTAGCAATTCGTATTTGATATCTGGGGATATTCCTCCCAATTTTTTAAATCAATTAATTTTAAAATGTTTATATATTTTAAAATATACGTATGGAAAACAAACATACTAATAATTTCCATTTAGGGAGATACACTTGGTCCAGGGAGCTTCCAATCCCGTCCGAACTGTATTTTTTTTTCAAAGCCTGTAAAATTGGCTATACACCTTATAAATTTCGTCGAGAACTATTTCCAATTTCATTCGACGATATGAATTTGCTTGAATAAACTGTACAATTATATTATTCCGGTGTAATTTTCTGAACGGTACGTGCGGCGGTGACGTGGCGGAGTGGGACGCATGTGGCTCGTTTCCGCCGGCTAATCCGTAATGACTACGGAGGAAGACGAAGAAAAAAAGAAGAAATACAAGGACAAATTAAATCCATACCATCCCTACTCATC
Source organism: Lethocerus indicus (assembly GCA_019843655.1). Lineage (NCBI taxonomy): Eukaryota > Metazoa > Arthropoda > Insecta > Hemiptera > Belostomatidae > Lethocerus > Lethocerus indicus. The sequence goes on from JACDQD010000001.1 coordinate 41,373,197, forward strand.
CCAGACACTTCGGTCTCACAAATCCTGGACCATTCGATATTTAAAGTTGGGAGAGCGCATCGAGTTTCAGATCACATTTAGATATCCTGCATTTTCGGCCGCTGCCGATATATATTTATGCCATAATTTTTTGTAATATACACAAGAATAACTCATATTTCTGGAATGTATGATAATATTTCTAAAACAAATGTGCATACACACCCCGTTCATCAGACCTTCAAAACTTGATACGCTGATGTTTTTGAATTTAGATACTAACAGGTGGTTTCATCGGGAAAATATCGGCTTTAAAAAAAACGAAATAAAATTTAAAATATAACCGGAATTTCAGCGATACATTTGTGAGATTACTGACGGGTACACAAACTCCATTTGTTTTATCGGCTATGTACTGTTGATAAACTTCGTCGAAGGGAAGATGGCCGAGAACAAACTTTTTTTTAGATTAGAAGGCTGGGTACGATGCTACAGTCGTGTTCTAACGTCGATTCGGCATATGTAAACGTTTTAGATTACGGCAGAAGGTTTATTTACCGAGGTTAACCCAATTCCCGGTAGATCGGAGCGAGTGGCCGCTCGGCTAGAGGGGGTTGGCTCCCTTCCCTTCTTAATGGGGATGCCTGGTCCTGATCGATGTCCATACGGACAGATTAATGGGGTTAGATCCCACGTCCGAGCCATTACTCCTACTCCCTCCAATTAGCCTTTCGGGAACCGGGAGCGATAAACGGAAACGGGCCGGATCTCGAGGGAATCCGATCTTAAGCCGGTTTCCGGTTCCACTCCGCCTTACCTCCGGTCCATTTGTCGCCGGCGGAAAATAATTCGGTCATTTTCCGATTCGATTTTTCGGTCACTGTGCCGACAGGATGCTTCGCCGGGACGTCTCCGAACTCGAAACTCGAGGACAGTGCGCCAGTGCAAGAATACCGTTTAATTTTATACAAACTTTATCTTTAACTAATTGGGAAACTGCGGCGATTTAGTGTACGGGGTTCGGAATAGAATTCGTGTGATGCCCCGGACTGGAATATTTCTTAGTTTTGAGAGCTCACGATCTGAGCCGATCGGAAGGCCCACTCTTGTAGTCCCTCGCCAAAAGAAAATCATTCTCAAAATGGCCGGTAGCGTATTTAAAGGAAGAGGAAGTATTGCCCCCTATCTATCTGCGCGCGTACGACTCAGTATTGCCTGCTCCGTAATAAAGAATATTTGAAACCTTTCACCCATCGAAGTCCGAGAAGTAGCTCGGCAGTTCGTCCCAGCGGGAGCCGCGTACGCGGGGGATCGGCCCAACAGGAATTTTAATTCATTTAAAGTTATACGGGCGTTTTTGATAATCGGCTAATTGTAGCGGGGGGGGGGGAGGGGGGGGGGGGGGGGAGGACAGCATCAGCATACAATGGGATCGTTCGGGTTGACGACGGGCACAATTTCAGTCTACCTTTCAACTTGACTTTTTAGAATCATTTGAAAATGATCCGGGCTCATACGCATATAAACGAATATAGTCGCTTCTGAAATGCATATATTACACCCAACTAATATGTTTCGAAACCGTATACCTCGATAGAAATAATAACCTATGTCGAGTCGTAAATGAAGGTATGACTATCTACCCCACTTGTAAAAGTGCACGGAATAAACCGTTCCGGTATTATAGATGCTAAAAAATTTTTATTTTTATATGAGCCGCTTTCACAAATGCCACCGAGAAAAGAGGATGAACCAAAAAATCTATCCGGATAAGTTCTTCCCCCCGAATGCCAGAATTTTCGTGTTTCTAGGCGTCGACAGAGGCGTTCAAAGTGGGCTACGGTCGGCTGATATTTGAAAAAGAAAAAACAAAAATGAAGTTCCTCCGAGTGTATCGGAAAGTTCGCGGAACGATCGGGAATTCAAATTCAATCCCGGTCGCCGGGACCTTAGAAAAAAGAACAAAAGAACTATCCCTATATTCTGTTCTGGCTTCGTAAATCATATGCGTCATGTGCGACACAATATTCGCGGTTTTATGCTATGATAAGGTTAAAGTGGGCGGTTATACGGGGCATTAAATACGGCGGTAATAAAAATACTTTTTATATCGGGCGCGATCGACAGACCGCTCGGCCGAATCCTGCTACTTACTACCCCGTGGTCCGGAACAGTGAAGTAACAGTGGGGCGTCGACGGAACAGAGTATGCATACTGAAATATAAAGGTGGAACCGAGAGAGAGGTCGGCCGGTAACGGGAATGCCGGCCCGGGTCACCCGCCAAGGACACACTACTGTCATACTTCTCTCCCTCTCCCTCGTACCCGACCTCCCTCTATCGCTCCGTCTCGCTCTTCGGCTGTTTATTAAACCTCCCCCCGCCTCCTGCAAATCCGACCCGGCGGAAATCGTCCATCTTTATTATTATTGTCCCTTCGGAAGCACGTTCCGGAATTGTGTACCCAACGATTTAGGAACCGCAGAGATTATTTGTTCGATATTTGTGTCGCTCGGAGACTCTTATCGAGGTATGAACCCTCAGGGATACATGCAGTGGTACGAGGATAATTCCCCGTAAATAGGAATGAGAGTACGCCTACTGTGTCAAAGCTCTCTACGCTCGGAAGAAACCCTATCTGTTCCTCATCTTACACAATTTTATAGAACGGTAAAAAATCGCTAAAAAAACGTATCTATTATTTGATATCGCGGTTATTTGGCGGCGCGCGGTACAGTGGACCCGGTTTCAGCGCCGATTGCACCGACGCGTACGAGTTTATTCGTGTGGAGTTAAAAGGCCGCGACTTGGAGAGTTTCACTGGCGCGGTAAAAGCAGTCGTTTGTATACGTCGCGTAGGGAGTTATCACGTTTCGAGTGGAACACGTGGCAGGGAAAACTCGCGCACGAGTTTATTCGGACGCGACCGAGAGCCTCGTGTCGCGACGCCTAGCCTGGCCATAAATGCTATAAATGCCTCCGCCATACTTCCTATAGACGTGATTTCAAGTGTATATTCTTGCGTAAAGCGGACGACGTTTTAGCGCTGAGTATCGGAAGAGGGAAAACAGCAGGAGTACTTTCTGGAAACATATCGACAGTTCGGCGGTTGAAGGTATATCCAGTGTTAAGGAATATCTCTTACCGACGGTAGCGACTGCTATTGTTTTCGTTTTGCTGAGCGATATCCTCTCGGGACACTGCCGGGGGAGTCGCTGCGGACTACTGGCTACACGTGTCCCGATATTGTCTACACGAGTTTATTCGGGGCCGGAGCTAGAGAGGTGCTCGGCGGGGCCCAGCCTCCTATAAATAGGACGACGCACACCTGTCCGCACAAAATAGAAACTAACCCGGCCCCGTGGGGCACGGGTCTGTCCTCTTAGAATTAGAAATAAAATTATTGGGTAAATCGAAAATTGACGCCGATTTCCGCTCCCCTACCGCATTGCGACTGCGGGAAAACACCCTGCGCCGGTGACCTATTAATTTCGAACCGGGATGAGGACCTAATTTGCTGACTTCGGGTCGGGAGAGCTCTAATTGTGACCTATTCGGAAATCTACCGTCGAACAACTCCGAGTGGAAATGTCGATTATAACTGGTGGGCTTCTGAAAGCGGGTTCGTGACATCGTCTCGTTTATGCTCGTTCGATGGAGAAAATATTTTCATTCCCCCCAATTCCGTCGCCGAGTCTCGGGCGTTATCAAGTTTCGATTCAGCGCTCAGTCGCAGTTGAGCCGACGGCGAATATTCGCGCTCTCGGCGGATTTACACGCTTTCAGGGTCGTATGAGTAAGAAAAATGTAATGCCGTCATTGCCGGCGCCCGTAAACAAACTGTCCGAGTACAAGGCGGTTCGAAACTGACGTCGCGATTTTCCGAACGCCTCCGCGTAATTTCCATTCATCGCCTGGAAGGGCGAAATCTCCCCTTACCGAAATACATTGTCGACCGTGCCTCAATCTCTGGCGATATATTGGGAAATAAACGACCGGAGTTTTTGTTTAAACGAAAAATTTTAGCGGAAGAAGAGTTTATCTGATGTTCCCATAAGAATGATTCGAGACTGGTTATCGGATCCATCCGTGTCTACTTCTAATAAGTTAATCGGCTTCTGTCACTTGACCAAGCTGTACCCGAGGGATGCGGTCGGAACGTCATAATATTTATATAAATTTTCTAACGCGGCCTCATTCTAATAGATTAATTTTTAAATAAACTAATTTTAACGACGAGTAGCGTACGCACCTCCGCGAAAATTATTAATTCTAATTTGGTTGAAAAAAAAAGAAAAAATGGGATCTCGGGCAATTGGAAAGACGTTAACTGGTCTATGGGTGGCATACCGGACCTCTGTTAAATTACGCCTGGAATTAATTCCGACAATTTTGAAGTCGCAATCGGACTCGGCGGCCGGTGCCAGAAGCGAACAGTAGAAATGCAAATGAACTGCTTCCATGACTTCATCGGCCCCATGGGCAACTGCGCATGCCGCTCGGTGCTTAGCCCGGGGGGGACCTACTTCGGGATCCGATCTTGTTTACCGAAGAAACGGTCGATAAACGCAAATGCGGTTAATACATCGCGTATAATAATAATAGACGAGTGGTAGCATGAAATATACGGTAAGATTGAAATAAATAATCTTCAGTGTCGATCGTGTTATATCCCCCTCTATTAATCATCGGGATTCTAAGATTTATCGGCTCGAAATCAAAACATTTTGTCGTGCTTAGGTTTTATATATATATATATATATATATATATATATATATATATATATATATATACACACATATATACACTGGTGTCTTAAAACGGACAAGACGAAGATTGAATCATGGAGAAATTCATTCCAGTCCCCATTCAAATTAATCCAGTAGAAATAAATTTTAAAAAGTACACAACGGCGTAAACACACACACACACACACACACACACGTCAGTTTGGGTTTCTAACTACGACATTTGAAAATAAATTTAATTAAATTAAAAAGAATGAAAGAATTATCAATAGCGTATATCGAGGAACCACGCGGCCGGTTCTTAATCCAAACTAATGACGCTCATAAACGCGATGCTCCATCGGCTGAAGTAATTAATTACTTTCATTCATCTACACACATATAAATATGTATATATGTATGTATATATATATATATATATATATATATATATACACCACCATTACAAATTAGAAAATTACACATCAGTTTACATAGAATAATTCTTTTCTAAAATGGAGTTAAACACTGTTTTTTTTAGTTTATCATCACTCGGGCTCCACTCGAATATTTGATCCTACTACCGTCGGTAGCACCGAAAAGGTCTATTCAATTTGTGAGTTTAAATAAATATGCATATATCTATTTGCACGTATGTACATTTAACTATTTTAAATGGGAAAATAGGGGCTGGCTGGCGGTACGAAAACGGAGGAGAGCAGCAGGCCGTGAACCAATCGCTATAATTGTCCGATCGGAGTGGCGGCTGGCCTGTACCGGCGCTTTCGAAAGCCGAGACCTTGAAATCATATTACTCGCCTCACATTCGATTAGCTTTAAGCTATAATCACTATGCGACTTTCGCGGATCGGACACTTCCGCACTAGATTCTTCGCCCTCCCCCCGAAACCACCCCACCAAAATAACCCGCTCGAAGGATATAGGACACAGGATATCGCTTGCAGATTATACACATCGAGGATGCGATTTTGATTACCTTTTTCCCCTGTTATATATTTAATACAGAGGTCTTGAAATTTTTGTAGGAATATTCCGACGGACCCCGTACACAATGACTGTGTTCTAGCAACTGTGGAACATGGACGGGCAACAACCGAACTGTTCAGCTCTTTTCCCTCTTCGAGATTTCAAGATTGGCGAGAAGAAACACGTGTACGTGGAGAAGTAAAGATTCAGGCGCTGTAAATTATTTTTATTATTTATAAAGTTCGAATTTGTATTGCCCAATCTGTCTAACTGTTCCCAAGAGTAACAATGCTGACAGCCGACGTGCCTGAAGAACTGAATATGTTACTGACGGTATCGCAGACCCTCGAGCGTACACTTTATACAAATCCGTTTAGACTGTGCGCAGTTTAAATCTGTTGAGAGATAACGAACAAAAAATCGTACGCTTCATACTTGGTTCGAGTACTTGGAGTTCGATCGTCGAAACTATTCGACGGCATTTATGCAAATCCGAATTGATCGACGGGTGAGATCTCAAATACAGGGTAGCCTAATGATAGAATTTATTTAAATTCTCTTATTTAATTGGTTTTGCCCAAAGTCTGCGGGCCCGAGCGCCACGCCCGAGCACCGTGACAATGACCCGCACGGCCTCAACGCGCCCCCATTTAAAAATAAACTCCCCGACTCCGAGTTAAATATTTCTCGAACGGACAATACGTGAAAAAAAAATCGACCGGTTCTACGTTAGCGGGCAGAAACGATTTTCCCGCAGTATTAATTCGCATTGATTTCATACTTTTCAATCAATTTTGAATTCGCTGGAAAGCGGGCTATATAATTTACAGTTTTTGTGCGGATATTTAGGTCGCAGCTCCCAATATGAGTAAGAGTTATTTATATCGTCAGTAGGATAAATAGCTATCGATTACAAAGAAAATATTAATTAATTAATAAAAAGGTTAATTAAATTATTTTTTAATTTATATATATTTGTTCGCATTGTGTTCCTTTTCTTTCACTTTTAACGTTAGACGCCATTAACGTCTCGAGTTACAATCTAGCACAGGAACATTAGGATCGCACTTCCAGTAATACAGCGAGGGACTCCGACTGAATAACTATTGGTGTTAAACCCGTACGCGCTGAGGACGACGTCGAGATGCCTACTCTAATTTATACTGCCGCCCGTAGCCAGGAGAGTTTAACAAGTTGCAGTGATTTTCCAGCGTTCGGAACTACACAATGGAATTAAATTAGTTCGAGCTCGAATAAATTAACGCCACTATACAACATTATATAACCCGTATAGTGATACACGTACGGTTGCGAGAATAAGGCCGGCGGAATGATCGTCACCTCGTAAAGTTAGTCGGTAGTAAAATGCCCCCATATGTATGTATGTATGTATATATATATATATATATATATATATATATATATATATATATATATATATATATATTGCGGACCGAAAACGGGCGACTGCTCGTACCGGTTTTTGGAGAGCGACGCGAATAATATGAAAATTAAAAAAGGGGAACTGAGGGCAATTGCGTAACGGTGACTAGGCCAGTCCCAGATGCCACAATAAGGCCTCGCGGCAGGCGGGCCGCTACAGGCGAAGATATGAAAAATACAAAATGCTTTCCCGAAGTACACGTTTCGATTTTCCCCAATACCAGGCCCTAACTGTAGACGCCGGCTTGCACACCTCGCGGTTCACGAAAAAGTTAATTTCCCTTATAGGCGTGTCTTATAGGTGCCTATAGGGTGGGCACAAAAAGGTTCGATTAAATTTTGTAAGTCCCGCCAGTGAACTTTATTTAGTATGAAGTCGGATGCGCATTAGCACGGAATACGATTTACCGATGTCAAAAATCTGGCTCTCCAGTCTATGGAGTTTGTCGCAACTGCGGAGATAACGTTTCTGTAGACAATTATCCTTCATTTTTGGATTAGCCGAGTACTACGTAACGATAAGAAATTTAAAATGGAGAAAAATATTTACGTTGTTCTACAGAAATTTAGAAAATAAAGCAGTTATAGCAATCTTTTTAATTTGGCCTTTTATCAGCACGTAATATCAAAAGCTTTCTTCAAGTTAAACGGGTATGTGGGATGGAAGAGCCCAATCGGAGACCCCACCCCGGTCTCTACATTACTGGGACAATCGTGTCCCTAAATTCAATACGCTCCTATAACTGTAATAACAATAACTATTATCATTGTACAGGTCTCGCCGCGAAGCCAGCGACAACTCGTGACCTGTGTAATAAGGACGCGGTCGGTGAATCCAAAACAAACCGCTCTCGGCCCGCTCTGACCCCCATAGAGATGGGGTGGCCGCGATAGCGTCGAATTTGTGAATACGGGGCTTCGCCTTTTTTGCATCCTCGCCGGTTTCCTATCTCGGCTCAATCATCTAATAGGTCCCGAGACTTGAGGTTTCAATTGGTAGGACCTGCTTCCTTCCCCGGTGACCAAACACGGTAATTGACTTCTCCGCTCCCGAACCGAGTCGACAATTTTTTAACAGCCGAGAGCAGATTAATTCTTAAGCTTTTTTTACTATATGTATATATATATATATATATATATATATATATATATATATATAACAGGCGGCCTTTATAAGTTAAGACTTATTTCGGAAGTATTGGTTAAAGAGCGTCGGGGAGTATTGAGTGGGAAACTTTGACCGGAAGAAAAGATCTGTAGCCAATAAAAAGAACCACATTACTCAACTGGCGGAACGCTACTGAAGCTTGAAATGGTATACGGGACCAAATCAGGAAGGTGAATTGAAATTTTTATTTCAAACTCGATGCGTCGATCCATCTCGCATTCCTGATTTAATCGCCTATTCGCCGTTAATCGCTATTTAATACTAAACCTTTTCTTCACTCTATCATTTAATCGGATGAACGGATTGGGGTCGGAATTCAAATAAAAGCAATTGCTGGAACGTTTATTGCACACGGGAAGGGTGATTAGAGGAATAACGTGAGGGTGGTGACGGGGGTACAAAAGGGGCATAGAAAGGGAGGAGCTTCCCCACGTCCAGGCAAACGTCCAAACTTCAACCGCAAACTCTTTTTTTTTTGTCGAACATTACCCGTTACTTTTCCATTGTCTGCCCGCCGCCCTTTCTATTCCCCCCCCCACCACGGAGCTTCTAAGCGGAAAAGCCGGTCTAGAGAAGCCCTCGTCCAGTGAAAACGAGCTCACTTTTCCGGACCGAGCGGGGGCTTCAAATGGGGTAAGACGCGACGTTAACGTGGAATTAAAGGAATAATTGGGACAGATGATAGCAGTCCTCCATACAGAACACTACTGCCAACTACTACCAACTTTGTCCTACGACCAGTTACGCATCGTCTCAGTAACATTCCCTTCACCAAGTGAGGTACTTACGCACTGTTACTACCAGTTAAGATGAAGAATAAATGCGATTTTACGTAAGAATACGCACACGTGAACGTACATAATTTTAGTTATTATTATATAGATTCCAAGTTCTTAGTAAGTAAAGGTGCCTAGTAGACGGAATATTACTGACCGTGGCGAAAAGACCAAACCCGGCGAGTCCGGTTACAGACGAAATAGGCGAGCGGAGACAGAAAATCGAGTGCGATTTAGTGAAATTAAGCTAAAATATAGTAACATCAACTCTTTTAATGTTTGAAATTCGCAATGCGATTAGGACACGGCTGGGCGTAAAGGGCAAAAGAAAAATAAATACGATCGGAGGTGGATTAAATTTAAATTTTGTTGGCTCCCTCTTTCGAAGTCTTTTAATTCTGTATTAAGAAGGACGGACCTGATATATGCGAGAGGGCACGCATCGATAAGCGAGAAAATTGGGCCCGGGTTATATTTAGTCGGGACCGGAGACGACCGATTTTACAGAAACTAGCTCCCGGGGAAACAATCGGAACTAAAAAATAATTATATCAAAAAATCCCTCCCGAAATTAATCCTGAGGGGGAAGTGGCGCTAGATAATTAATTTTAATATACATTCAAATGCCGAGATAGAGAGAGAACGTCTTCGCATTACGTTAGTGGACAAAACAATCGTTCAATTGCAAATCCGGAAAAGCAATAACACGAAGAATACGATAATAGTACTACAACCTAATTGACAATCGTCCATTCAATATTTAATAAAAAAATAATATTGAAAAATATTTATATCTTAAATTCTTCCATAATAATTTTAAAGGCACTATTTTGGCGTGGGAAATTTAGGATTATTCATAATAATTTAAAGTTACCTCGTGTGTGGTAATATAAAATGAAGTGAACAATAATATTAGCTTAAAATTCTAGTTAAAGACACTATATTAAGTTTCAAGTATGTCCTCGTCATATCTGCTCCTCTCTAGGCGATTTCCGCGCAATTGAAAAACGACAATATATTTGATTCCTTCCTTTAATTGAATTAAAACCAATAGTATATTAACAAATGAAAAATATAAACCTCTCCCTTGGGATAGACACTGCTATGCGGAATATTCTGTAATACCGAAAAAGGGGCATGCCCCGACCGGCACTGAGATTTTCCCCCTAAAAAATTGTCATAAAATGTTCACGCCTTTTCTCGAAATACAAAACCCTGAAATAATAAAATGAATACGAAATGGCATGCGAGTATAGAGGGGCGGACCCCACACGAATAATATTCCCACTGTCATGATATACTGTTACTGTCTTCGGCTCCCTACGCGTTTCGACTTTTCCCCACCATCGGTAGTTGTTATAGCCCAGTAATAATTATGGAGCGCCGTTATTTTAAAGGAATTTCATTTTGGAATATTAAAAAGAAACATCAGATATTAAGGTATTTTTCTCGCATTATCTCGCAAAATATTTCACCAATGAGAATTTATTATCGTAAAAAATACTACGGAAAATTTGCAAAATACGTTCGGCAGGTATCGAAGACCGTTCACTGCAAGATTGCTCCTGCAAACTTTAACACTAATTAATACAGATGGATAAGAGTCCTCAGGAAAAATTCGTATGTAGTCGTAAGGAGTCGATCAAAGACGACTCAAGTCGTCCCGCTTAATGGTGGAAGTTTTATAAGCGAAGGGACGTTTTGTCCGCAACCAGGAATCGATACAATGAATGGGAAAACATTGATAGTAACAGGCAGCTGTTGCTGGCGATGGCGTGTAGGACCAAATCGGCGGGCGACGACAATCGAGTGGCAATTGGATGAAGGGAAGGCGTTTCGAAGAATATGAATAAAGATGTTGCGATACTCCTGGGGCTCCTTTCTGGGGCCCGAACAGGACTATTACGAGACCGTCCATTAGAGCCGGCCGTATGCCGCTCGAGTACAGGAAACAATCGGCAGTTTCGACGCCTCGGTAGGTCATACATGTAATTCGTATCGATCGCTATCGTTGAAACGGGGACGCGGTCCCTTTAACGGTTAGCTTACCGTTCGGTGGCGTCCCGAAACCGGAAACGGAACTACTCTCGGTAGCCGGATGATTCGCAGTATTCCTATTAACAAGTGGATGAAGGTTTTTCTTCAGTGCGGTACTTTTTTACTTACGGGTTTTTATTACTCGGGGTAAAGTATATTTGGACCTAATATTCATGTATAGAAAGGCCCGCAAACATTTGAATATTGTCTACGATATCTATAACTACGATAACTATTTGTGCAATGGTTTTACGCTTTTTCGCGAGGTCTCTATAGTTTTTTTTATCCAAAGTTTCCATTTTGGCTTTAAATTTTAAATAATTTAACTGTAATTAAATTTAATTTAGTGTAATTTAAACTGTATTTAACTGTGTTGATTTAATCTACAGTATTTTCGAAGTATATCACTCAAACCGGTTCACTGTTGGTAATAATTGCTGCTGTTGGGTTCACTGTAGCTGTAATATTGGTTCCACAACAGCGCTGAGGTGACGTTTCATCTGAAGCCAACACGCTGTTCACAAATGCATTGTTACAGGCGGATACCGTCTAAGTCATTCGGGCATTTCAAGTCCCGACTACTTGGCGAGATTAGCGGCCGGTTTGGAGCCAAGCGCTCAATTTTTTCATTCCGGGCGTATAGAGAAGATCGACACCTGGACGTTGAAGTGGAGACCGAGACTACCAGGATAGGGTAAATAATTAATTCCTATAAAGTACGCCTTAGGGAGGGGCGCGTACCTTAAAGGTAAGTTGGTATGCGACTGGATGCGCCCACGCCAGAACCGTTGCTAGGCAACCCGCTCCCGTTACCGGATTCCAACAATAGAAACCAGACGGAAGGATAAGTATACAGTCCTACATTGTGATTACCGCCTAACATTGTCCAGTATAGTAAGTATATGAACTTAAATACATTAATAACTGTCCGAATTACTCCTAATGCCGAGCTAAATACCATGAATTTATTTGAATGTAGGAATGGGCGTAGATTTTTCTCTAGGAAGCGGGTAATTTTTATTCGTTCATTCATTTTTATTTTATTATTTTTCGCATTGGGAATAGAATGCCAAGTTGCAGCAAATGAGAATTTCAATTCGTATTATCACATTAATTTGGGAATAAATTAAGAGTGGTGTGATCTCGAGAGAGCGTCATGGATTGTGTAACACGTGGTGCGAGCCCCACGGGCGGCATCCATACCAGTATATATAGCTCCAGTAGGCCCCGGAGACATTTATTTCTTTTCTTCTTATATTATTTTATATATATATATATATATATATATATATATATATATATACCGAGACTCTTACACCGGGTCTCGAGATCATTCGAAAGTCTCCGTGAGGTTGAGAAGAAACGGACAGGCGAGCAGGAAGTCATATAATAATAAATTTCTAAAACAATCGTTTCATTATTTTCAATTTAAACCTTTCGTTAGCAAACGTTTTTCCCAATATTTCTTACGACAAATGCTTTATATTTTAAAAATATGACAGTTAGCCATTAGGATAAACAAAGAATGGATTACAAATATAGTGTATATGTATATTACTAGTAATCTCATTCGACGTAAAAGAAAAAACAGTTTGAATTAAACTCAACACAGCAGAAAACACTTACAAATAAATAATAATGTTTAAACGTCAAAAAATGTGTAGTTATTTAATTGAATTTTTACATATTGTTTAGTTTTGAATTCCACGGTGTTCTGGAATTATTTGAGATCGACCCGTAATCAATTGAGCGATGCTCAATTCAACACTGCCAGATGGCGAGATGCCCGTATATAATGGGAAAAGTGTCCCGTAAAACAAAAAAATGATTGAGGAGTTGGGCAAGGGAGCATTCCCTACCCAGGGTCTAGTCCAATTCTTCGACTCAGTTTCCGATAAAACAGCGGTTGTTGGGATTCTGAAGTAGCAACAATAACAACAGTCGCGAGTATGATTGTTTCCTTTTCTTGAGAAAGCAAAATCTTCCCGAAACCCAATCTGTAATGTGAATTACGGCGGTAATAAATATTTCTAAGCCACCACTCGACTGTTTCGCTTGCCTTCGTTAGTAAGCGTTCGAGTATTTTTAAATTGCCTAAAAAATAAACACCCCACGATTGCAGTGAGTGTTATAGCACCAAAAAAAACTACCGGGACGAATTCTGAGCCTGACGAAAAATCCGTTGAACATACCGAGCATTTACGTCCAAACGGTAGGATTTGTTCAATGTATGCTGTGAAGTTAGAAAAAAGTATTATTACTTTATGGGGTTCCACCAAGACAACCAACGTCGCTCGCATGCAGCGATTCCAATCGGAAGTCCTTCGAACCATCCTAAATGCTCCCTAGTATGTTTCAAATCACACCATTTACAATCACTTCAATCCCGGTAATAAAATCCCGGTTCCAAAGTTTCACTCTTCCTAATTCACTCGTTGAAACCCTCTCCTTTGGTAAACGCCACTGGCCTAGAGATTTTCTGTAGCCCGTATAGACGTCAAAAGTGCCATCATTTGGTCGGTTCTTTATCGAGGGAAACAAACGATATTTTAACAAATAAATATTCCGCACTTGTACTTATAACAGTTGATTGTACAAAAAATAAAAATGTTTGGTTGCCCGATGGGAGGAGCTGGTAATTTTCTATTTGGTACTACCCAGACTCTATAGTTATACTGACGACTCTAGTTATTTATCCGAATTTGTAGGGGAGGAAAATTGTTTAATTTAAAGACTCGTTTCTCAAAAAGTACTGTAAGTACCGTAATATATAGGGCGCACAATTATGTACCCAGACTGTGTACAGTCTGGGAGCCGAAGCTCGCGGCCCCGTATTAACAACGTCCCCGAAGACCTGTTGTTTATTTCATTCTATAAAATCGGAGACGGGAATTGTGACGCGCATTTTGATTCTCCGCCGAACCCTTCGGAAAATAACTGGCGGACGCGGCCGCAATATCGAAGAGACTCGCGCTTTTGCAATCGCGAATTGGGAACAATTTCGTATTTCACGAACCAGAAACCTTACTTCTCCCGTGCAGATAAGTGCTGCTGCAACCGGGAGCTAGTCTCTGCGCGAAAATGCGGCAGAAGCATTGGGACAACGCGAATCGAAGGATACGAAACATGAAGTTTGAGTAGATAAAGTGACATTTTTAATTAAAAAAGTAACAGCCGAATAAACGGAGAAATCGCATTGTTTTCCTTAAATCCGAAGACGAAAACGAATATCTCGAATATAGTTATTTTTGGTTTTCGTATAAGTTTTCGTATAACGCGAAAATGCCGGATAGTTAAATCGGTAGTAATAACTTCATTAATACATTAAAGCACTTTTGTGATTCTCTATCTGCACCCGCTTATGTGTCTCTATGTTAAGACCGGTTTCACGTGAAGGAACCTAAAAATTCGATTTAAAATGTGAAACAAATGTCAGAATCTTCGGAATTCATGAAGCATCCTGTCAGCCCTGCCACTGTACTGTTAACAAGATGCTACGAATTGCGGCGTATACCTCACTAAAACCGAAATTGGTCCCGAAGTCCACAAGCAGTCGGGGGAGAAATGATCGGCACAGTGGTGGCCAGTACCCGACCTTCAAATAAATGCTTTAAGTTAAAAACTTCATAAGGCCGTAAATTAAAATTTCAAGAGCCCGAAGCTTAAACAAATAGTTGAATCGGCCGGTATTCAAACAACGATAAACATGCCGGAATGCAAGAGGAACCCAGATGGGTTCTAACTGCAAGTCATTCCAACATCGCCTAGTCGCGTTTTATGTTAAGTACCCGGCATCTGCGCTTCGTTCTCCTTTCTCCTTCTCCCACGTCAATTTTAAATTGATTAAATTGTTTCAAACCCTAGGGTTTTCAATTCTTAAAATGAGAGAGAACTACATAAATGGCTTCATTTCGTGTCCAAGGGTTGAGGGGGGATCGCTGGAGCGGCATATGCCATACAAATCTCTCCTGTCGCGTGCTGATGTAAATCGGATAAAACACAAAAAAGATATTTCAAAATAAAAATATATCTTAATTATAAAACTAAGACGTAGTTATTTTTTTAAATTGTTTGCTGCCTCTGGGAAACTGTGTGAGTTACAAATACCCACGAGGTAAATATTGCCATAGCTCATTAAAGTGTCAAAACAATATATTGAGGTGCTTTCGTTTTATATTCGAAAATAAATGTATACCGTTACAAAGTATATTTAGACTGTTACAAAGTTGTTTACGGTTAGTACTGTTTTATTTAGACATCTAGTATTTCACAAAGAAAATTTCGGAATTATTTTTAAAAACCATAATAAATTATTTGTACAATAAAGTAAGCTGATATACAGGCGTGTTTAAGTTATGAACATTTTATGTATTTTCTCGGACGTTCATCTTAATTACCGGGAGTTGGAAATAATACGTCGTTTTAGGACTGGGAAAGAGTCTGGAGAGCGGAGTCAAATCGGCCGGTGGGAATCTCAACGTCCATAAAAAACTTCCTTTCCGCGGTATAAATTCAATTCAGCTTTTGGAACAATTTTCTATACTCTCGAGCCCCCGGATTAATGAAATACAGCAATTAAAACAAGTCCTCCTCCTCCCCAGTATGAAAATTATGTTTCGGATATCCCGAAGGAGATTTTGTCAAGATTTAAATGCATAGAATCCTCCTCCGAGCCCCTCCCCCCGCCCGAAAAGCCTGCATTGCGGAGACGCGTGGAAAGCCGAGTGTAAATTCCTACTGCAAGCATTAAACTTATTGTAAGCCGCAGAAGTATTTCTGTACTTAATTCCGCTCGGTTACGTTCGTCCGAATATATTTTCAAAATCGTTCCTATAAAAATCGGCTAGCCTAAAATACTGCCTTTTTATTTAAAGATGTACTCCTTTAGTGAATTGAGGGCTAACGCCTAATTAAATGTAGGTAAAAAAATAAACCTCGCTCCCATAAAGTACTGGAAAATGGGCATCTTGAGTAAGAAAAAATTAAATTACAAAAATACGTTTCATTGTCGAGCTAAATTATCCAGCTGTGACAAAAGACCGTATTAGAATGTTTCGAATGAAGTAAAACTATAGATATATAAATTAGGATAGCCGACTTTGTTTGAATTGACCTCTGAAATATTTCTTCTACGATTAATCAGAATAGGACACAAGTTCCCCCAACGGAACCTTAAAATACATCGTTAAAATGGAACGTTTTTTTGAAACCTCGTGGGGGGAAACCGGGTGTAGAAAATATATAAATGTTATTAAATTTATTTCTATTCAATTTGTTTCTAATAAAAGGCAATGATGTTACGTGCTTAGGCAGAAATAAAAAAAAATTACAGGAGAGAACGATTAATAATCGGAATTCCCGAAAATAAACAAATTATTTAGCTTAACGTTTAACAGCCGGAAAAAAAACGGTATCACGAAAGATTGTTTTAGTTCAAATTATGTCTTTCCAGTTTGAATTGTGTCCCATTTTAAATTAGGAAGCAAAAATTTAAATCTCCAACAATTTTATCCTTCGCAGGAATTCTTATCAGTATGCGGATAAGGCCGAAATATTTTGTTACCGATTTTGTAAATCGTTCAATGATATTGTTGATATTTTAATAATGAAGTTCTAAAAAGGATGTTAACAATTGTCATTGATCAATACAGTGTTATTTATCGTTTTTTCTGTTTGTAAAAAGTCAAATTTGTCTTAGACTTTGCTTAGCGAAGCCGAAGCTTATTCGCTGATAAAATTCAGCGCGAAAGCCCAACCGCGAGTCGTCTTCCGCTTTCTCAATAAGGTAGATCCCTCCGGGAGCGCTTATTTACTGTCCTTCGGAAGCTTCATTTCCCGACCGAACTTCGTATTTTTGACGATCGCCAAAAAATAATGTGGGGTCGAGCACGCGCAATTCCTTGGTTTTTTTTTATTTTGATAAAAGCTGAGTTCTCAAGTCCCCCGAGTGGAAATATTAATTCTTGTAAATCTCTTGTTTTGTATACGATATTTATTTTTTGTACAGGAGAACGAGTCGGAGAGTGACTTATGGAAAGATGTAGGTTGGGTCCGAGGGGGCGGTCCGGGCCGGCGCATGCTCGCTCACAATCCGTTGAAAACACTCCCTCCCAGGTCCCATAAATTTCCCTCGTTACTACGAATTTTCCCCGTTTTCCCCCGTCCGAAATTCCCGTTTTTCAACACCTAACGCGTTAAAAAAAAACACTTGTGTTTTATAAATGTACTGATGATGTATTCTTCTGTTTAATTTTAAGTCGCGACTACAATTTTTTAAATTATACTTAGTGACAGTGTGATATGCTGACATGAATATACTTTCAATGGAGAATCCACCGATCGTCGGTACTCCCTCTGCTGCCCCTACTAGGTAGTGAGGAAATCACGTGGCCGTCTCCTTTTAAGCTGGCGCTCGGGATTTTTAGGAAGGTGACGCGAGCAGAGCTGTCGTCGAATCGAAGGATCGGAGCGAAGGGATAGTTTGGAAGGCTATCATGAAGCCGGCTTCTGCGATGAGACAACGCGGGACTTTAACGATTTTACGAAGGATTATGGATTGCAAGGCTTGAATTAGTAGCAGTTTGACGGCTCGGTGGATTCCCAGAACTCGATTCCCTACAGCCAGGTCTTTTTCAATATATAATTGTAAATTATAAATAATAAATAAATATATAAATAATTTGCTCGTAAATAACAGTTGTAATCTGTCGACTAATATATACGAAGTTAATATTTAATCTAAAGGCGTATTTATTCCTTCTGCATCCTACAAGGATCGCAGCATGATATTGAATTGTACTGTTAGTCTATCAGGTAATTGTTTGGCCGAACTGAAACAAATTAATTAAACGCCATACTAACACGGTTCCTTTTCTCACCAAGGAATGATTATCTCCTTTTTTTTTTTATTGTCGGCTAATCCCGAAATCCGAGGATCGCTCCGACACAAATCCCGAGGGATTTACAATCGCCGAGGACTTTCTACTACCAATGAACTACCACTGAAGATTTAAACAAATGGCAATTCGATTCCCTCCGCGTCCCGTTCGCGGGCCCCAATACCTGTCTGCGAATAGACCGGATAGATTTTTAACAGCCGATTTATAGACTGCGCCATTTTTTCGTAAACCAAGTTAGTATAACCTAGCGATTTAATGATCCGTTTTTGAAAATTTAAATTTATTAAATAACCTTAAAAAAACAATTGCTTCCGCCAATAGGCCTGGCAATGAAACGCGAGTGAACCAACATTGTTGGTCCGCCATACTTGGGTAATATTCGGACCGGTAAAGTAGGCACCATTATCATAATGTTTACCAACAAGTCTTGGCCGGCGTCATATTCAACGGATATTGGAACAAAAATATGATCAGTCCAATATATAATACACAGTCGAATATATAATTTCGTTTATACGCAAATTTTCTGGATAATTAACCTCATTTTTTCCAATATAATTTTTCACTGTCGTAATTTTTATAAATAAACCGCGGCTATATTTCAGAATGAACCATCTTTTTAATCATTAGAAAAGTATCACATTCTGGCCTTATCAATAAAAATTTCCAATTTTCGGGGGTGTTTAAGGTTGTTAAAGACACTTCTGTTTAATTATGCAGAGTTGTGTATAACGAGCGAAGAATTTTTTGATTGTCTATTAGACTAAATAAGTCCTATATTTGATCAATTAAGCAAACATGGTATAGGTTTCAGTATATTGTAAAGAAAAACATGTTACATTTCTCAATGGATGAAACGCTAGTTATCTAACTCGAGCCTGAGTAAAACACCAAATTAATTTGTTAAAATATAGAACTGAAAAAAAGAATTTTTCAACCAAGAAGCGTAAAATAACACACATATTATGTACAAAAAGAGAAATGAAAGAGAAAGAGAGAGAGAGAGTGATGAAACTGTCGCAGTAACATTTTCGAAATATTCAATAAGTGACGGGCTTAATAATCACCAGAACCGCCTATCGGATCGGAATCGTCCGCATCGCAGTTTCCGTACACTAATCCGGAAGTCCGGAATTCCAGAGAGGGAACGGGCGACAAAATATTGTACCAATTAAAGACAATTAAAACAATTAATTAGCGCCCGCCGTTGGGGCCAGCACCAAATCCAATTCGTGCCACGATTCTTCGCATTTCCAGCGTTCTTAAGACTTGCTTCACGGCATTCCCAACTCTTTCACATTTTTTTTTCATTTTCCCCATTCCTTTTCCTTTTTCTCACTTCTGTCCCACCTCCTTGTAATCTTCTGTGCCGGATCAAAAGCTTAGGCCTGTATTAATGTTAATGGCGTCCAGAAATGGGAGCGAAAAATCCGCGTAATTCTCATATAGACCATAGAGCATATCTGCTGCAAATTCTTTTCTTCGTTCGAATAATTCGTCGTTGTCTGTACAATTCCGAAACTGAGGTTGAATACGACGTACCGTCGGCAACAAAGAAGTACCGATCTAGAACCGTTCATGATTACCACACTAGCTAAGAGTATGGTTATTAAGCCCGACTATTAAGAACTCCCGAAGTTTATTTACTTAGACATTCTAAGTTTGAAACGGAATAGCCTCTCGACATTTTCCTTTCGCTTCGGAATGTCTTCAAAATATTTTTGAATCAATATAATCCAAGGAAAATAAACACTGGAATTTGGCAAGTATCCGCGATCCTTATACAAATATCTTCAGATTGATAGTAGTGCCCATAAGTGGATCTCGGTCCACTCCCGAAATGTTGGCTCGACAACTTATACTCTGTACTTAATGCGGGCCTTAAAGTCTTCGAGCCCAACTATGGGAGCTTAACGTATTTAACAGGCTTCGGACGCAGACATCGCTTGTCGCCAGCTGTGCAGTGCAACGCTGGAATAAAAAATTTCCCACACATTCGATACTGTCTCCCGTCGCGATACGATCGCGTTGATAGCGCCCTTATTAAGCTGTTTCGTTATCATTTTACAATTTAACGCCCGAGGATACTGTTTTTGTGTTTGTTGTCCCATCCGTTATATTTTAAATTGTCAATTTCACAAATAATTTCGTCTAAATTGTTAGTGTTAGGGGTCCGAGTCGATTTCGAGTTCGATTGCTAATTTGAACCGGTTTACATTGGGTATTATTTGGTCATTTTATTTGTATATAAATAAAATAAGCGCATTATTCTATCATTATCACAGGCGCTGTTAAATTTATTATTATTATTCTTTAAAAGATAAATCCATAGAAATGTCTTCTCTCAACAATACTTAAGATCCGTAATGCGATTACAGGCGATCGGGATGCTCGGAAGTCCGACGTTTTGGCTTTATTTTTCTACTTTTGGTTGTTCAAAAAAGAATAATAAGAGGGAGGAGTGGAGGAAGAGACGCGAAAACGCTGCATTCGAAAAGACCGGTTGTTACTCGAACGGGCCCCAATCTGTTCCGCGATTTACGGACGGGACCGCGAAACACTTTCATAGCTTTTTCATTCGTTTTTATTTATCTCATTTATTCATCTTTTCGAAAACAAGCGCATGCACAAGAACAATCCGGCCCCGTTTATCACATCGGAGGAAACCTTTCTGCATTGGTTATCGGATTAATCTCGCCTCAGAATATAATCTTCAAATAGCACCGGGCGATATCCATCGTCCGCCAATTTGATTTTAAGCTAGACCGGTTACGATTTATCTACTTTGTCACTGGCGTTTGTGACACAGTTCCGGTATAAAATCCCGACAATACCGAAGGACGAACGAGAGTAGGCAGGAAATTGCAATAATATTATTTTTGTCGAGACATTCGATATATATCGTTGGTGGCGGCAACGGTTCTCTTCCAGCATTCCATCCATACGGGCGTGACATTAACAATCAAATTAAATTTCGCAAATTAAGATCGCTAAGGGAAAGACACTTTTCTTAAGATCTAAAATTCAATTCAATCTGAACTGAAGCATTGACCGCCCCGAATGATTTCAGATCATAACATTCCAGAAATTTTGTATCTGACCGTGGAATAAACAGAAGTAGAAGGCTGCCAGGGCGCGGTTATGACAACCTGGGCGGAAGGAGGGAGGAACGGACGTAGGTTTGGCACGGCTCTTGTGTTATTCCCCGGTCCCGGTGTTTACCAATAAAAGTACCGTTTTGAGCGCGAGGAATTTACCGATCGAAATTTATGTTGTCTGCCGGGTCCTCCGTGAAAGTTTCAAGCGGCCGCTTGGGATTGAAAGACATGGTGGCGCTACTCCCCCGTGCAGGAACTCATAATGCACGTGTTATGATATTGCCGCTGTTAAACATGTAATAATAATGCCGCCCTTCCTCGACGGAAGGTTTTATTGCTTTCAAGGCGTTTACTAGGCAGGTTTTCTCGCAGCGAACGGGTAATAAACTCCTGTGTTCCTCGAGAATCGCGGGCTTTTTCATATTAGGCGAGGGAGGATGGAGGAGAATTAGAGGTTTTTCAATAGTTCCGGTGAAGGATTAGAAGCTTAAAAATGGGCAAAAGACTTCATTCCAATCTACAGTTCGGACCGAGAGTTATTAAACTCGGGTAACAAGAAATTTTTGAGAAGATATTCACGCCAGTATTTCAGAACATGTAAAATAACATTAATAGAAAGTATACGATTTACAACAGGAGACAATATTGGATTAATATTGCACTTTTTAAAAGTATCACCGTGGCCGTCGGAACTACCACCGCTAACATAAACAAATTGAATTCTAAACAGTGTACAGAAGTGGGAAATTCTAATTGAAGAAAAATCACAATTTGAAATTATAGGTAAATTCCGGCTTAGCTTCCCGGTTAAAGCACAGGGTTGGCCTCTCCCGTGTCCGATTAGACTTTGCAACTGATAAAGACATTGATTACAAACAACTCCCTTGAAATGTAAAATACGGACGAACTGTTTTTGTCGCATCCTTTCGTTATATAGGAAACGCACATCCAGGAGTATCCGGTCTTCAATCCGGACTGGAAGGACGATACTATGCCCATTAGATTGTGCGCAAGTTTGGCGCAATTTCAAATAAAATGATGGAGAAATTTAATTTTCCTGATTTCATAAATACACACCCCGAGTGTAGACGATACCCCGTAACTGTATACTTGAAAAATAGCAGACTAATATAGAATATTAAATACACCTTTATTACAAATATTCCCTATTCCTAAATGTTCGAGAATATTTTTTTAATTCTAATCACGAGTTTAAAAATTTGGGTGTTGACAACGATCTATTTAAGTTTCACTTACTCATTCTGCATATTTCCAGCCAATCCATTCTGGTTAGATATACTGCACAACTTTTAATAAATTAGAGTGCACTAAAGGAACTGCATTCAAGACGCTTCACCCTTCTGCACGGAATTTCGTGATTATCCTGAGATGCGCTTCGTATTTTTTATTCGCACTACACGTCGATAATAAAAATAGTATTATTGGCATCAGAAATTTGTTATATTTCATCGACAGTTGATTGTTAGTATTAATTTCGTCTTTTTATACTAGGAAGTTCGGGAATCTCGGAAAGATCGCTTCGAAGTGTACGGGGCTGCAAGAGATTCCGTAAGTTTACTCAAGATTTCCATAATTACGGCTTGTCTCCGACAATTTCAAGTTTCCAAGAGAGGTCCAACTATAATACTCAAATTATCAAACTGGTATCATAAGCGAACTGTTTCACTCCCGTCAGAATAAAAGTTGCGTTTCATCAAGTTAGTTACATATTTTTGCGTTCCCTCCGGTAATTTGAACGAAGGCAGATCGTAAGTAATACACTTAAAGATATTCCCGAAAATTACGATGTATTGATAAATCCAATCAGAAATTACCGGATAAAATAAAGCCTGAAGTTATCCGAATTGAAGAACGTAATATTTTCGCCTTTTTTTCAGAAATTCAAACTAAGTGAGACAACTTTTCTAACACAGTGTCATCAAAGTGCGTTCGCTAATTAAAATCACATATATCAACCAAATAATTATATAATATTTTCCGATCAATTTAAGTCTGAATAAACACTTTGGGTCAAACGTTACTTTAAATTTTAGCGAGATAAAGATTCGAAATTTATGGGCAATCGCCGTAGAAAATTTTCAGGTTTCAATTAAAATTCTGAATTCGCTGGATATTCTCGCGTCCCGGGTAATTCGAACGGGTATATACATTTAAAATAAAAAAATCCACCGTAATTCCAAATAATCTAAGAATCATATAGGAGAATAATTAGAGAGAATTTTTACCAATAATCAATAATCCGGAATCTTTCTCGGGGTGACGCGTAATAATCTTTACATTTTACAATTCCATTAAGTAATGAACTATATCGGAATGATAATTCGACCGCGTTATATTCTGACGAACAATTGCCCATATCCGATAGATTTCCGCAAAGGTCCCCGTATACCGAGAAGCGTTTTTATATCGGCCGCATTTATTCGGAAATTCGTAAAATACATTTTCGTGATATTTATAATTAAGTATTTTAAATTACCGAAAATCGATCACCGGTTTTAGAACTATGGAACGAAACTACGGGCGCTAGGCACGCGTTGAAATCGTTCGAGGAATAAAACGAAATTCGGGGGGTTGAAGTAGAGACGAATAATTTGGCTGTGCACGCCAGATATTTAAACCGCACAGATCTGGCAGAGACGCTACTGAGGACGCAGAAAAGACGAAAAGCCATTCCACGGTTAACCGAAATTAATAAGATTTTCGATTCGGAGCCGAACGCCGGACTCCGGAACTATTTCGGATTTATGCGTCGCGGGCCCAAGGAAACTTCTACGCCCGTTAAGCTTATTGAGGACTGTTCAATGACAATATTTGGCACTAAAATTGGAAATATTTGCCAATTTTCCTCATATTTTGGCACAACAGAGCAACTGGCACTGGCGTCCGTTTGATAATGAAATTGTTCGTTTGTTCAACACAGCATTCCCTTCCGCGATAAAACAGGTGGGTCAATGATATTCCCCCTAAAAAAAACTCCTGTAAACAAACAGGCCAAACAGGAATTTAATTTGTCTGATAGATTATTTGGACATTTTAGAACAGTTTCGTATGCAAAATAGTGTCTTCGAACTAAGGAAGCATTTTTTGGGGGGTATTTTAATAATGTCACCTTCAATATAAATATTTTTTAAATTTTCGAAACGGATTCTGGATAAATTTTATTTGCAGGGAATTACAACGGGTTTTTCTTACAACTGACAATTGGATCTACGAAAGACTACTATTCAGGAAATCTCCATTCCGGGAAAGCAGATTTTCAACAACATCAAGTAATATGAAAGGCAGAAAAATCGAGCGTTATTCTTTGATATTTCTCCCATTGAAATCCTTCGCCGGTAAGATAAGATTCGGCCTGATTGCCAAGGAGCAGGCAAGAAATCTCGAAATCAGAGTTTCCCCGTTAAATTACATCGAAAATTATATATGATGCTTCGAGATAAATAATGCCTCGTGTTTATAATTCGATATTAATTTTCATTTGAATTAAGAAATAATTTAATGATCGATTTTATGATTTAATAACTCTTCTATTCGGTATTTTCTCGGTAACTTTAACGGTCCCGGCTCGTTTAAAAAATGACGCCGCGAACAAATTCCACAACATTTTATCGCGGTTTTGCGATCATGAAAAATGCTCGGCGGTACCTGCCCCGTATAAGGGCAGAAATAAGACATATCTACCGTGAATAGAGTACCGGCGTTCTTCCGCCACTGTTCGCCGCAGTAACACACAATAACTAACATCTCTTGATCTTCGTCAGAACGCGATAACGTCCTTCACCAAGCGTTGTTTTCTTTATTCATAGTCATCAAAATACAAGGGGTCAAAATCAAAACCCAAATCAAATTGGGTTGCTCTTATCCACGAATTTAATAAACCGTCCGATATTTTCGCGATAATTGTAATTGTTAAATTTAGATTATTCTTTGGTTAGCTTTATTAATCCGGAAGCGAGACCTCACCGATGGAAATCTCCCGGAAAAGCGGTCTCGCCCGCGGTTTATTTCAATCTGTAATCCGAATATACTGTATATATATTTTTTACGCTCAATCTTTTCGCAACATAAGGAGCGAATGCATGTGCTCTTTGCGGTTTACACGGTTGGGAGACAGAGCAGTCTGGAAATTCCAGGTACAATCGGTGAAAAGTCAAGGAGTTAAATTTCGGTTGGCTATGAAACATAATCAGGGCCATATAAATTAGGCAGCCTGTCTCATTCAATTTATTCCGGATGGATGCCCCCCCCAAAAAATAACCCATTTTTTATAACTTTACCTGTACCAAAATTTAATTTCAAAACTAATATCGTTTCCATGAACTTGTAATTTCAAACTAAAGGAATTCGTATTTTCAAGTTAGAAACGAAATTGTAAATTTTATCAGGAGCCGAAATGCAATCGCGACAACCCGCAACAAATCAACGAAATCAAATCCACTAACGAAAATTCCGGCGAAAACACAATTTATTAATTTCAAAGCGCGATCGTTCATCGTCGGATCTACGAACGTCCAAAAGGATTGAATGAACGGGATTTTGAGCATCGCTATTTATAAAAATTGCACGCATTCATATTTCATCGAAATAAAGTTTTAATCAAACCTGTTTCGACGCGGGTTCGAATAAATTTGAGATTTAGACGGGTGTGAAGTAGTATAGTGCTGAATCTTTATCTTCATAACAATACAGTACACTGCAACCGAGTGATAAGCCGTCGAACGGCCGCCGACAGCGTTTAAGTCTTCCGTCCCCTACTTTCAAAATATTTTCCGAATTCATTATTTTTCTTCCACGAATCGTATTTAAAAAGGACCGACGTTTAATTTGAACAAACATTACGGTATCGGTCGTACGCGTTACAAGAGCGTTCGCTTTCGCAAACTCCGACCGAGAATCCTCCCTTCGTGCGCGAAATTATATTTTCGGTTCGGAATTTAATACGACGTTACGTTCGTTAACGAAACAATTTTTAAATCTACCGAGAGTAAAAATGGGGCAAACATCAATTCTCGACTCCCGTCGTACGTTTCGTCCGTCCCGGATTTCGGGACTCGTGGAATTTATCCGGAACCGTTAACGGACATTTTTGAAAATAAAAACGGACGATCGTCCACGCGTTCGATGGCCGAATGCGTAGGCGTCTTCCACGCGCGTGGATAAGGCGCGTCGACTAAAATTCCAAAAAATACGCGCGTTACTTCGGAAGCGTTTATAACCCGCCCAAACGCGGTCGGCATCTTTCGGCATCCGATAAGACGCTCGGGCTAAATCCGGACATTCGTCAGTCAAACATTGGCGGTGACTCGTTCGGTCGTATCTCGACGAAACGGAATAACCGTCCGATGTCTGTTTTGGGGGATACCCGAAGGGAGGTTTCTCGGGGTTGATAGCGGAGGTACGAGCGACGATAAAAGAGAGTGATACGAGCAGCGGGCGGTGCGGGGAGGAGGAGCGGGAGAGAGGAGCGCTTGGGGGTGAGAGCTCCTACCATCCCGACGAAACAGAGATTTCGAGGTAGCGGAGCTCGAGTGGCATTCTATAATATTGTTTACGCCACTGGGGGTCCGGGAGACTTGAACGGCCGCGTAAGCGGGAGCCCGGTCTCCCGTCACGCCCCCGCCGCCCCGCGACGTCGCGACAGCCACCCCCCCAGGGAACCGCGGACGTTACTTACGTGTTGTACGTTGTTGTAAGTGTTAACCTTATGTGGGGTAGGGCCAAGGGGCTGATAGTTGGGCGGGGGGTAGGTGCCGTGCTGGTACATGTCTGTCACATAGCACTCACACACTCACACGCACTACGTGTCCGTCACCGCCACCTAGCACAACACTACTACTCTCCGCGGGGCTCACTTTTTTATCCTCTCCTCGCTGGCCGGCGAGGAAAAGGAAAAAATCGATGGCGGGGCCCCGCCTCCGGCCGGCGCCGCTCCGCCCAATCGACGGCCGCCACGCCCTCTCGCGCAAATATATAAAACGCGGATGCCTACCGATCGCGCCGGATATCGCGCGGCCCGTCGATAACGGCCCCCACCCCCGCCCACACCCACACCCCCCGACCCGCCCGCACTTTTTAAACCCCGCTCGGGGACGCGCCTCACTCGCTCGCCGCCCGGACGGCCGAGAGGGGGCGTCCCGGCCGCCCCCGACCGGCACACCTTAAAGAATAACAAACCTGCTTTATATAGGCAATGTCGGCATGCATGGTCTGTCTACTCGCTACGGGGGAGATCGGACAAGAGACATCTAGATAGAGACCTGTCCGGAAGCCGGAGCCTGGAGATAAGTAGAGATCTCGGGTTCCACCATACAACTGCGCAAACCGTCCGGTATGAACATGTCGGAGCGGAGCGATGCGGACGGCGCCGTGTGCCGGCCACGACTGTCCCCGCTCCGCCTCCCGCTCTCGCTCCGGTCCCCGCACGCGCACCGAAATTTCCCTCTCCGCTCCCGTTTTCCCCGCGTCCCCCGCTCCGCAAACCCCGCGGCCGGCCCCGTCCGGCCGACGTTCCGCCCGCCTCGGGAGTCGCTCTCCGGACGCGACCCCGTCGGAAAACCCGCGACGCCCCCACCGATGATATAGGGGTGGCGGCGAGCGACGGGCCGCCCGGGTGGAGGGGGCGGGGGGGCGTGCCGCCGAGGAGGGCGCAGGCCGCTACCTGGCCAATCCCTCACCTGGGCGGCCCCCGCACCCGCGCCCGCCACGGCCCACCGCCCCACCGGCGGCGCCATTTTGGAACGATCGCGTATCCGTCCGATCGGACGCGACGCCCCGGCCCCGATAGCATAGCGCGTTATTCGGAAAGGGGGCCCGGCGTCGGGGAGGATATTAAAAATAAATACGAGATCCGAGGCGGATAGGCCCGCCCACGCGGCCGGCTTAATTATAAACCGGGAGAGCGGACCCGCTCCGGCTCCCCTTTCCGGATCGCTCCGCCGCCGCCCCCGATCTACCCGGATTCACAGTCCCTTTCCATAACGCCTATCCGGCCCGCGGGTCGCCTTTCCGGGACTCGGTAAAACAATTTAGCGGAACTCGGATACCGGTCGCCCCCACCCACGAACAGACGGGTACGGCCGGAGCGATCCCGAGACGCTTCGCTCGGATAACTTTCCCGAACTGCGATTAAAGACGACCGATAGATACGGGGTTAAACTCGGTCGAGTGAGATAGAGCGAGCCCGGCGTAGTCCGCTATTCGTCGGCAGGGAGTAGGGGCTCGATAAAACGTAGAAAATGGAAAATTCACTAACGACGTCAAACCGGACGGCGGCTATTCGGAAAGATAAAACGCCGCGACCGAGAATAGGATCGGTCCGAACGGTAATAATGATCGTAGTACCGGGTTCCGGAAGCGCGGACGACGGAGGGCTCCGTCCGGGAAGGAGATTCTCGGGGGTGGCGTAATAGGGGGTACTGGAGGCAGTGTGGCTACTTACCATCTGTCCTGGGCGAGGTCTCGGACGGCCGGCACATAGAGAGACGCGACACGGGACGCGGCGCACAGAGAAACTAGGAAATACGGAGAGTGTGCATGTTCCTTTGGCGGGGAGTCCGTGCGACTGCTAAGCTACCGGCCGAGAATAGATCAAGCCGCCAAGCCTCATGCCGTGAGAGCTCGAAGCCAAAATAAACTCCCGTCGCTCTCTACAACCCGTCCTTCTGATCGAGAACCTTCCTTGACGTCATACGCCCTATCTCGTCCCGGCTTCCGTTCCCTATTCCCGAGGGAGCTGGCCCGGGCACCGCCTCCTCTCTCTTGCCCCATCGCGTCCCTTTCCCGGGACCCGGCGATTTTCCCGTCGTTTTCGCCCGAATACCGCCGCTCGATTGGTTTTTCTCCCGCCTCCGATTCGGTAGGGACCCCCTTTCGTCGGCGACTCGAACCCCATTACCCCATTACGTCGGATCTACCGGTCCGGGAAGCCGGTGAAGCGATCCCGCCGATCGAACCCTGGAACCGAGAGGGCCGGATGTCCCATCGGCCACCCCGTACGGAAAATGGGACCGCCGAAAACTATAATGTCGACCGATAGTTGTGTAGGGGGAGGGGGGGTTTCACGTAGGGACAGAAATAGCTTTAAAGGCCGTCGCCTCTCGGCACTTCAGTCTATTCCTAGACCCCCCTCCTCCCCAGGAGTCGAATGCCGGACCGGTCTAGGGACGAGTGACGGTCCGAGCCGGAAGTCTGCGAGAGCCCCGAAGACGGGGGTCGATATGGGCCGATTAGATTTCCGACGAAACGCGGCGATGAGATCGGCAAATATCGGATTAGTTCCACACGACTTATCTTAAATTCGCCCTTATTATATTCGTGGGCTTAAGATCTTCGAATTGTATTGTACGTGAGGCGTAGACAAATTAATATAATTCAGTTTATACCGGTTTTATATCCTAATGATTGATTACGGTATAAATACCGTGTAATTACGCAAGGCAAAGCGCGGGCGTATTAGTTATTGGGTAGTGGGAGCTCGGAATTCCGGATAAGACAGATTGCATCTCAATTTTTCTAAATCTCTATTGATGACACCAGAGTTAAAAGTTGCGTGAAACTCATGGGAAAGATGTTTCTTCCTAAAATATATTTCCGTAACAAAATAACTCGTTACAAATGCTTTCGTGCATTTATTGGTATTCTCGATTAAGGGCAAGTTTCTTACTTAGATTTGATTTATTTTAAATCGGATATGCCTATTAAGAATTAATTTCGTACTTTATATAACCCCGATGATCCTGTATTACACGTTTCACTCTGACCTCAATACGTACATTATATTATCATATTATATATCCATATGTAATTAAAAAATTCGACTGACCGCGGTGTTTCATTTGACTTTTTAAATACTTTCTTGAGTCGCGTACTACACTTGTATGCTGCTCTCTCGAGCCGCCACTTGGCAATACGTCTCAGGCAATCTTCAAAGACATCAGTTGATGTGAATGAATCTGTGATAGGTGAAAGGTCTAAATCACGAACCACACGCTAAATATTTATAAAGCACTTTGTAATCCCGGCATGTCTTTAAATTCAAAGCAGTACAGTTTTTATACTGGCATTAATTTTTCCGAACTATTCGTCGATGCTTAGCAACTAAAGTATTATTAATTTTTACTCACACACACACACACACACACACACACACACACGCACACACGTTTATATATTTATTTATTATATATAAATTGACATAATTAGGTGTTCAAACGTTGATATTTTATTATTATAAAATGTTTAATAAAACCCAGTAAACTAAAATGTCTAATTCAAGCTTGAAGCAAATAATCGCTGTTACATTAGTAAAGATGTTGACAGGATTTTTCATAATCAGTAGTCTTTACGATGCTACAAAGAACAGAAGGGGTCATCTTAAAATCGATATCTTTTGAGGGCTTGCAGCATGATTTTACATTTGGTCGGGAGGAAAACTCCATTTAGAAACTAGTCAATTAGGGGGTGGGATTACTTTTCGAAAACGCTTTGAACAACATTTATAACGAAACTATAACATTAGATCTAATCGAAGATGAATTGTTGTCCGAATTACACGAAAATAAAATTTGAATAACTTTTTAAGAAGCACCTGTACGAGATCGTCAGGAAGACAAAGGGGTTGACGTCAAGATTTAATTCGATCAATTGTTGAAAATTCAAAATAAACCGTGAGTGTAATTATGTAGGCAGTGGTATATTTTTAATGTGTTCTATTAACAGTTGTTTTATCACAGTAAACTTGTGCATCATTGAACGACTGTTGTTACAGTCTGATTTCTGGGCTCGGTAAGCGCTAGACATCTGGCGGCAAAGTGTTATACAGTTCCGTGACCCCCACCCCATACACACAAACAAGCCGCGGGCTTTTTGCATTTCTTTCAAACCCATTCTATTCCTTACTGATAACTAACTAAAATCATTTTTATGAAATTTTTTAATATTCCTCAGTTTTCCTGCCACTACGTTTATTTTTGATATCCGAATGTTAGGTACGAACATCAGAATCTCTATATTCATGCGTTTCAATTAAATATTCGTAATCGTATCTTCTACGTATACTATATATCATCATGAAGAGAAAATTACAGAATTAAGTATTTATGAATACCACAATAATGTAGGTCAATAACCGCATATTCCATATAGATGTTATTAATTGTTGACATTGCCACGAGAGAACCTCTGCGAGTTTTATTAATTGTATATCGAGTAATCGGGAAAATTTCAATACTAAGAGGTCTCGAGGACGCTACAAATGCTACTTAGATTACTGGGTAATAGATCTAAACTATGTTTAAACAATGAATAATTACTGTATAATACTATACTGAAACCAATCTGGAATTCAACATGTGCAGTTCTGCGTATATTAATGAAATTCAAAGCTTACAGTCGACAATATTAAGGAAAATAACAGACGCGCTCCCTAGAATGTCTCCAACCTTACTCTACATACAGGTGTTAAAGTGGTACGAACCTATTTCAATAAACCGAAAGTTATGGCACTTTTGACGTGTATTTGGACTATAGACCGAGAAGATCAACGAGTGAATTAGGCTGAAGAGTGAGACGGAAATGGACCGGGACGTTGTAAATTCTTCAACTGTCGGTTGAACGGTGAGATCGTGTCGAACGGTGCGATTTGAAATATACCGGCGATGGGGGAGGCATTAACGGATATTTTAAAGAAAATTATTATTTTAAATGAAGGAGCTACGCATTTGTTTCCGCGCTGACGGGAAATTTAATTTTCGAAATTAAAATATCTCGTTATAAACAAAGAAATGCGTACATTTGTTTACTCTGGCCGATGGGGAGGTGAAAAGAGGTCGCGAGCACGGGCCTGCCTTATTTGGTCGTCGCGCGTTGAGACGTTCTTGACATAATTCGTCGAGTGGAGCACAGCGCAAACGGCATTGGGACAAGTCCCCGGCGAAAACTGTGAAATTAAGCTCATCGTCGAGCATAGGATGTATACTAAAATCAGACGGACTCCGCAAGAGAATTTGAAAGTCCACTTCGTCATTAACACCCCTCAATTGGTTCTATAATCGCTTCACACATTCCGTTTCCTCTGGGCTAGACCAGTTTCGTCGTGTTGGTAAATCATCTTTCGACGCACAACTTTTGCCTCGTATTTCCTGTCTTTTTTTTATATTGAAATCGAATCTATTTAAAATTCCGCAATTATTAAACATGAACACTTCTTCGACTAGAGTTAAAACGATTTTGTAAGCATTGCGAAAAATCTATCCGGATATGTTGCTCCCCAAAATTCCGAGTAGGAGAATTTTCCACCCGGGACATGAGTGGTTGGAGGCGCCTAGAGCGGCGTCCGGGGCGGGCACCGAAGTGCGGTCGGCCGATTTTTGAGTAAAAAAAAGAACGGTCTGCCTCCGAGTGTATCGGAAAGTCCGCTGAACGATCGGGAATTCAAATTCAAGCCCGGTCGCCGGCACCGTTCACTTTTGAGCCGGTTCCAAACATCTTTTCGTGGCAGTCCCTGGAAACATCAAACAATCCCTACACGTCCCTACTTCGACCATTCTCCGGGGGGCATTATTAACCCCGGCCGAGCCGCCTCCTGAATTCCTGATGGCCGGCAAAATTACAATTAAATTATAAAACTGTTAACAGCTGGACGGGCGCGCGAAACGGCCATACGCCACCCGCCCCCACCCCCTTTAGAATATCCACTGATGGCAGATTTGAGATTCCGATGCGAGAAGCTGACTCTCCGGTAATACGTTAATTAATAAGAGATTCGAATTTCCGCCAGAAATCGAGACCGAAGAACACGGGAAGGCGAAAAATCATCGTACGATTGAGAATTTAACCAATTCAAATTGAAAAATTGAAAATTCGATATTTAAACATTAATTTAGTTTTTACGTTGTACTTATTGAAATTTAAAAAATTCGTGGACAACTCACGAAAGATCATCAATTCAATATAAGTGTCTTAAACTGAATTGGTTATAGATTCGTCAAAGACGAGAACAATAATTAATTTATTGATACCACAAAAATAGGTCAATACAGAAGTATTGCGACCAATGTTTGTTTGGGACTTGTCATGTAAAGCGTGGTTTCAATGGTAAATCCAACTGTCTTGGACTGTCTAATGCAGTTTACCCACGTAATCTTTGTTTTATGCGATTCTTCTAAATATTTAAAACACAGACGCTACACTTCAACAATGACGACACCAATTTATAACCGGTATCTCGATAGTAGAACATAAGTACGGACAAGCGAAACTTCGAACGGCCAACTCCGGGAGATCACTGTCTTAATCAATTATCTGAAAGCGATTGTTAAACCGAATCGTTTCTTGTTCCAATGACTAACGCAAGAATATTTATGATCTTTTCATCTTTCTCAATTGAAATCGCGGACATGATTATAATTTATATAGCCGTTTAATGAAGGTTAATGTAATTTTAGTCAGCCCATATAAGGCGGGACAAAAGCTGGTCAATTACTTAAACTGTATAATAATAAGATTATTTTTAGCCCTTTAATTCGGATTAAGTTTATTTACCTCGGTGGCATTATCAGCACTATAATTACATGGCACTATAATTCCTCGGCAGTCGTTTTTATATTGAAGTAGATCATGAGATTTAGAAAGCAAAATAACGCATTTTGCGTATTCCACTGGTCAACCACAATTGCAATTTCTGATCATGCGAGATCCACATTTGTACGTAGGCTAGAAAAGGCATTTTAGATTCTGCATTTTTTAATTACGTAATTAATAATTAATTTTTAATTATTAATTACGTAACGTATCGTGGCTGGCAATTAAATATCTCATTTCACATTTGTTTTAAGCAGATTAATTTGTTATTTTGAATTTTAAATTAGGCGATGGGACGATTCCGTCAGATAAAAGTGACGACACTACGAATTTAAAAAACAAATGGACCCGATAGAGTGACGGGACAAGTCGAGGAGTGCGTGGATGGAAAGGAGCACGTGCGTGAAGCGTGTCCCATCAACGCTTACCCTCTGTACAAATTCTATAAATACAGCTTTGCAGGAGATTACGATGATCGACACGTGGTTTGGGTGCTCGGAGGATTGGCTTCTGACCGGGGATACGTTTATCCGGGCTGGGATGGTTCCGGCTGTCTGCCATCGCCGCCAGTAGTAAAACCAAAAGGGAACCGCTACTTCGATCCTGCCTGTAAGAAGCAGGCAGTCGACTAGTTAGTCCATTAGCGTGAAATTACTTATTCCTTCAAATGTAAACAGCACATTAAGTTACTTATTCAGGCTCTCCTACAAACACGAAATTATTTAAGATCTAATACTCTTTTTAGACTTATAATACAAAACTAGTTTAAGCGGATTTTATATCAAGTGCTTGTCGGTCTATTGCAGGTGGCCATATTATTATTTCATTTACAAACAAAATAAAAACAGTATTAATACAAAAAAATGTTATACGCAATAATTATGGGACTTCGATTGTCCGTAGACAATTTAATAATTGGGCCGAGCTACTTTGGGATCCGATTAACAGGCGAAGTCCCAAACTTCGATCGATCACCGCTCTCGTCTCCAATAAGGCGTCCCTGCTCAAACGTTGGTATTCACAGCTGTTTCGAATGATCGAGGAAAAAAATCAAGCTGCCAAACGGAACCCCGACATGGTAAATCACAGTTTGGCCCGTTCAAGAATGAATCCATTTCCGTCGGTGGACTTTCGAACGCAAATCCGAATTGATCGAACTGAGCGGATCTCAAATTGATTCCAGACCACTCTATATAATTACCGACATTAGAGCGTCCGCAACCTTCGCATAAAACAGATTTCACACTTTCCCCCGTACGCTGACAACACGAAAACCGTAACCGAACATGTGCCAGAGAAAAAACTTTTGCCGCTATTTTATTGCAGATATAAATTTGCCCGCTTGATTAATAATTGTAGGATTTTGATTTCTACAGTGTGACGGAGTTTTCGTAGAATATTATTTTATAGCAATAACATATAATGTTATGTACACCAGTGTGTATATTAATATGCGTTATCCGGGCTTATGTAACGGTGAAGAGGTCGAAAAACAAAAATGGGTTTCTTTGAGATTATTCGGGAGTCCTGTATAAAAAAAAAGAAAAAACTACATATCGGGACTATTATTAAAGCCTTGCGGGAGATTTTTGACAATCGAACACGTGCGGGATCCTAACTCGCATTACGCATTACGACCGTCGTCAACTTTTTCGTACATTTTGCCGTTTTAACGTACCGCGATGAGCTTTTCGAACGTAGGCTCCATCGTATATTGCGTTTATAACGAACAACGGTGTACCAGTATAATGGCAATAAAAATAACAAACAAATTCTCAGACGCATTATCCCTGTACTCTTATAGGTGTACAAAAGTACTGAGATCCTCGCCTATTTAAATATTTAGTTTACAGTAGAGTAACCCTTGAGGTAACTGTTAGCACATTCTGTATATTTGGGGGAGTTTGAAGAAACCTAAGGAAATAAATGAATTATTGTCATCGGTCGATAATGCCCGAGATCCAATGTCTGTAATTATCTAACGAGCGGTAAATTTCGAAGGTATATACCGAAAATGTAATTTGGACACTGACACGAGAGGAAACCGTGTAATAGTTGTGTAAGTCGAGATCACGTAACTCGAATCCAGATCGTGATTGCGCCCGGTCCGAGGGCGCGCCCACAATTAAGACGATACCATCGGTGTCTATAAATATGTTAATAATTCCTTCCTTTTATTTTTTCGTCCGAGCGTCAGTTCTTTTTTACCGTATTTTAACGGCCTCCCCCCCCCCTCTTAAAACTGGTTATTAAGCGAGCGAAAATTGGGACCCGGGTTTGTGACTCTATCACACAGGCGTTTAATATATTCACGGCTACCAAAACATTCATCGGCTCTGTTATCTTAGGGGGGATATTTTTCTTCAGTAATAAATAATGCCATTACCGTATCGTACGATGAGAAAGTCTCGCGGTCGCCTTCCTAAATAATTGTTTCGAACATTTCAGACGGTTCTATATTGGGGGAAATTCGTAGGTCTGAAATCCAAACTGTTTAGCCAAGATGCAGAATCTGACAATCGTTATGCGTGCAACGAAATCACTCTAATATTATCTACCATTTGTATAACATTATTTGCAATGTATTGTATCTTGCGTAGATACGTACAAGTGCATAAACACTTGTATACAGTTATAAGCACAATAGTTACATATGACTAACTTCCGGTAGGATCGCGTAGTACAGTCGGAAGAACCTCGGTTAGAAGACAACAGGAAGCAGACAACACCCGACAGGGCCCTAAAGGAAAGGGCATAAACCCTTCCACTGGAGCTAGCTCAGGTTATTTCCAAACACAAGAAAAAGCCCGGAATAGCAGTGGGTCAACCCCTCCTTCCTTACTAATTATATTTCTGGTCGCAGAAAACGTCGCTTATTTATATCAAATTAATACACAATTTATAATTTTATAATAAATAATAATAATTTCGTTTATTGTTCTCACGTGTTAGAATCGTGCACGGAGGGGTCCCGCGCCCTAATGAACGATCCGCAATAGGAGTGGATTAGATTTTCCGATTGGGATGGGGGGCGAAGCGACCGGCCGTCGTAACGGTACCCCAGGAGTACGTGTCGATGATCAGAATCGCCTCCAATGATATATGTATATAAGGGGAGGGGGACATAAGGGCGGACGCCCCGGCCCCCTTATGACGCCTAAGGAAGGGCACTGAATTCTGCCGATGGAAGCGCAAACACCAAAACGTGGGGGAGAGCACTGCCATGCAAAAACGTCTCTCCACCCCCCTACCCCTAAACCGCCCTTCTAATTGCACTGTAAACACTGTCGTTCGCCCGCAAAATGATTTGTTTTCCCTTTCTTTGTAATGCCAGGAATGCGCTTAAAACCTTGAAAACGACTTCATACACGAGAAATGCGTATAAAATTGGCTATAGAAAATTATATATATTGCTTAAAATATGTAAAACAGTTATATATATATATATATATATATATATATATATATACATAATTATAAATTTTATAATATTTTTCGGGCCTCACTACATTTATACACACGAATATTAACAGCATAACCGAGTTAGAAACTAAATCTATCGAACTCAACATACTGTACACGAATATTTGGACTGAATTTACTTGTTTTCTGCACAATGTTTGAATAATAACCGGCAAAGTATAAATAACCCGTTCAAGTTAATGAACATTCATCCCTCTAATATTAAAAGTTGAATAGCTATATCTTTATTGAATACCAATTTGCGATTTAAGAGAATTCCAACCGACCGAATTTACGTTCAATCGCAAATTCACGAGTGGCCCGTATCGCTCCGATACGTTCCATAAAATTAGCCTGTACAGGATTTCTAAAATATCGATATAACGATTTATTGTATTAATAAAATTGCCATTGAGGAGCGGTTAATACTGAAGTGTGTTGTAGGCGGCGCGGTGACAGCGCGGTTCCGCCTCCAACCCCCTAGATGGCGACAGGCTACAGAACAATCCCAGTTCTTATTATTGCTGGCGACGAATTCACCCCCCCCCCCCCAAAGATATCCGTCGCTTTTCAAACTCGATTCCATCCGACTGATAACCTTTGAAGGCCCTCCGGCCCCTCCGAATGGGCCCTTTATTCCCCGTGATCCTTTTTTCTGGGGGCAATTCAAAACCGCGTTCCAGGATCAAAAAAAAAAATCACTTCGTAAAATGGGTTTGGGAGGGATCCGTGCGGATGTCCGAATTTCTTAGTCTTATCCGTACAATCCGCGTAATAAATATTTGTAGACACAAGTTCCAACCAATTAAGGAAAACATGATTTTCACGTATATAACATTCCCTTATTCATATTTTGGCGGATCCTTCAAGGATTTTATTTCAATTACGTAAGTGTTGTAGGTAAAATTTTGAAGTAACAAATAATTGTCAGAAAGGGAGGGGTGGGAATAACTAACGACTTTGAGGGCATATGCTCGAAATTTCTTGAAATGGCTCTCCACGACTTCTCACATATGGAGAAAGACATTTTCGGTACCTTCGGCTTCTTTTTTTCCACCGTACTATCGTGAATCTCAAATGCTTCTGAAGTTTTGCATAGTTAAAAAAAGGCGCACCAATCAAAACGTATTATACCGCATATTATGAAGCGATTGTATGAAAAATTTGTCGTGCATTAGTTGTAACCTAATTTCTCAATACCATAGATTTGTTGTTCTGTCTCCTCTCGCTTGTTTGGTCGTTTGCTAGACCGGTTTCGGCTGCTCGCCATCTTCAGTAGCGGTGTTAGTCACTTTTGGCACTTTGGATGTTTTTCGGGCATCCTCACTGCACTGTCACTTGTACTATGGTGGTTGTCTGTTTGTCGTGTATATATATGTGTGTCTTGTTATTGTGTTGTTGGGTGTTTTTAGGTCCTGTAACCTAATTTCTCAATTTCACTAAACAAGTTTCCTGTATTTAAACATTGTATCGATGTTTTCACCCATTTATTACGTTTGAACGTGTATCTAATGTGTATTCAATGGCCGCAAGACTTGGGTTTAGTCCTTCGCGACGAGATTCCCGCGTGTTGCGTCCGCATTCAAAACGATTCAAACTCTCGTATACTGTACCTTGCAATTAATAATTACCGGCAACTCAGCCCCCACTGACCACGGTACACTGTGTTCCGAACCCCAACCCCCTCAAAAACAAACCTCTTAAGACATGCCTGAATTTCCGTCACCATCTCGTAGTTTCGGAGAGTGAACTTAATTGTGGGGTCTCTCTCTCGAGCGGGGAGCTTAACCGATTATTTGGCAGAGTCCGAAAGTCCGTAAAAAAGTCGGGTGGAGGGGAGGGGGGGGGTCGTCGCGTCCCGAGAATCGGGCCGCACGAGAATCCGTCTGCGGGTCGTATTTTCATTTAATTTATATTCCGGGTATCAGTAATTCATGGTGTCTGGCCGGGTTCCAGGCCCGGCGATATTAGAGACCATGTTCAATAAGCTCAACAGCTATATACACACTGGGGGATGACGAAATCCGGGTGCTGTTGGGGTTGGGGGGGGGGGTGAGTAAAGCTACATACTTCCTTTTGCTCGGTCGAGCAGAAACTCTTCAGTTTCGATCCTCCGTATAAATTACGGATTCGTTCGGGCCCCGAACTCCTTTACGGTACGCCGGGTCTTAAAACTCCGAGTAAATTTTAACGCCTCGTGTGTATTAAAATACACGAAATATCGGTACTAGAGGCTAGGCAAATAAATACATCCCCTAGTCGCTAGAAATCCGTATAACCTAAATATTATCTTTCTCCGAATTCCACCTCCCGACACCGTAGCTTGGGTAGGATTTTTTCGTGAAAACCCAAAATGTACATAGATATGCCGC
The DNA here is from genome assembly GCA_019843655.1 of Lethocerus indicus. Taxonomy (NCBI): domain Eukaryota; kingdom Metazoa; phylum Arthropoda; class Insecta; order Hemiptera; family Belostomatidae; genus Lethocerus; species Lethocerus indicus. Next base: position 41,412,745 of record JACDQD010000001.1, read on the forward strand.
AAAGCATAATTCTAACGTGAAAGATACAAGTGGTATTAAAAGGCGATCGCTTATTGCAGTGAAATGAGGATCGCCCCCAGTTCCATTCCGATTTACGGTCTCGAAGGTGGGAACTTGAGAGCCCCCAACGTCGATTCGAGTGTACGACGCTCTTCACATATAACCTGGAGCTTAACTTAACTCCCGTGTTAACAGGTTGCACGTCGATTCATAGCATAATTCTATATCTGTTTTCGTCTTTCTATAATTGAAATATTGTCGTGCTGCTTATCTCCTTTCAGTTCATTGACGTAATAGATCAATAATTCGGCGAATTATTAATTAGTAATTTTTATTCCTCGAGTAATAATTAGCGCAGGATTAAATCAATTGGGGCATTTACTAAGTGTGATTACAATTCAATTGAAGAGGGCAAAAAATGTGCCGCTTAATTATTGGCCCGATGAAGTTGGTGTATTTATATTATTGAGATTTGATGCCTGGTGTTAGGAAGCGATTGCTAGAAACCGCTCGAGTGTAACGGGCCCAGATGATGGGGGGGGCGGCGAATGAGTGGAGGGGGAAAAAGCGAAATAAAAATCCTCCGACATCCGAATAAATACATTTCTGGGCTCTGCCCAAAAATACGTCATTCGTTTGTCCCCGGCTCGAGTTATTACCCATTTAGAAGACTAGTAGTTTAGCGCTATTTACAAGCGTGGATCGCCCCTTTTTTGCTTTTTATTTTTCGCTTTTGTCGTCGGCGTTTCTGTTACCCCCCTTTCTTCGAAATTCGATCCTTCCTCGATCCCAGAAGGGAAGTGCGATCGTGGGGGGGGGGCGATTGCAAATGTTTATAAATGAAACACAATGCGATAATTGAAACTGAAGTTCCTACAATTAATTAGTTCCTGAGTTTTAAGAACGTTTTTCCCCGATTTAATTACTTCGGGAGTTCTGAATTATTTAAGATCGACTAGGGATAAATTCGAGTTTTCGAATTTGCCGGCCACTTCGGGATTTCCATTCCATCCTTCCTTATCCCGATCCTGCTCTCATTATAAATGTGAATCTCGCACATTTCATTGAGAGCGTGTTTTTAATTTCAAGTGGCTGTTCAGGAACGAACTATTCTAATACATCAATGAAAACATTGAACTTTTCGTGTATAATTCTATTATATGTGATAAAACAATGGAAAAATGCTCAAAACTCTATTTGAAGAAAACATACGGCGCTCGAGGCGTTGATAATTAATTTATTTTTTAATATTAATAGTTCATTCTATATTCCGGTTGGTATCGGTGTAAGTTTTGTTCTCAAAATATGTATGTTCGTACGCATTAAATCCTACTTATTATATAATTATATTATTTAGTGTTGTGGAGATCTTAGAACGAACGCAGATAGGCCTCGGGTCCCAGCGTTCTGGGCCTGGCACTGGGGCGCGAAGTTTATGGAAACGACACGACACTTTCCCTACAAGTGCAAAGGGAGCTGGAATAAGGAGCAATCGATCGAAGAGTATTAAAGTAAGAAAGAAAAAGTAATAACTACTCGATATTCGTGCACCGCGGATATTACGAGATTTAAAGCCTCGTCCAGGGCCAAAACGAGTCGTCAATCGATGGCAAATTTGAATCGACAATCCGTGTTAATCGAAAAATTAAACCCTACCCGCTACATTTTAACGTTTTATTTCTTTAAAAGAATCCAATCAATTTATCGAACCGCTTTCGTTCGCCTCTTACTTCCGTATTCGAGGAATAGCTATAGTTAACGCCCAACCTTGTGTTTTTGGCCGGACGATAAATTCCGATTTGGAATTCTCGTTCATTCATGAATTAGCGGCTTCCCGATATAAATCAGTTTCAATGAATATAATTCTAAAAATTATAGTAATTGCTTAAAAGAAAAATTAAAAAAATGTAGAGTAGCTCTTCGGATCGGGGAGTGTACCCACCCCACATTCTAGGCAGAACAGTTGCCGAATTCGGCGACTTCACGAAGGGAATTCGAAAGGTCGGAATCGCGCCCTTAACGGATTTCGAAACTGTAGGCTTCGGGTATTCAATTAAAAAATACCATTTCAAATCAAAGTGGAGACAGCCGGGGCCGAGAGGAAACGCGGCTCCGAAGGCTGGGATCGATCGGCGCTAATCGCGGCAAATTTATGGTTTTGTCGCCGGACATCTCGAAGCCGGGTAGGGCGCGGAATTAAGGCCTCCTAATCCAGCCAGTTGTAAATAAAACAAACCGAGAGAGCCGGAGAGAGTTTTAAAAAGCAATCAATGTAATTGCCCCCCATGTTCTCTCCCTATGCAAATCCGGCGAGTCTAACCTTCCCCCCTTACGGCAGTTACTCCGAGGAGCTTCCCCGATTAATTTGCTAATTGGAAATCTGCGGCCTCGACTTATAACCCGCCTCGGGATAAGTCCCGCCGGGGAACGCGAGAAGTCCCGATAAACCGTTCGCTGCAAATGCGTTTTAAACGATCCACCGCCATATGCGTTGTGGGGAAAAACCAGTTTTTCGGGCGAAGATATATTTCGCGCCCGCTTTTGCAGAATTGAAAATTATATACGCAACGCCCTGTGAAGTCGACAGAAACATTAGTTCCTACTGTAACGAACTCTCGACGCGTTTAGTTTCCCTCGCCACATTTTTTAAGAATCTAATATGTAAGAAAACTTAATGAACAAATAGTTTGACACACCCGTTGTAAACCATTCTCGCGGAGATTTAATGAAAATAAAGTATTCGTAAACTGGGGGTAAACAATTTATTTCCCTAAAGTTTCTGGTCGGATTGATCCAAGAGGAAAGGTGTGGCGTGGGCGTCAAAAAACGGTGGATCCAATGGATGCGAGCGGGATTAGTCGGGGACTCGGGTGTTATGGGTATCCGGGCGGTAAACTACAGAGGAGCGCCGAGGGCGGGATCTGAATTTCATCGCTCAGTTCCGAAGGAACACTCGGCGTACTCCGAGTCTCTCGTGTAAACAAAAGGCTATAAATTAGGAAAGCCGGGACCGAGCGAAGTGCGGAGGAGCCTTGGGACGATTAAAAATAGCATTCATCTAGATTATCTCATCGGGGATTAATTAAGCATACGAGCGGTTAGTCCACTCGCTTTAAATTTATCAGTCGGCTATACTCGTGAGATTTATAAGAGCGAGGGGGGCGCTATTCACCTGTCGGGGATGACGCCTCCTCTTCGACTCGGTAGCCCCGTATCTAAGCGTATAAGCCGCCCCCATGAATATTAAGGACCCGAGTCCAAAAGGATAGGCGTGCGAAAATCATACTCGGAGTAACGGAAAGCTGTATTTTCTGGATTTAAATGACGCGTTTAAGTACCTAGTCTCGGTAGGAGGTTGCAACTTTTCTCTTAATTTCGTAAAATATATTTTTTCTTTTAAATATCCAAGAGTAAGAGACCTGTGAATAATCTTCTCTAAATTATTGACGCCGGCTTTCTTGTGCCTTGTTGATTTTATTAGCATTTGGGAGGGATTCGATTAGGACACACTCTTGAAATTTGTTTTCACTTCGCTCTTCTCATTAGTGACCACTGGGGGGAATCGCGGTTTGATGTTGAAAAACATTCTAGCGCCAAAATCCGACAGAAAAACGGGCCCAAATGTTATATCGTTATTGCCGCGAATAAAGCCGTCGGATCGGTGAATGTTAAACTCGTTCGGGATGTTAATTTTTCGGGCGAAGGAATAAAACTAAGATGGAGCCGGGGTGCGACAGGGGCCAGAGGTGGAACCACTCGTGCGGTGAGACTGGACATGTTTATGTTTAGGGGATGAAATATGTTGGAGCGGAAATGTCCGTGTTCCGGCCGGCACATCCGGAACCGCCCCCTTCTCTCCCGCCCCACCGATCCCGCCCCCGGATAACCGACTTCGCTCTTTCGTCTCGCATCTTGTGTTCGCTATTCACAAAACAAATAGTTTTACCCCATTTGTTTATAATTATATAAATAAATATATGCGCGGATGTATAATTTTTGTGGAAACCATTTCATACCAACGATAACGTGACTAAATAAAATTAGTAATATATCGCGAATCGTAATAACTTTTAATAAATTTAAGGATATTTTGATCAATTTTCAGAGACAGATGACATTAACAAAATATTACAAATTAGTCCGACTATAGGTACTGTATATTCGGGTTGGGACAGTTTAGGTATAAGAGCGGCTAGGTGTTGCGCTCTCTTCGGACGAGCCAGGAGGGGGGCCGTGGACTTTGAAATAGGACAGGAATGATGAAAGAAGATCTGACGAAAAAAAACAATGATCGCCAGATGTGCCCTGGGTGGGGCCCTGTGCGAGGGTCCCCGCACACGCTACTCAAAAACACAAACCTAAACCAGTTGTGGGCCCGGTTTATTTTTTGAAACCATAAATATCAAAAATACAATCCCGGCTAAGGCGATATAATTCACTTGTTTCGTGCCGGAGTGGGGGAAGTAACGGGGGAATAAAAAGAAATTTCCGGCGTAACCGGTATTAAATACGAAATGACGTTCATAAACGTTTCGAAAAAAGCATTTCCGATGCGAATACCTGTATTCTATAATAAAGTAACCAGTTCGCGTTGTTAAGAATGGGGCGTATTTTGAAAGCGGTGTACAAGATTAAGGTCATAAGTATAACTAAAACAATTATTATAAATAAACGACAGTGGTTATATTTACTTTTTGTTTTTATTTAAAATCGCGACTACAATGTTTTGTATTTATAACAATTTTTCACGTAGCAAGGGATTTTCAGGAAGGTGACGAAGGAGAGCTGATGAATTTAAGGCTCGGAGTGATGGGATAGTTTAGAACGGAAGCATTTATATGCGGAAGCCGCTAGTTCGTGGGAGAACAGGACTTTCATATCGGAATCGATTGTGCGCTCAGATACATATGCACATAGATCGCGAACGAACTATATTACGAAGAATTAAATTAAGTTGCGATTAAAATTATTTATATTTAGTGGCAGTGCGAATTGCTAACACAAATGTACTTTTGACGGAGAAAACACCCACTGATTGTACTTCAGCTCCAGCCTTTAACTAGATAGTGAAGAAATCACGTGGCCATTTCCTCTTAAGGAGTAATAAAATAATAAACTTTCTTGGATGGTGAAATTGACAAAATTAAAAAGAATATATATATATATATATATATATATATATATATATATATATATATATATTCCTTTTTATTTTTGAATAAATGTAGCGAAAACTCGGAACGAATAGATTCCCTCCCCCCTCGAAGTTTAATCGTCCTCCGATCGTCCCAATCGTCGTCCTCGGGCGAGGAGGGCGTAACGTCGTCCGTCATGTGCATAAAGTATTGCCGGCCAGATTATAAAAGATGATTGTATTGGGCAGAAAAGGAGATACCCCGAGGGGGTAGGGCCTCGAACAGAGGGAAAAAGTCGTGAAGAAAAGAAGATTGGGAGGGGGGAGCGGCGGGCTTATTGTGAGCGGCAAAGGCGAAGGCTGCTATAAATGGAGTAGAAATTATAGGAATTAATCGAGCCAGCCTAATCCCCGCAAGTTATAAATCAAATTTCTACTAAGCTACTTGCGTAAACCGATAATCGAATCCGAATAATGCAGCGAGAAGTCGGTTTGAGATTTGTTAAAAATACTTCCGTTTATATTTCCCAATAGAATTTGAAATATAAAAACTGGAATATTAAGTAGAAAACGCTTGATTTAACAAATAATGTTCGGAAACTCCTACTTTCCATTTTAGGTCAAGACGAATAATATTTTAAATTATGTTCAATGATTATCGGATTTGATAACACAATTGCTCGAGATTTTCAAGAAGGTGATCTGAGGAGAGCAGTAGACAGAAAGGAGCGATGGGATAGTTTTTAATGGAAGGATTCATATAGGAAAGCCGCTAATTCATGAATGAAATGGACTTTCAAATCTGAATAAACCGTGCAGTCAGAAACATGAAGAGGGGTGTTAACAATTTGACGAAGCATAATAGATTGAATTTTGTAGGCGTTAGACGGCTCGGTCGGTAGCAACAGCTCAATTCCGTAAGCCCAGCTGTTATATTTAAAACTTCGATATAACTACGATTTTTAAAATATAGTTGTGAAACAAGAATTTGTTCCGTAGATTTCGTTCTCGCCAGCGAGAGGAGACAGAAACACACGAAATCTAGGATATTCCAACCCCTCGCAAACTACAAAACAGGTATTCTAAAATCATTTGTTCGTAAGTACTAGCTGTTGTCGAAAAATTCTGAAAATAGAGAAATATATTTAAGACAGATTTTTCTCAACACATTCCAAATAACGACCCCACCCCCGTTAATTAACTTTCTACATACAACTATATATTCGCTGAATATGTTTTATATCGTAATTGCCAATATTTGTATATTATAACTGGCACTAACATAAAATTTGGAATACTTGTTTTTCCCACGTCCAGAAGAATCGTCGGGAAATATTTGAGGAGGCTATGGCTGTTAGTAGTGACCTGGTGTTGAGAGAGGTGAGTTGTTTGGATTTCCGCATTTAGAAGGGGGAACCTCCTGTGTTTTGTGGCCTCGTTTCCATTCTCTGGAGCTTCCCAAACAATCTCAAATTCCCTAGCCGTCCAGCATTTATAATCCGAGCTGGGTCGCGACCCACGGGATTGTCTTACTGTAAAAAATAAAAAACTGTAACCACTGTTGAAATCATGCATGGACTATGTGAAAAAAACCGTACACAGACTGCAGTCAACGCGACATAAACGCTACGAATTGCACGATTTGTATCCTTTAAAGTGGGCGCATAACAGCTAACACCTACTTGCGCTCTGAATAAATATAAATAACGAAAAAAAATACGAAGAGTTTTACATTAAAAGAAGATATGGTTTGTGTACCTAATAATTATGATAGAAAATAAACGTTAATTCAATTGATGGCAATTGATTTTGAAATTGAATAACAGAGACGATCTCTGAAACTCAGGTCCACGAGTCGGGCAAACCGTCGATCGCGAGCTCGCAGGAATTGAATTATCTTTATATAATATTACTTGAAAATTAAAACCTACATTTTAAAGATTTTTCCTCCTCAAATGAATCCAATAAATTTATCAAACAAATTTCGCTCTGACTTCGGTGTTCGACCGCAGCAACGAAAATTTCACTTTCCATCCAATTGGACCGGAGCATTGCACATTGTATCTCTGAAATAGAATAAACTGTTGTTTTTTTAAACCGTCTGTACGTTGCTAGTCTGTGGTTCGGCTGAAACAACTGTTAAATAAAATCGCTTACGTATACATTTTTCTGATCGCTGATAGATTTCGGTTTACACGGCGCAAATGGGGAAAGCAGCGGCAGGGGGGGGGGGGAATAAATATTTCAGTAAAAACTTCCCGGCGATTTATGCCCTAGGGCGGCGATTATGGGGACGATTTCCGCCTCTATATAGACCGCCGAACGGGGTTTTAATGGACGCGCCGGGGAGGTGATAAACACGGCCGCGCGGACGCTCGGGATGAGCGGAATCCGAAACAATTTTTTTGCGCCATTGATCAAGTGGCGGTAAATCAACGGACCCCAGAATCGCGACCACCGTTTAAGGGCGTGTAACCGGATGATGGATTGAATTGAAACCGTGTCGCCGTCGCCGACCCGTACACACGACCGATGAATAATACGCGGTCCCGGCCAGAGGTGAAGCTGATTTACCGCGCTTGATCGGCCACCGGTCCGGATAATTAGAAATAGGAATTAAATGTGCGCCCGGTAATTGGCGGCCTTCCGGAAATACAAATCCTTCCGAAGCGCATGGAGGCAATGCACGGGTATAGTGATTACGCTATACAATTATGGTTTTTAAAAGAAGAAATGAAATGGCGGAATGAAACTTTAGCAACCGGGATTTTATTAAGGACGGTTCGAAGGATTGTAACCTTCGGACAGGAGCCGTGTCGGATATCGGCAGAACACAATATTTCAATACTGCATGTCCAGGTCAATTTCAATATGGCTTTGTAAATTGTGAGTTCAATTATTGACGTTGGTTATAGTAATGACCATAAGTAGTCCATTAGAATGTACTCATTTGTTCCTAAAATGCCTGTTAATGTCAAGTACCTTAGTATATTACCCGCGAAGGCGAGAGGTCGTGATAGCATGCCACCAAATATATGTACATGTATCAGTAGTACATCTATCGAAAATCTAATTGAAACGTAAATTTATAGTTCAATAGCCCTCAAGCATCGGTGTTGATATTCCAAACCGTAGCCTATCAAACACCTTAAATTAATTCAATATCTTCGCTCCCGTGATTTTGCGTTTCCATTCGGCTGGTACTGGTTTATCACAGAATCTTGATTAGTTTTAAAAGAGAAAGAAAATCCCTCCGCGACCAGCTGCCAATATAACGGAGCGAAAAACCGACGGCTCCGGTGGGACTCGAACCCACGGCTTCTACTCGAGGGCAGACGCGTTACCATTACACCACAGAGTCGGAAAATGCAAAAGCTCGCTTTTGCGGTCGATCGGGTAATTTTTTCGGCCACGCTAGATTGGCAGCTTGCTCGGTGATCCGGGCAATAAGGACGCAGGAGGAACCCATATGGTGTAATCCTGAACGACGTCTGCCCGACCAGTAGAGGGACTCGACCACCATTAAAAGACCGCTATTCCAGAACTCCGTACATTGGCTACATTTCTATTTACAAATCGTTTTAGGGTAATTGAAACAGAGTTTGGAATATCATTATCATGACCCACTTGAGGCTACTACCACTATACGTTGCCGGCAGCATGCCATCTCTAATATTGTGAACCTGGATTTACAGTTTGCCGGTAATTCGTTGCACCTTCGTGGCCAGAATTTTTTTCATATATACACGTATATTGTGCTGGCAACAAAGTTATTGCGGATTCCACCGATATATCGACCGGCGTTATTTTGTATTTTTACGCATGTTTACGCCCATAAACTCACAAGGCCTCCCGATATTGTTAATCCACGAAGCATTAGGTAAGGACCACGGTGAAACAGAACGAACATTATCATCATACTTTGGGTTTTTATTTTTGTAAGGGTAAAAATGCATCGCAAGCTCACAAAAATTTATGTGATGTGTATGGTGATGAAGCCTTAAAAACAGTCAGTGTAAAAACCGGTATGCTAAATTTCTTTCATTCGGGGACATACATATATGCAAAAACATTTGAAACATCTCGGGTACTAAAAATGCTCGATATCTCATGGTAAAAATCTGCAATTATTTAGTTGCCAGTGCAATATAAATAGATTTACGGTACTTGCAAGCGTGAGTTTGGAATATCATTACCATGATTCACATGAGGTGATTCTTATTTCCTAGACTTGCGTCTAGGAAAAACAAAAAAAAATCAAACAAAAAAATCAAAAAACTCAACAAAATCACCTTGTAATAATTGTAAATTTTATCACTGTATATTTATAATGGTCGTCGTATATACTTTGTTAGTAGCAATGCCCACAGTAAAATTGTGATATTATTTATATTTACAATATGTATAACTTAATTTAGAACGCAGTTTCGTGTAAATAAAGGCATTAAGATAGCATTTTCATATATAACTTGTTGACGGAAAGAAGACAGCCGGGACGTGACGACAATGAATAAAATGAGCTGTTAACCGTCTCCCCATAAATAAACCCCAGAGCTCTCTTCCCTCTAAAACCGGTCTTGTGATATCGATCAGACTTCACAAGATAACGTAAATCTGTTAGAAACCCTAATTTACAGGATGAAAACATAATTCCAGAAAAAAAAATAAATGGCGTAGATTAAAGCAACGTTATCAGGAATAAATATTAATGTTACGAAACAATTTAACGTCGGTAATAACCATGATTTGTTCACCGTGGTTAATAATCGTATTATCAGATTATATCTTGCCGATATTAGAGCTTCACGGCTTCCCGCCACAATGAGTAGCGAGGTCAATACATTAAGGATCATCTCGCGGTCGACATAACTGCGCTATTGCTGAGATTCTTTGTATTCCGGAAGAACGGTCACATTCCAAACCGTCGAGGGCCCGAATAAGTTCCGTGGGAATACGATATTTAGGAAAGCTTATTTTCGAAATGATATTGTGAAGTGTTAAAGTGAATCGTGGGCAGAAAATAAAACAACTTCATTTTAATGTTCGCTTTGAAAAGGGCGTGAGGTCAGGAGTGTCTTTTATAGAGCATTACTCTTGCAACGGCTTTCTGTCAACTCACGCTTGTTGCCTCCTAAAATATACGGCTTAAGTTAGGGATTTCAGCTGCCGGCGTCCTGTCTCGTTACTCTTTGAATGCGGACAGAGGAACTCTAGAGGGGAACAGAAAATAGCACGGCCGATCAATGGCGGAGGGGAAAGGGGGCGGAGTGTATGATTACATCCCTCCTTATGTATTAGCTATATCAACATTTGATCGTGAATGGCTAGCTAAAAAATGTCAAGCCGATAACCATAAATGTTGTCGTCTTTTCTTATACAGCGCAACAGATGTCTTGTGACCGACCTGTCATGGGCTTTATTGTTATTTATTTTTTTATATATTTTTTGTTAGTCTCGGATCTTTTATGAAAGTTAGCAACTGTTCTATTGTTTTTATGTTATTTTGTTATCGTTTAGTAATAAATATAGGTGCGTCATTTAGGATGACTTCCTGGTGTTTGTAACTTTTGGAGTATTTTATTGATCTTTTTCAATTTATTGTTCGTAATTTTTCCCCATTTTGTTTTGTTTTCCTGTCGCTATTTTTTTGTTATATTTTATTTTCGCGCCTGTTAATTAAGGAATACCAGGCAAAAAAATATTACATTCAAAATTATTTGCACTTTTATATTTAAAATTCAAAAGCACTTTAGTGGTTGTTGAAGTTACGTTTATTTTTATTTGGGTTCCCGAATAAATTGTTCTAGTCATTATTCGATCGTCGAGGATTTATTACAGGGTAAGTGGAGGCTTTTGATAGGACGGCGTTAAATACGAATTCGAGTTCCTCAATTGTATATCGTCCGATATTCCAAACCCGTCGTGCGGCCGGAAACGAACGGAATTCGATCACCAATCCGCATAAATAATCGTATACCTCCTGTTCGGACGATTTTATCACTCCCGCGGTCCCTGATATTTCAACGACGGTTTCGGGCCTCATTGTGTTGTGAACCGAATAAAGGGAGGGTAACGTTCGGGTGGTGGTTTTAGGGTTAATAGTGGTGGCCGCACTAGTATTATTGAAGGCCTCGTCACTACACGGAACCGCGCCCCGCCCAAAACTGATTTATATTCGGCCGATATTCCTATGAATATGATTCCTAATTAAAATTTCGCCAACGGACAGTGGGCCCCGAGCGGGCAATATATTTTAAGGGCCTATTATCGCCTATTCACTAGCTCGATAATGCCGGAGGAATGAAATTAAAATGTTCGCATAACTACGATCGCGTTTCCCCTCTCTCGGTTTACCGGCCACAGCTCGCATTGACGGGCACCCCCTCTTTCAGTATCAACGGGTAAACTCTTCCCAGCGCTACTGAACGAAAATAGGCGACTACCCAATATCACAAACCTTTCTTTATCTGTTTTCTTGATTTCCGTTTTCTTTGTACGAGATATCTTATGCTCTACTTTTTTTATTTTATAAGTCCATTGTTAGTCTTGTATTCTATACGAAGTCGGTGATTTTTATCGAGCTCAGGCTAACTGTAAATATTGTTATTTGTATACTATCCTGTATTATAAAGTTCCGCGGTTAGTATGCTGTATGCGTTTGGTAATTTGTGTTCGGTTTTCTTTTATCGCTAACGGAAATCTACGTACAGCGGCGAGAAGACGGCCGGCTACCAGACGAGTGAGAAAAGATGGAAAATCGGCGACGGTATATTCGGAACTTTGCGGAGCTCTCCCCTCTTCTTGTCCACCGAATCTAATTTTCACTCCCCCCCCCGCCCAGCCGGAGCTAATTTTGTCAAACCGTTTTCTACCTTCATTGTTTTCCCGTCGGTCCCTAAGTAGTCGAAAAACGGCGCCGATGTTCGAGCGGAAAATAGTCGGTCCCGAATTTTCAAGGGACGACGCCCGACGACCACTTTATTTATAAATTCGTTTCGGGACCTTCTCGTCTTACATTCTGTGGGCCCCGGTTTTTCGATTTTAAATTATCTCAAACAGGAATACGGAGTTATAGTGAGGGGATTTTAGTTTTCGCCGCGTTATCGAATGCCACGGCGGGCCGTGGAACAATGTTTACCGGATTAGAAATCTGGGCCTAACCTATTTGGCAGAGGCGGGAAGGTCGCCGCGCGTCCCGGCCGTCGTTAAAATGCCCCCTTCTTCGTAGTTTACGATCGTTTTTAACTTTTTAATTGTCGGACAGCAAAACATATCGCCGCCGTCTTACGGCTTCATTATTAGACGCGTGCCGATTTCAATTCGCGTAAACTTATCCGATCGAAGTCCGGGTTGTCGGTTCTTGAACAATGAAATTTATGACCTTAAATATGAAAATATGTAGGGTTAAAAATTGAAGAATTTTGAATTTCGTCCGAAGAAAATCGTTCACTTGAAGCCCATTTTTGAGAAAACGTTTATTTTATAGCATTAAAATACGAACGAATATACGAATATTTCTCTCTAATTTTTAAGAGAGATTTATTAACTATAAATTAATGCGAAATTAATTTATCAATATTTAATTTCAGCGAAAACCTTTGTTGAAACTTGAAATTCTTTCCCGGTTGAAATATAATTTTCGTTACCCCGAAGTGAGATTCCATGAATAGCACGAACAGTTTAGTGATGCCTTCTGACACGATTGATTCACACTTATTATTTTATTAACACTTATTTATAAACCACCGAGTGTTGAAAAACATGAATACAAAAATCTATTTTTATCTAGTGTCCACTGTTCGCCGCACTTCGAATTGATCAAAAGAATCCAACTCCGGACTTCACAAGTTATATTTAAGCCGTCCTAAGAATTTCGTTACGATAGAATTATGAAGACACAACTAAAAAATATATAATAATAATGAGTCATTTAAATTAAACACAATTTTTTTGTTTACAAATTCCACACAAATTGAGTGACCTCCTTGTTAAAGGTGTAGGTAAAGGTGTATAGTCGAAAACCATAAATAAGAGGCACGTGCTGAACGTAAAGTGTTAAACGATAACAGGAGTAAGGAGAGGAAATAACGAATGGAAGCAAGGTCGGTCATAAACCCAAAATAGTTTTTGAGTATAACTCAACGCCCAGTTGATTTTAACCAACCCCCGCCAGTGCAAGAATTCACTGTACCGCATAACATTATGGGTTATGACGCCTGATTTTATCACTGTCTTCCTACAATCCGCTATTAAGAATGCAGACGAATGAATCCTCATTTTAAGGAATGTTTGAATATATATCCAACGAAATTATGGGAAAATATGTTACTTCGGTATTTCTATATTCTCTTATTCTAGTACATTTTAGCTCATTCCAGCAAATTATACTACATTCTACTCCAGCGCATTCCAGCGAATTCCAGCGCTTTTGAGCTCATTCAGCTCCATATAGCATTTTATTCTATGGAATAATTGTAGGCTTCCAGTTGCGCCAGACTCGATTAAACGCTCTTTATTATGTCTACTGTTTTTATTATGTTAATACACAATGCAGATGTAAATTCCTACTGTATTGTACTATATGTGAGTATTGTTACAGACGAATGTCGTCATAATAGCGAGACGGATGAATGAATATGTTGAAGTTATTTAAAAAAGGAATTTCAAGTGGAGGATGAGCGGTGTCGTTAGAGCGAGACATGCTACGCGTTGTCACAACCTCTTCGCTAGCGGACATCAGGTACGTGCCTTGACAGCCACGTATTAAATAACGGGGCTCCATTTAAGGGAGAAAAATGTACCTAGGCTGTCGACAGCGGCGAATGAATCGCCCGATTCCAACGTCCTACTTACATGACATATCAAATGCCCTGTCCCATACCTGTACACCTATACTTCGAATTCGTATTACTATATAAAGAAATAAAATTATAACATCCCTTTTCTCTTTTGATTGCGCCGTTTGATGTGTATCCAGAGATGTCCTGGATGCTACGCAAAGAAATCTTTGGAGATATTGTTAGAGCGCATACAAAAAACCTGATCATATCTCGAACGTACCAGTCTTTATCAAACGTTATTTAAAATCGACAATATTGTATCTAATAATTCAATAATCACTTTTTGCCGAAGACAATGCGCGTTCAAGTCGAACAACAAAGGTAATTGCGGATAACATGTAAAACCTAATTGCATTGTTAACTCTTAATTTGGTATTATTGCACCCGACTACAGCTTTGTATAATCCTGGAAGAAACAAATCCTCCTGAAGTACTCGCATCCGCAAGATGTCAAAGACGGTTTTTCGCAAATTGTCTTTTACGGATTTAAATTCGGCCGCAGTTCAGCTCAAACAGGTCGGACTATCAAAGTTTGGGGCGAAGATAGTGCCAATTAATGCACCGTTTAGCACTCGTTTCAAAAATTCAAGCTTCGTGGATGGACAGCTTCTTCATTAATCAAGAAATTACTCAGAACGCCTTCTAAGATTTAACATGCAGGAATCCAGACTTTTATGCAACTGGGGTAAATAAACTTGTTCTTTGGCAAAAACATATCGATTCTGCCGGTTCTTATTTCGATTAACAAATTTGAGTTTAAGTTTAGTTAAGGAATTTGAAACCTAACGCTCAAAAGACTGTATTATTTCCGCAACAACCTAATATTTGTCGCTTGTAATATTTTTTTCACCCACAAAACACGGACTTATTTCTTCGTTGTAACGGTGCCGGGTTACATATATTTCTTGAAATTGGTGCCAGGTGGGAGCGAGTAACGTGTGGGAGTGGCACTCCCGGCTTGAACAATGCGCGCCCACACCCAACGTCCCACTGAACAGCTCATTACTCCTCCCTGGGGAGGATTCCGATTTGGCCGAAAATTATATTTTTGAAATGAGAGAAGAAGAAAAAATACGGTTCGAGCCATTTTTTTTTTATCCCGGTGAGGTTTTGCTATTTTTCTCAGTCAGTAACGTCAGAGTGAGGACACAGGAGATGAAGCGTACCACTGCACTGTCATAGCAGATATATACAGAACAATACAGAGAAATATAAACAATCACATACGGGAGTGAGAATATATTTTAATGGTAGCTCCAAGTCCTAACCCTCGATTGGAAACGTTTCCAAAATTGATTGGAAATCAAAGTTTAACCGAACAATAAACACGAGTCCGCAATTTATGACGGATGAGAAAATTTGACCTAGTATTAAGTCTTTACAGAAATAAATATGGTCATACAGTTACAAATTTGCCGGGGCTAACTGTACGGACGGCCTATCACTATGTATATATTTCTATAACATAGAAATGTATACACTTAAATAAAAATAGAAATGTAGGAACCAGTGTTATAAGAACCATAAAACCAGCCACAATCTTTTTCATGAAAAATTAACGTTGTGACCAGTTTATTGAGTCGGGAAATATCGTTCAGAAAACCCCAGTTCTGGAGAAATCGAAACCACCTCAAGATAAATAAGCGAAGCCCGGTTTTTATAATCGATGTGCCGGAAGATACTTACCGGAGATAAAATAATAAATAAATAAACAAAAAATTAAGTAATAACTAAAAGTACCGCAGGTAAAATATAACATCCAGTCGTGGATAGCATCGCTAATTGCGAATGGTCCGGCTATACGAAGATTAAATCCCCAACGAGCTTCGCTTTTGTTGAACAGTGAAACAGATTTTAGATCTCGTTATTAATAATAATAATTCCGTATTATTTTGATCCAAAAATGTTGTGAAAACCTAACTGGGGAACGGTCGGCCGTATTCAACGTTGAATAAACGAAAACGATTATAGGCTATAATAGGAATATTTTATTAATATTATTTAAAGCATTTTCGTCATTTTTCTAATATAATTTTTCATTATTAGTAAAGCATTATATACAATGGGATTATTATACTTTTTTAAATCGTATTTTCATTTTCTGTGCTTTAAACCCAGTGCTAAAAACGGCTGTCGCACCAGTTTTTTTTTGCATTAGGGCAGTTTATTAATCGCTCCTAGAGAATGCGACCGGTGAAGTCGACGGGAGGCGGAAAGAATTGCGAAACGCGATTAGCCGCGAATTAAAAATCGTCCCGAGTCCGCCAAACTCATGTCCCGGGCGTTTAATCATTAATGAAAACTAATCTGCCGTCTTATAAGGGGCGCCGACAGCGCGCTCCAGTCGGCATTACAAACAGCGCATTACCATCGTTCGTTGGCCCTCGCCTCCTTCTCATTGTCCTCAACGCTCTTGTAATTGTTTATCGACTAATGATCCTTTAAACGGGGTACGATTGCCGTCCGATGCCTTCGATCATTTTAACGCTTCGGGCTGTTCATATCGACAGAACTGACGATGCACGATAATAGGGGGTCGCAATTCTGAAATACCGAGAACGCCCTTTTAATACGTTTTTAATTTGAAACGGCTTTACGCTCGAGAATTAAAAAATAAATAATCGAAAATCTCTATTATGCGGTATATCTCACCGCACAAATTAAGGTTTTGAAAGCCCGGTAAATCGACGAATAAACTGGAAGGAATTGTCCGTTTGTTAGAATGCAAGTTTTGAAATTTGAATTCGAACGTCTGTCGGACTGGGAGGATAGCGGGGGCTGTGGCGATTTTTTTCGGGGGCGGCTAGTTTTTACAGTTAGTCGCCGGTCACTTGGCAGGGCCCAAGTGGAACGGCTCACGGCGGATCCCACATAACTCCGGACGCCGTCCACATCTTAATGCCCCCAGTCCCCGTTTCAAAACGACCGTTCACGGGCGAATTTCTCACGGTGCGCGCTACCGACGCAGCGTACGCCGCACCGAGGAAGAAAAGAAACAACAGAAAAATATCGATCCGAAATACAAATAAAATCGATTAATAAACGAATATCGAGTGAATAGGCGGACTTATATTCGCCACCCTCTATTACGGAAAGTGCCTTCACTTTGTGGCGTCTCTATCGATGGATATGAAGACATTCCACGATTATACCTCTAACCACATTGTCGATTGGTTAGCCCGCCCCATTAATTTGGAGAGGGGGTGTTGATGAATCACCCTCATCCCGGATTTCTCCGCTACTCAGTCGTCATAAGTACGTTAGGAATAATTAAAAAAAGAAAATAATAAAATATCTTCGTAAATTAATAACCGAATAAGGCCGAGTCGTGCGGACTTTTACAATATTAACGTACCTTGCAATTCTATTACGAAGTTCAATATTTATCTGTAAAATAGTTTAGACCTAATTTAAATAAATAGCGTAAGAGATTTTATTAATAGAAGAACAATAAAGATGCTAAAATCACAATCTCATATATATACCTATTTCTCGTATAAATTTTATCGTTTAATTCCTAAATCATCGCTTTCCTTCCGCACACATTTAATTATTATTATTCCAAACATTGTGCATTAGCAAATTGATGTGTTTGGAGCTGTTCACCGAACGGATCGGTCGTGGCTTATATATGACAACAGAGATAAACCCTATATAAATACCAATAGATTTATAAATAGACAGTCTGGTCGCTTGGAACGAGAGGAGTTGGGGAGCAATTTAGTCTCTGCCGTCTCCCCGGCTTTATAGCCTTCTTCCTTCGAGGATTCCCGGATGGAATTATCAAGGAAAACATTTCTGTGTCTCCACGGAAACACAACTCTCTCTCTCTCTCTCTCTCTCTCTCTCTCTCTCTCTATATATATATATATATATATATATATATATATATATATATATATATTTGTGTTTCGATACCCGATGCCGTGAGACTAAAGGTGAAAGGATTTCATCTTCGGGTAAACTCTCTTCGGGTCTGAGAAAATTCAGAATAAAACAATAAAAAGTGTTTAACAAATATGAAGACGAGTGCGGACAGGGTTAGCGAGCCCTGGTCAGTCTAACGCTCGAACGCGGAAGATAAATAGAAGTTTAATAGAAGCCATTATACTCGAGATCGTAAAGTACCAAGGGTAAGGCGCAAGGAGAATCTCTGAACCACAAGAGCCTTTCTAAAATAATAAAGATTGACCTTAGCGGTGAAATAGTGCCCGATAGCGGTTCCACGCTCAGGGAGCCGATTGTAAAGTCGGAGGAGCTTTCGAGTTCAGCTGGTCCCACCCTGGCACAGTTCTACAAACAACAAGTACATTTTGACATTTATGCTCGGGGTGTTGAAAATCCCTTATATTTTCGTAATTAGTTAGTCCTATATATTTTAAGAATTTTCTATCTTCTCTATTGTTCCGGGGGTCAACATTACCTAATTTAAACGGTAAATAAATCGCGTCGGGTATCACGTCCGATCCGGTATCACCGAATTCGGTTGAACGCCGTTTAAATAGGAAGAGCGGTCCTCGGGCCGGAATTCCCATAAAAAAACCATTCCGTTTATTTTTACGTCCACCGATAGAAAGAAAAGGGAAAAATAAAAAGCGAAGAAAAATATCGTACGAACCACCCCATAATGATATAATATAATAGGCGCGCGTACGCCGAAGTCGGAAAGAATAGTAAAACAAAAGTAGAAAAACATAGAAATAATCGGCGTTTCCGAACAGAAAAAGGTCCGAACTGGGATTCTCATGGGCCGGTGGAGGTTCTATAAAATATTCCGATGGAATATCCTCGAAATACCACCGAGGGAATACTAATCGGACTCGGAGTGAACGACCTTTTCCCGACTGTTTTTTTTTTATGAAAAAAAACCTTTTCTATTTCTCAAATTTTGTTAGACATTTACGGTAGGGGGCGCCCGGTAAATATTTATGTAAACGGTAAAACGGTACCTTGGATTCTTCGTGGAAGACAGCGCATGGAGAAATATGGACATTAATAATAGCGACCTCAGCTCGAGGCTTGCAAACCCATTGTTTATAAAGATTTCCTATCCATTCTTTTTACCACTCAATATATGTATGCACAATATATACATACATACATATATGTATAAATAATCAAATCTACCCATATCTCCGATAAAGAGACCTTTTTTATCTTGAAATTCTGACGAATTACAAGAGCCAGAACAAAAAGTGTAGTTTTGCCATAAAACAGGCGACCTATTACTAATGCATTCCTAACTCCTGTAATAATTATCGGGAACTAATGGTTAAAAATTGAACCATTCTGTAAAGCTACAAAGCTATGACGCTTCGGACGCTCCAACAAATATTTCAATAATAAGAGGGTTTTTCATACATTTCGCCCAGGTAAACATTTTTCTGAACTCTATTATACTTCTATAAATAGTAATATAATTGTAAAAAGATTCAAACAAATACAAAATATATAATATATACATATATGAATCGGTATTAAAATAATTCAGTTATTTAAGATGTAGTAAAATAAGAAATGTGCGCGCGGACGTTTTAAATGCAAGGTAGTGATTAACACTCCACGGGAACTCATTAAAAAAGTAAGTGTAAACATTAAGTCGAAACCATTAAAGGCATACATATTGGATTTCTTCCATAACGGTTGCTGTATATAGGCAGTTTCGCACTTAAAACAGATTACTTTCGTGTTTCTCCGCCTGTGAATTACAGGAGATGATAGTAATTACGGTATTTTGTCACGGCAGGTGCCGCGTTCATTCTGGAGATTGCGCGCTTGACGACGGCTCAATCTTTCTTCGTGTTCCTCAAAGCCCCACTATTAAACGCTCTTAAACTCGGATATAGTGGTGTGGCGCGGGCGAGGGGGGGAATTTGCCTGTCGCTTTAGGTCACGAATAACGATTAAGCATAGCCATTCTATTTAACAATCGCGGCATTCAGAGTTCATCATCAGAACTTGCGTTTTTTGTTTCCATTGTCTGACTTTTTTAAAACTATTTATATTTATAGCCAATCGTGCATGGCTGCCGTGCGCTTGGGATGATGGAAATCCCTTATATTTTCTCAATCAGTCCTGTATATATCTTGGGAATTTTTTTATCTTGTCCATTGTTTCGGGATCACCTCAGTCACCTTCCGTAAGTAGATAAGTGAACGCTTTGTATATTGTCCCACCGATTTAATTACGCCGTTCCGTCGAATTCATCGTACTGTAAATAACCTAATTTAATTTGCCGCATTAATAGAATGTAAATTATGTACATACTCGTGTCGCACATACATTAATGAGACATATATAAATTGGGTAAAAACGTAGATCACGCACGATAGCGTTCCCCCACTTCTACATCGTTTTCCCCCCACATTCCTAATGCATTCCCTCCCCCACTCTTTAATAATAATAACCCCTTAACAACGTAACGATGGCGATATATGTAGCAATATGGTGGATAAGATAAATCGAATGGAGAACATATATCGATATATGATAGCGGTCGATAGTGAGGCGAAAGTATGTGTACGCGCACCTGCATGTACATTTTCTCTGTTTCCTTCCCCGCACGCGATTTCATTTGCCCCGCAAATTCTTACCACTTTTTTCGCACACGGCAACCGCTGCGGTAAGAAGTAGCCGGCAACTAGGAGGCTTCTTCGAACCATGATTTTCCCCCGAGGGTGGGACACCAATGGGAGTCTCCTGACAGTTCCTTACATTCATTTCCCGTCCACAGCGATTGTTTTAAGATAGGCGGTACCGAAATTCAAATTTATATCATCCGACCTGCTATGTATGTAACTCCATTTCTCATTGTCTGTCCCGCTCTCGTCGAGAAAGAATGGCCAATTTCTTTATAAAATAGCTGTAGACGGGAACGAATGTACGAAACACGCGTCCAACTGGGAAGACACCCTCCTCAGAGTGAAATCATCGGTGGATGAATCCTCGCGGTTACTGGTTACGTCTTACTGGAATAGTTGCGGTATACGGGAATAAAGGCAAGGATTGTTGAAGTAGTCGATGCGTGACATAGAGCGTAATTAAAATTGTATATAATTGGATATACCGTCGTATAAAAATCGGACGAGCGATGACGTAAAAGCGAAACGTGTCGGGACGGATGAGGACGGTCGGTCGAATGATCTATTAACGCCTGACCGCGTTGCAAATAGGCCGGGCTACTGAGGACGCGGCCGGGGGCCGTATATCAAAGCGGGCGGAAAGAGCCGCGCCGATTTGTTTACGGCGCCCACTGTATATGGCGCTCACGTTCCATTTCATTTATGTCCTGTCACCGATCGCTCGGAGCGTTTAACGCATTTGCATCGGGAAAACGTCCCTTCGGGCACAATCGTTCGGGGGAAATCCACATCGCCTGCCTATCGAGTTCTGTCCTTTAATAGATTTCTTTGTGTCATAGACTGTATAAATTATAACTTATATTACGGTTATTTTTTTCATATATACAAATTGCCGCTCCTCGGCTACTTTTCCACGTCCCTTACGGTTTGCCGGCAGGGGGATTCGGGTGGTGAGGATTGAATATGAATATGGGATATCAAAACTAGATGTAGAAGTGGGGGAACTTCTGTGTGCGTTAGATATGACATTACCTTTATAAAGAAATATCCTTTATAAAGATTCCGAAGTTTCCTTAAACCGGAGTTGGAGAAGCCGGTTTTACTAAAGAGGCCCGATATCGTCGGTGCCGGACAGGGCGCGTATTTATAAAAAAAAAAACGAGCGAGAAGAGTGTGCGTGTACCCAAGCGGAAAACGATAACAGACCACCCTTTTTCTACCCGCGTTTAATATGTAAGAGGTAAGTAAATTTTAATACGAGTCTCGAATTTGTTCGTTCAAACGGAGAAAAATGCATTAAAAAACCATCGCCCATTCTTAACTAAATTTCCCCGCCCCCCCGACTTTGGCACGGAGAGCAACACTCCGCCCACTGAATGTGAATAGGATTCTCACATGGGGCACCCTCGCACTCGACCCGCCCCGAATACCAATCGAGAAACAGGCTGCGACTCCTAGCCGGCCGCCCTTTTATTCCACGGCTATCTGTCTAGTATCGAACCTAAACATGTTTATTTGGGGGCCGAATAGACCGGTATTCGCTGTGTACGAGAGGTCGGCCGATAATACCGCCGATGGCAATGAGACAGTTTTTCTCTATCGGAAAATATATTTAATATAATAATAATAACAGCCCCCGTGTGGCCCTTTCAGATTTAGTATAATATTTTGCACGAAGCTTATTTATGAATGTGTTTCACTTCGACAGTTCCGACGGAATTCTATAGGCTATGGCGAGAAGCCGACGCGATATTAAATAGGACAATCATCGCTTATCACCTACATGATACATTTAATGTACGAATCTTCTGTCCAGGGCACTTTTCAGTGGCAAGTCCTACAAAATTCGTCCTGCCAAATAAATAGAAATAATAGTGGTTTGATACTACATACAATCTCGGCGATGATACTAACACTGCGGAAGATTGCAAGTCATATCTGTTGCCCATCATGATCGGTTGGCATGAGGTCATAAAATTCGTTTCGAATTTTATCGTTTTTTTAATTATATTATCTCCATAACGGTATGTAAACGCGGCTATACGTGTTAATTATTCTTTTTTGAAACGAATATTCGCCCTAATGAAATTAAAAAAGGTTTGTTTATTGTTTTCGAAACGGTGTTGATTATGTAAGCGTAGGAATGGTCAATTTCCGGTTCCGGTAGTGGTGGGAGGAGGGGTCACACTTGACTCAAGTGTGGTCCTTCGCTAGGTTCCCATGTTCAATCATTTTTATTATTTCTCTTTTTTTCTTTTTTTTCCTTTAACGTTTCATTAACAATTCCGAAGACGAGAATTCCGAGGTATCTCACATTTCATTTCGTCAAAATTAATTAAAATCCTACCTGCGGTAGTTCTTTCTCATTTCGATTCCCCGCGTCCACCCCTACATCGATAAAAGGTGAACAGTACGATCGATGTATTGGGCTGGCAACTAAATATTTGCGGATTGTTTTACCATTCGCAGGCTATGAGGTACCCACGTACCCAGGCATTGTTCGATACCCATGTACTTTTACTTTTACCTTTACGAAAATTGAAAAGCAAAATATGACGATAATGTTCGATTTGTTTCACCATGATTCAATTAATGTCAAACAGGTACTATTTATTAAACAGCACGGGGCACGTTTGCTGCTGAATGTTTCATATAGTATACCAAGTAATAACATATCGAAAGACCTTACCAGTTCTGAGATATAAACGTGCGTAAAAATACAAATAACCCCATCTATCGGTGAAAAAAAAACTTACCGCAATTACTTAGTTGCCAGCCATATCCATTTAGTAGAAGTAATTTTATTATGCATTAACTATGATAATGGGGATTGCTCTGAGTATGGGAGAGTTAAATTTAATCACTCTTTGCTCTCAAATGTGGTCCTTGACCGGTTTCAGCTTCTTTCTCAGGTACAAGCATATGTCGGTCCCGGGTGACAAATCCCGCAGTATATTCTGTATAGAAATTCCTGCGTTACGAGAAAAGTGAAATATTTACAAGATTTCCTTAAATATGCGGCGACAGTGTCGACGTTTCATTGGCCGACATGCGTATAACTGACGATGGCGAGAACCTTAAACTGTTCCAAAGAAGGGCCGAATAAGAAACAGGAGGAACTTGAGGTTCCTATAAGGGAATGCTGGAGGCTTAAATTAAATATCTCTTCGCGATAAAATAAGTGGAAACGTTTCTAACCTATTAAAAGAAGAATATTTCTAATTATAAGAATTTTTATAACTTTCATTTTAAAACCGTACATTTGTCGAATTCCGTTCCCTCTTGCAAACGTTTCAAGAAAACGTTCGGGGCGTAGAAGCGGTCTTGAAAATGCTGGCTGAATCGTACCTCGGATCCCATTATTTCCATATTTAAATCATTTAACAACTCCAAACGACGGAGCAGAAATGAAAATAAACGTGATTCCCGATTGCAAAAAAAAACAAAGGAAAATACTGTTATCTGCTTAGCGCGTTCTTGTCGAACAGCTCCGCCCGGACCGCTCAATCAATTCGTCATTTCAATTTACATATTCATGAAGCG
Organism: Lethocerus indicus; assembly: GCA_019843655.1. Taxonomy (NCBI): domain Eukaryota; kingdom Metazoa; phylum Arthropoda; class Insecta; order Hemiptera; family Belostomatidae; genus Lethocerus; species Lethocerus indicus. Next base: position 41,436,843 of record JACDQD010000001.1, read on the forward strand.
GGCGTAAATGTTTATTGTCCGGTGTTCATACAACATTTACATGTGCACATGCATATACAAACATGTATATATATATATATATTCATACGGCATCTGTGCTATACATATTCCAAATCCGAACTCCGGGTATACATTTAACTGCGGTCTCCAATTTACAGGGCTCAATTGCGCAAAGCATTACCGCCATATATCATATTATTGCGTAACAAAAAGTAATTTACACAGTGTTCGAGACAATTGTATAACTCCTTTAAGAGCTCAGGCTCATTGCAGCATCGGGAAATATATATATATATACTATAATAAACGATAGTAAATAAAAAAATTAACTAAATTAAGAATATATTATATATCTATTATTGTATATATATTATTACATAAGCAGTTTTATTTGATTATTTTTCTAAATTGTATCCTGGGAATAAAATGAGCTCATTAACGTGGTTCAATTGAAAATACGCAATTAACGACTCGTCATTCATGTCGGACGATGTTTTTTATTTTTTCTCCCGTCTCGCCTACAGATCCCTTAATGCGCTGCGGTCTAGTCCTAGATCGTTTTCTTCGGTCGCGCACTTCATCTACAGGCGTTGCATAATTTAAACTGCGGAGGAGGGGGGGGGGGACGGATTTAATTTGTCAGCGAACTTTTCGACAGTTATTATTTTTTGTCGCCCTCTCCATTCTTCTTTGCGTCGCCCTCTTCGAGCCGGCCATAAATCCCGGAGACGTTGCCGGACTGATCTGGTTTTAGTTTTACAATAGAGGTGGGCACTTGAACGATCGTCCGACAAGTGGCCGCCCACACCGCTCTTTCAATACAGGTAGCGGCCGTACATTCCCCGACCGGTGGTATTAATCTGCGCCATCCTAACATTGTGTCGCTGAAAATCCATATCCCCCCCCCTACACGATAAGCAGAAACCGTAACAACCATTCCGAAGTACATATGTGAACGGACTTGAAGTGTATATCGGTGGTTCCATCTAATACTTTTTTTTTGTCTCTTTTATTGTTACAACTGTAAAATTATACAATAAGCAACATTGATGAAATCACTAGCTACAATAGTCTACAATTAGAGGAGAAACCCACTAGTTTCCCCTTTTTTTTATTATTATTATTTATTTATTTATTTTATTTTTAATTTAATTTATTTATTATTAATATTTTATTTAATCATTTAGGTCGCGTGGCCACTTCCTTTTCAGGCGTCTGTAAGGAACATTTGGGATGTCGGGAGATAGTAGGGTTTGGACTAGTGGATTAGGATGATGGTGGAGTCGTGAGTGGAAATTACTGTATCGTTGTATGGCGAGGTCACGGACAAACGGGACTTTAAGATCTGTGTGTAGGGTAAGGTTGGAGACATAATAGGGTGCATCGGTTATTTTCCTTAATATTTTTGATTGTAAGGTTTTCATCTAATACTAAATTTAACATTTCTTTCTACCCCCATAAAATATCATTCCACTGAGGACCCAAATCGATCGAACTTCACTGTTTTATACCACCGAAGCGTATAGACCTAGAAGAGACTGCCAGGTGAAATATGTACAACATTTTTGCACGAAAAAAGAAATTTAGGTCGATAACCGACAGGCGGATTCGACTCTTAATTGACAAACATACTTTCATAGACCACAGTGAAAGTAAATCGGTAATACTGAAAGGTTCGATGAATATAAACTCCGCAAACAGTAGACTCTTATATTCTATAGGCTCTTGTGTTAATATCCAAATAGCACGACTGCCGCGGCGACGAAAATTTAAATTTTCAATAGGAAAGTTTCATATAAACTATTATTACTTTCAAGGTGAGACTTCCAGTATAAATCTTAAAGCACTCGGCGGAGTAGTAATAAAAACGCGCGAATTCCCGTTAAACCTATTCGCGGACCGAAGGCTAGTATATTTCAGTAATAAATGTTAGTTTAACCTTTCACATGCGGTACGGTCCACGGCATCGTTACGATGATGTCACTAGATACAGCTTTGTTTATTACAACCATTCGTTTAATCGATTTCATATTTAATACTCAATAACGTTAAAATGGTATCCGGGCGTTCTCTTAAAGTACGGCCCTGGAGTTTTACTCCCCCAGGATTGGGTAATTGTCGAACAATGTATAGAGCAACTAATATCAACAGTTAACGGTTATTTGGAAAATAAACTTCGCAGTACGTATCATAAAATATATATGAGCGTTGTTAAGGCATTCAACGATACACAACTTGTATATTTAACGGACATAAATAAAATAAAGAAAATATTTTGCTAAACGTTTCACTCGCCGAGTGAAGGGTTTTAAACCAACCGAGCGGATATTTATTTGCTTAGTTAGTATATAAGCTTATTTCATTCTTTGGGTAGAAATTCTAGGTATTCTATAGAATATAAATTACGGAGACATTCCGAAAGCTCGCGGGCCTCCTAAAACATACCATAAATTAACATTCACCGCATTGCGTTTAACATCACTCTTGCGATACTGTGTCTCGACTATAGACTGGTTTGGCCTGCCGCCGTCGTGAGTTGCATGCCGGAGCCGAACTAGCGACACATTCGATATAGAGTAGTTCGAGTGAAATTCGGTCAACTCCGACCCCAACGCGGCCGGTTTGAAAAGGGTTCTCAAACATAAAACCGGTCTAATATTTAGTCGGCTATTTCCGCCCAACCCCCACCCCGCGGAACATCACGTGGACTCAAGGTAATGCGGAGTAGGCGCGATAACGTTAAACCGAGCTGTTTTTTGCGATCTGCCGACTGTTTTTCCTACATTAGACACTTCATATTGACGCGGCCCAGCCACCGTCCATTCCGTACAACTCTCGGTGAGTCCACTTCTACCGATAATTAGATCCGAGGGGAATTTACTTGGAATGGGGCGAAACCTCCCTAGGGAGTAATGCCAAATAGGCAAATCTACGTTGACACGCAGAGGCGATTTGACAGTGGAGCATGGCGACGCCACTGAAACGGGGATAATGAAAAATGCCTGTTCGTTTGTGGAATCATCGATTTTCGCCCACTTTTCTCGATATATTTTAAGTTTCGTTTAACCTATAAATATGACTCTTTTTAACACAACATTAAGAAAATCGTTAGCACGATTTTGTTACTAAATGTTACGGTGAAAAGCTTAAACAGATCGAGCGAATATTCACCTATGTCCTTAGTATAGGATTATTTAATTATTTTCGTTAAATATAGGCAGTCTATAGAATATAACGGTGACCAAAAGGTCGCGGCACAGAAAGGGGGATGAAACTACTTTCCTTCAGGAGGGAAATTTTTTTTATGCATTATTAAAATTAGAAATTGAACATTACACGTATCGCGATTGTTACTAGATTCAAAATTTTGCGGCCAACGCGTAGGTTAGGTTTCAATCGACAACAATATCAATCGCTTCTTTATAGCGGGCCTAACACTCGTAAAAATACGGATTTTTTTTTTAAGCGACATTAGAAAAGCGTAGAAGACCGCTTTCCGAAATGTTTAACTTAACAAACGCGCTGAAAACTCTGAATTACAAGCGTTTAAATAACGGCCGGGCCGTGTCACTCCTAATTATAGAGTGTAGCGCGCGGTAGGTCGGCCAATATTTGACACGGGATCCGGCGTAATTGATTGCAAACAGATCTCGGGGCGGGGGCAATTATATCCTGCAAAAATAAGCCGCTTTTTTATTTACGAGCGGACACGCTCCCCTACTAATATATAGGGCGGGATCACGCAACCTCCACCGCCGACCACCGGTCAATGAACATTCTCCGACCTTCCGTTTTATTATTATATCGGCCGTATAATACATTTTTATTATTGTACCCGGATAAACTATTGCTAAATATACAATGAGGACAATACGAAAAAGCGTACGTCTAAGTTTTATTCGGGAAACCCGTCCCCAACGAATTTCAGAATCGAACTTATTTTAAGGGGTATATTTATTTGAATATATAATACCAGTAGAGTGAGCCGGATCGGCCGCGAAACTCCCTCCAGTTAATGTGGCAGAAATGAGAATGAATCCGACAATTAATGGCAAATTTGATGTCGGTTTCGATGTTCTTCCCCCATCGTCGGGATTAACCTTTTTTCTTTCGATTTTAAAATCCGAACATATCCATTTCGGAATCTGCAAGAAGACGTATCCGCCGGTTTCCGTCCTTCGGATTTGTATATATTTTTTCTCGAATAAAGATATTTGACCGATATATAATTATTTATATTTTCGGAAAAACGTAGACAGGAATATAAATTATTAATAGAACTTAAAAAATAAAACAGAACGAATAATTTTTAATTTCGAAGCCATTGTTTTTACTATAGCTTTAAATATTTTCTCAAAAACGAGATATCCGCGATGCTTTTGCCGCAATATATTTGTGGCAATACCGAATACTCGCAATATCGAATTTTTCTTTTCTACTAAATAATGTTGATAACTTAATGGCCTTATTCGTATCAGGGTACAGTAAGGTTTCTGCAAGTTACTGCATGTTTACTGTGTGCCCCGTTTAGTACGTTAACGTATATATATATATATATATATATATATATATATATATATATATATATATATACACACACACACACACACAAGTATATTACGGTATTAAGGAAGATCTGGGTTTACTGCAACCGTATGTATAGGACCGCCTACATTGTTTTTACTGTAAAATAGAATTTACAAGAGAACCAAGAAAGGAAAATAAGCAGTTCCTGAGAAGAAGAAAAATGTTGGCGGCATAACGGCAAAGGTTTCTTTAACTAAAATACATTTTAAGCGCGAGGCTTTGTAATATCGTCGCTCCTGCGATCGTCTGTTTCCACTCGCTTTTTCAGTCCTGAAAAAACCCACCAAAATCCCAACCACACAAACAGCGCAGTGAAGATGGCGAAACCGGTGCCAAATATGCGAGTGGAGACAGAAGATCGCAAGAGTGTTTTATACACACACACACACACATATATATATATATATATACACACACACACACACGCATATAGGGTGATAACTGATCCTACTGAAACTCCGAAACGTTTGGTTCTAATCCTAAATTGTCTACCTCAGAGGGAATTCTGTAGATAATTTAATTGTACACATATTTAAACGGTGCAATAATAAATAAATTTTAAGTAACAACTATAAAATCCGAATATTTTATCTTTGGGGTTCAATACGGGGGTACGATATCGACCGTTCCCGATAAGGCTTAAATTTAATCGTTACCGAAGGTCAATAGGTTGACTGGGTACCAGCCATTGCGATAAGCAAGTTGTTCTAATTTTAATTTTCAATAACGTAGCGGCAGAAATGTCAGAAGTGGCCGGTATGCGAATTTTGATGCCAACAAAGTTGAGGTTTTTTAATAAACCTACGTTAAGAATAAATAGCTACAATTACAAAAAATAACGCAAAATAATAAGCATAATAGAGAGATCGGGGGCCTCTACAATAGTGCAGATATAACATGCGAAATAAAGTGTGGAAGGATATGATGGGCTGGATATGCACTGAGAAGAGGAGAGGGGTGTCGACTGAAGAAGGTGATCCGGAAGGAAGGGTCGTCTTCCGGCGGAAGATCGAAACAAAGACGATGGAACCAAGTAAAGGGTGACGTTTGGAGCTACTGAAGAAGATCGATTTGGCCGGACGGGATTTGTTGGTCCGGCTAAATATCAACTTCGATATAAATGGCCCTCGGAATGAATGAGTGATGACAAAAAATAATTACTATTACAGATAGCCGGAGGCCGATAAAATCAATCACAAATGACTACACAACGAACGCAATAGCACAAAATATATGAAAACTAATTTCAGCACAACAACATAATAATGAAATATATCTGTTAACGAGACAGCAGATACATTGGTAACTACAAAAAATAGAAAACAACACAAACAAACCAGAAAAAACAGACGTGCAAATAAAATTGAAAAATCCTCTATTTTATTACCTATTTCCTTAATTTATAGCTCCTTGAGCTATAAAATACAAGAAAATAAACTAAAAATAACTACAATTACGTTTGATTATATTGTTAACAATACGAATATAATCATTTCGAGCGAATGTCTTCATGAGCGAATCATTTCAATAAATGTCTCTCGTTGCTCGGAAACAACTGGCAATCCATTGGCTTGAACAAGCTAACTCTGACGCGCTATTAAAATATTTTATACGAAATGCAAGTAGAAAAGGGACAAACTTGAAAATTACGCTTTAAAATGATCTCAGACGCCTGAAAAGGAAGTGGCCACGCGACCTTAATGATTAAATAAAATATTAATAATAATAAATAAATTAAATGAAATTAAAAACAAAATAAATAAATAATAAAAAATAAATAATTAAATAACAATAATAAAAAAAGGGGGGAAACTAGTGGGTTTCTCCTCTAATTGTAGACTATTGTAGCTAGTGATTTCATCAATGTTGCTTATTGTATAATGTTACAGTTGTAACAATAAAAGAGACAAAAAAAAAGATCTCGTTATAATTCTCTGCGGAGGAGTTTGATGAAAATATTTATTCGTAGAACAACATCGCAGTCTGCAGTCTTTGAACGAAATTAACTGCCATCTTTAGTATGAAAAGGTGAGTTATTTAAAAAATCGGAATGTAGGTCCTGGGGCGATGGTTTTTCTGGGCACCACGTACCTGTGTATTGGCGGTGAAATCACAAGCAAGCATCGGTATCGCTTCGAAACGCTACGTACCTGGAACAGACGGGTTTTGATTATCGACTAATCTAAACGAGAATAACTTTATGTAGGGTGACTTTGGAGACATGGAAGGGTGCGTTGGTTATTTCTGTCTTAATTATAAAATCGTCTCTCTGAATAAAAAAAAATATCGAGCGGTAAAATAAATAGCTCCCATCGCCTGAAATTAATAAAAAGACGAATATTCTCTGGAAACCGGTCTGGCTTTACAGAAATTTCGAGGTATTTCGTAGGGTATACGGTTTTTAGGCGCAAAATCGGCCCTAAAATGTGGTTTTTAGGAGCAAATTGGCCCAAAAATGCGGTTTTTAGGCCCAAATTCGACTCAAAAATGCTGTTTTTAGGCGTAATAAAGTGGCTTTAGGCGCGAAATCTGCCCATAAACGCGGTATTAAGGCGCAAAATGTACCCAAAAATGCTTCTTTTAGTGCGCCTAAAGTGAGATATACTCCCCCAATGAACGAACACTGAAAAATCGAAAATTGTGTTTTTCAAAACTTTTACCCGATCCGTCCACACTGGTCCTAAAGTGAGATCCATTTGCCCCTTGAATTGCTGGTTAAAAATCGGCGAAAATTTTCGCCGATCGATCCCATATTTCACCCGCAAGTGGACTAAAGTGAGTTACACTTGCCCGTTGAACCTTGAATTCGAGGTTTCTAAAACCGGAGGATCAGCGTACAGATATTTCGATATCGGACATTTATTGTCGGACAAAATCGGGGAATTGATTAGCATTTAGCGGGCACGTGCCTCAATCTGTCCCTTGGAGGGAGGCTGGGAGGTGGGGAGGTAAAGGGGCATTATTATGCTGTCGGTCGGGATCGCGATTAGCAGTTAGGGCCCTGAGGGTTCTTCCAATTTACTGTTATCGGGCTTTCCCCGTTCTTGCCCCGTCGTCCCCGCTGTTGGGGTGCAAAACACCTTCAATTAGGGGCCCAGACGATAAACCCCGCCGACGATTGAATCCTCGACGTCCAGGTAAGAACACCTCGCCGGATAACAATAGAGGCCCATCTCCAGAATTATACTTTTTCTTTAAATAGTCCTACCTCAAATTTAAATAGAGACGCCCGATAGATGCTCCCTCGCGATCCACCTGACATCATTGCCAATCTATCATCCTTGTTTGTTGACGCCCCACCTTACGTTTCTAACCGCACGATCCGTTCCGATTTGAAAGTTTCAGTTCATCAATTAGCACCTTCCCTATATAAACCATTCCATTCAAAACTATCCCACCGCTAAAATCCTTTGATTCGACAGCTTTCCTCGTATCACCTTCCTGAAAATCCGGAGCGCCGCCTTATGAGGAAATGGCCTGCGTAATAATAATATGCAATTATTCCACTAACCTAATTATTAATTATTATTATTAATTATTAATTAATTATTATTAATTATAATTATTAATTTAATTAATTCTCAGACTAACCACTGTACTATATACGTTCATAATTATCTAATCTCAGCGCAATTATAAATAAATGATTATTACTACTAATAGTCGGTGCTTACAAGTTCTAAGACATGAATAAGTTCTCCTTTTATTTATCGACACGGGCAAAATTTGGAAGGAAAATGGAAATTTTAAAACGTGGATTGTTTTAGTTGAATTAATTGCACTAAATAACCTTGAGACACTTATATATGACGTTGATATACTGGGCAGGTCTCCGGTAAGTAAAGTAGAATGGCACTGGTTCGGAACAACGAAAAGCCGGATCGGCCGCGCACCTCGCGCAGATTAATGCGACAGAAATAATTTTCGGCAACAACGTCCTAAGGTCCCTTAGTAGCTACATTGCTGACGTTTTTGTTAGGTAAAGCAGTATTGTGTACTGACGTTCGTCCATCAATTGTCGTAAGCTGTTTCTTGTTTATGTATTTAATAAACAAGAAATCCGGATTTACTTATTTTAATATATAATAATAGTATAACGGTATATAATTCAGTATTCATATAACATATATTTATGGTCATAAATACATTTCAGGAATTTAAAGAAGCCAGTGGAGACAGAAAGAAAAATGAAATATTTTTTAAATTGGCATAAAGAGGGAAAGCAAAACGAAAACCCTTCCTGAACAAATTTCGGAATCGAATTAATTCATTCGTCTATTATTTTATTATAATAATTAATTTACCCATCGAGTTAGGGAATTTAACCGATCGGCGGTAAAGGAAAATCGTTTTCGTATTTTCGGTAATTGCAGTATCTATCGGTCTATAATTCCGGACGCAGACCGGATTCTATAGAAGTCGGCCGCCGGGAATCGAACCCCGGGTCGTTACTGCCGTTAATTATAGGTTGCGGATGAATGACCCCGGTAGTAAGTAAGAGTGGATTCGGAGCCGACCCCACGGGGACTTACTTATAGGATAAATGGGGACGGGCTCCTCCTCTACTGGGCTATAAATTATCACCTTCGGCTGGGAGGGATTGCACGGCTTTTACTCTTAATCCCCCGGCGTTGTACGGGAGACTGTCGGATTTGCACGCGGGAGTTGAAGGAGGGGGGGGCGTTCCCGGGATCGATAAGCGATATTAAACGTTAAGGAAGCACCGGCCAAGATTTAGAGATGCTCGGGGACGCACTTATCGGCTCCCTCCAGAGATAGAGAGAGAGACGGCAACACACTCTATTTATACCCCTTATTTATTTATTTCCACCTATTCCATTCCATATTCAGTTTCGGCTTATTCAGGACCTGGCGCAAACTTATCAGTCATCAATTATCAATCCAAATTAAATTTAATGGATCGTATTTTTTAGGGGTGTTGAATTCCCGTCTGTCAGACGGGATTACGAGGTTCATTTTCTGTGGTATTCGCCTGAAAAGTTAAATATTTGAAGTTCTTTTTAAAAAACTTTAATTTCGTTTTAGTCCAAGTTTTCAGTTCCATTCCGTAAATGAAGAGGGACCACATTTTCAGGGACCATAATTTTTTATATTTCTAAAGAGAAAAAATGGTGTGTGTGTGTGTGTGTGTGTGTGTGTGTGTGTGTGTGTGTGTGTGTGTGTGTGTGTGTGTATTTCATAAGCAAATAAACAGAGCCAACTACTTTCTCTTGAGCAATTGCTAATGTTCTTGCCCGATTTAAACCAAATTAAAAACAACACATTTCATGAAAAATAGTAGGAAAAATACAAGTAGCTTTAAATGGCAAAATGCTGTTGAATTGTAAACATTTAGTCTTTCGGCAATCTCTTCGGTGGCAATCCGTGAGTTGGAACTTAAAAGGAATGGAAGTAATTAATTGATATTGATTAATCAATAAATATTGATTTCGATGACGTTTTCCTACAGTTTTAAATATTTCTTAAAAAATAACAGCGAGATATGAATCATTTTTCTTTTTGTACCTCTTTCTCCCTTATTTCTCAGTTTAGTTAGGAGCAAATTTCAAAAGCACATGTTTGCTCCCACTAAATAATGTTGTGAAACACTTAATCGCCTTATACCTACCTTGAAGGGGGCTTGGAACAAGGTTGCTGCATGTTTCAAGTACTTAGGTACTCTTCGTTGTTTTCTTTCTTTCAATTTAACGCGTCCGTGTGTTTGGTACTGTTCGAAAAAAAATACGAGAAGACATCGGTCCGGAAACGTTGGTAAGCGGTGTCGGTAGCGGACGGGCATTTCTAATTCCCGGCGTCCGTCCGATTCGTTTTTAGAATTTCAATCGATCCGAGTTGGGGAAGAGTTCCCGCGCCCGGGCACCTCCGAGCGAGAGAAAAATCCATTCCGGATTAGGACCCCCGTGCATGAGCCCAATTCGGGATTAGCCGGCGACGTCTGGACACCGGAATGCGGAAATGACCGCCTGCATAAATCGTACAACTTGGCCTACGACGGAGGAGAAAACGCCCGCCCGAGTCGCGTTCGCGGGGCCCCCAACTACTCCAGCCGTATACGGAACTAGTTACACCCATCTCGCCCACTTTCGGCATTTTCGGTATCCTTTTTCAAATACTCTAATGTCTTTCCCAACACTTTCAAGCACTAGGTCATATCAGGTACATTATACGTGAGAAGGGGATGGAAGGGACGTGATCGAGTTATTAAACGCGGGTTCCGAATTCCTCACCGTTATCGGCCTTCCTACCGCTACGGCCGCCGGTGGGTCGGTCATCTCTGTCGCGTCCACGCGATACGACTTTCGGATGTGTTAAAACGATTAAATACTAATAAATTTCATTGAGGCGCGCGGCTCGATCCGGGGGAGTGCCCGACGGGGACTGTGTCGCTATCCGGCGGATTATTGCCGAACCGTTTCCTCGTGAACCGTGGCGCCATCTATTGGAGTATGGGGGCTGTCGTTTATGAGTTCTCCCGCACTCTGCAGGACGGCCGGGCAACTGAGGACGTTGAATTGCGCAATAATGTAAACAAAAACGCGTAATTATTTATAATTTTATCACTAACTTCCGGTAGGATCGCGTAATAGTGTGAGAAGAACATCGGTTCGCAGGCCTTGACCCCCCCGCGATTCCAGGATTCTTCCTGTGTTTGGAGTGGAGGACCCTGATGATGGAACCAGTAAGGGTTCCGAAACGTAAGAAGCAGAAAAAGCCCGAGGTGGCCCCAGAAAGAAAGGGCAAAAACCCTTCCGATGGAGCCCTCTCGGGTGGTTTCCAAAATCACAAGAAAAATCCTGGAATAGCAGGGGCTCAGCCCCTGTTAAGCGAGGTTCTGCCACCAGTATCATACGATCCTATCGGAATAACTCAAGTTCTGGTCGCGGAAACCTCCGCTTGATAATTTCGTTTGAATTTATAACGGCTAAGTGTAATCGGCATTCAATCTCCAGGACGTGTGTTATAAAACGAAACTCGTATTTCTATTATTCTAGTATTTCTCGATCTGCTAATATCTGGGGCGATCGCGTGAGGGTGCAATTTCGTATAAAAGAACCGACATACAGGATATCCCATCTGCACCATTACTGTGGGCTTGATGAGTGTAACGCATCAATTACGACAGTACCTCCAGGCTTACCGACCTATTGACGAAACATACCTTGCAAAAAATACCGAGCTGAGATCGATCACAAAAGACATAATAACGCAATGTTACCGACGACACCGAGAAACTAAAACCACGACTAAACGTGATTTGACCCTATACAGAATTGAAGTATAATGATTGTTTGTTATGACAGTTATAACAGTTTCTGTCCTCTCTTTTTGGTTTCCATACACCTTATCGATCTAGTGCTATATCGTTTGAGTACTTCAAGCCAAATAAATAAGATTATTCTATTTATTAATTAAAAAGAAAAAATCTGATTGGCTGGATAGGCTTTAACGATTTTTCAGATATCTTTAAGGGCTCGAATGAATCAAATATAAAACGCGGGAACGTTTTTCATTTTCACAGGCGCGCCAAAGTCAGAGTTGATTGTGCAATGGTCTTTGTACCGTTAGCTGACTGTTTCTCTCAATGGAAACTCGCATTCCATCTAAGCGCCACAGGTCAAGTATCGAACTTGCATTTTTCAGTTTCCCCACCCGAGTTAAATTTCCAGAGGTTAGGAGCGGAAACGAGCGGTACTTTTTGAGTTTAATTACAAGTAAGTAAGAATACTTTCACTGACGATACTTCCCTCAGGACTGACAGAACGCTACTGGTTACGGCGAGAAGCCGAAACCGGTTTCGATGAAGAACTACTCCCGCATATCCGTCTGGCGGATATGATTATACACTCGTTCGTACCAGTTAAATTGAAAAATAGACTAAAATAATATATAGTGCCATGTAATGCATTTTCCATAAAGACAGTAATCGAATATTAACTTGATGTGACGATTAAATGACGACGATGATGTTTGTTTATCGTTGTTAGTCTCAAGATGTAGTAAGAACCGCCTACACGAGCGTCCAGAATTTATCTATGACAAGGTTCCTATACTATAGAAACTAAAATGTTTCGCGGACAGATGATGATGATGTTGATGACGATATGTTCCTCGTTTCCAGTCGCAAGATGTGGACTCGACGCTGAATCTCATTATGCCAGCTTTTAGAATGCATCTATGACAAGGTCCCTGTACTATCCCGTCTTACGTATTTAAATAAAGTCACAAGATGCGGGCTCAAACATAAAATTACAACATGTGAGCTTTAACAATGGATCTATTACAAGGTTCCAGCTAATCCATGTGCCATGTGTTATTTTCGGTTCTGATACTGCTTGTATATTGGTGATACATCGTTAAATTATTTATTATGTTGAATCAATATCTCACGCCGAAATATTGTGATCGCAAGTCATTGAGGGCCCCGATTTATTTTGAGGTTTGGGGATCCGCGACAGTTCGAAATATCATCTTTATGATCCTCCGAGCTCTAACTCGGCTGGAGAAAATTGTAACCGTGATAATAATCCAACGGCTGCACAAATGCAATATATTATCTAAGAGCGAGGGAAATCCGCAAATGTTGGCAATGCATGTTGCGCTTACAATGCAAAAATTAGGTAGATGTTTTAATTAAGTTTTCATTGGGAAAAAGTAAGTATTGTCGTTTTATTTGTAAAAAATAAATTAATTCATATAATAATAGGCGAATATATTTGTTAAGCGTTTCATTATTTGAAAAAGAATCAACCAATTTGGTTGTCATGACGACGATCATGCTGTTTATCCTGTAGCCGTAAAATTTGCACTCATCACTGATTGTTATTCAGAATGACTAATTTTTGTTGTGTATATTCAGAATCCGTAACTAGTACACATTTAGCAAGTAAGAGTGTCTTACTTCTGTATCTTTTCAATCGCCGATGCATTTACAATAACGGTATAGAAAAGACCAACATATTTTCCGATGAGTTATCGATAAATAATCGAAAAGCCAAGTCAGAACAACTTAACCAAAAGGGATTTATTTGACCCTGTGTGAGGGAATTATTTAACAGTTATTATTAGTTGTCGGATTAATTTATTATTGAAATCATCAAGTTTCAAATATAAACAAATCAATTTTCCAAAATATGACGCTTCCAGGGGAGTTTAAAAATAGTGGCGTCCTATTTGCATTATACATAGGCATTTAATTTTATATATATATATATATATATATATATATATATATATATATATATATATTAGTTATTAGTTAGTATATTGCATTTGTGACATCCGTCGGAAACACTACAGAACAGCCGAAACGTACCTAACCTCGGTACAAACGTATATACACCATTTATCGCACTGTGGCGCAAAACTAAGGATATTTCAAGGTTGGCTGCCTGCGTATAAGTGCGTTTGAAACCGGAGGCGGTATCTGTGAGAGCTATTCTGAACCCGTACCGACTTTATCGGCGGGAAGTTTAAAAAATGTGCCGGGTGAGGGGAGCCTACCTCGTAGATGATCGCCACTCGGCACATTAAGTAGGCAAAGATACTTCGTCCGTAATTTTTTCTTCGTTAATATAGCGCGCTCGGCATTTATTTATACTTGCGCTTATTTATCCGATCACCGAGTCGCATAGTAAAAACAGAGTATTGAATCACGATGATTGCAACAGGAAGTAAGTATTAAAAAAAACGGTTACTCATCCTGATGCAGTAATGTATGTTTTGTTCTTTATTATTATACCGCACGTCGTTTGGTGTGATAATTCTGTACATACTCCGGATACTGAGGATGACGTTTGAGCTAATTTTGTTGTTATCCGTATAACAGTACTGACAGGTCTAATCTTGGTACAAATACGGGGAATGTCACACCGTCGCGCAAAGCTAATGGTATTCGGAGGCGGGCCGGCCGGGTGATAAACCGGAGGCGGTATCTATGAGAGCTGTTCCGAACCGGCACCGACTTTATCGGCGGGACGTTTCAAAGCGGTGGTGGGGACGGGCGGCTAAGCGTTCGGCTTGTCGGCGTTGGAGGGGTGACGGCGGTGCTGGCTGTGTACCGCCGCCGGCAGTCGATACCTGCTCTCGATAAATGACCAAACTGAGTGCTCTCTGCCAGTGTTTGGGTCGCCTGGGCAACGCAACCAAATGCCGGCCCAACGCATTCGCACGTAAGTTGGCCGACCGGCAAAAAAAAACACCCCCCCGGAAGAACCGGTATGAGACGTTACCCGACCCCGGAACTCCTACCCGAAGTAGTCTCGTCTAGCACAGTGCACAGTAATTAACACTTACCCGTAAGTCACGTGTTATGTGCCCGATTGTTGATTTCTGTACGTATATTTTCTGGCGTTTAACACCGCTTTACCCAATCGATATGAAGGCCCAACCTTAAGACTACCTCTTTTTAATGCTGACGTACAAAATCTTCGATCGCCGAGTCGGCCGAAATTATTTAACCGCATTACGGTAATGCCGTTGTTCCGTCTTAGTAGCTTAGTAACTGTTTTATGTAACACAGATAATTAGTAACTCTAGCATTACTTGTGAAATGGTTAATTTTCCACATAATCTTTTCACCCGCCTTTCCTTATGTCTTTTTTACATAAATCCTTATTTATAAATCGTATTTACTGTTTCTTTTGAATTTAACCGAATAATGTATTTGTTGCAATTAATTATAATATATATTTTGAAATTACATTTTTCGTAAAGAGGCTGTTTATAAATACTTTAGACAATATCTGTACTAGTAAATATGAATATAGTTTTGTTTAATTATGTAAATGAATTAAGTATAATGAACCTAATACTGTTAAATTCGATTATTGTTTTATAATGTATATATAGAAGATGAGTTTTGAAATTGTTTACTGTTTACTGAACATCAAAATGCAGTTTTTATAAAAAAACAAAGAAAAATAGCACTAAATAATAAATTAAGTAACATTCATTAGTTCTAGTGAATTTTTAGTACTAAATAACATTAATATAACAAGTGCTTTCATATATATAAACCACAATACTGTATAACAGAGGCCACTAAAATTAAAATTATTATGGTATACAATAGGAATTTCGATTAATTATTTACTTCCTGGAGGTAGGTTTTAAACATTTTTAAAATCATTGTACTACTTCAGTAACACAGGTCTGTTAGTTTATACTAGTTCAAAAACATTGTTTATGAGCAGCTTATTAACATTTTTGTAAATATTCACTGTAGGCTCTGTGAGTAATTAATATACTAATACATAAAAAAAATAATATTTATAATATATATGGAATATTTATTTCCGTGAATTTAAATTTTTTTATTTTCTTTGAGTTATTAAAGTTTATTAAATTTGGATTTAATTAATTTGATCATATAAATATAATTAAAATAAAAATGCTTCATTATTATTGATTGACCATCACATGCAACTAATTATTATATGCAATGGATACCTTCAGTAAATATGATAAACAAAAAAACATGGCCAGTACCAAATTAATATTAAAATAAAAATGGCCATATCACATTTAGTTTCTTGAAAAACCAAAATATTTTTATAAATAACTACTACAGTACAATATATGTACTTTTTAATTTATATAACTGGCAAAAATGGTATTTAATTGTTATTGAAATTATTTATGTGAATGTAATAATATTAAAAATCAAAATATTTCGTTCCTAACTATTCTCAATATAGATTTAGTTCCTATTAATGATTAAAACTACAATAGTGGGTATTATCAATTTTAATAAAGTTCATCAAATTAATTCCTAAATAAGATACTAAAGTAGAGATTGTTAAAGTGAGGTATTACTTATATACATAATTAAACAAATTTTAATAAATTATCTGAGAAAATCAATTGATAGGTTCTGATAAATTTTATAAACTACTAAACATTAATCATATTCACTAAGTATTTCAGCAATTTTAAAAAACCCCATTTATAAACTGTACCAGAAACAAGTATTTAAATTATAATATGTTTGTATCAACACATTTAGTCTGGAAAATATATAGCAAGAAACCTTTTTATACCAATATCTGCAATAATTTAATTTTTCCTATATTATCAAAAGAGAAAATAACACCAAATATGCCCATGTAGAGAAAATGGAAAAAGGGGAAATTTTCAAAATCCTGAATATATATCTTGACATAAAAAATTAGTATGTACAGTAGTATTTATATTGCAGTATATTTATTTCTCTCTATCTCTCTGTACATATATATATATATATATATATATATATATATATATATATATATATCAGAATAGGTAGAACATATATTATTAGACTATTAGTAATTAACCACCAAATATTAGAGCCCACAATTTGGTTATGACTATAATATTCACTACTGTAATTAGCTTAAAGGAAGTAGCATTTACCAAATATATTGATATTTATTGTAGGTATGTTGACTTAAGGAACTATTTATAGAAATAGATTTGGAATGTATTTAAATTGATTACTTGTTATTTAAATTTAGTTTATGGTCCTAGATTATGATATAGAAATTTTTGATTTTTATATTTCTTATGCTTTTATATTACTATATATATGTTTATATAATTCTCGGTCAATTTTATTAATTAATGCACATTAATCAAGTTAAGAATTAAAAAACCTCTGCTGATTAGGGTTTCCACCTAATGCCAGAGTTTAGGGTTTGGTCATTATGTGTCCAAGTTCTAAATATATGCTACAGGCACTATCCAGAATACTCTGTAAATGTTCAAAATCCTTAAGAGAGGAAAATGTATTTTTTCAGTCCTCTCTTGAACCAAGGATATTATAATTCCTCTCCGCGACTCTGTGCTTTGAAAACCTTTCTACAGAGGCGGCCGATAGTCACCGTTATTTTTCCAAACATAAATATGCAAAGAACGTGATTAAATTTACTTAAATTTTGAATTTGAGCTAATTAAAAATTGAATTAGAGGATTGAAAAGAGATTAGTCCTGCTATCTGGTAGCACTTTTGAGAAACTTCACGGCTTTGTTTACAGACCTGGTCGCTCAATAATTCATACCTACGGCGCGAAATTTGAAAATGTTTAATTTCAAGAACTCTTCGGTTGACTTTGGTACTGCATTCCTAAACAGGTTATATAACTATGAACGCCCTTGATTAGTGCAGATACGGTGTAAACAAAAAGTGTCAGTTAACACAAATGCACCAAGGGAGCATTACTATTAAAAATGCTACTTATGTGGCTAAGGATAGCGTGAATAATATATCTGTTAGGAATTGAACACATTATGAGGATATTATGGCTCCATAAAATTAATCTAAATAAATTATTCGACATTAGTGCTTGTACGTTGTCTATCTCCACTTCCCTCCCTATTCAAACACGTCCAATCCCATAACCGGTTTTGATTCCTCATCGTGGTATCATTCCGTAATATATTCGTAATATATTGAGGTACATATGCCGATGAAGCGTCTAACACTGTGGTATGATATATTCATTGGGATGAGTACTCCTGGATTTATATTTGACGGTCGCTACTTAGAGCTAACTAACATAGAGCTTCAGGATATGACTAGTTATTGATAAGAGAAAAATTCTGAACTGAACACTTTTCAATTCATAGTCTATCACAGTCACAGCCTATCGGGATTTTTGGGCCATTGTTCTTTTAGTTAGTAATTAAAAAAATAAAAATTGCCCAACTGCAGTCCAACCCAAGACCGCATTGACGTATTCAAATAGTGGCCAAATTATGATATCAGAACTGTCACCATTTCTGAGTAATAATTTTTTTTCTCGAAACAGACCTTTTAATAACAATACAATTGCAAGGACCGCGGCAATTGGTATAGTAACCGAATTTTTACGATCCTTACAGGCAATGCTGGAGGGGCATAAAATCGATCTCCTTTAGTGTATAAGGGGGGCTACTCCTTCAGACAGACTCCCGCCCCATTTTTATAACCCATGAAACTATTTCGCGGACTCCCCTCCATTTCAAAGTGCGGGGGCGGTGTTTATTGCCAGATGCTGTTTGAAGTGCACTCCTCCCTAACAAAAAGTAGGAGGGAGTTAACGGCCCGGTTAATCTCCAAATAAAACCTACCCCCGGGTACCCGTTTTTATGCGCCCTGCAGCCGGCTCGAAGAAATCCCGGATGGTAAGGCTCCAGATTTTAGAGAAAATGTCCGCCATTTCTTACCAATTTCCGAAGCTTTAGAATGGAAAATGTAGAGATTTATTTCTACCATGGCGGTTTATCTTCAGACGAAATAATTCCATTGACGATAAGGGAAGCCGAAAACGGTCTACAACGTAATACATCATTGTATTTACTACCGGTATATGTCTTATGTAGAACGATGGCCATTTTTCTACAAATGTGGCAAGGTTTTCGTAGCGTTGACTAAGCCAGATTATGTAGATTAACATGTTTTCATTAAAAAAAAACTAGCTATTGTCTTTTTATTTTTAAACCATAAATTCATTTAAATATTAATAAACGAATTTATGGATTGTTCATAAAAGTTCACGATCCGCGTGTCAATATTTTGCAATAGATATCTGCCAATTTGGTTGTCATAACAACGATCAGCTGATTATCCTGTTTCCGTCTAAAAATTTGCACTCGTTAGTTAATCCAATGATTGTGATTCAGAATGACTGAATTTTGTTGTTTTTGTGCTAATTCTCTAGGTATGTATCCTTCGAAATTTATTTCCTTTCGTATATAACTAAGTAATGCATTAATATATTTTGTACATGTCCCGATATATTCAGAATCGTAACTAGTACACATTTAGCAAGTAAGAATGTATGCAGTCATACATTTTATTGAACTTACGAACGGACATAATTAATAACTTATAGTTCAATGCATGATTGTTACTAAGTTCGGATTTGTGTCATCGTCAGTAGGACTACTATGCCTGTGACATAGACACATTGCTACACTGACAATGATATAATTAAAATTAACTCTCGAAGCATTTAATTGTGAAGGCTCGTTTTCTCTCACCGTCTAACTCATTTTTTGGCATTAGACGTGATCTAAGCATACCTGAAAAATAGAAAAATAAATAAATAAAATTAAAAAAGGGGGATGTTTTCTCATCCGTTATTCTCTACTCGTTAATAGTACTCGAACATCAATGTCGCTTATTTTACAGTTGTGACAATAAGGGAGTTAAAAAAATAGTTACTGTAGTTTTCTCGATCTTCCCCACACCGGTAAACTAAGGTATTCCAAACCCTCGAAGACCGCATAACAGGTATTGCAAACTGACATAGCTATCGTTTGTCCGTACGATCCGAAACGGGAGTTTATCGGGAGGTTGAAAAATTTAAATAAAAAAAAAAACAACGCATATATGGAATATTCTGACGATCGATGGCGTGGGGCGGCGCGGCCCCCAGCTAACGCGTTAATTCTACTGAGGACTGAGACTAGGCCGAAGAGTGGGAGGGGATATAACAAAAAAAAAGAAAATACACAATAAAGGGGAGGAAATAAAGGGGATGGGCGGGTGTTGACATTGGGAGCGCTGTGGGCGCCCGGCTGTCGGGGGCCCATCGCACATTTGTCTTCCCCATCCCACGACCCACCTAGTAGTATCCTTACCCTCCCACGAGGGGGTCCGGCCTCGAAAACCTAATTGTACCGGTTAAAATTCAAATTTGACGACGCAATCAAATTCTAACGGAGGGAAAATTACCTGTGGGGAGGGGAGCCGGGGAAGAAAAAAGAATGCGGGCACCTAAGGGACGTGTCCGAGGAATATCCTTCGGTCGAAGGATCGATCCGGCTCTCTGCGGACCGCTTTCGATGTCGCAGTTTTAATGGGCTATCGCCTAGCCGTTTCACGTTTTTCGTACGGCTTCGATGAACCTTCATTATCGCATACGAAAAGACGTATAGTTATAATAGTTGTACGAACGTTGCCTCTAAATTGTTCGACCGGTAGCACGGACGGTTGAAATTTGCGGTCGAAGGAATATTCGGTCCGTCACCGGGATTCGAACCCGGGCGGAAACGAACAACTTCGGAATAGCTCCATTAGAGTTTGATGCGACAAATAAAAATATTTTATTTTTCTTTGAATATACACAGGAATTGTAGACTATACACAAATTTTACTTAATACACGCGAGTACCAAGTCTTAATATACTTGTATTGTTCACAATATTGTATTGGTAATCGGCGTTAATATGTCGAACCAAATTACAAATTGGGAATACTCTGTTTTTTCTTTAAATATATCCAGAATATGGTAGACAATATACAAATGTTGTTTGATATTAGAAAAGCCCGTAGGCCGGAATGCATGTATTAACCAATATTTGTATACCGTTTTCTCGATATTCTATTTGTATTTATTGAAAAATAAAGTTATTCGTATCTTTGTTGTTTGATACGCGCATGCCGCCCTTTCTGCGTTTATATACACGAATATACGACTCGGGTTCGAACGCCGGTGGCGTACAGTTTTTACTTCGATTACGAATTTCAACCGATTCGACCGATAATGTCTCGAGCTTGTCACAAAAATTATACTTGTCAGATCCATCTTCGTTTGGATAAAGCGCTGGTCAAAATGACGGCTGGTACTTGCGGGGAATAGATAATTAAACCACTGCCGGGAATTTAATTGGACGCCGCGGTTGGTGTCATATGTATATATACGCATTTACGGACAAACAATAAGTGAACGGAATAAGTGTTTATTTGCAGAATTTACCTAAGTTTAATATTGATGGAGAATTAATTATTTTAAAAAATTGTTAGATCTTCGAGGGGAAATATGTGTGCGCCGTTGATGTACATTTTATTGAAAATTGCGAAAGAACAACTCCACGTTACCCGGAAGATTTAAAACAGCGCGGCCCGCTTTTAAGTACAAAAGTTACAAATTGTTTCACTGGAAGACTAAAGTATTTCTCCAAAAATCAATAGAACTCCGGGCAG
Source organism: Lethocerus indicus (assembly GCA_019843655.1). Classification (NCBI taxonomy): domain Eukaryota; kingdom Metazoa; phylum Arthropoda; class Insecta; order Hemiptera; family Belostomatidae; genus Lethocerus; species Lethocerus indicus. The sequence goes on from JACDQD010000001.1 coordinate 41,458,399, forward strand.
AATCTTCTTTGAATCACGAGTCCCCCGGACTCTTGTCACCGAAGTTCCCGTCCGTGTCACCGCGTTTTAGTGGGTCATGTAAGTTTTAAGGGTCGCTGTTAGCTGTTAGAATCGGCTGTATAAACGAATTGTCCCGCGTCTATTGCCGGAGACGTCTGCGATCCGCACAAGCGACAATATTCGCCAAGTACAACAGTTGGTGGCCCAGATTCTTAAAGGGCTTGGCCTCGGCTCGACCGACTACCGCCACAATGCTCGAGCGTCGCTCTTTAAAAGTGTAAATAAAAATGGTATATCTTACAATTTTTTGAAAAAAAATGATTTAGTTTTTCCCCCGACCTATCGCCTCAATATCCGCCGTACGTTGTGCGACAGAAGAGACCCTCCCTCAGCTTTGCTTTTTTGAAATTAAATTTCGACCGAAAATTTTAGGACGGTTCAATACTATGATTGATAGAGCTATTAAAATAGAAGACGGATATATTTTAATATATTTATTGCGGGATCCACGAGAACAGATTTTGAAATTCATCTCTGTAAATTCATAATTCTAACCCAGAAAGGGCTCCATTGTATAGTACGTTTTTGAGTTTTTTTTTCGTTACTTCGGGGTCTACTCCTTCTTTATTTTAACCTAGTATTCAACGCTGCAAGTCAGGCACTAGTAGCCTTCCTTGAGTACAAATGTGCAGTAATTTCAGATTTATTAAAACGCTGCAACGCGTGCTTGCGAAAGGATGAACAACGCTCTCCTGACGGACAAATCCCATTTCGGATGAACTTTTCGCAACTGGTTAAACGGCGCGGTGTTTTTCAGTTGCCATGCGTTCCGTTTAAAAAGCCGTTAAAAAGAAAAATTTATTCGTACGATTAGAACACGGCCGTGCGTCGGAATAACCGCCTTTTCTCCTACCGTTTCTTTAGAAGGAGTCCGCAAATATTTCACGAACGTTAACCATAAATGATGGGAAGGAAAACAAAGAAGATAAAAATCCGACCGTTCCACCCATTAAAATCGTAAGAAGACGTGAGGGAATCTGTGAAGAATTATACCATGAGGCGAAACCGTGAGACCGCCCGACAATACCCGGGTTTGTCACATAATATATATACTGTTTGTATAAGAATCTATTCACGCATATTCAACCATCGAATGATCATTTTCATACGTGATAATACGTTCTGTAGCGTGACGAAATTCATTATTTTTCGAGAAATCATGGACTCTATAACGGAGGCAGTGTGGGAACGCTACTGGCAATGCCGAGAACGCAAACGAGTTCCGAAGCCTACCAATATCCTTAAACAGACTCGGGCTCCGCCCCCGAGAAATGATTTTATTAACGCAGTTCGTATAGATTTTCTCGTGAAGAATGCAAGCCGATCCTCGTCCCCGTCCCGTCCCCCTCTACACCCACCGGGCGGGCTTCCGCCTCGAATAACGCCTCGGTCCGCGGGCTTTACCGGTCGGGCCCGTTATCGGCACGAAGTTGGCGATAAGCGCCGGACTTGAGGCCGGTGGCGACGGCCGAAAGTTGGCAAAGTGCGAATCAAAAGCGGGGACAATTAAACAGGTGCGCGAGCGAGACTGGACGGACCCGGCCTTGGCAACGCACTAATGACCGGCACGCCACTCCCTAAACCCCTAAATAACTCATCCGTTCCCTCAATTTACAACTGCTTTATCCGCCGGAATAATTACCGGGATTTTATTTATTATTTTTTTAAGGTATTGACATTATATAATAACTCATACACTGCGGCCGCTGTTCCAGCGGTTAATGAAAGCCTCCCGGATAGTTCTCCGCTAGGTATTTTCATTTCGTACATTTACTTGCACGAATTTCAACCTGTTTTCGGACTACCTTTTGACCTACATGTAAGAAACTTAAATAGCTGTTTAACAGCTAGAAACATCTATATATATGTATAAAACATCGAACATTATGAAGTTTCAACGGTAAACCTTTTTCCTTAAGCTAGATCGGTTTCCTCTTCTTCACGAGTCGCCGGTTGCCCTCAGCGTAGGCTTTATACGTCCCGAAAGTAAAACTGCAGTGACAGTGCCGTCGGGATGCCCCGACAGGCGGGTGACTCACCGGCCTACACAGGAGATTGGGAGGGGCCGAAACCGGTCTATCGAGAAACGAAAGCGAGATCGCAAGAACCATGAAACTAGAGACGTTACGGGAGAATGCGGCCTAGTGATAGAGTCCTGTACGTCTGTATTATCGACCGCGGAAAGACAAAACCGGTCTAGCGCCAGCACTAATTACGGAAACGAGCCGCAGTACGCAGGTTATTTGTGGATGTTCATTTCGCATACTGGAAATTTATGTAAAATTTCCTAGAAACACCTAGAAAAATTAGGAAAGCGAAATAAATGTTACAGGAGATCATTGTATTCCTCTTGATGCTGAAAAAAAGGACCAAATGTATACGCGGAAATTCCTTGTTCGCTATTTTGTGTAAATAAGTAATTAACGAGCAGTCACTCGGACGGTTATCTATAGAAGTATTTCGTTGTACGCGCTCCTTTCTTTTCCGTGCGTACGTTTGACGCGACAGATTTTCTACAAATTTATGTATGTATATATACGGTCGGGCTGTAGAAAAATATGTATCCCCAGTACGAATTTATGCGGCGGAACGTTACAAAGGATGTCGCATAACGTAACCTACTTCTTATTTTTATATTGAAATAATCCCGCGATTCGCAATGTATCGAAAGTAACGCAACATTGCGCAAAAGGCTACAACAGCTTAATTGCGCGTAACAAATTAATTTTTAAAAATATTATCTTAGTTCGATGATTTTCTCAACTTTATCGTACATTAATTTTTAAAATAAATCGAGAGAAAAATCGACGAAAAGGCCTTTATATTCTTCGAAGAGAATTATAGGACTTTTTTAGTGTCGAATATTTTATTGTTCGCGTTTCTTTTTTTCTGCCGGTTGTTTTCCAAAATCATCCGAATTCATTACTTCGGAGACTCTTCGTATTGCAACGCTAAAAGTTAATATTTGAAATATGACGTAAGTAAAATAGCTTTAACCGGCTGGGAGTCGGGCGGGAGAAGTCAGAAAGCGGCGGAGTAACTCCTGTCACACTCGACATCAATTAATTAACTGTGTTCAAGGAAATCTTGTTGCAATTTCCGGGGTAGGCTTCGCTAGAAAAGGTTCGGGTTCGTAAGGACAAATTGAAGTACGGATAATTTCCACTTGAAAAAAGAATCCGTTTTATTTTATGAATGTACGCTTGTCTGAAACGTGCGTGCACCCTCAGAATCATCCGCGTAATTAATTCGAGATACACCGGTCCCGTAATGGTTTTGAATACCATTGTTCTTGAGATCTTCTGTATCCGTTAGGTGTACGGCGACAGTGCAGAGAGGATGCTCCGCGCCCAGTCAACACTGAGCGCTTATTGGCTAAAACGTTAATGAAGATGGCGAGAATCCGAAAAGACAAACTTAGCCTGACACAAGATCACAAGAATCCACTTGATAATTAAATTTTTTTTAATAGACGCGAAGAAACAGAGAAGAAACACGAAAATGAATTTAGACTACAATTTAATTAATATCCCACTCGGTCAATATTTTTCAGGATTTGAAAAGCTAAAAAATATGTGATAATATTTTAATGTTGTATTTCAGAGACATTATCGTAGCCTAAAAAATGTATACTCTACGATATTTTATGCCGATTTCCACTTTTCTTCATCGTCGGTATTTTTCTTTGAATTTTTAAATCTGAACTTGTCTAGTTTCAAACGAGTGTAGACTATAGATATTGATAATTTTTATTCCTGGTATTTCTGGCCTTAGTATTCCGTTCTATTGAGTTTAACTGATAACAATTTTATTTATTTATCCCTACACAACTGGGAATAGCCGACAAAAGCCTTTTTTTATGTATTCGCTAATCGATTTAACAAGAAAATTGTTAAAATCCATTCCCCGTTTCAACTGGAGACGTTAACCTTCATGGAAATGTGTCGGAATATCGGAATATTTAAAACTTAAGACTTAGGCTGGAAGACATGTTAAGTGGTACACCCGAACACTTGGCTGACTATAGGCTCAAACGGTACCTCAGAGACCGGTTTATCCCGCCTTCTTCTCCAGTAGAGAAAATGCAATAAGCTCCGGCGCGCTTCCAAAGTTCAAAGATGAGCTATGGAATTTTTATAAATTCCAATCGATTTCCAAATTAATTTCAGTTGGCCGGCGATGGAAAAATTGTGATATCAATCATTTATTATTTAGCGTACCAAGCGTATTTCGAAAATTGACACAAGTGATTACGCCTTTGTAGGACTTTCACTATAACGTTTTAAAGAAAAACAAGAACAGCCGTGGGACTTACAAGTGCTAAAAATTCAATTATGTCAACCCATTCAGTGATGACACTAGGACGTAACGTTTCCGGAAAGATTTATTTTTTTATTGGCCGATTAAGGTTAATTACTAGTTTTATCAGATAACCGTATAAAAATTGGCAAAACACTAAATACTTTATCATTATTTCTATTTAGAATACCGGAATCCCGGATAAAAGTTGTATATCGTCCAATTTTACGGTATGTATAATATTTATTTGGGAGGAATGCGGAAAAACGTGGACTCCGGTTTTCCTTAATGGGACAGAGTTCCGCAAAAATCTTCTCCCCCCTTTCGGAAAGAGCTCCCGTCGATCGATTACGTAGAAACGCACGTTTAAATGCGCTCTATCCGATGGCGCGTTATGGATTCCCAGACTCCGCATTCCAGTGGGGGCAGACCGAGAAGACATTTTTCGTAATCCCTCCCCACCGAGTAGCCATGCCAAGTAGACTTATAAATAGTACGATTGTCTGTCGGCAAAGTAACGACACTGAGACCACTCGATCTATTATTCCCCGCCAATTATTTCTACAGTACTAAAGACAAGTTATATAAGAAATAACATTTCTTCGAAAGTTTAACTTTATGGATTACAACAATATTGGGGAATCTTACGCTTGTTCAAGGACGGTACGATTGAAGATTTGTTAAAATATAAATAAAAAGTACGGACCGACAAGTTTATGGATATTACCAAGAAAATATATATTTCTACTGAATGCTCCTAGATACAGAACAATACTAGTATATATATATATATATATATATATATATATATATATATATATATATACGTGTACACGATATCCTATGTATATTAGAAGAAAAATAAAGTATTTGTATTTGAGATGCCGGCCGTCGAGTGTGAGTGCCGCCGCGGAGGCATCTCTGTCCGACCTACCGGACCCAATATTTTCGATGAATTATTTTTACAATTCCGAATGCTCAACTTTTAAGAGCGTTCGGTAGACCCGGAGGACCCTAATGTATAAAGGGACCGGGGGCCCATTATTTTGCGGCCCATTGTCCCGACGTCGGCTCTATCTGCCCCCGACCACTTACAATTCAACGTGGCGGCGGGGGACAAGCAAAAAAAAAAATAAATAAAAATGTCGCTAAATCGCCTCTATTAATCGGCATTCTTCGGAAACCGCCGCCGTGTCCGCGCCTTGTAAATTTCTCGGCCGAATTTTTCGAGGTAAATACTAATGCCGATATCTCGAGATGAGCGAGGCACTATCCTTCTATTCGTCTCCACTGGAAAGAAATATCGAAACAACGATATAACAGTTTCGATTAAAAGAGAAATTTATATAGATTCGGCTCCGAAAATAAACGCGTCCTTTTTATTTATTAATAATTTCGCAACGAACCTCATCCTGTTTGACTACGCTTATATACAAGCCTAAGGTCAACCCCGCGGCTCGTCTTCTATCACTACGCGATAGACCTATTCATTTATTGTTTGCGCGATACATTATCGTATTCCTTAAACGCGGTTATAGGGGGATCTGATCGTAGGTCTGGGACGGGAGTACTGTCCGCGCTAAAAGCAAGTACGCTGGCTCATGTTTTTATTATTCACAGACTATAACGAATGAATTAGCCGCTTCCCCTGACCTTAATCCCTGGGGGGGCCCCGGCCTCTTTTCTTTGCCACACTTTTCTGCTCCCTTACAACGTTCGCGGGGGGAGGTGTCCCACAATTCGCCGAATGCTGCGTACCAGACAGGCCGTCTCTCTCCGATACGCGGTCACTCCGATACTCCCAGTATCCAACCATCCAACTACTCTAACAATACCGAACTAAAGGCACGGTCGTTTAATACGGCCATGTCCATTATTCGAATCCGACCTACAAACACACCGACAGCCAACAAATATATCATAACAAACTGTAAGAAATGTACATAAGATAGAAAAGTACTAGGAGAAACGAAAAAAACTAAAAAATATATAAATCGCATCGCGCATACAAAAGTAAACACAGCAAAAAAAAAGAATCCGAACCTAATGGCTACATCACACGATTTAATGATACGTTCTAATTTTCTGTGAGCGATGTTAATTCCATCATTAACTCGCCGATATCCGTTAATATCTATCAAGATAAGCCTTTGTTCCCATGCGCATCCATGCATTTCCCCCTTGTGTCCGTACAAACCGCTTTAGTGTCAATATCGATGTCAATAACATTCCAGAAGTATATTCACTAAAAACAAAAATACACTTCTATTAACGTTAATATTACTCGTAATAAAATATATTGTAAAATAAAAGAATGATAATTGTGTCAGTAAAATATTATCAATAAATATATTATTATAAAATATATATATCAATCGACACGTGGATTTAAATTGATGTAATGGATCTAACGTATGGTAAAAAGTGACCCATTGACGGATGTAGATATATCTATTTATGTACAAATATATGTATGTATATAAATAATTCGACGCTGGGAGATGGTTAAAATGTTTCGATAAATCATCGTATGCACGTATAAATCTTCCAATGGATGCTTCATTCTTCCGTAGAGGTTTTATAGCCGGCCAGTACAAGGCCAATAATGATTCATGGGCGAGGGGGGGAGTCTAGATTGAGGCGTTCTTGCTACTCGCATCAGCCCACTGTCCCCACTGAGATATCTCCTTTTTTATTACTAGCACGACCTAAAAATATTTTTTTATTTTTAGTTCCTATATCCTTTTTTTTCTTATTATGCGCGTCGTAAATTTCCACAATCGCCGTAGTCAGTTCCGGGCGATAGTATCGTACCCATTGTGGACGCCCGGTCTGCATTGAAATAAAAATAAGGACAAATCTCCCCCCCCCCCAAACACTTACGGGTATCTCCGGCCGTTTGCAGAGATTTATTGTTTCCCTCTCGTTCGCGCTATGTGGAGACTGCGGTCTCCTCATAGACTGATTATTGAGGAGTTTTGAATGCAGGAGTTTCTCGAATGGATCAATCGTCCCAGGCACCCTAATAGCGTGTCGTACAAAGTGAAAACCCGATTTTTCGTCCTTTCACCACCGTCAGTAGGCTTAAAAAAAATTAATAACCTAAAAGTTAAAATTTGTACCGTATTATTTTCCTCGCTCTTCCGTCTACCCTCGCCGGTTCGGTCTTTTGCCAGACCGATTTCGGCCGTTCGCCGTCTTCAGTACCGCTTTTGGTCAGTAGTGTCATATTTCAGCGGCCATATACACAGTTACTCGCGTGCCGTCGTGATTTGCTTAGGTGGTTGCGATCAGCCTCATGTCCAGAAATTCGTACTTGTTTTTCCGGCGCCGTTTCGAGGGTAAACGGCGGAATGACGCCGGAGGGCCCGGGGTGTTTTCCGAGTTACACTCTCGGTCGACCGCCCTGTCATAATAGAAAAAGATAATTTCCCGTTTATTTTCTAAGCCGGTATCGATCCATTTATCCCCACTTTTATTGGGTCTCGGTAACTCCGTCCGGGTGTATAATGCCGACCCGGGCAGAAATTCGTTCTCGTCGTAAAAATTTAACGGTGTCCGTTCCCCCGTCTGTACCGACGCCTCCGTGAGACGGGTGGCGATTAACGCTGCGCCGGATTTTTCTTTTTATAGATACCCGGATAGTGAGAGAATACCCGAAAAGCATCATCCCGATAGGGCACTGACGCCTTTCGTGCCCCTCTCGGCTCTAAACTTTCATTTTAGTTTGGCTATCCCTCCCCACCCTTGCAGGAAATAGACTGTTCGTACTTTCACTTCCCGTTTCCATTATTAATGATTTTTTTTATATTTTTAATACCGATCGCGATAATAAATCCCCGTAAGACTTATCCTTCGTGCGATCCTTTCTGACGGTTTTGAGTCGTTGTAACGGATATTCATAATTTCATACGCATTAAAAAAAAGAATAACTGCTCTAAAAAAGATAAGGAATTCTAGGGATTTGGACTATCGTAACTACTGCGATTTCCTGTGCCTTAAAAAGACTCTCGGCAACTCCCTATCTAAATTGCCTCCTTATAGGAATCCTTTACTGGTATCCGGGACCTCTCTCGTCGCAAATTGAATTAGTTCAGAATGTAATAAAAAAAAAATGAACTAAGAAAAAGTGTCACTACGTTAGACACGTCTCATCCTATCACCGATGTATCTCGAGGATGCCAAGACGTAGTAACTTGGCGGCTGGAAATTTGAAATCGTCTGTCATCTGTTAAACTTATTTTCAAAAATCCCCTAGGAGCTTTCGCCTACAACTGGCCAACAACGCCGACTTCCGAGCTTTTCGAAACCGCACATCGGTGGATCCAAACAACTCGAAGTTAGGTTTTAAAATTCAGTTGTAAATTAATAATTTGTTCGTAAATAATAGTTGGATAGCGAGGTCTTGCCATTTTCCTGTACCCGGTACTGTCGGCCAGTATCAAGCTTATATCGGTCGCGGTGTATTCCGGATCGAAACGGAGGGATTCTGAGCGCGGTCGAACATCGGTGGCCCGGGGATCGCTACCGGAATCGATGGTAGGATTTTTCCGGCCGGCTATCGCTGTAGCCGGATCGGAATTTTAGACGGGAGGGAGGGACAGAGGGAGGGAAGGAGGGAGGGAGGGAGCGGATCGTGTTGCGGTTTGGCCCTAAAAGCCGGAAATTCGGCGCATCCTCCGCTCGGCCTTTGACTCCGACCGGCCGCCCTCATACCGACTGTTACCGGTGTTATCCCGTCGGTTTCCGGCTGAGACACGGCATCGTTAAACACACAACAACACCGGCAATGGTAACATCAAAAAAACACCACCGCATAACAGCCTACCGCAGGTGTACAGCATATGCTAAATAGTAAACAAAAAATATTTTGCGAAGGCCAATATTTCTTTTACTAAATATCGATAATTTTATTGGACACATTATTGAAAACTTTAACTAACTTTATTAATTAAATGCCCCTTTATACGCGAACTGAGGCAGAAAGTCGCTATAGTCGGGACATGTTATAGGTGTGGCTAAACGTGTTGGATGATCGATTTTTATAATTTATTTTTAAATCTTTTTACCGTATATTGTTTTTCCCATTGAAATCTCGAAGCTGGATGGTCGGATTATTAACGATTTTCCGATTTGTTTTTTCCGTGTTTTTCCGAACCCATCGGAAAGTTTATCAACAGGAAAATGAAACAATGCCCAGTTTGAAACAATATTCAGAAGCAATTAACAGATAATAGCGGACAAAATATATGGTAGTTTGGGATGAATGCGGAGGCCTGAAAGTAGAGCAACAAATCGAAAATGGAAGCTACTTACTAGAATTAAAAAAAAATTAAAATGACCTGACGGCATACGTAGCGCTGATACGTGTTCTGCATAGCTTTTCTTCTGGCCGCGTTTGTGTCATAAAGGCTCTAGAAAATAACAGCGTCTACAAACTTAATCCTATAATTTGATCAAAAGTCAAGTATTTCTAATCTAATTTATAAAACTATGTCTTCTCTGATTACGGGTGATTATAAAAAATGGTAAAGCTAAAAAATATATGCCCGAATGAGCGACCGAATTGACAATAGGGGTGCAACTAATATTTATTAACACGTTGTTGTTGTTGTAGTCTTCTCTTATATAGCGCAAGGGGATATTTTATGGTCTGTTATGAGCCGTACATATGTTTAATACCGTACATATAATGTCTCTGTGATATTTTGTAAAATATGTTTCCAGGGTTGTCCGTTTCATTTTTTCTCTCGGTTTTGTATTTCTGCAGTTTACTAATATATGTCCCACCGTCACGTCTTCGTTGCAATGATCGCACTTGGGTTTGTTCTCGTTTAATAATATTATTCTGTTATTTAGGATAGCCGATCTGATGGTTCAATTCCTCCGGTATTTATTCAACAGTAAATATACCGTCCTATATTAAAACGAGTACAGAAAATACGCTCCAAAATAACGCGGACCGAAACAATCTCCCCTTTTGATAAATGACATCGAACTGTTTTTGGTGGCTTGCGTGTGCGGTGGTTCAGACAACACTACGGAAGGGAGGCGGAAAAACATCAAAATACTCATTGGGAAATAGGTCGATTTTGAAAACCTGAGACAGTGTTCTACTACACGTGGTCCAATCCCTAACAGATGACAAGGATCGATAAACCCAGCATGTCTCAGTTACCCAGTTATCGCCGTGTCCCGGTTTCCCCAGAGGTTGGTCTCTTTTCTCAGTTCCCCCCCGAGCGATATTCCCCTCGCGCACGCCCACTACCCAGGCGTTCCTTCTAATTATTACATAGATATATATATTAATTTAATAATTTCACGCTGTTGTTAATCGAATTATCCGTTTCTTTTCAGGTGAGGAGAGGAACGAGATTGATATGCTTCCCTTACGAGCTGACACGTGAGTTGAGACACGAAAACCGAACACCAGTCTAACAAAGAGTTTCTTTCGTTCTACTGTATTATCCCGAATCGAGATCAGGCCCAAACCGTTCAAACTATATTCCCAAACAAAACAGGTTCAATTCTATAATTTGAATGTATAAGGAACTCGGTGTATGCCGACGCGACAGGGCGTTAAAACGGCGGGGTGCGTGCATAAAAAAAATACATCCGATAACGCCGGGAAAAAAGTTAAGCAAACCCGCAGACCTAGGCAAATACCGAATTTATTGTGGATACGTGTCCGGCATTCCGCTAACGGGGCCGCTTCCATTCTCCGGCCCGAAGCCTTCATCGATAAACAAAAGCCACCTCCCATTAAAGATAAACGCTTAAAAAATAAACGGCGCTTTCAATAAATTCATTCTCCGCCCTACGTACAGCACACACCCCCCGACAGCAGCCTGTGCATACAATTTCCGTCTTGGATGAATAAGTTCTCCTTGTCGGGAGGTAGAATAGCAATAAGAGAGGTAGGTAAATAGCAAGTACCGGTTTATACCGATCGATGTATCAAATCGTTCGTTATCTATACGTAAACTACTCTCACTATTATGTATAATTGTTTCGAATAATTTCAAAATCTCAACTCACCAGTCCCATGTGTGCTGGGAGATGTTCTTGAACCTCCCGTTCCGGAAGGTTAGACGATTCGGACGCTAGCGTTAGGCATCACTCCTGCAAATATTACAAATCAATTGTTAGTCCGTCATCATCGTGCGGGTATTTTTTCGGAGTGAAATTTTTCCCGCGCAAAGTCATGTTGTGGCGCTAAAAATGAAACGAAACGAGCTTGAAAAGTTGTCTTGAAAGCTATTTCATGCACCGTAGAGCGGACTTTTCGATCGATTATAAATTTGATTCGGCTACGAGTAGATCCGAAATAAGTCAAGAACGCTGTAGGATTCAGTCAGGTCCTGGCGAGGATTCGCGTGCAGAAAGCCTGCATCCTTAGCGACCGAAGTACTCGAAAGAACTAGGAATGAAAAATTGTCCCCAGAGCGGTTCTCTCCCTGATTCCGACTCCGGTTGGCTTCCTCGTCAGGGCCCGAACTCATATTTGGGCAAATTTTATACCATTGTATCTATCCTATAGCCCGAAAAAAATAACTTTCAAGATCCCCACGATGCCGTCGGTTTCCCGAAACGTTTTGAAATAAAATTTTACAAACGATTCGGCGAGTGAACGCCAACGATGTGAACTCGCGTTTTCTGGGTCTGATAAGACTGATACTTGTGTCCGATTGCTGTGTACGTATTATTGGAGAAGTAATTGAGATAGTAACACGAAACAGTCGGGGGATTGCGGGGTTATCGCAACGACCTCTTGTCCATCTCGCCTTCCTCCTACCGATCTGAGCGGGATACAATAATACTCTTCGATAAACTCGGATCTGGAATTTAATGTTTTTTTCCCCTCCTCCCCACGAACAATAAAATCGCGTTAACACGTGCGTTACGTAGTTTTCGCACCTAATTTGAAGAGCCCGCAGTGGGCAATGTTTTATCGACTGTTGCATTCATTTGATAAAGTATCGTTCTATATTTCCGACCATGACACAAAAATCACAATTCAACGATATAGCGGTGTATGAAAGTAAATTCTAAATAAGTTCGACTTAAATTAATATGGTACTCTAGACCCGATAATTGCCATATTTTATATAAGCGTTACGATAATACACTCTGTTCTAATATCTTATTCAAAATTTCTATGATCACCGGCTCGACTATTAAGAATATCGAAACGCTCATTAATAGCACGAATTTCACAGTACATTGTTACGTTTACGTTTAGGAGTATACCCTTAAAGTAAGCGGAAATATCTTTGGAAATTAACACACTTCCTCGGTAATTTCATTGGGGTTGCACTTGAGTGAGTCTTCTTTGTATTATCCCAATCGGCGATTCTCACAGCGATCTACTTGAAGATACACCATGCAAGCTTACCTTCCACCGTAGAGGGACTGTGCTTAGTAAGAGAAAAGGAGGTGATAAATTTAACGAAAGTTTTCAATACGCAATCGGTAAAGTGCGTTGTCAGTATCAGCTATTAATATGCTGTTTTATGGCACCTGTTAGGCGCACCTCCGGGGAGTCGGTATACCCCAGCCCACATTGTTTCGCCTTCGTGTTCGCTCGGCTTCGTCAGTAGCGTTCCCTCTGCAACGGACAGAAGGCCGAAACAATGATGGGGAAATAAACTCATTCTTACTGCGTTAATTATTGCGACAATAACCCTTACTCCTTTAGGTAGGCCGAGGAGCGTTGTCTGGATCCATCTGTTACGTTTAATGACAGGCTCAACGGGTGTGTGTGTGTGTGTGTGTGTGTGTGTGTGTGTGTGTGTGTGTGTGTGTGTGTGTGTGTGTGTGTGTGTGTGTGTGTGTGTGTGTGTGTGTGTGTGTGTGTGTGTGTGTGTGTGTGTGTGTGTGTGTGTGTGTGTGTGTGTGTGTGTGTCACCACTTCCCATTATGCCTTGAGCTGACGGACAGTTTTTAAAGAATTTTTTTAATCGGACGTGTAGTTAATCTTACAAATCGCTTTTAAAATCTATATTGATAGCCATCCTCTCGTACGTCGGGGATTGTGCTCTCCTGTACAGAGAGAGCCACATCGAATGTCAACATTCATCAATTTCTCTTTTGTTAACACGGCTTAAATATATTTAAAAGCATAATAGCTTGTCCCTAACAAATTTAAGAAACTCGTTTCAACTACGAGGAATAGACGGCCTCCCTGACTGGAATACGATCTTGAAATAATTTAATAACAGCTTTTTAACTGATTAAACAAATAAAATAGGGGCAAAATATTCTCCGTTGGACCGGCAAGCTCTTTTTATCGAACGTCGTCTTATCAAATCACACGTTCAACACTGCGAATGTGATAAACGTCCCTCGGTAGACCAACGAAAACCGTTAAATAATAAATAATTTGTTATTGATTATTCCGTAAATTATTTTTCTAATTCCGAACAAAGTTTTGAAACGTTTGACGCATTTAAAACCGAATAGTTATTTAAAATATCATTTATAAAAAGCTCTATAAGAATGTAGGCATGATTCAATGTTTGTTAGCGGGTCCATATCGTCATCACTCTTTCTAACGTCTCTCTCAATTTTCGCTAGACTATCCTGTAGCTGTTCAAATATTTGTTCGGAATATCATTGCCGTGTCACCACTATTTGGTCTAATAGTTAATTATTTTCTTTAATTCTCGAAGAATTACAAAGGTACAGTATTCTTTTCATAACAGCGCGAGAATTTATGGGTTTTAAACCCATACGGCCACAATTTCTTCTTCCCCTTCCCCCGTTGTAAATAACTACTTTTTAATAGTTAATTATTTCCGGATTAGATTCCGTGCAATACGTTCTTAATAACGGTCCGTGGGGAACTGGACGCCTGGACGCGAAGGAGTCGATATTTCGTTAGAGATAACCCCTCGCGAGTCTAACCCCGCCGCGATATGAACTTCGGGTCAACCCCCGCCCTTCTATCCGGTCCCTGTATCGCCCTTTGGGCGGCGTTTAAACTGCCGAGGCGCAAATATACGCCGGGATATCTCGAAACGAAAATTCCCTAAACCTCCGTGTCGGCAAGGCTATACAGCCCATGGCCGCTAATTGTTAGGCTGTCTTTCCGGTATTGTCCATGCGCGTCCGGTTTTATGGTGGTCCTTACCTTATTCCGTACAATTTCGGCGTTCGTTCGAACGAATCGTAATTTATTAGATTTTTCTCTCTCGTCCCATTTTTTCCGGCCCGCACTTCGTAGCCAACGAACGGATGTTAACGTTTTTCATATCCGAAGCCAAACGTGCCGACAAAAAGTTGACCTTCAGGTGAAACTTTTCCTACGTAGTAGAGGATTCAGATTTAAACGCTCTCGACTTTACGAATGTATTCGGACAAACAATTACATCTATATGAGGGAGGCGTTATATTTTGTCGGCCCATTTAAATATCAAGTTTCGGGACGGACGGGATCGATTATGGGATGGAAGGCCTGGACACCGCAAAGTAGTAAATTGTGCGAAGCGTTCTGTAAATCATCGGAACGCCGGCCCCAATGAGTTATGACCCTCCGCCTATCCCTATATAATCGCACTTAAAAAAAAACCTTCTTTCCGCGTACTTAGTCGATTAGATTTGTCCCGGCGAAATTACACGGGAGAGAAACACAGAATTTTCGCCCCGATCCGACAGCCGGAGGGAATTGAATTTTGTTCAAATTGAATTATCCAATTACTAGCCGGGTTGTCGTACAAGACGAATTTTGGCTGCTTGAAAATAGACAACGGTACGCTGCGATCGCTGGATCGGAATTTCCAAACTGTCCGGCCCGCGCTTTAAACCTCTTCGATTTCATGGCCAGAGGCGCAAATTAATTCTGCCGATGTTGCCGATGTGTTCGGCCTGTAATACGGTTCAGATATGCAGATGTCCACAATTAGATGAGTCTTCCAGGGTCCGGCCACAAAATTACTCTTCCACAGGTACAGTGCAGACACGCGGACCTTAGCAAAGATTGGCACCGAGATATTTAAGATCCACGAAGAAAAAAAAAAGATCAACGTTACGAGGGTGTGTGGATGAAAGATATTATCCGATTTATTCTGACTGCGATTGCGGTAGCAGGAAGGAAAAGAGGAGGGAGTTTATATTCCTTTAAGCGAAGGAAAAGACCAGCGTCTTGGGAATGTGTAGGCAAAATAGACGGCAAGCGCTTCGCCTTGGCCTGTCGACCGGTTTTAGCTTTCCTTTCGGCCTTCTTTCGCAATCATTGGCCCACCGAGCGGCTCTCATTCCTTTTTTCGCTTTTCATTTTCAACTTTTTTTATTTTCAATTTTTTAACCCCGGACGCGAATAAGGACGAGTCCGGTCTGGAGGACATCTAAGGTCGGCGGAAGACGAAGGAAACCGGAAGGGAATCCGGATAGTCTTTATTATTTATAAGTGAGTTTATAATCGGTTAATAGTAATTCGATTATAATTAGATACGGGAGAGATATATAGGAACTAGGGATATACGACTGAAATAAGATTTCATTATTTTTAAGATAAAAATTCGCATAAAAAATCCGATAACAACAGGATAAAACAGGATGCTTCGTTAGCGGAGTAGAACAATTCGACGAGTTTTGAGCCAGTATTACAGCTTTGGGACATTAGTACATGATGTTACATTTTATTAATCGCATTATTATTAATTCCCGTGAATTAATGGATTTCCTTATATATAATATAAAAACGAATATAATGCCAAACATTTGACGCATTATGCAAATATGCAATGTCTCTGCATTTATTCTCATTGCTTATCGGCTTCCCCTATGTGTTTTTTTGTTGCGGGAGGCCCACATTGAAAATTGGTCAAAAATATTTTGTTCCCCGTAATATATTAAGGACGCGTCTTGGGACCTGTATTAATGGGACATTTTATTTTTCACGGTCATATAGGATGTCGGGCGGTAGTGGGGGGGGATTAGGGTTCGGAGTGGGGGGCGTTCTCCGGCAGAGCGGCCGGCTCCTTATCAGTCTTCGTCCTGACGCGAAGCAGTGAGGTCGTCTCGGACCATTTGAATGAATTGTCTAAATCGCCCTCCGATCATCTGCGGTCTTCAAAAATTGAGTCAACGATAAAAAAAGACTTCAATGTCTCTGAAGATTCTTAGCCCCCGAACAGTAAGACCGTTCGCCGAATAATATTTGTATTATTATTTCGCCCGTTCTAACATGTCAGAGTATAGGAACGGTTTTTCATTCAAATTTTCTTATTGATTCCGGCACGATCGATGGGGATTTGTAGCCGAAAACCATTTTTAAAAAGTACACTATATTCTAATTTAACACCCGCGCCTTCGGCCAAACACGATAAGTCGACGGCACTAATTTCCGACGTCAAATTGTATTGGAAATTGCGCGGATCATTAATGATAGGTTGGAGCCGGGCGGTAATAAGCGGTTGAAGGCTTGGCAGAGGCTCGCATTGACATTCTGCAGGCGCATTTAACAGCACATCAACGATATAGCCTGCTTTATTAATAAACCCCCAACGGGGGATAGCTTTGGGACGTACGTTAGCGTACGTGTTTCCGGTCGTTCGGCGGGCAGACGTTGACAACCAGGGATGCGCATCGCAATATAAATTTACATTCGCAGTCTAAAATTTAAAATCGTCTTTGTCGAAAAAAGAACCATCCCACGCTGAGGAGCCGGTAATAGGTTTGCGGAATTTAATTCAGGAATCCGATAAAATACATACGATAGGGCAAAAGTCATTCACTGCGGACTATAAAACTACGAAAAACTTATTCGGAGTATAAAATCGTGCTTAGAATTTCATTCTTCCTAAAAACTTTCACCCATAAAATTGCTACAGATTTACGAAGGTGGAATTCTATTACAGGACCGAACGAGAGTCTAGGATAGGACTCTTAAAAATTTAACTTACAAATTAACTTAAAAACTTAACAGCGACATTTTCAACAAATTACCTATCGAACTTAGTCAACCCTAAAATATCCGTCTAAAAAAATCCTAAATATTGCCGTCGCTTCGTAAGCAAACCGAGTTCCAAGGAACAATATTTTCCGGAAAAATTTCCGGGATTATACAAAATTAGTATTCAAAGCGACAGTAAGGGGAAAGAAAAACATTTCAATTTTCGGCTTAGCTGACATATTTTTTTATTTATATAAATAAAACTCTCACGTATTTTTTCTATAATTCAATTCTTCTCTGACAGCCCGGGCACAGTTACACCGGTGAAGACCGCCTCTGGAATATTACATTTCGCGAAGAAACAAACGTGATCGTTAACAACGGAGGGGCGACGTTCTATAATTAGTTGTGTGGTATATAGAATGCTGGACGGGCGGGCGTCCGATCGACTAGGAAAAATAATCGGTTAGTAGGTTACCGGAAAGTTTACCGCCGGCCGATGTCCGCAGCGAGATTTCCTCCGGTACTTGCCGTTTCAACGTCGACAGGAGCAAAGACAACGGCCGATTTGAACCGCCGTACCGAAATAGCGAGTTCTAAACCAGGACTAATTTTTTCCCCCCGATTCCCCGTCGCCCCGTATAAAATTAGACGACGGCTTCCCGATACGATAACCCGTCGAGGAAGCGAAACGGGCCACGTGACCGGGCGCGGCGTAGGTTAAAAATCAAACCTTCAATCTGCACGCCGATATTCCCCCTTATACCGGCCGTAGACACCGTCATTTCGCCGATCGTGAAAATTCTTAACTCGGGTCGCGAACCCCAAATAATATTTACGTTAAAAATTGTTCGGTTCAGCCCGCCGTCGTACCGCTTAGGGAATGAATCTCTTTAATCGGATAATTCGCCCTCCGTGCTAGAGTGTATCCCGTCGCCGCGTCGAAGCCAATCTGTTATTTTTTCAACGCGCAAAAGCCCTAAAAGCCGTCGTCGTGGAAGCCGGAAAGGGCGAGTGGGCGGGAGTGTGGGAGGAGGGGCGGGAGTTTGGCGCGGTGAAGCCCGCCGGTTGACAAGGCGACGGCTTCTGCCACGGCCCACGCTTTCCACGAGACTTTGCCGCCTCCGGCTACGAGGACCAATTTCTACAAAATCTCGGAGGGGGGGGATTAATGTACGCGAACTGTCAAAAAAGTCGGGCTTTCGGTTACGCGACGCGTGTCTTTTAAGCTCATTCTGCCAGTAATACAGTGGGGTACTTACGCGGGCCGGCCGTCGATTCGAAGCGCCGTCACCGTACCGCCGGATAATCGCACATGGGTAGAACGTTCTAGGAGAAGGATATTTATAATTCGACAGTTTCTGTCGCTCGATCCGTTTCCGGGCGGGTAAAAGGGCGGAATTTTTCGTTTCCCGCCTATCCGCGAGAACCGCAACCGGCGGTCGGGGTGGGTGGGGGACCGGTAGGGAGCCGAGAGGGCGAATCGGAGGAAGTGGGCGAAGTCGGGGGAGTTGGCCGGGCTCGGGGATGGCCCGGAGTGGACTGTACGTTGGGAGTATCGAGTCGGTCCACGGTCCCCGACTTACTGCCGCTACCGGCATCTTCCAGCCGGCTCCCCCACTAACTCCCCCACCCAACACTCGACCGCCTAAACCGACCATCCCGAAACGACACTTTTTTTTACCGATTACCAATAATTTATCCTTCTTCCAACATATATAGGATATCCCCGACCTTTTTTGAGACTCTTGACCGACAACAAAGTGTAAACATTTAACAAAAAGACAATTAAATCTTAGAAGTAAGGAAAATAAAAAGTCGCTAGATCTAGTGAGAAATTCGATATTTGTATTTGTATAAATACTATTTTAACGACTTAAAATAATTTGGTAAAGATGGTATATATTATATTTATTTATAATAACTGTACTTACGTAATACTTAAATTTTTTTTCAAATCCCTAACACCCCACTCCGTTTTCCTACCGAACTTACACCGCTTAATCGCTCCGCTATCACCCCCAGCGGACACTTTCTTTCGCGAATTACGAATACATTTTCACACATTCGATATATGTAGTATATCGTATACCAGGGATCCCCAACCTCGCTTGAGCTATTTGCCGACTACAAAGTGTTAAACACAAAAAGAAATTTAAGTCTTAAAAGTGAGGAAAATAAAAATTCGCTTTAGTGTTCAAATTCTCGCTCCATTTAGTGAGAAATTCGCTAAATATTATTTGTAACTTAATGATTTGTTTTCCAAATTCCCACCGAAATTCCACCGGCCCTAAACCGCTCCACTATCATAGCGATGCTGGGTATTGGTAATCGAGAAGGTTACGATAATAAAAACCCGAGAACGTAGATTACAATAACTCCGATCGCTAGGAGAATCGCACACGTTACACGCCACTTGAAGTCGGTACACTGTACACTCGGGGCGCCGGGAACAGTTCTCTTTTTCTATTTTTTAAGCTCATTCTCTCTTCTGATGAGCGTGTGCAAATTATAACTCATCTAGACTACTCCGCGAGTTCAGATGTCTTATCCCATAGTCCACAGGCCTCGGCCGTCTGTCCATCTCCAGTAGACTCCGATAAATAGCCTGCGGGGCACTGTGACCTCTAAATGACCTCTATCGTCTCCCGGAAATTCGATCGCGTTCAAATTTCTCCTGCCATAGTCCCAGGTGCCCCGGCAGTCTCTTCACCACCGGTAGACTGCGCTAACAGTCAGTGGGACTCTGTGACCTCTGAATGACCTTTATCGCTCTCCGGTGTCGCCTTTACTAATCACCGGCTCCCGCCGGGGCTGCGTTAGGCTCCGAATTGCTATTCGCAATTTCTCCGTCACTATTAGACTCTTGGGGGGCTATAATAAATGACCTATATCGTTCCTCGGAAATGTCTAACGAGTTCAGATATGGGGCTGTCCTAGGCCCTGCTTCCCGTCACTCCCTCCGCTACCAGTAGATTCCGACAAATAGCCCGTGGGTCTCTTTCACCTCTAAATGACCCCTATCGTCATCCTCTGCCAGGCTCCTGGCAGTCTCTCCAAAACACTGTGTGGACTCCGGTAAACAGCCCATGGGCCCCAGTGTCATCTGAATGATAGCTATCCGTTCCCGGAAAATTGCTAACGACCCCCCGAGTTCACCATTAGATGCACACGGTATACTGGCTTCTTCCCATGTCCCATATCACTCTGTTAGGCCGATAATCTCGACCAAATCCTGATGGGTCATAGCGAATTTTGGTAACAAGGTATCTTTGGTGTCCCAATATTTTGTTTATATAGTTTCAGTCACTGTAAACCCGATAGATATCTCAGTGTGTTGCAATCCGGTGAATTGAGGCGCTCTCTAACGTCTATTCGCTGACTCAAATGTACTCGAATGTTATCGGTAAATTTTAAATTTTGGAATCATCTTCATTTCATTATAACTTTTTCAGATTACTTATCGGTTACATTATGGGCTAGTGTTGAGGCATTAAATTACTCGATATATTACATACCACACATAATGTTCGTTCGAATAATCTGGACAATATTAAAAATCCTAGAACGCAGTTTGAACTCATTCCACTATCTTAGAATGCTACTATGTGTCACTGCACTTCAATTCGACGCTAAGTATTAGTCTACTTGAAAGAAGACAGTATACAACCGCTCGTTATCACTATAACGTTCAATGTACCAATTCCTGAGTCAATAATTTGGTTTCAGATATCAGTCGTATTTTTGCTGTCGTGCTATGCACATTTTATATAACACTAAACCCTAGTAGTCACTATTAAATGGCTTGTTGGAATATCACCATTCTTGCGATATTCTGTCCCCGCTTACTTATTTGCTAATTTCGAATGGGTAATATCGAATTTATTTAGAAAACACATTAATGATTATTGTAAAGCATAAATTGCATTCAGTATCATCTTCCTAATATATATTGAAATCACGCTTGATCGGATAGATTTCGTCGTGGTTTTAACCACATACAAAACCACCATGCATAATTGAACGAACGTCTAAAGATTTTTTTCTAAATTCAGCCATAACATTTTTCTGTTCAAAATGCGAACTTTCTCACGTATAATTCTTGCAACAGAAAATAAACGCACGTTTTTGGTAAATCCCACCAAATACTTATCTGTGACTTGAAGTGACTTACTTCTTTACTAAAGATTACGCACTTAATTTATACAGAATAATTATTTTACACAAATTTTAGTTTTATCTCTTCAATCCTGGATTTATCGCGAAATGGTTTTTTTCTCCGTTTAAGAGCCCGTTGATACTGGGAGTACTCTCGAGAGGTTCAATTAACGAAAGACCTCTAAAATGAACCGCGTTCTCCGCCTGCCCTTTAGAACATCTGAATATAAATGCTTATATACAAATTCAGGACAATAAACTTACCGGCATAAGTAACAGGAACGACCGATTAATAAATAATGGGACTTGTGATCTTATTTCTAATGGATGATTTTTCCATACTGAGATTTCTGAACGTACTGGTATGAACCAGCCAATATCCGATAAAATACTTAAATTTTCTACACGATCATGGCATGTATGACATGAATCGGTGATGATAGGGTCAACAAGTAGGTTAAACATAAAAATAACCTTCACATACACCGATGCCCGACACAGGTTTGAGATACCGGTACTCGTGGCGAGGCCATTTTGCAATTTGGAAATAGCACCAACCAATAGTGAAACGAAATGGGATTCGGCCATCTTGAAATGGGCGGAGTTTACATGGGAGGGCGGAGCTAATCAACCAAATTGTTAAAATTCATTTAATAATTTCCAAAAATTTAATTGATAATGTCAGAATTTTTTAATCCAAATATCTCGAATTTCCAGGGAGCCCTGACATAATATTTCTGTTTGGGTAGAAATATTTCAGGTTTTTAAAATCTATTAAAAACCTTTGGGGGTTTACAAAATAGGATGTTTCATATTAGAAAACGAAACCTTTTAGTGTTATATTTTATAACCTCCGATTAGTTTTAGCTCCCCGCCATCGGCAGTAACATATTGCCAACCTTTCGCCACGTACGTTGTACGCTTCTTTTTTTTACTTTACTAGGGAACTTTCCCTAGTTGCTGGATCATCAATTACTTTTTGACTCAAGGAACGTACGCATAATCCGAGTTTTTAATTTTCTCGAAATATTTCAACAAATACACCCCGATTTAACAGACGGTACACAAAGGATGTATATAGTATTAATATATTACAACATTATTCCTATCTTTAAAGATCGTATAGGTCAATCCGTGTAGTATACACACAGTTTTGTACTTTACTCAAAAGCGTTCGGTTTTAAAATTATAAATTAAAAATTATACGTATTTGTCGATTTATATATTCTTACTTAACTCCCTTCGAAATGTATAAGCTTTTTTCCATTTCGACCTGGGGCGTTACGAAAACTTTTTAAATTGTATTAGGTTAGTGTCTTAACAAGTCGACGTATAAGCAGTTTATCTGGTGTGGTAACGGTGGGCTGATAATGTCGAACAAATGTCTGAGGTATGAGGAATATGATGAAAAGGAGGAAGAAGAGGAGCAAGAAAAAGTGTGCGGTGTCTGAGAATTTCGATCATGTTTACAATTATTCACCGGGCGAATTGAACGTGTAAGTAGAACGTAATTCGGATTGGTGTTATCGATTGGTGGCCGACTGGGGTTGGCCCCGGGTCGTCTGCCGAAAAACAATGCCGAATTGTTCGGATTTATTTTCGTCGGTTCTGAGTTGAGTTCGACCTGTGGTCCCGGCTTCTCTCCGCCGAGTTTTATTAATCCGTTTTCGTCGCAGCGTCCCTCGGGATCGACACCGCCCGGATATATTCCGTGCTAATGGTAACGTACACCTGTATTTGACGTCTGATATTATCCCCGTTTTACCCAAATATCGCGGCTTTGGGACCTGGCTCGTTTCGAAATAACGGTATTTGCCCATTTCTAACCCGTACAGGTTATGATTAGTGTCATATTCGCCAAAGTTCCTCATACTTCCCTTATGTCAGCGTGGAAATTCTCTCTATTTTCGTGTAACCGGATCGCTTTGATTCCACCGCCGTTAGGAGTCTTGCACTTCAATTTAATCTGGTAAGTTACGAAACAAATTTTTAAAAATTATTTTCGTCCTATTTCAGAGTTGAGATGACTGCTGAAATGATGTGTCAGCTGTATGAGGGACAATTATACAAGTATACTAATGTGATGAAAGGTTGGCAGTTTCGATGGTTTATACTGGATCCAAAAACTGGCATTCTGAATTACTACTTAGTAAGTCAGTTAAAAATGAATGTTTTTTTATTATGTTTATTCACAAGCTACTGCTAGTGTGTTGCATTCTATGCAATAACAATCTGCTTTTCTGTACATTGAGTGTGGTCGTTTAAACTGGAAAATGGGTACTAAATTAAATAATGTATGCATATCCAGTTTTTTCTTGGTACCTATAACTGAAAATACTTCCTGAAAACATTTGTTACTTGCCAAACTTACATGGCACTTGATTTTAACTGAGCATTGTATAATCTGATGTTCAAATATTTTTTATAAATGTCCTACGTATCTGATTTGTCTTATTCGAGTTATTTGATAGTTCGCATTTATAGGAATTGTGAAAAATACTCTGTAGTTTTTACTTACAAGTAAAATACTTAAATTTACTGAAAAGTAAATTTTTCTTCAATATTTATCTTTTAAATATAAATATCCTTAAAACAGTAATTAAGTGCTTTGTTTTTAGTGTGGTATGAAATCAACAAGTAGTGTTCACACATTGTTTTCTTGTTTTTTGATTCTTTGCACAGAGCATGTACAACCATATAACATTTGTTAAATATAACATCTTACTATGTAGTTATGGCTAGAAAAGAACAAATAGAACAAACTTTAAATGAAAGAAATTGTGTTGTATCTGCTTCTGAAGTTATTTAGTTTGTGTGATTATATTACGTAAGTTTAAGGTTTTATTTTAAATCTCTATCTTCATTAATGAACTGGAAAAGAAGTTTTTGGGTTTATATATTGGTGTTACATACTATATATAAATTATATGTGAACATTTTTATGGCTATTTTAGCATAATTATTTAATTTTATTAGATTGTTCATAATGGGCTCCAGGTTCTATATGAACATTATTAATTCCTAGGCAAGAAATAATAAAATGTCACTTGTTGAACGGTATATCGTTAACATGTCTGTTACTGATAGCATCTGGCTATGTGTATTGTATATCTATTTATACTATTTTAATAAAAATATAGTGTAAAATAATAAACAATAAAATAAAATGTGACAGTATCGTTATAATAAAATTAATGTTTAATTTTTCTCAGAATGAAAATGAAAGAAAGCAACAACCAAGAGGTTGGGTTCACCTTGAAGCAGCAGTGATATCGCCGAGTGATGAAGATTCAAATACGTTTACAGTCAATTCTAGTTCGGGTGAAAGTTTTAAGCTGCGAGCACAGGACGCAAGAGCACGGCAAGAATGGGTGAACAGACTGAGAGCTGTATCCCAGTTGCATGCTATGGCTGTAGCACAGGTATAATATTGAATACCATTCATTCTCTTGGT
This sequence comes from Lethocerus indicus, assembly GCA_019843655.1. Classification (NCBI taxonomy): domain Eukaryota; kingdom Metazoa; phylum Arthropoda; class Insecta; order Hemiptera; family Belostomatidae; genus Lethocerus; species Lethocerus indicus. The sequence goes on from JACDQD010000001.1 coordinate 41,483,265, forward strand.
TTATCCTAGTCTGATGCAATTTTAACTCCAGTGTTTATTGCCAAATTGGTTTTAAATTATGTATTTAACTTTGGCATTTATGTATTATTCGCAGAACAATCCTCCTTTACCTCCTAGAGAGCACCTTACTCCCAGTTCTGGCGGATTAGTCTCATTGCCAACAAGTTGCTCAGTCGCATTGTGGGATGCTTTTACAGCTGTACGTGAACATTTATACAGGGCTGAACAGAGTAACATTTTGTTAGCTAGAGCGATTGATGATCTTCCTGTCAGTGGTATGTACATTGTTTTATTATTGCTAATACTATCAGGTCATCTCACAAGCATTGTCTGTATTTTGAATAAAATACAATGATACAATATTAATTTATTTCATCTATTATGTGTTACCATTAGCGTATAAAGTATTATGCTACAAATGTTTTGACTGCATGTTAGAAAAATTAATTTGGTAATTGTGTAGGAATGTAGGAGTTCAAGTGTTTGCTGTACAGTTTCACACTTGAAATAATAAGTGACCTTTTAAAGGTCTATAAGCACATAACAGGATAGAGCAGTATGTGTAATATATAAAATATGTTTAAAAAAGTGAATGTATCTGCAAACTTTGGAAAAGAACAATAATCATAAAATGATAATAATTTTATACATATATAAATCGGAAAAACATAGCATATCATCCACTCTGATTACTTTTTAGTTATTTAGTCATAGTCCCTTGACACACTATCCAGTGTCATATAAAAAGTCACTTTCTGTATGTATGAAAACTTTTTAATAATTTAGTGGATCATTTATCCAGTTATATTATATAGATTGTGTATTTTTGTCAGTCCAATTTAAGTTTTTTAGATTCTTGCAAAGAATCAATTTTTCTTTGGCCCTAAAGCTTTGTGCAATATAGGTTTTTTTCCAATGTTTAAATTCAAATGATTTTCTACTAAATTAACTAATTTTCTGCTGTTTGTCACTTTTTTACACATCTGTTTACACTAGAATGGTGTAGGTCAACCTTCAAAACTAATTTAATTTACAAATAATGTTTACTTTCAACTGTCAACCTATTAGTATCTTAATTAAATAATCTTATTTGTCATAAACCAAAATTTTCTCGCAAATTCAGACTTCTTTTTCATTCTCATATTTTACATTTATTAACAATTGTATTGTTTTCTTTAAATGTGTGTATTAAATTATTAAACACAGAAATTTAAATTTTAAATTTTTAAAATCATGTATATAAGAATTACTTAAAAATATATTTATTGTTTTATCTCTCTGTGTAATATAAAAAACTTACCTTCCTACTACTTGTTATATAAATGATCCAATAAATTATGTCCATGTATTATGCACTTAATAGATCGATAATTTAATTTCAAATATCCCAAATTAATATCGAGAAAACATTTTGTCAGCTATATAATTAGTTTTAAGATGTTTTATTGAAAACTGTACCTATATACAAATGTTTCATTATATTTGGTGAATAATGGTTTTTGTTATCTCAATTACAGGTGAATTAAGACATGTTGATCCTGATTTGTTGATGCTCAAAGCTGCATCACATGCTATGCTCATGTCCCTCAGTCAATGTCTATTTATTTTACAACAGCAAACTCATGAAATTCCTTCCTCTTCAAGTAAAACAGCCTCAAAGAGCTCTTCCAAACATGATCACCAGTCTTCATCTAAGAAAAAGTATGCTCTATAGCTGAACTACCATATTTGATTATTTTAATGTTGTGGTAATAAAATTATTATATATAAGAATAGAAGTGTTTTATTGGTATATTGTGGGTGAGTGCATATAACACATACAGACTAATGTGCTTGAGTTCTTGAGAGTTGCCTATCTATCTTGTTCACCTATAGTCTGTGAACATGCATGAACTATTTCTTACTTTGTAAATAAAAACGAATGTACATTGTAAAACTTTATTGGAAAGGGTGTCAAGAGTAGTAAACTTCTAGAAATATGTGATGTAAAATAATCATGCGATATGATTATTTCATTTGCAATAAAAATGTAAAATACTGTAATGAAGTATTGCATTCAGCAGTATCTCAGCGGTGGTTGAATGGTTTGAGATGGTGTGTGAGGTAAAAGTCTCCTAAAATGAATCATTTGCACAGTTATGGTCAGTCGTATTTATATAGTCAATGGTTTTTTATATAGCAAGTATATGCTCTGTATATCTTCACCAGTCTGCTTCACTTCACCATACCATCATAAGCCATTGGCATTTCAATGTTTACAGTCGGTGTATATTTATCTACATAGTTACCTTTTAGTTAACTTTTGGAATAAAACTTAATATTATTCTTAAAATGGTTCCAGCACAGTTTCCAAATAAAGTAAATGTTTAATTGTTTCAGGTCCATTTATAGAAATTGTTCTAAACACAGTACAAATAACAGCTATTATACTAATTATTATTATTACTCTTTCTAGCTAGCAACTGTCGATTCCATTGACTCTTTCCATAACTTTATCTATAGTTGTTTTTTCTTCTTATAAATGGCTGTCTGTGTACATTTGAATATATATATATATATATGTATGTTATTGGGTATACAATTCTATTTTTATTGCATTCATGGAAGTATTCATGAATAATATTTAAAGATATATGTCTCTATATCTATTGAAATAGTTTTACCACAGTATTGTTGCCAGTTTTGGCCACATTGCTATATAACCACCAAATTCATTTTGGAAATTTTTCATCATGTACACAAACATGATCAGCACCCGCTACAGGCAATAGTAGTTTTTAATACAACTGGTATTAAAACTGAGAAACATTAGTGTCAGTAGTTAACAATCCCACAGACCTTTCATGGCACTATTAGAAGAGGGTATATAACTATTACCATGTAGACTTCAAATTGTTACTTTTAAAAGAAACCAAAGTATATTATGAACTGGAAATAATATCAGGCAATGTTTTAGTACTCCTAGTCTATTAGCAACTATGTTTAGTTATCTATCCATAGCTAACTAAAAGTTTTTTTTTAATGAATAAATATGCTTATTCGTTGTGCTTGTGCACAACATATTTAAGACTGTATTGTTTGAGCCTGTGCCCAATGTATGGATATTTCACCTGATTAATGTTGCACCTGAAAACATAATTCTGTTGTGCAAGTAGGTGGTGTACCGTACCAGATTTTTCTCGTGCCTTATGCATGGCTATGTTGAAATTTATTGCACTGGTTCTAAGTATATGTCTACATATATACTTAGGGTATACAATTTACTATCATACATATACATATGTGTATGTGTATGTATGTGTATAAGATTACTTGTAAATGTAAAGCTGTAAGAGTATGTGCTATTGTTACATTTAATAAAGTGTTATCTATATTATAATTATATATATATATATATATATATATATATATATATATATATATATATATGTATACATTTTATAACAATTAGAATAACTGCACCCTGAAGTATCAGTAGGTATAGTATTATAATAATCCTTGCCATGTAATGTATCCAAGGAAGTTTCATACCCAGAAAATAGTTAAAAAACCATTTCCTTCTTATATTTAGAAGTAAACTTTCAGAGAGCATATTAAATTATATCAGGCAGTTAAAATGAATGAAATTATAATCATACATCTCATGAATGGTTTAGTTATCTGTTGCAGCACATTCAAAAAGTAATATATATAAAATATATTTTGTCATAAAATTGTGTAATAACTTTTGGATAATGAACATGATCTATCAAATTCTATATTCATTTTTTTATTATTAATTTGTTAGCCATTTTTACTAAAGTTCTACATTGTGAATTGTTAAATAATAATGCATTGATAGGGTTACCTGTACTTTAATTTTCTAAACATTTTCACAGTTCTTTGTCTTAATTTTTTACCTGGAATGGGTTATACTTTAAAAATGATACTTCCGCTTTTTTGCAAATGATTTACAAAAATAAATTACATCTATTATAAGGCCAAATGTGGTAACATATATTTTAATTACATTAAATATTAGTATTCTGAATTATTTGAAACAATCTTTCTTCTATCTTGTATCATACCCATATGCCACATTCAATATATGTCAGTTTTTTTAATGAATGATATTTGACTTTAGGAAAATATGAATTGGGAGGAGAGCATGTTCTGACTAAATATTTTGTAAAATTTATTTTTTATGCTATAATGTTAGTTTAAATACAAAGTAAATGATTAAGGCAAATGTCCAATAATACTTATGGTTGGATTAAAATGAATCATTTAAAAATAATGAAATTATGTTGTTTAATCTGGTCATCTTAATGTCAGTACAGTTGTTATTATTATACTTTTCAGTGGGTGGGGGCGCATATTTTAATTCAATATACTTAATTTGTCACACATTCAGTTTTGTTTGAAATGATTCTTTTTTTATTGGGCATTGAATTGCAATAGTTTTTCTGCATACAGGTGGGACCAAGTATTTTCAGTTAAAATGATTATGTGTACAAATTATTAAACTTATTATGTATTTGTTTATTTTAATTTTAGTAGAAGGGTGAATATAATATATAATTTTATTAATATTAAAAAAATTACAATATAATTAATTTTATGTGTGACTGACAACTTGATTTACTTGTTTCTTGTGTCGTACAAATATATTGCAAACACATGCATTACAGAGTATATGTTCTACCATCTGCTACAGAAATGTTTTTTTTCAAATTTGTTTTATTTGATTATTACAACATGCTTTATATATAAAAGACGCTGGTTATACGAATTCATTTATGTCTATATTATTACATCCCTTCAACTTTTAAAAAGCATTTTGTTTCAACGAAAAATATCGGGACCAACACACTTGTTCATTTTTAATTCTCATTTTCGTGATGTCATAATTTCAGTATGTTTTGCTTTTTATCAATATTTAGCTGAAAATGTTTTTTGTTTTGTTTACTAGATGAACAGAAATTATAGACAGCAACTTAATTACAACTGAACATTTTTTTCCCTAGATAATGGAAAGTACTCTGATGGCCAGCTCCATGCCGGGTCCTGTTTTTTCCTGGAGATAATTTTTTTAAAAAGCTATTAGATTATTTCTGAATTGTAATAGTAATACCACAACAGATATTTTCAAACATATCAAAGAAACCTGTTAGGATATGTTTTTGCCCATGCAACATTATCATTATACTATCTCTTTATGACTGAAAATTATTCCTATATTATTTAATAAGTCAGAAGTAATTTCTTGTCAATAGAATATAAAATGGAAACTGTTTCCTTGTTTATATATATATATATATATATATATATATATATATATATGTCTGTGTGTGCATAACAGAAGTAATTTTCATTTGGATTCTATTATTGTATAAATCCATTAACTCGTACATAATTCATTATTACTTAAGAATGAAGTACATTCCACATTATCATATGTGTAATTCACTAGCTTCATGTATGTAATAAAAAGATTGTAACATAAGGCTATCATCAAATCATGTTCTCTGTTTGTAAGAATACCTGTATCCTTTACCCTTATGTAAAGGGCTATAATGTGCTTAAAATTTAAATATTATTTGATCAATAGAGCAAACATATTTTATGAACAATGCTCAATATGTCACCATATTTTTCTGAGAACGTATTTTAATATTTCTTCTTATCCTCAATAAGTGTAATTAATAACCATCCTTCGAATTATTAATAAAATATAATGTTTCACTGTTTTGTGATAGTATTGAGCTTAGTTTCTAATGACACTACAGTGTGGTGTAATGAATTTAATGTTTACCAAAATGTGAAATATGTGTTCATACATTGAACTCCATTGACTTTGTTTTGTTTTTTATATTTATGTATACAATTGTATGGCTCGTTAAAGTACAATAGGTTTTCAATAATGAGTACTTTTCTTAGTTGTAATTTTCATATTATTCCTTCATAATATTTATTTCAAAAGATATATTTTTAAACAAGTAATTAATTGTGTTTAAATGAATTGATTAGAAGTATGGGAAGCTCTAAAACTCGTAATTGATACTTGAATTAAATGATGTTATTGAATAATAGAAATTTCTTGTTCTAATTTGTCTAGTTATTGTGGAATGTTAAAAATGGAAAAAAGTATACACCTTCCCCAAAATCCCAAAAATTCCTGAACATATTAGCAAGATAATGGAATTATTTGAAATTTTTGTGTGTAAAATTTACACTGTACCATTTTTACAAAAGAATATATCTGCATACTGGAACTTATGGAATGAAGATCATTATCCTTAATTGAATACATAATCAAAGATTGTTTATTGTTCCTATTTATATTAATAAATAATGATATAAATAATATGATGAATAATGAGGTTGTTCAAATTTAAAACAACTCAATATTTTTTAACCTACAATTACTGGCAAGTGGCTCAAATATAAAGAAGGTGAGATATATACAACAGAAAACAAAATACAAAATATACATCCATTTGTATGTTGTTGCTTCTTTTCAGTGATCAGAAATGATCAAATCTTTGTCGATTGATTACTTGTTGTACTAGTAAACAGTGTCTATTCGGTAGGATAGTTGTGAGTTGATTTACAGGCCATTAGGTGGTTGGCTTTTGGAAAACTAAATTCATGAAAAGTTAATTAATTTTTTATTTTCCTTTTATTTTACATTGAAGAAAATAAATTAGTACAGTGTGGTCCATAAGTTTTAGAACCTACCTATCGATGATATTTTAAAGTCTTTTCTTAATTATAATTTATTCTTCCTTTTTTTACTCACTCCTCCTTTTTGTTCATCACTGTCTCATAGGATAGTTTTCTCTTCATCTGTTTCTTCAATATTAGCTTCTTTCTAATTACTTTCTTGTCCATATCTCTACTAGTAGGTTTCCTCCTGCTCATCAGAATCTTCTTCCACCTCTAAGTTTTTGGCATCTGCTTTAAGTTTCGCTAGTTTAATCACCTAAGCTCTAACAGTCAATCTAGCGCGCGCAGCATTTAACTGTTGCGATGGATCACTGTGAACATTAATCAACGGATTAGGGTTTGAGCTAAAATATTTTTACATATTAAAAATACAAATTTTACGCATAATTGTATGTTTATATTTTTATTTACAACAGTTCTCAAAATTCAACAGTACTAAAGTTGCTTTATACAATAAAAATTACAGTGTAACAGTACAAATGTAAAAAATCTTACCAAATGCGATAATAATCTTTGACCACCATGACCATTCCCAATAGAAGGAATAATATGACGCACTTTATTATTGAAACCCGGTTATCAGAAATAAATGCCGTCAGTTTCTCTTTCAGGTATTTAAATGTTGTAATATATTCTTCTAGTCCATGCAGAACTGGAAGAATTAAAAAATTTGAGTATGCATTTAGTGTAATGCAAATAAATATAGTACTGCACAAAAACTATTTTTATATACTATAAAATAGTATACTTTATATTTTAGATATAAAGTATACTATTACATACTTTTATAAGATATGAGATATACCATTTAAGACAATAAAGGACTCACTTTGACTAATAAAAAGAAATATGCTAAAAAAATAAACAAGAGAATGGATGAAAGTTGACTTTGGATCCACTCATGTGTATTTAACTAAAATAACATATAAGAACCACAAATTTGATAAATATCAATACAAAATTATTATAGTTAAGTTGATTCATGTTGAGAAGATTGATTTATTAAACTAAATCTACCAGTTTATGTATGCTATACATTATAATATATAACTTCTAGCCTAGTTTAATGTGTATGTTGATTAGTAAACCATTGTTACTTAATTCCATGTACTTCAATGATACAAACCTTTTATGTTATACCAACTTGATATCCATGTTAGGTTGTTCCTGGGGTCTGTAGCTATGCATTCCCAGATTCCAGTATGGTTTCTGTATAATACGAAGTCCTCATAATCAGTCTAAAATTAAAATAAACTCTCATTATTTTATTTTGAAGTAGGTCCTCATTAAGTTTTGCATATAGTATTCACTTTGCTCAGGTAATCACTTGCTCAGTGGTATCACTTTGCTGCTGGCAAAATGATTGCTAGAGAATCATGGTTAATTTCTTTTTCATGAAATAAAATAATTATAATAATGCGTGAGGATTATCAGTTATCCTAGGATGAGCAGTATTGTTGCTGTAAGTGACACATTTAAGTAACTAAGAATTTCTTCATAGAATAATTCTTGTTTCAATTTTGAAACATTTTTCATGTATATATGAAAAGAAAGAGCTAACTTCAACTAACTAACTAGCTAGCTTCCCTTCTAACTTTCAAAATTAACTTAATCATTTCATAAATATAATTCTGCTCTATGTAATATGTTTCCGAAAGATGTCTCTACATTGGCATTACGACTTACTCGTGACAAAAATTCTTTTGAAATATTTTGTCTCAGCTGTTAGATGTCTAAACGAACATAGATTTTTTTTTGTACTAATATAGTTATAATAAATGAATACTTACATTTCCAACACTTTCATACGAAGCATAGGTTAATGTCTTGTTTATCACCCACTTATATTCCACAATGCCATGAATATATGAGAGAAACAGACAGTGGTGATACAACCGAACTGTATTTCCTTCTCTCACCACAACGTTAGGTTTATTATAGTCGTAAACGCTGACAGCGATAAGTTTAATTAGAAACATTTGTTTAGGACTTGTCAGAAGAAAACATGAGTATATTCCAGAATCATTAGTGTCAGCGTGTTTTTTATCTTTAAACATAAACAGAGTAAAAATAAACGAATGTAACTGGCTTGAAAACATTAAAAACAACTATTCGGCCGATCGATATAAAAAAAAATTACTTAGAAAATAATGTTCAGCTATGCCACTGGACATCAAATTTATGGGTTTACTTATAGTGTTTCCACCTTTAAACCACTGTAGAGACGAGTTTGGCGTTTCACCTTGCAGAAGACTCAAAGTTAAACTTGTAATTACAAGCTGAAATGAGTCACCTCTCGGTACCCGCAAATTATAACTTTGGGCGTTGAGATGCTCGTTGAAATAAAGTTTTGTTTCTGAAATATATATAATACAACCGTGTTAATATTAGTTTTCCAACTATTAATTTAAAAGTTTCTGTAAACGATATTGTAAAAAACCTTTGGAAAGGACGCCGCATTTTTGCGTATTGCACTCGGTTTTATAGACTGGGCTTCCTCGACATAGCCGACCGCCTAGGCTCGGTGGGGGATTAGTGCATGTCCTAAAAAGAAAAGCGGGTTTTATTATGTCCAATTGTGCGATTAAGAATATTTTAAAGGACAAAAGAGAAAAAGCTTCGTGCCAGAATAAGTGCCGATTTGTACAAGGAGAATATGAGATGCAAGGAGGTCGGTCGGTTGATTTTGCCATGATCCCGCGACCCCTGGTGGTGGTTTATGGAACTACTAGCGCCCGCATCGACACTTCCTATGCAATGCTGCCCCCTGGTGGTGATTAATGGAACTACTAGCGCCAGTATCGACACTTCCTGTGCAATGCTGCCCTCTGGTGGTGAGTTATCGAACAACTAGCGCTGCCAATACGGGGAAATTTCCCTACCTAAAACCCTTCTTTTCAGACCTTTCTTAACTTTTCTATTCTAAAAATATTTGTCAAATGGCGTTTGTCTGTGTGGTATGTGTTTATTTGTGTGTTCGCTATGCATTTCCAAACGGCTGAAACGATTTTTCTGTGTTATTGTTTCTCTTTTTGTTATTTAAATATTATAATTTAATAATTAAATTAAGCCTTTTTGAACTAATATAAAAGCTATATAAAATGATATCTCTCACCTTATACTGACGCCGAAACCACCGCCACATGTTACAGAACATGTAAAGGGGCGCCATTCGGCCCAACCGCCATCAACTGGAGTCCCACTTAATGCTAAATTAAATGTAAAAAGTGTAAAAAAAGTGCTTAATGTAAAACCATGATGAATTACATTTTACGTTTTGCTGAATTTACAACTGAAAATGTTTAATACACTGCACAATGACAATCAACCGTACATATATAAGATTTATTGCTGTATGTTATTTATGTCAATAAATATTTAATTTTGGGCTTACCAGGAGGTACATTGTTAGCTACCCACATAAGCTCTTTGCTCGAGTGTACCATGAAATAATATAGCAAGAGATTGCTTGTGGCATTCCATTCAATGAGAATATGATTATTGTGGTAAATATAACAGAATGTTTCATTGTACCTAAACAAAAAATGAATAAACAAATGTCTTTATTGTATATTAGCTACAAACAGCGTTGATAGCATTTTGAAGATGTATTTTTCAATTATTTGTTAAACGTATAAAATAAAGTTATACTGTATTTCTATTGAAGTCCAATCAGTTTTTGAAAAGACCGGTCCAGTAGTGTTAACTTTTTTGACAGGATTCATTTCAAAGCCTTTATGTGTGTAGAGCGCAATATAATGATTGTCATCTTCATTATTCAGAAGTACTTCCAGAACATCTTTCCCAGCAATCAGGTTCAAAAAGTGTATGGATACTCTACCTGAAGAAATGAAACATGATTTAATTATTTACTTGTGGCTTCCATGTGGCTCCTGCTACATTTAGCAGTATTTAATAAATTGTTAAATTTACAATAATAAATGTACATTTTTAAAATATAGTTTTGCTCAATTATTTAATTGTATATAGAATTCATGTTTGCTTTGGATTACAATCACTTAAAAATGTGTTTTAAAAATATTTATTTATTATCTATAAATATTTTTAATACATTTTCTTAGTAAAGAAAATATGTAAAATATTGTAGCATGAATAAAGTCAACACTATTTTTAATGTTTGCACTATATTAAAAAAAATTGCACTGGCTTATTTGGTTTTAAGCTAGAAAGGTTTTGGATGTATACCACTATAATATCTGTGCACTGACAGTGTTGACAGAATTTCATTCTTAATTATCATACTATATCCCGAATGGATACCTTAAATTAAAAATAATAATATAAGATTTATTTACCTTCACCACAAATATGAATAACAAATGTATTCAGACCTAATGATGAATTGTAAGTGCTACTTCTCCATATGTTGACTGGGTTATATTTTTTATAATTAGAGTTTATCCCAGTTATTTTTTCAATATGATATACTGTAATAAATAGAATAATTATTTTGGGGTGATTTAAAAGAAAATAAATTATTAGAAAAAAGTAAAATTCCATAATTCTAAAATAATCCCAAGTTAATATACACTATTTTTGTATACTGCAGTTTGGTATATTTTATTCTTTGCTTTTTTATATGGTGAAGATTATAAAAAAAATACTGGTACTAATAATGTTAACTCCTCTTTACCGTCACATTCAAAATTAAGACCAATAGATGCCCCAGTCAGGGAACCAAATGATACATATTCAATAGAGATGGTGTCATTGTTCATTCCCACTTCCAAAGGCAATGTAAAATAGATTTTAGCTAGTCTTTCATAATTAATGATTAGTTCGTCTCCTGAAAAATGAAGCCAGAAACCAGCCCATTCTGTAGCAGAAAGGACACGGCTTATTGATCTTTCCCAGATAACAGATTCAGTACCTACAACAATAGTGATTGTTCACACAATCCAATAAAATGAAAATAAAAACTTATTCATTGGATCCAGGATATTCTTGGATTGTTGGGTTCTTATAAATAAGAAAGGATGATTCCAAATTTTAGTAGGAAAAATATGTTACAAAATCCCAATGAAAATGTTATAAATAACATTTAGCAAATAAAATTACCCGAGTCATTAATGAAAATGAGCTGCATATCATTATTGTCCACAACTCCAATAAGAAGTCTGTAAAGTGAAGAGTTTTTAAAGAAATGTAAGTCGATCATTACAGTATCAAAATGTTTAGGGTCCCAGATTTTGATCCAAACATGTAAACCTTTCTGTTGCATTTTAGGGGAAGCAAATATTTTTCTGTTCCCTCTCGGGCGTCCACTGACTATCACAGTGCATGCATCTGCAAAAGTACCTATCTTGTAATTAAATAAATCTTTCTATGAACATTAATATAGTATGAAATACTTAATTTGTGACTAGGTAAAACTTCCCAAGTATTATTCTGAAGAAGGGATATAATTTAAATATCTCTTAAAATGTTAAATAATAAATACCACTTCTTGTACAATCTGGAACATTACATAGTTCTTTCATAATTTGAGGATCAGTAGTGTAACACCAAGGTCCTCCTATTTCTTTTGATGGGTTTCGACACATATTACTTGCTCTAGTATTTGAGAAATCAGAATAGGCATCATTGTTGTCATTATATTCAACCTAAGGATTATATTCATTAAATTCAATTAATTGTTTTGAATATAAAACATAATTCTAAAATTTAAAAAGGTGCACGCAATCTCAGTCTCTAACGCACATGATGTGGAGTGTTTGTATCCCACTGCTGACATATGCGATTTGACCTAGTTATGCTAATATTACCTATAAAATCACTTCCAATTCCTGCAACTCGGCAGTCTGCAGACAAAAAATAAAATTTTCTTAGCGACTTTGAAATATTAAAATTTCTTTATTCTATACTAAATATAGTATAAACAGTTTGCAATAACAAATATTTTATATCTATATCTATATTACAAATTAAACAGGCACACAATTGATTAAAAGTTGAATAAAAATTAATTTGTTTTTCCTCATTGTTATAGCACAATTTTACTTGTGCTGATCTGCAATTTTATTCTGTAAATATATTCAAAGATACTGTAAATTTGTATATAAACTATAACATTATATTTTTGCAATAAGATAGTGATGTACTTCTCTTCAGACAATCCAATGGTTTGCATTTTTCTTTAACATATACATCATGATTTATATTATTAGGAATATAGCAGTCCAGACCACCCTCATTGTTGTGATTTCGACAATAATTAATTTGGTCTGCCACCTGTGTTTCTTCAAAACCATATTCACTCAAATTAATCTGTAATTAAATGTTTACACGTAATAATTCCTTGTGTTATACAATATTCTAAGAACAAGATCATAAATCAAGCCAGGAATTTTAAATTTAGAGTCTATCTATTTAATACACCAGTTTGAAAATAATTATTACATTCATAGCCATAATATCATAAAAAGTAATATTCAAAATAAAAGTAAAAACAGGGTTCTACATTACTTTTGCATGTTTCCTCTCTTGATAATTACTGTTCAATATATATCAATTCATTAAAAATGAACTACAAGCTAATTTCCTGACATTATTGATTGCATATGCATAACAATACAATGGTAATTCAAATTACCAGCTTCATCATCGCAATCCACGGTACACAAGGATTACCATGTTCTGTAACCCAAAGAGTTCCTGAATAATCCTTACTTCTAGGTGGCAAACATTCTGGGTATACAGGATCTGACACAGACAAAAAACCTGAAAAATCCAATATGCAAATTGAATATTCATGCAAAAATAATGAAATTTAATTCAAAATGTTAGCCATTAAAAACCAGTTCTAATAAAAGTAAAAATTATACTGAAATTAATCACAAAAGGTGCCTCAAAATCCTGAAAAATTAGAACATCAAGGAAAATTATATGATTACCCATTTATTACAATTCATAATTCTTACATAGGTATATAATGAAGTTAAATAATGATAAGATAAATCTTTAACATTTACCTGCGGGAGTACAATGAAATGTCCAGTGGGTTGTGGTTGCTGATTCAACAGAAAATGATTTGATGAAATTAATCAAAGAATGGCGTATACTCATTAGAGAATAGGTTTTTTCATTCTGTTTAGCAAATATAAATATTTTGTCACTTATTGCTCTGGAAAAGATAAATAACTAAGAAGCACATATTTACTTGATAAACATATAAATACAAGTGAAATTTAAATAATACTTACAGAAGACTAATTCTAGTCCATATCCAGTATGAGCATTCAAATGGTGAAACTTTCATGTGTAAAACAGTTTTCCTATGTTCTTGCATTACGGATAATGTAATATTATTATTTTGACCACAAAGTTCCAACTGTAAATGTCATAATTGTTTATTTATTAATTTCATAGATAAACAAACACTTATGCATTTAATTAATGAGGAATCTTCCATGAGCAAGAGCTCAGTGTTTTATGGGTGTGTATTTGTATGACATATATAAATTTATATATATGTATATATAAATCAACTTGATTTCCCGATATATAATATTATGCTTTATTCGTTATTATTATTTCATTTATATACTTATTTTCTAGTACCTAATAGAATTCAACCCATTTAATATTTTTCTACAAGTGTTTATGCAACATAATGTTTTTTCCAGGTTTAAAATAAAAACCAGTTGTATAACTTACATAACAAATATTTAATAATTCACAAAATTTAATTATATGAAAATATTTTGACATTACAGTAATAATTCATATTATATAACAGTTATTTACCATAACATATGGAAATTCTAGAACATCATGTTTCATGAGACGAAGGACAGCAAATCCATATGATCTAAAATAGAGAGTTAATCTTTGACCAATATACGTTCTTTGAATTGGCCAGGAAATACTAATATTGTAATAATTAGTAATATGCTCCACACAAATATCTAAAATCATACATGTAATTTATGAAAATATTTCTTGTAACGATTAACAACAAATTTATTGCTATAAATTGATAGCAGTTAAAAAATGTAATTATAAGAATAAATAATGTTTCTCTATAAAATAAATTTAATGACCATCTAAAAATAGAAATTTTAGAGTGTAGACATTTAAGTTTTAGATTGAAATTAAGTTAAGTTAAGAAATAATTTAACCAGTACAGAATAGACACGTAAATATATGAATGCAAATTTATTCATAAATACTTCAAATAAATATCTTTAATCACTTACCAGTCTTACAAATATCAATTCCAATTATTGCAGGAGTTCCTAATAAACTAATATATTGTTTCATGGGCATTAGAGAATCATAAATGGTGTTGTATAAGTTTATTTTTTCAACTTGTGCATCCATAGACTCACCCAATCTATAAGATAAATGTCCCATATTCCATTCTACATGAATTACAGTCCACTCTGTTCCAGAGAGTAAATCCAAAAATTCAGTGTTCTAAAAATATAAATAAATTATATGTTTTTTTGTAATACACGAGAAGATCTATGAACATAAATGAAAACTTGTATAATTGCCATGGAATTGAATTTGAAATTTTCATAACTCATACTAATAAGATTGCATGATATAATAAGCTAAAATTGAGCTAAAATAAAAAACAAGATATTCATTGCAAACAAAAATATTCAATGAAATAATGAAGAACCATGGTATTCCAAACCCTTGCAGACAACCAAAAGGTATTCCGCATTTATTACATTTTCTTAATATCTTCATTCTTACCTGTAATTTCCTGTTACGTAAAACAACTTCAAAACCTATCCCCCAATTTATCATCATTTTCCCTGTAGCTGGTATAGGTACTGTGCTTATTGCTATTCTCAATTCCCCAGTTTTCCATTGTCTAGGATCCCATAATTTAATTTTGAATTCGGTATGCAATTTATTTCCAGGCAAACTTGAATACTGTGAGTGGATCAAGTGAGATGGAATGCCCATAGTCATTAACATACAGTCTAAAATAAAATGCTTCATTGCTATATATATATATATATATATATATATATATATATATATATATATATATATTATAGTATAGTATAGTATAGTACAGTATAGAATCTTTATTGTAAGATTAAATTACCTGGCAATGTACAAAGAGGAATATTACAAGGTTCAATTTTAAAACGGAAATTTTCCCTAAACTCAAATAGAGGGGGAAGTACAAAACACCATGGGCCACCATAGTAACCATTTGGGTTTCTACATTGCGAGGTTTCATAATATGCTGACACACTGCTCAGGTCTTCTTTTTTCATCTGAGGGATCAAGGAACGATTTGTTCTTAATAATTTTGACCAGCTTACACAATCTTGACCTGCAATAGTTTTGTTTACCTTGCCATAATATTCCATTCCAATCCCTGTTAATCTACATACTGAAAGATCACAACAGAATATCATCTTATTAATCTTAAGGAAGATTAGCAATCTTTCTGTCCTCTTAAAGCTTGCAGAGTATTATCATACCGGGTATTTTACACATTGGGACTCCACAAGGTAAAACTTCATAGTTATGAGATAAAGTGAAACACCATGGACCTTTGGTCTGATTATTTGGATTACGGCATCTGTCTCTAGCGGTTGTCATGTTCCCATCAACAAAATCAAAGTCTGTTATATTACCAATGTACTACAAAACATTAAATTTACAAAATACGAAAAATAGAATTTTAATTAAATCACTAAAATACATGCAGTATAATTATAATAGAAGCATATGCATATCTTTTTAATAGTACCATTTTTATATCATATGTTATCATCGTCGTATATCGTATGTCAGATGTTGGAATTAAACTATCATGATGATGCATTAAATTACCATTAATATTATAGCAGAGAAATTTCAGGATAAAAAATATATAGAAGTATATTGTTAGAAATTACATAAAAATACCGAACTAGTCTTCCCCATATATTATTTCATGTAAGATGGATTGACAAAAATTAGAAATGGAAAATATATTATTTTAAAAAAGATTAAAATAATCATAATCATCTCACAAATGTGTTTCATAAATTAATAACTTACATCTGATGGAATCTGATCCCAGTTCCTGCATTTTATATCATTGATGGCTTTTGAAATAGCACCTCTATATTCAAAGCCGGAGGGTGTAAGTTTACATTCCAAAATGACTGGATTTCCTGTCCCTGTTTAATCAAATGGTAATTATTATAGATGGTATTTGCCAAGACTGGGGCTCATGGGCTATTATAAGAGAATAAAGAAGGAAATGAGGGATATGAAATAATTTAAAACAAACAAGTTTTCTAGAGATAACAACATTCATATTTTTAAAATTCCAGACATATTTACTTACTTGAAACTACAGGTATGGCGAAAAAAGAAATCCAAAACCACAACATCGTTACACTAATTTTTCGCCCTCTACTGTTTTAAAAAATGGCGGGTAGTTATGATTTAGGAAGCAGAGATTTTTAAAGCAGCAGCAGTTTTTACGAATAATTAATGAAATGATTAAATAAGTATTAGTAATCAGAAATTAACGAAACAGCGGCATTTTTTAAGAATGAATTAATAATTAAATGTTGGTTAAATTATTTAATTTAATAATTAAATAATTAAAAATCCAAGTTGGGAACACTTCCATAAGTTGAACACTCATGTTGAAAATCAACTTCAGCATGAAGTTATTTGGCTGGCACATGTTTCAGGCAGTTATTGTGTTAACAAGTCATTCGCAGTTTTAGGAATAACTTAGTTCATTAGTTTAAGGGTTTATTTAGTCATACTATATACATTAACAAATTAAAATTTATGAGAAGTGTTTTTAAGTCGTATTGATCTAAATGCATTACAGCAATGTTTCAAGGAAAAAAGTATGGAGTTTCAGGTGTTACAAAAGTTACCAATTGTGCTATATAAGCAAAGAGAGAATAAAAATATTGTGTTTAATTTGTTGTATTTCACCAACACCTGATTGTGTACTTGATCTTTTGTTTGGTCTTAACATCAAATGTATACACTGTTAAAAGTAGGCTATGCCATGATGAGTAATTATCATTTAATAAGGTTATGAAATTTATGAATAGTATGAATCTACACTACTAATGTTTAAGTATGACTACTAGTTTAAGGAAGAATTTAAAAAAACATGTTTAGCATGGTATTTACTTTTGGCAATAAATATATTTTTAATTTTATTTCTGTATAAAACACATAACTTGTAGTAATTAAGAGTTCTTCACCAGATGTTATTGTTAACAATCTCTCAATTGCCAAACTAATTTTTCTAACCTGCATTTTGAGTAAAAACTCTTTTGTAGTTAACAAAAATTAAATGTACTTACTTTATTTGTATTTGTAGTGCTTCTGAATTTGGAGTATGTATACTGAGCATAACAAAAAAATAAAAATATAATAATATTATAATAATTGATCTAATATTTATTGTAAGATAAATGAAAAAACAGAGGTATCACAGTTTATGAGAATTAGCCAAATAAATTTGCTATAATTATTTTACCATTAATATTTAAATTGTTATAAAAATGTAATTTAATTGTATAATTGTTTAAATTGAATAATTATTAAGGAGAAATAATTCTGGAATTATAAGAATAAATGAATACCACTCAAGCTATATTTCAAGCTTTTCTCAATGCAAAAACCAAACATTCTTATGAATAAATATAACAGATGCAGAAACATTACAACATATTACTGGCTTTTTTATTTCATATTATGCAGAATTGTGGTTGTACATCATTATTTTAGCTCAAAAAATAACTTGTAATGAACAAATTAGGTTAGGTTAGTTTGTTGTAAAACAAAACATTATTAAAATTATGTTTATTTGAGAGCTCTCAAACAACAAATGTATTTCATACACATTAGCAGCTCCTAATATTTACAGTACCATTTCCTAAAGTAAGTTACAGAAATTATTCAATTAATATACATAAATAAATTCATATACCTCCAAATGTGACGCTAACACCAAGAAATTCTTAGGTCATTTGTTTTATTAAAATATTTTATCCATTTTTCAAAAAAGTTGTATACCCCACTTTTATATTACAAACTGTACACAATATTATATAATGTTCATAAACTCTAAAAAATAATTAAAAAACTACCAGCAAATTATCAATCAGAGATGATTTTTCTATGCGATACACACATTCATTTAAAGAAAAAGACACTTAAAGCTTTACATAGCATTTGTACAATAGATAAAGTACCTATACACAGTATATCACAAACTTATATCTATAATATAGTACACAATACATATCAATATAGGAACCAACGCTATTATAAAAATATCTAACTATGCAGTAATTGAAAAATATAAAATGCTAACTGGGATCCTACATGGAAGGGGTTTTCATAAAATTGATAATAGTTATTTATTTATCCATAAACACGCACATTTATGTAACACAGAATTAGTAACAATACGCGCATGTATATGTATGTATCCAAGCACCCAAATACAAATGATGGTCATACACAAATTATTACGAAAATTCATAAGGTGAATGATCACTTCATGGTAACCAACAACTCAACATCCTAGTAATGTCCATTAACATTATGCTGTTCATCTTCACCACCATTTATACAAACCATTTAATGCAATATAGACTCTAGAACCAATATGAGTTCAACATTATAAACTGGCAAGATAACAGATAATACACAATATGATAGTATATATTATATATAATATTTAGTTCCTCGTATAATGAAATTTCACATATATGTGTACATGTTTATACACAAACATTACCTATAAATATAAATATAAATTATATATATATATATATATATATATATATATATATATATATATATATATATTTGGTATGTATCTGTGTGTTTTGTGTGTGTGTCAGTCTGTCTGTGTATAAAATCTTAAACATTGAAAAACTAAATTATTCATAAAAATACATTTTAATATACAATTCAACAACAATATTTCAGCAAAATTCTATTTAAGAATAAGCGAGATTGATAATTTTCTGGTAGCAGAAACTATATATATAAAAAAATTTAAAAGAAACAAATATAGTAATTTATCCTTCAGTCTCAAAAAGCTTAAATGTTACCTACTTTGAAAATATAGCTCTAAATTCAAACTACTTTAAACAAATTTACATAATGTTGTATGTAATAATCTTCAAGCAATTTAATGGAATGATAAAGAAGCAAACATTGTCTAAAATTTACACACAATAAATAATGCCAAAACATTATATTTTTTGAAAATAGTATTACACCAGCAACAATAGTATAAGTAGAATAAACACTATAAACAAGGAAATAACTGAAAAGAAAATCTAAGAATAAAAAATAAAAATGTTATATGAAGGATATGGTTACTGTTCTTCATGAAGGGCCCTCTGCTGTGGATTAAAATGTTTATAGACTGACTAGTTATTTAGGGTTGTGATATGTGATTCAGGAAATATGTGGACTCATATTTTAATATGGAGTTAAACATGCATTCACACTTCAATTTGTCAGATGTTTAATTAATATTAATCAGTTATTCACTCAAATGTCAATGCATACACATATTATGTATAACATACAATTAACACTGAATCTAATAGCACACTGAAAACTGCCATAGTTAATGACATTTAATTTTTAGAGACAATTACTGTTTCAAGAATAATATTGAAAAAATAGGAATTAAAATACTTTGGCATGTCAACAAAATCGTAGCAGCAAAAATTAAAATTTCATTGAAGCACAAACAAAAAAGGGCTCTTTTTAGTTAAGTAATTATATTACATATATACTGAATGTTTTTGAATATCTTCACAATATGAAGCTTAAATAAATAATATGATCGTAGGAATGTTTTAGGCAAAACATTAGGGCCTAACCTGCATATATATATATATATATATATATATATATATATATATATATATATATATATATATATATATATATACATCTATATATTTTTCACCTATGGGATACATAGAAAAATATTAAAACAATATATTTAACACCTTAACTGTCACCAATACATTGAATACTAGTTTCAGACTATATTTAAAGCTGAAGTCTTTCAGATTTAATGGCAAATAATATATCATATATTTTGGAGCCCTATAAGTTCTACTGTCTCCAGTTCATTTAACCAGTATTCTGTACTGATATTATAACTGATAAAATAACTGTACAAAACACTGGAACAATCTACAAATTTAAATTATAATGTACGACAGACTGTTAAATTGCTAATTAGTAAGAATATAAACCCAGATGTGTGAAATAACTTTTAAAAATGTTACTAAATGTGAACATAAGTTTGATCTTTGTTTAATGAAATTACCAGTAAATTAATAACAAAAATCTTAAGGGTAACAAGATAACTATTATTTGACACAATCATCAGAATACAATTTTTCACATGGAAAAGAAGAATATCAAGTATTCCCATCCAGTACTTTATCTCTAAAGCAGAGAGGCATATTTGCCGTGCACCAGTAATGCAGTTTAATTAACATTAAAACTACTTTTAAGCAGGTGGAATATAAGTGTATATATCACACATACAAATTCCCCCACACATAAATTTAGCAGTGGGCATAATTATACAGCACGAAGTGCCATTTTGTTCTCAAGTACAGGTGATTATATCATTCAGTACAAAGGGTGATGGCTGTTATGCATTACTGACAGTTAACGTGTTAATATAATTGTTCACTTAACAATTCATTCACAGTTTAAGAAATAAACATAATCCATTCTGTTAAACATTAATATAATTATATTATACACATAAACATTTATATATATATATATATATATATATATATATATATATATATATATCACGAAGATTTTTTAAAGTTCATATTGTTTTATATGACAACCCACAACCAACAGATAAGCCTTTACAATACCAATTTATAGTGGAGAAAGTAGTAAAGGTTAGGTGGTCCCTCAATTTAAAAGCTTTAATCATAGATTAACACACAGAGGTGAGGTCCATTCCAAGTAGCGGTATTAAATTAAATGTAAATAACAAATATTTATACGTTAATTAAAGGCACTAAAGGTATAAGTGTCTTTCTTCGAATATACTTTTATGTACATCAGTCATAAGATCAAATATCACTCTGACACGGGGCAAACATAGATATCCAGTCACCGCACGAAAAAATTATGGAGCGAAGAAAATAGGTTACGGAGTCGGTAAACGGACACTATTAACAAATAACGAAAATCCCAGATATATTAATTTACACCGTTAACACAGAAGGAATAATTCGTTGACGAGAAAGCCATAGGATAACTCGGATCAACGAGAGGAGAATAAACCGAAAACTAGTGGGGAGTAGTTCTCAGACCTCCGTACCGTCCTCTCCCTCGTCCTCGAAGAGAGGGCCGTTCTTTTTGGGCTTGGGGGGCGGTTTTGGGGCAACCTTGGGCCTGGGAGTGGACGTGGTCATGGTAATGGGGCCTTCGGCAGAGCCCACTCGCTTCATGTCGGCCGTCCTGCCGGGCCAGCACTGCCTCTCCTGGGGGGACATCGGCGAGGGGAGCGGCTTCAGGATCCCACTGCCCCTCTCGTCGAACGGTACGTAGCCGTGGAGAAGGGCGTTGTTGCTCCTGCTCCTCGGAGGCTCCGGATCTACGCTCTTGTTTAGCGACAACACGGAACTACCGTCTGCGGTAGTGCGCGGTCCGAGGTTGTCGTAGACGGGCTCGGCTCTGATCGGCGACAGGGTCTCCTCCAGTGTCGGGGTCGGGGCCGAGGACCAACTGGGGACGCGCGGCCGCCGCGGGATGGTCACGTAGCCTTGTCGAGAGAGGATGACGGGTGCCGGGCTCGGCGAGAACGGTGACTGGGATCTCGAGTAGGGCAGTGTTCCGAAGCCGTGGTACATCGGGTTGTGGATGGGCGACTGGGCTGCCGGGTGGCTCGGCAGTCTGGACGTGTCGACCGCGGTGGAGGCCGAGCTGCCCGCCGGTGACGTGTTCGCCCCTCTTCCCGACTGGAACGCGATCAAGTCGGGCGGATACATTTCGTTGTCGAGCTTGTCCCGCGAGCGGTGAGGCGTCGTATCTTTACTCTCTACCGAATGCTCCTCCTCGACGCACGGGATCAGCGCTGAAAAAAGTGCCATTTCCGTTAGCTTACAATTATTATTATACCTAGTCCGTTAGCCATCTAGCGAATATTGCGTGACGTTACCCTCGTCCCACCTAATATCCGTTCGAACGCGACGTCACCTATGAGTAGCGATTAGCCGGTCGATTTAAAACTCGTGCCGTCGAGACATCGACCGTCTCGAAGAAATGTTAAATTACCCGTACGGAATATATAACGTCCGAGTAAATAACGTACCTGACACCGATCCCTCATCGAGCAAATTCCTATTCTGCTCCATCAATTCGGTGCCGCCTCCGGCGGTTACGTGCCTGACTTCTTGTCGCCTGCTCGTCTTGGGAACGGGGTGGGTGACCGCTAAAAGACTCTTTTCCTGTTCGGTGTTGATGTGGTGTGGGATGTCCCCGTTAGGCGAGAGGCCGTTGCCGGGGACCTTCTTTCCGACCGATCTCTCCTTCTTCTGACAGAAACAACAGCAGAGGGCGATGATAATGATGGCGAGAGCGAGTAAGCCGGTGATGAGGCCTATGATCCAAGGCCAGGAGTCGCCCGCGGGGGCCGAAGGCCCGTGTCCCGGCCGGCCGGAGGTCACCGCCAGGGTGATGTTCCTCTCGTCTTTCCCCCCGAAGTTCTTCGCTTGGCATTTGAACTCGCCCCGGTCCTGAGGGCGGACCCTCGCGATCGTCAGGTTGGCCCACCTGTCCGAATCCCCGCTCGTTTTCACCGTGTACCTCGGGTCTCCGTTAATGATTTTCGAGCCGCTGGCGATTATGCGGTTATTGATCATCCAGGAGATCTGGGGAGGCGGGTCGCCGACGGCGTTGCAGTTCAACGTCACTTCGGTCTCGGCCGTAACGGTGGTTCCTCCCTGAGGCCAGTTGATTCGGGGTTTGCACGCGAACTCCTCCGACGAAATATTGTTCCAATATTTTCCCTGGATTTTGTTAGGTTTAGAACAACTGGTCGGCTGGGCATACAAATTCCTTTCTATCGTCCAATCCCTGAAAGCCCTCAGCTCGCAGTCGCAGTTCCAATTATTGCGGTGCAATTCTAAACTCATCAACTTGATTAAATTCTGAACGGCGGCCAGTTTCATGTGGGTCAATTTGTTGCCGGAGAGTTTCAGCGTATGCAGGGCCGGAAGATTAGTGAAAGTGTTGTTTCCGATTTCGGCCAATTCGCAATTGCTCATGTCTACGATCTGAAGAAAAGTCAAATTCGAAAAAAGCCCGTCTTTCAACCTCTGGACGGGGTTGTCGTTGAAGTGAATCACTCTAAGTTTTACATTATCCACGAACATTCCGGGATGTAGAGTGTGGATTTTATTTTTGCTCAAATCCAACTCTATTAATATAGCGAGTCCTTTAAACGCGTCTTTGTGGACGTCTAGAATGCCGCACGATTTCAGATATATTTTGTGGAGATTTACGAGGCCCACATTTTTGAACGCGTTATTCGGAAGGTTACTGAAGGAGTTATTGGATAGGTCGATACTCTGCAGTTCGTCACTGAGGTGCTCGGGAATGGAGACTAATCCGGAGTTGGCGCACTCGGCGGTCTTTTTGCCGGAGACCCATTTGCAGGTGCAGCCAGGCGAACAGCTGGCCCAGTCCTCCTGCCCGGACGCCGACAACCCCATCCCTGACAGAACTACCAACAATCCGAAACCTGAAAATCGAGAACATGTATTATGTACGCTCCACAAAACGATACAAATAAGAAATTTTAGTCGGTTACATCGCACCCGTTTACTCTCGAACGCCCCGAGGTCCGAGGCTCTCTAATCTAACTAGCCTTCCCCTCATCGTTTTATGCCGGGAAATATCCAAAGGAACCTGTCAAGGGAGTCGGGAAAATCTTGATTGAATCGTTCGGATAGGAGAAGATGACTCACCGAGGTGGACCCCAGCCCCCATATAGGGAAACCCGTACATCCCGACTTGGGACGGCTTATTGCATCACTGTTAGCTATCCCGACCGATTGCGCACTTTAAGATTTGCGACTATACCGAATGACCTAGAGCCTAGGTCGGAAAGCTGTTTTACATGAAAGGAAGATACGGTTGCCGTTCCCGATAATTAAGATAAATGAAATACGATAAATGTTAATTAGAGTAACGGCGATTGAAATTGAATTATGGACAGGATGCCTCATGCACTAGACTAGGGGTCGGGAAACCGTCGATCGCCAGCAACCGGTAGCGCTTTTATTTTATATTTAAACATTTAAACTTATTAGTTACATTTAAAGCACCCCACTAAATTTTAAAGTGTTTTCCTCTTTAAATAAATCCGATAGATTTTTTGAACGACTTTCATTCTATCTCCGGTAGCCCACCGCGTATTTCCATATTTGGAGAGTGTCTCTCGGGTCGCGGAATGTGTCCACCCCCAACATACAGTAAAAACGAAAGAGAAAACTACGTACGGTCACTCCGCCTTTCTTGAGGAAGGAATTTCCAAGCGAAAATCGGACTTTTAAATTAAGCGCCTTTTCTAGCTCACTAATTATTCGGTTTACATTAAGTTTATCGCTCTAAATGTAGACGGTATTTTTGTTGTACGAATAGTACATAAACTGGAGTTCGGCGACAAAAAAGAGGCTCCAAAATCATTGGAATACGAAAAAATAAAACGAGTCTACGCCTGCTGGAAACGGAGCTAGGAGTTTGAAACATCTACGTATGCCGAGAATATAGCTATACCGTGGAAATTGGAAAAAGGCATCGTATTTACGATTATTGAGGGATTTCTGATAATGCCCGATAGGCATATTTATAATTAAATTTACGCGTAATTTACGTAAGGCGTAATTTATGCTATTTTTTATTTGCAATAACGATTAACCCGAACTAACCACCCTGTTTGGACGAAC
This sequence comes from Lethocerus indicus, assembly GCA_019843655.1. Taxonomy (NCBI): domain Eukaryota; kingdom Metazoa; phylum Arthropoda; class Insecta; order Hemiptera; family Belostomatidae; genus Lethocerus; species Lethocerus indicus. The sequence goes on from JACDQD010000001.1 coordinate 41,508,962, forward strand.
CGACACGAGAGGGAAACTATATCGAAGCAGCGATCAGGATTCCTTACATAACGATCTTAAATTATTTCTTATAACGAAAATAAAACTGAATAATGTGTGTTTATTTTTAAAAAAGAGCATTTTACTATTTGCAGAATTTCGAATATTTTTGGTTTAATTGTTTTACTAGGAAGTGTAGGCGGGAAAGTGGACAGCGGAGTCTCGGTTTTAATTTTTAACGGCGGCCCATTAACGAAACATGTTTTCCGCATGCTAGGTATTTTACCTTCGTACTATATTTCCTACTCTCTCTAGATCGGTGTAACCTCCAATTCGCTTACCGCATATGTGGCCAGTAGCATTCCGCCGATAACAGGTAATTATGCAGCACACAGCACTATCGTTACACTGTTACTTTGGTTAATTCGAAGATTTCTGTACTTTGTACCGCGAGTTTTGTATTATAATTTTCTAACATTTCTCCGAACAGAGACAATATACGACCATTCGGGCTCCGACTGGTCTACTAACAGTTTTTTATTCCGGCCTCGGCATTACCGGCGTTCACCAGGGTACCATAATACGCTGTTGGTCTTACAAAATTTAAAATGATACTAGCGATTTAAAATAAGACAGCGATAACAGGGTACTCCTAAATGAACTAACTATATCGCTGACGACGCTGAGAAATTGAAACCGGTCTGGATTGAGGCCGAAAAACTGGGGATAGAAAATCGACCGGGCGATGAGCTCTTTTTAAAATGTCCAATGATGATACACAATTGACGTTACATTGACGAAAATATTAGATATAAATATATTATAAAATTATAAACTAATATATTCACTAATATATATAGTATTTATAAAAAAACAAACGAATAACAATATACCTATATTTTATTTATATATTATATCTATATTTTATTTCAAAGCGTTAAGTTCCGATCTTGGCGTTAGTAGTTAGCACTCCGGTTACATTTCGTCCGTTTTGCTTACGATTTATCCAGTCGGGCTTTTCGCTAATTTTCCGGAGGATTTCGGACTTGAAGACTTGAAACTTAGTAAAAGACGTTTACAATCGATAAAGGTTCACGAAAGCATTGTCCGAACGGAGGGAAAGGTGAACCGGGAACGAACTCGTGACCTGTCCTCCTTTGAGCAACTTTTCATTCCGACCGTAGAACCTGTATACGGGCGCTTATAAGGCACAGCCTTTACAGAAGAAAAGAATATTGTGTCTCACGCGGTTAGTATAATGGATAAGTCAATAGTTATACGGGCCGACACTACTTTCTTCTACTCCACTAAGGAGGTTCCGGTAGTAACAAAACATGAAATGGGTACAAAAAATTCCAACCCCGGAATCAACAAAATAGAGGTGTAACAACTAGGGATACTAAACATTGATCAAATAAAAATTAAAAAATAAATTAATAAAATTTTTAATAAATTAAAAAATAAAAATAAAAAACAGACATTTAAGGTACTCGTTTGGGACTTCGGAATGCTACTGGCAATAACGAGAAGCCGAAGCCGGTCTGGCTTAAGATTGCTAAATAAAAGCTGTAACAGTTGTGTGTGTGTAAAGAAGTATATATATATACATACATATGCAGGTTAGGCACTAATGTTTTGCCTAAAATATTCCTACGATCATATTATTTATTTAAGCTTAATTTTATGAAGATATTCAAAAACATTTTTCCGCGTACGCATATTAATCTGCTTACTAATATAACTTCGTTTGCCTAGAAATGATCTTTTTGACTAATAGGAGGTCAACTTCCTGAGGAGGGATAAACAATTTTCAAGTATATTTAACATTAGGACAGAATATTTGCCTCTAAAAATGTTAGATAGAACGAATAAATATGAATTTTACGAATGTAAATACCTCACACCTTACTTGTACCACCCGTTAATTTCGTTTATGTAAGTTATTTACTTCCCTCAGCAAGCTCGGTAATCAGTGTTTCCATATCAAATCTTACGGCTAGAAATTATTAAATTGGTATCGCTAGATACGCATTTACTAGGGGAAAATAAATTAAACAAACATATTTCTATTTGCACTTACCGAGAAACGCCATGTCGATATTAAAGTTGGCTGGTTGGAAAGGATATTTGACTTAAACTTGGAGCATGCCCGTTCACTGGTGACCTGTAACAGGGATTTGAAACTACTGAGGACGATGGTAAAACAACCATGAAAATGAAAGTAGGAAGAGCGTCGCACATTCCGCAGATTCATTCCGGCCCGATAAGCCTTATCGTTGCCCTTTCTGATATATTTAATTTCATTCAGATAATAAAATAGTTACATCGCACAAGTCTTATATCGATACAAAATTACAATGGAAATATTTCCTACGGAGAATCGCTCCACGCAATTCCGCTTACAGGGTCGCAAATCGTCGTTATAAATGTGTCTTATAAATTAGAAATACTGCAAAATACACCGCGATAACGAATGGAGAAACGGTATAGATTTTATTCCAAAGTGTGTGCACAATGAATGTTGCGATGGTTTTGAAGATTACACATCAAATACGCCCGATATGCCTCATAGCATTTTTTACCCGAGTGCGTTGAGAAAGCACTTTTAACCAGATTTTTGCGGTTATAAAGTACATTTTAACCCGATTTTAGTGTTGAAAAATCACTTTAAAACATATTTTTGCGTTGAAAAATTACTTTTAAACCCATTTTTGGTCTGAAAAAATACATTTTAACCCAGTTTTTGCGCTGAGATTGTACATTTTAACTAGATTTTTGGGCTGAAAATCCAATTTTAACCAATTTGCGCGTTGAAAAATCACTTTTCACCCCCGTTATTATTTTGAGTAAGTACTTTTTAACGAATTTTTGCGCTGAAAAAGGACTTTTAAACACATTTGGGCGCTGAAAGACTACTTTTTAACCCTGTTTTTGTGATGAAAAACCACTGTTTAACCCATTTTTGACCCGAAATAGGGCTTTTTTTAGCCGATTTTAGCGTTGAAAAACTACTTTTAGACCAAGTTTTCGGGTTGAAAAATCACTTTTCAGCCCTGATTTTGCTTCGAGTGACCACTATAACCCATTTTTGCACCGAAGAGCCGTCTTTAAACCGATTTTTGCCGCAGAATTTTGCACCTACGCTGCTAATACTCTCGTTTGAATTCGGTGTTAAACGTTTTGATATATTAAACGAATTTATTCGGCACCGCATCAATCTCGACGGGGAAAGCGAAATGAGCGAAACTGTTAACAGCCGAAGGAAAAACGAAACGTCCAGCTGCTACCGTACACCTGGAGGAGAGACTGCCAAAGGAAAACCGGATATCATTAGATCCTTTTTTAGTTTGGCGAATTCGTGATTCTATAGTGTCACTATAGACCGACTTGCCGTCCTCTAAAGCGTCTGAAATTAAGATGGATAGTTATCGCTTCAAAACTATTCGACTAATTGCCCGTCTGAGTGTTGAGGTGTCAATAGTTCAGGCTAGATAGTGTTCACCGACTGCGCAGAAACGCTAGGAAAATAGGTTGTCATCGCGCGACGTATATTTGCTGTTCCGTCCTTCCCAAAACTGGTGTCCGACTTTCCCCAACGTCCTGATGAAAATTCCTATCCGGTTCTGACGTAGATGAAACAATAGAGGCCCGAATCCAAGGTTGAAATGTGAAATATCTTACAAGTGTAGAATTATTTCTCGGTAGCTAAAAGTGTAAAATTTCCTGGAAACTTATTATTCTCGTCCCGTAGCTCTGCTTATCGGCCGGTTAATCTGCACCTGCTCAGGAGCCTCAAGAACCTTTACATTGTCTCTCTCTCTCTCCCTCTCCCTCTTTCTCGAGCGTTCCGCGTCGAGTTCCAGTGCCTAGAATCCTACCAAATCCTTCCTTTCCGCTGAGCCATCCTAACAGCCGTGTAATACACACCAAGTTTAAGGAGATTTCATATCGAGTGCTCGTGGATTTATGCCCGGTGGCCTTATTATAATTGTACGCAGAATCCAAATAAAAAGCGGTATATATCCTAGTAATAGCCGCCTGAGCATGGGAAACTGAGGTGAACGAGTTTTCAAACAGCATACGTCGGGCTTGAACGCACACGCTGTGGTTGCCCGGTTATCTTTAATATCGCTCTTCTGTCTCTCCCCCTCCATTGACCGGTTTCACCCTCGCCCCACCTCCTGATTATATGAATATAATTAATATACAACAATCATGAGAGAGTGTAATTACAGGTTAGTTTCAATAGTAACTATGCCGCATGACGGATAATATCAACAAACATCAATTAAGAACCTAGAACATTATGGTCAATGCAAGGATAACCGGTGACAAGTAAATCTTGAATTTTTGTTAACTGAAACATCATTTACTTTGTTTCCACGAAAAAAAGTTGTGTGATGCATCGTGGGATTGAGTATTTAATTTAAACAAAAATGAACAGAAACCCTAGATATTGAAGACAGTTCATGATTTATGAAGGATGAAATAATTACAATATATTACTCGGCCCCGAATCGAGAATATTCAAATATCATAATTATGCTAAACGAATGGCATTGTGAAATGTAATCAATATACAGGTCTTAATTTCGAGTCATTCACCCTTATAGCTCATAAGTCAAAACTGTATACACATTTATAAAATGCTACGATAATTTATTATATAAATTATGATTTCGATTCATTTATAACTAGATAAAATTTAATTTTAAATTTAAGAAAATTTAGCTCGTGCTTATTCGATGTAGAGCAGCTGGTTTTATATATTCATTTATTTTCATTATAAAGCTATTAATAACGTTTTATTATATATTTGAATTCTTTTCTTTTGTGGAAATAAAGAAGAACGGGGTTTATTTGAGATTAAATGAAAAAACAACTCCGATTTCCTATGTCCACCTGTTGTCGGTGGAGATTCGGATCGATCTAACCGGGCATTCAGTAGCGGATGAACCAAGCCCCTGGCTGGTCGGTCGCGGTTAAAAACGCTCGGCCGAATAAAGTCGGAAAAATAGGAAGGGGTGGGGGGAAGAAAGGAAAAAAAATGAAAAAGAAAGGGAAAATATTCCCCCGAGAGCCTTTCCTCGAGGATCGGCCACTTAACCGGGGATTCAGAACGGCACCGGTTTCTTTTTTTTATTTTAACACGAGTGCTTTTTATATTGAGCATTTTGAGGGTCTGAATCTACCCGAGAGCGTTTTATGGACCGGCCTTTATAATCGAAAGGCTTTATCGGAGATACATTGCGCTTCTGCATATCGGCCCCGAGAAAGCTCGGGGTTTAAGATTAAGGTTGTTTCTTCGTAGGTATTTAGTCTCGAAAGGCGGTCTTTCCGGCGGTGGGCGGTGGGCTGTTCCGTGACCGACGTCTTATTATTGTGAGGCCGCCCTGAGACCGAATCGGCGAGCGCGTACAGCAAATATATGAACACAACCCCGATCACCACAAGAGTCGATGGTATTTTGGTTTCCAAAATGTTCAAGCTCGTGACCCTTTTCTATAAGGGAAATATTTTTCCGCACCCCTACACAAGGATGAGTCAAAAAGTGTAATACCGTCAATTATTATATTAATTAAATAATAAAATAAAATAATATTAAATAATATGTATTATTTAATATAAATAAATAAATAAATTAATTAATTATTTATTTTATCGATTAATACTTGACCTCGTATTTAGGGCAAATAATCAACCTAGCTTTTGAGCTATCGAATTTCTTATTCATTATTACGCCCGCGTGTATTCATGATTACACGCATTCCGAGCCTTCCATAATCGAATTTCAAATTTTAATAAGGAATAGAGTTGTTTACTCTTTTATAGAAAGGCGATTAGAAATTAAATACATTCCTCCATAAAAGTAGAAATTTAGGCTTAAAAAATAATCTTGAAAAAAGTCGAGAGAAAATTTAAATTAGTCTTTATTAGTTTATATTTTCGGTTTTGAGCCCCCTTGTTCCTCGGTTTTATGATTCCAGTCTTCACTATTTGGGAGCATCCTGGGTGGTTTTTTTGTGTAAGGGTTAAAAATTCCCGTCCATCGCCGGGGATCAAAGTTTTAGATAATATTCTGGTGGAGACGGTGTCAATCTACCAGAGCTCTCCCGGTTGGTGGTTTACAAAGTGAAAACCGAGGCGGAAATACCTGTGGACTGAGCCGGGTTTGTCTCCGAGGAGCGGTCATCTCTAAACAGGTCGTGGGCAGGAAAAAAACACTCGAAAGAACTTAAGCGTAAAGCACGTACTTGGTCGGAACGTAGCCGTGGGCATGAGCGCAACCGAACACTATGGCTCTGTTTGCAGAACTCGCCTTCTGGACGGCACGTTTAATAACCGCCGAGCTTCGACTTCTTCCGCTCGGCACCAGTCACGCATTTAGCGTGTCTCTTTTATGGTCGAGGCGAACAAAAAAAACGGTCTCTTACAGGAGTAATGCCGATCGAATACAATGTGTTGTACAAATCCGTAACTTGGTTTTCAATACATTTTTGCCGATCCAATAAATTTTTTATTTGATCGAAAAGGTTGCAGTTATGTCAATATTGCGAGGCAATACGATTTACGAGGTATAAATATTCAAATACGGTGGTTAAACGCGGGAAAAAACTGAGTTCGCTTAAAATTCTATCGCCGAAAGTAAAAACCCGATTATTTGTGAAGCGACGCAGGGTGGTAAGGCTCCTTAATGACCGAGCACGTTGGACTTTACAAAGCTCATTCATACGGAGACACGGCCGGGCAAATCCCGCCGGGCTTCTCTTCTGAATAAGTTCCGAGATCACTCCGACGTGTCCCGATCGGCCACCAAAAACTAGGCTTAACGCCGGATAAAGCCCCCGGAGTCGCCTATCTCCGGTTTTCACCAAGTAAAATTTTTTCATATTTCAAATTGGCCATGAGCGGATAAACTATAAAATTTGGCCGCGCGGTTCCTTCTCAAACTGCCGGTTCCTGGTTTAAAGCACTGCCCCGAGAGGAGCAACTTGTCCCCCAACTTCCTATTGAAAATCAAGAGCAGCACTCGAGGCTAAACTTGGACATAAGATTGACATGGAAGCCACATACATGACTCAAACTTACAGTAACGAAACGACGTTACAAATTGCTACTAACACTCCCCAACAACCTTCCGTTCAAAACCGTCCCATCACTCTGTTCCTTTGATTCGACAGCACTCCTTTCGTTACCTTCCTGAAAATCCCGCCTTAAGAGGAAACGGCCACGTGTTTCATCACTATATAGTAAGGGCTGGAGCAGGAGTACAAATCGATGAATGGATTCTCCGTCAAAAATACACTTTTGTTATCAAATCGGACTGTCACAAAATATAGTTTTAAAAATTGTAGTCGTGACTAAAATAAAAAGAGAGAATAAGATACCGCTGTAGTAGATATCCCGAATGCCCGCTTGTCCTCGCCAAGAACTCGGACAATTCGCCCTTCCCGGAGGTGAAAATGGCAGCTAGACCAGTTAAGAAAGCATAACAAAAGAAAAAAATCCCGTTTGCCCGCGACCTTAAACACAAGAATCCGTGACCGTATCTCCCATCGTTCCGCTCCCCAAGCCTGACACATTCCCAGTTAGTCCGCTAAAGAGGAAACGGCCGCGAGACCAACATATGTAAAACGGTATAATTGAACACAATTAATAACAGGGGGAGGGGGGGAATAAACAGACGCTTATCTCTACAATTTGTACATTGGTCCCGGCATAAATTGCTAATTGGCCTCGTCTCTTTTAATATTTATTTTGATTAAAGAAAGAAAAAAGGAAAGGCGGTCAATTTTATTGTCACTGACCCACATCTCAGATCGGCTGAGCTTTCAATCAGTCCGAGAGGAGGAATAACATGACCCGTTTGTCATTACAACCTCCCCGGGTAAGAAACTGACCTTTTTGTTTTTGTTCGTTTTTTTTCTTCCTTAACTGTTCTTTGTGGCATTCCAGTGGACTGCCCGGTAATAGAATCTTGGGAACCTCTAACACTGAATCGCTACAATTCTTGTTTTAGTTTCTCTCGTTACAGAGTAAAAGAGTTCCTGTCGCCGTTATATATATCGCGGGCGGAGGTAAAAATAAGGGACGAGTGGGGGAACTGCAATGGAAATAGTTTGATTAGAATCCTAGCGGGATTGAAAAATTATTTAAACTTTCAAATCGACCTAGTCCGGATTAATCGGTCTCGAGAGTGGGGACAATTTGAGTGGAACGAGAATCCCGTGGGATGAAAACAAACGTTTTTCAACCCTTTACACGGCCCTACCTTTGTCGCTATTAATCCTCCGTTGTGAGGAATATCAGGCTGGTGCACTCCGAGGAGTGGAACAAACAGTTCGAGTGGCGGCAGAATCCCCCCTCGGGTGCGAAAACATTTTCGACCTTTACACTGACCTATTTATTTTCCAAATACCAATTTCCAATCGGGAGTTTCTAGTGTGTAATTACCTCTTTCAAGTTGTTTATACGTAATATATGTTACGGCCAAAGCAGGAATAGAGACCGGCCAAGTTCGGCTTGTCGTACCGAGTAAGGATCGAAAAGAGATTGCATCAAGTTGGAAATTATAGGGACGCACCAGGATCTGCTCTCGTCCTTTTTGTTCCCATATCGCCGGTCGAACCGAGAGAGGTAGGACATCGGTCGGTCAATTAACAGCAACATCGGACAGTTACAACTTTGGCCGATTTCGGGTTTTGGCCGTGACATATATGTGTGTCTTCAGGGTACTCTAAAACGGCGCGTTTTCCAGTTGTGGTAAAATATTAAAGGTACCGGGATCGCCTAGAGGCACGGTATGAAGGCGGCAGTCCCGGAGCCAGATGCTCCTTTTTTTCTCCCTTCCAGTCTCTATTTCCTGTTAGGGTTTATTGGGCTCAATAGAGCCCGCTTCCTACAGGGCCCCCCTCCCACGACCCATCCCCGTCACGATACACGGGCCTGCATTCGAATTGTCCGAATTCGTATTTTCGGCCGCGCACGCGGTCCTCGCTGGACAATATCCTTGGGTCGGGTCAAAAGAAGAGGCAAACAACGCGTACAAATCAGGCGGATTTTAACGAGTCGCAGGATTGGGGGCCGGCGCAAAGCAGAGAAACCGCGGCCCCGTTACTAAAAGGAAATATAATCGAAACCGCGAATAGATTAGCCCAGTGGTTCGGGAACGAACTTCAAAACAAATTGTTCAACTTGAAATTCGATTACGAAAGAATTGGAATATACTTTTCCAAATTAAAAAAAAATGTTTTCGATACCTCAAAGGTTACGTTATCGCAGAAAATTGACGTCCTAAATACGAGGTTATATCAAAACTTATTATTCTCGTTCTACAGTGCCTTAGGAGAAGCTTCCCGTTCAAGCAACTTCGGAAATAGAAATAGAATTAAATATGCAATATTTAAGGTATACGCGCAGTGTATATGTCATACTAATATGACGGAACCTAAATGTAATAGGTTTTCGGTAATAGGAGAATTTGATTGGAATTCTGAAATTAGAAATGGACGGTTTTTAAACGTTTTTATTAGGATAACCGTATGCAGATAGGTATTATACGGCGAGTCGGAATATCCGAACAAATACAAAGGTCGTTCTAGCGGAAAGTAACTAAAAAAGGGAACGACGTCGTTTTTAACTTATGCAGCCGGGCTCCGACAATAAAATTGCCCCTCAACTCGAGTTTATGAACCTGGCCCATAATCTGCTCGGATTTGCATAATGTCCCCCCTCTAGGTATAAATCTACCGGCGGTCATATTTCGGCATTCTTTTGTTACGTTTCCAAACCGACTTTAATTTCGTCGACGTTCAACTTCTCTATACCGGCAGAGGAGTTATTGCCAGACACGCCGACGACCCAACCCATTAAAACGAAACGTGCGACCTTCACAAATAAAAGTAACGATTCTATCGGTACGCTGTATGTAGATCCGTAATGTATTTATTTTAAATTAGATGAAGATTTTATTCGATTTTAATTTAATCTATTTTTTTTAAGCACGCTAGTCATGGCGTGATACGGAAGCCAGCTTACCCAGCGTGGGTTAGTCATTTGATTCACGATATCTCTAGCGGGAAACCATTAAAGGGAACCACGACAGTAACGAGAAGACATTTAATTTTAGAGCAGAGTACGATGTAACGTGGGAATGGCGTTGATAAAATGGAGGGGAAAAATAAAACGCGCGGCTCGTACGGGAAACCTGGGGCGCGAAATGCAGATGACAATGTTTCAGCTACGGGCGCGAAATTGACGAGCCGAAAATTTGAATAAAACAAACTGGAAAACAGACGCTTAGCATAACATTCTGTAAAGTAATTGGAATCACTTTTTTAAGCCCACTTATCACGGTAGGTTTACAGTGTTACATACACGATTACTGGCTCCACACGCCGTCTTCCCTCGACATCTATTTAATTTATTTTTTAAATAATTATGGTTTCGTTTATAATTATTTAAAGCACTTTAAATAAACTTTTTTATTTATTCATAGCACTCTTACTGTCCTCGCGGTTTCTACTACCTCGTGTGTACGTCTATTCGTGAGAGTATGAGCGATTCTTCATCAGGGATTACTTTTCCTCGTTTCGGGCAAGGTCGATTAAGGTTTTTCTCTTCGCGAGGTTCCTCCCGTATTCACGGGGTTTTAGATATCTCAAACTTTTTCCACTATTTTAAATGGTTCAATAGCTGTAAGCGGTGAACTGGCTACAAATTTATAGCGTAGATTTCACGTGTTTCTGTCTCCTCTCGCTGGTTTGGTCTTTTGCTAGACCGGTTTCGCCTGCTCGCCATCCTCAGTAGCGGTGTTAGTCTCTCTTGGGACTTTGGATGTTTTTTGGGCATACTCACTGCACTGTCACTTGCACTGTGCAACATTCAAAGTGCCAAAAGAGACTGACACCGCTACTGAGGATGGCGAGCGGGCGAAACCGGTCTAGCAAAAGACCAAACCAGCGAGAGGAGACAGAAACACACGAAATCTACGGTATTCCAACCCCTCGCAGACCACAAAACAGGTATAAATTTATAGCTTATTTTATAAAACTTATTAATATATTTAATATTTACGACAAAATATTCTACATTTCGGCTACGAAACGATTTTAGCTGTCGCGATTATTGTAACGCCAGTGGGCGCCCCCCCACTTAACGAAACAATTTAGTTCGTTCATTGCGAGAGCAAAACTTTCACTTACACAGACGAGACGAAAGAAATTAAAACGCAGGTATTACAAATTTTCATTCAAGGAATTAACCTAATTTAATGCACACAGTACGCTCGTTAATACAGGAGACAGAAGGAAATTAACATAATATAACCCCCGAGAGTCAGCTCCCCACGGAACTGATCCATCGCTCGTCTAATTAAATTAAGGAGAACCGGGTTCTTCAACTGATTACTTTCCATCCGCCCGGCTCGGAAAGATCTAAAGGGTTGGCTCGGGTATCGGCGCGGCCCTGTGTAACTTTTACAAGTACACGGAGTTTGCCAACCTCCGCGGCATAACATTTCCCAGACCAGGGGCCCCGATCAAATTTAATGAGCATCCCTAAAGAACTTAGCCCACCCACGCAACGAGCCATCTTTTCATTAAGTACAAATTCTAAACATTTTAAGAACTGCTGTAAATTTTATGGTAAATTTGTTATTGGAGAGTTGCCCTTTCATAGGTGTAAAACTAGCGGGTTAATAAATACGTTTTTAAATTTAATTATAACAATATTTATCTCTAGAATCTCATAGTGCGATGCACGAACACATGTAATTGACCTGCTTTTGTGCTGCTAAGAGCGCATTATTTCTATTTTCAAATAAAACTTCCGCGACTGGAACTTGAATTATCACTATCTTCTGGAAGGATCGCGTAAACTGTGCAAAGAACCTCGGTTAGCAAAGGGGTTGACCAAATGATATTCATACAGTTTTAGTAAATAAATCATTCGATCCTGATGACGATAGTAAACATTTGATATCCTGTGTACATTTAAAGTGTCTATAATATTTATAAAATTGCGTAGCTTACACGTTATAAGCATTATATGTGAAGATGCCGGATTTTCGATACGGAAGAAGGTATTATATTTAAAAACACCATCGTCTGTATCAAATATCATACCTTCTTCGGTATACAAAATCTTCGCATATAATACCAGTTATGGTTAAAATGGAATGGCGGCGCTTTCAGGATTATCAATCCGTTCACTTTTTATCGCCATACTCCCGGTTTATGCCACAACCCGAGATTTAAGGCGATATCAATTTCAACACTCTAATAAAGACACGTTTCAAAAACCAGTCCCGGGATATAATAAATAAAAACCAACAAGCCCCCTATCTCCGGGGCAAAGACAAAGGGTACATTTCAGTAAGGGTAAATTACAATTACCGAGAAAAGAGAGGTAAGTAAATTAAAGACAGGATTTACGAACCAAGTTTTTCATTCGGGTCCCGTTTTACTCAACGCTTTAAGAAAAGGCGAGAAGAGTCGCTTTTAATCATTTCTTTAAATCTTTTTGTGCACCGGCAGTTTAACACAAAAAGTAATAACTTTATCGCGTTTCCGCGCACACGCCGGGATTTCTTTATTCTCTCTTTTGGCCCACCCCCTTATAATAATCCGAGCTCCCATTTTAAGTTGAAATTTCGAAGTCTTTATTGTTCGTTTATGGATAAGATAAGCCGCATGCATAAGCTCCGATAGAGGTTTACAGTCACTTATTTTATTAACAAAATTACAAAAATTATTTCATTCGATAATTATCAGTTCATAAATAATACGAACGTAAGCATTATTGTCGCGTATTAAAATATCTTAAAATGCCACGGGTATACAGGCGAACTTTAGCACTTACACTTTTATACACCAAACCCAAAGTTTTAATAATGCTTCTATAATTATACAATTATATTTTCTACTTTTTGTTTTCAGCTTGGAGTGGAAAAAAATTGCCCCTTATAAGTGCAGCAATATAACGGGGCGACAGGAAGCGCCGCAATTTCTCAACGGAAATACCAACAATGAGAAATTACTCCACGAGCAGTTCACGAGGGCTTAGTTTTCAGACTTATATCGGAGCGCGTAAACTCGAGTTTAAGTGTAGGTCGCGTCGTGGATGCGACCGCTATAAAACGAAACTTAAGTTCCGGCGAGTGTACCGCCAGTTTATGAGCTCCTCTCGTTTAATCAGTTGACATTTGTAGCCGAGGGAAAATTCCGACATCCGCGGTCCGCCATCGGGATTCGAACTCGGGCCGAACTATCCTCGCTATTATTAACTAGTTTGTTCCAACAAACTACTACTAGTAGTTGTTGTTGAACAACTGTTTCCAATCAAATGAAAGTATATTTTTTCTTCGAATACACATATCGTAGACTAGATTTTCGCTCAATACAATAATTCGCTCCACAATGAGAGTAGGGTGTTCTCATTGTGAAAAAAATGTGAACTGAATAACGTACTAAAAGTAGGGCTACAATTGTATGAATTCGTATAAAAAGGAAGGAAAATGCCGAGTTTGTTAAAATGAATGGTGAAAAAAAAATGTCCGGTCGACAATTGAAGGATGCGTTAACAGTTGAATAACATCGTCCTCGTTTTAAATCGGTTTAAAAAGGGACCTGGTGGTTCTATAGCAATAAATATCCTCTCACATATGCGAATGGGTTTACTTTTGTCATCTTCATTGGAACGTTAATCATTTACTTTACAGTACCGTGTTTATTCACGAAGAACGGCGCACGATTATAGCATTGGTATCGGAACCTGGTTGTTTTCAATTGAAGATTCGGGGTCAACTAGGGTTCCGTACTCTCGAGACCGTACTTTTCCCCATGCTCATTGCGGTCTCGAGTATTCCTTCACCGGTGCACTGAAGTACACGCGAAGGACCGAACAATTGTAAATGATATCGCGGGACGACATATCGAGTTTTCGATGCGCTCAAACCGAGTAATTCTTTGCCACTCGGATGGACCGAATTTTTAAAATATCCACGCGGGAAAGCGAACGAGCGAAAGAATTTGAAATTCATAAAATATGACTGCGCTAAACTGCTAAAAATTAAGTCGTCCATTAAGCAGTATGAAATTAATTTATTCATTCATTCCTTTTGACGAGCGGTGCATCCCCGTCCGGGACGGTTTGCAGCATCACTATGAAATTGAGTCCGGAAACCGTTTTACCGGTTATGCAATTTTTTTGCATATCTAATATTTTTTACATAGCCCGTGGAAAAATTTGACGGGAGTGAAGACGATTGGAAAAACCGTTTCAGATTTAAATTTCCCGGGTAGACTATTTGAGTTTTTTCCCCTCCAGTATCGCATAATCGACGAATGGAAGGGGAGTCGCGCATTTAGGGGTAATTAGGCGAATGGCGGTGGGCAAAATGGTAACAATCATGATGGAGTCCGCCAACAGATTGAAACTAATGTTATTTCATTGATCCGAACAAAAGTTTCATTTCCTTTTCAAGTACAAATTGGGCCCAATCTAGTATATAGTGCCGACTGCAAAATGACCACTCAAATAAAGAATATTTGCATTGGCCATACACTGTTTAACACCAATGAGTATTACCGGAACACTGACTAAACAAGTACATTGCCGACGGACAAACAACAACAGCGGGTTAATTCAATTAATTAAGGGACAGGAGAGCTATATACGTCGTCGTATTCCTGCAGTTATCCTATTCATCCGGGATCGCTAATTCAACGTCGAATTTAATGTTGGGGATTCAAGATGGGAGCTGTACGAAGAGCGTATGCGGGCCTATTTTAATTTCAATCGTCAATAACAAAATGTCGATCAATAAATCATCGATGATCATTCGGATCACTTCTGTACGATCAAATATTAGATAAAATGTCCGACCGGCCTTTGCCAATGCAATTAGTATTGCGTAACGCTAGATGTGAATGTTCGAGTCGAGTTTATTATTGTTCAGAAATAGAAAGGTCACGACATCCGATCAATATTTGTATCCCCGACTTTTATTGTTACTTGTTTACTAAGAAAGGGGGGGGGGTATAACAGGTGTGATGGCTTTTCGAACCTTCACAGTTCGATAATAGTTATTATTCTTATAACAAAATTATATTATAATAAATAATAATAAACATTTTCTGTGGTTTAGTAAATTTCTTTGTTTTCCTGAACCGGCCCCAACTTCCGATAGAAAATCAATGGCGGTACTTGGGGCTGCACTTGAACAGAAGATTGACATGGAATCCACAAACAAGAAAAAAGTAAATATTTCAAAAATAATTCCCAGTTTTCTTCATTCAGATATTTCTTTAATACTACTGCCGATAATGATTCCGTGCGAACATAATTTACCCTATGGGGTTTTTTATAGCTAGAAAATGGTGCCTATTTTCTATTCCATTCGAACGATACAATGCGCATAATTGGCTACCCTTCCGGCGATTACAGTTCAGATTTAATTGATCGCTTCTAAGTTTAGAAATGAACTCCAATCGCGTCATAATTATTCGTAGGTTTATGGGAATATCTGCCTACATTGTTATAGGAGGCGTATGGACTACCGTTGGCCCATTTTCACCATCCCGGCTAACAAATCTTTGAACCACGTTCCCCGATAGTAATTCCCTTTGCTACACTCTTCGATCATCGCGTTTTAAAAATTTTTTAGAATAAATCTAAAATACGTGGGCGGGCGCTTTTTATACCACACTTTGCAAGTCTCAATTTATCGGATGGTGAACATCAAACGTTGTCATTTTTAAAAAGGAGGGGGAGATAACACGAGTGATGGCTTTTCGAACTCTCACAGACCAATCAGTATCGAGAAAGGAGTACTTACAATTCAAATCTTACTTAAGCTCGGCCTCGTCATCTATCCTACCGATTTCTCCCTGTCGGCTCGACTTTGTTGTAACGAACTTCTGACGTAATTTTACTTAGTCAGAATAATACGCTCGAATATTATTCCTACCATTAAAGCGATGTAAACGATTCCAGGCGTGGAAAGAGCTATTTATGGGTATAATTTATTGCCACTCTTCGAATCTTCCTGTGTTTCAATCTGTTTCATATATACATCACCACGCTTATATATGCTGCGTGCTTATCACTCACGAATGCTAAATTAGAAGTCCGTTTTGGAATAAACTACCCCGAAATCAATAATAAATTAAGAGTGGAAATAGTGAAGGGTAGCGAGGGGCGTGGCCTGACATTTCGTTGCCGCGAACTCCGTTTCGTGGGGTGAGACCTGGTGGACCAAAAACAAATGCGAACCTCCGCACCGAAAACACTCAGTTTGGGGTTCCATGAAACTTTCACAAATAGGACCGGCCGTCGGTAACGAGTTGTTGAAATTTTCAAAATCAGAAACTCAATACGCGGAGCGTAACTCGTTTTTTTATTATTATTGTCTTGGGATAACTTCGAAAACATCGCTCGAAAATGCAAAGGTTGATTTGTTTGTCGCACCGCCCGATTGAAAATTATGTTTCAAGATGCGCTCCCCAATTTTAAAAGCCGATTTTGGTTTCGAAAAGGCGAATTTGGCCGAAACCCATAAAATTAATAATTTTTTTCGACGTAAAATGAGGTAAAATTCATCCTGGCGTAATTTATGTTAAAATGATATTATAAAATAATTATCCCTAACTAACTTCCGGTAGGATCGCGTAATACTGTGGGGGACAACCTCGGTTAGCGGGGGTTAACTGGATTATCTTTTAGACGAAGAAATGGTAAACACCGTCTGGTAAACACCGAATTTCGTTTTGGCCATCCGTGAGCATTACCGGAACATCGACTGTACAAGTCCACTGACGACGGAGAAATAAAACGATGCCGAAATTTGACACGATCGAACATCTTAAACTTAAGGTGCTTTATAGCGGGCGGAAACCCACCGCTTCGAGGATAAATTCAAAAGCCGCGACGATGATAATTTTTACCAATTTATTTTTTCTCTTATTTTCACCGCGAAATCTCCTAAACGGTTACTTTGCCCGGTTGAGGACAAACCGAGCGGCTCGAATAAGAAGGGAAAGGAAAGCCCCCAATAGAAAGGGGCTCGAAGCGACCAATCGTACCAGCCTACAGCCCAAATAAGCATTAAATTAGGAGACGGCACCCGGGGATTCTCAGATCCGGTAACCATTCGAGAGTAAAATCCGTACATAATGATTGTAGGGCTTCGATAAAAGCTTATAATCGTCGGGTCAGCCCCTTTTCGATTGAGCCCCTAAGCTCATTTCAGCTTAGGGCTCGCAGAGCCGAGATTCGAAATTGAGTAAGGTGTCAAAAGTACGCTTCTTAATTAAATCGCATTTTTTTAGCCTCTCTAATCTGTTCCTACAAACAATCATCGTAACTGTGTAAGTTGTGCATTAATAATATTTCATGATAACACTTGCACTTCATAATAATACTTGCGTTAATACAATAATTGACTGCATAAGGTGTCATGAGTTACTTAAGGTACGCTCGTAATTTTGTAAATTATATTTAGTGACACACAGTGATAACCGTTTCGTCTCTGCATGTTTGAGTTTTCGGAGAATTTGAACCTTATATATATAGTATGGTCATTTCATTTCATGTATCTAAACGAGAATATCATTTTAATTGCCGATGTTCCAGCGTCATAACCGGAAGCCATCAGCGGTTTGGGTAAACTACCAGCTATAACGAGTACTGGCACGGAGAAAATAGTTTGATTGAAATCGGGCCTGCGTCGGATGAGAAGCCAGCTCTCCGGGGTTAGATCACCGCCCTCGCTCGCCCTCTAATTCGCAGCAAATTTGCCGAAACGCATTTTCTAATAGGCCGTCCGTCTAGAAATTCTAGAGAGGTTCGAAAGTTGTTCAAAATGGCCCGGGGAAAATTTGTCACTGGGTGGCCCGAGTTATCAAAATTGATTCGGTGGCCCCGAGGACTGATGAATAAAGGGGAGTGCGAACCGACTCCCCTAGGGGAACCCGCTCTTACGCTCATATTCACTTTTTCCCAGTTTCCCCTCCATCCATCGCCATCCCGAGGGTTTAAATTATCATCGACTCTTATTCCCGGCGCTGATTTTTTTGGGAGGAATAATGTCGCACCTTCTTAGAGATGCAGGAAATATACCTCGAAGCGACGTACCTACGTAATTGATAGTCTGCACTCGCTAAAAGACTAAAATCAAGAACGATAGAAAAATACTTCCAACGGGGGAAACGTAATTTATGCGAATTTAAAAAAAATGTTTTTAGAATTTTAGAACTATATCGCTTTTTACCGAGTACTACCGACGACGGCGAGAAGCTGAATCCGATCCCGACCGAGACTTGACACGCCAGAGGTTAAAAAAAATTGATTTAATTTATCGGTTTAGATAAATCGGGTGTCCCGAAACTTATCAAGCAAAAGCTAGTGGAAAAGTGTAACTATACAGCTGAAATAACAACCTCGTATTCAGGACTGGCGCTTTCATATAGTCTTTTGATCCATCCAAAACATTATAAACTGTTATAAACTCACATTCCGATCCTAGCATAATAAAAATTTCGAATCCTAATGAGGAATAATGTATTATAATAAATACGACCGGCTCGACATTCACTCGGCCGCCGAATTTGAGGCCCTGAAAATTGTTTTTTGCTTCTTTCTTAAAACACCAAACTAAAGGAAAATAATTTTAGGAAGTACATGAATTTCGAAACGTTCTATCAATCGAGCTCAAATTGAAATTCGTCATATCATTTTACATTGGAAAGGGAAAAGTGATTTGACTGTGGAACGAGTTTTCAGTATTAGTATTCGAAGTAAAATATTTTTAATGTATGCTTAAGAGTTGGACTCACTGCGCGGGTTAACTCACCGATAGCGCCGGGCTCAGAATACATCAGCGGGAAAATTATATTGAATTTTATTTAAACGGCTATAAATTATATATTACCCGACTTTATTGTTTGAGATGGTAATTTTCTTGAAAATCGATGCCCCGCCGTTGTGAACAACTTTGGGTAGACGCCGAGGTTTTCATTTCGGGTTCGGCTAACGGATCACAACCCGGTATCGGGCGAATTTATTTGGACAGAAGGTGAAAATATAAATTGGACAATCGTCCAACGCGACATACGAGCAGTCGTCAGTAAGGTTCGGTCAGGAACACTGTGATCGGATGTAACCGATTGAAAATGCAATTAATTCTTTATTTCCTGAACCAACTCCCATTAGAAATGGGCGACTCGCAGCTTGCACACGAACGGATTTCAACATTCAACCGGTTAAAAGTGAGGAGCTCAGGAAAGTCCGGTAAACCGGCTGGATGACGCATCCCGTCGGTATTTCCATTGCACTCTCGCTCTCTAACAATGTACTTACTGAATGAGAATACAACTTGACTCGACAACGAAGAAGACCGAAAATCGCGAGTCACGATTAAACGAGACACGTGAAATAACAGTCGACAGGCAACAGATGTTACTTGAGTATTAACCGCCGGCCGTTGGAAAACAACAACCGAGTTTCGTTTCGGGCGGAAAATGTTGCAATTGCCCTCAGAATGGCATCAGACATATCATCATCACCCGAGGCTTGTTTTGTCCTCAACATAAACGTCGCGAGTTAGGACTCGAGGCGGTGGCGAGATTGAGGAAAGTTCCACACATTAATTCCGGAGCGCCGCGTAAAAATTTACTTCGGCATAAAATCGGAGAAAATAGAAAACGAGCATCTAATTCGACTACGCACATGAAATGTGGTTCTAAAAAACTTGTTGCAAAGGGCTTAAAGGCATCGGTCACTTCGCTTCAGTTCATACAGGCAATTAATCGCTGGCGTACGGTAGGTTCCGTAAAATACTCGGCTAGCATTTCAGACGCTACAATATTTAACGTTGGGCAGCGAGAAAATGAAAGCCGTCCGAGAATTCGGAGTGGCAGCGAGTATTCGGAATGAATAGAGAGTCGCCAGAAGGTCAGACGTACGTAGAAGAGCGTAGGGGCCGCAGGACCTTCGTCGCCCGATCCATTGATTGGTAGGATAGTTGCATAGGTTATGGGCCCCGAGCGAGGGGGCCTTGTACAGTCGTTTTCCCGACAGAATGGGCCTCTCACGACGCGACTATAGGCGAGCTTCAAACGGCCCTCCCACGAAATACGAGAGAGCGCTGGGGCTAGTTGGAGCCGACCGAAACTGTACCGGTGCACCGAACTCCCGGGCGCGGTAGCACAGTATAAGGCCTTTATTTCGGGGTGAAACTGTTGGAAGTCATAACTCCAGCCGTTATGAATTTCCGGGGCGATAGGACTGATTTTTCGATGGAGGAATTTTCTTCAATTGGAAGCTATATCGGTAACATCGCTCGTTCCGATTAACCGTATTCCACGTCCTGTTTCGTCCGGAATGAAAACCCATCTATATTTTGAAATTCGAGGCTCTATCGTTTATTCATTTCTTCACGTTCTGAAGGCCCAAGGTTAGTTCCCGGACTGTCTGTCGGCTCAACTCCGGTCTGAATAGGAGACAATTGACCGAATTTAAAACCAATGAAAATTCTGATGTCGCCAAGGGCGTTTATATTTGTTTTAGGCCTACACTCTGTTCACCGTACCGATGAACAGACTATTTGTGTATCCACTAGAGAAAACAAAAAAAAACTGTATATACAAACGTTTTTAAAAGTCACATTGTTCGGCCACGCCTTCATTCAACCGGCTAGATGTATTATCTGTAATGGAATAAAAGAACAATAGACCGAATTTAGACCCGGGGGATAGGTTTATTTTTGGATTAGCTGAAATTGCGGAGGTCGCGTGTAGAGCCGAGGGTCAATTGATTGTAGCTCTGTCCGAGCGACATGTCCGGCGACGCAATTTCTGCATTCAGAAAAAAATGGGGTACCCTCCCTCCCTCTCTCGCTCCCTCTCACTCACTCTCTCGCTCCCCGCCACTATCCATCCCTCTCACGCCTCGGCATTAATGGGTTTCCTCATTCGGTGTCGAAGTACACGCCGTCCTTCGCGGGTCCGGTTACTCGCTCGGCACGAATTCGTCTCGACGCCCGATAGAAGGAAAACTCCACCATCAGAAAAACCCGGGGAACTGGTCGAGCATTCCTTCCTCGAAGGAAACATCGCGTACATATTTACAGACTGTCTTGTCAAGTCAAGGCTAATTCCAATCGGAGAGAAGTTGGCAGTTTGCAAAAGGAGAGCCTGCGAAGCTCGCGAATATGCGTCCGACGAAACTATCTCGAGAAAGCCTCAACATTGTGGATTCGGAGAATGCGCGCCCGGTTTGCCGTCGACTGTGTACATCTTCAGAACTGTGCAACTCAAGGAGCGTATTGACATATAGAGAACCTAGCCCGGCACAGCGACGTGGAGCCCGCCGGAAATCCGATTGAATATAAATTCAATTTTCCCACTGCATACAGGTTACCGGTTAGTGCTGTGAATGGAGAATGTCCTTTAGGTTTTACGGTCGGTAACGTACGAGAGTAACGTACTATATTACTTTAAGAAATTGTTCCGAAATATAGCCTTGGGTTTAAAGCCGCTACCGCGCGTCGGTAAATAAGGTTTTATTTTTCTGAAAAACAACCGATCCCGATTAAACATTTAGTATAAGCGAAGAAGTAAAAACCGGAAACGTTAACTTTATCTTATTGCTTATTTGTAATTTTCCCCGAATAGTACTTGAATAAAGATTTCCATTTCGGTATCAATAATCTTCGAGTACCAGCTAGTGATAACGATTCTTATCTCGGTTTTTGGAAACATTTTATAAATAAGGACAAGATAAATAGCGTTGTGTAAATAATAATTCGGGCGATTAATTTTGAAGTATCAATTTTTTAAGCTCGATAATCCATTTTTTGCCCGTTAATTTCAAAAAGTTTGTGGCAGTGTCGCAATACAAAATCTGAAGTCTGTTTAAAATATTAAAAAAAAAAAATTCGGGTTATAATTTCGGGTAAAGAAGGTAATAAGGTAAGCAACGTTGTTTTTCACTGGGGGGCAGAGCTGAATATTTCATACGAACTCGCAATGTTTTTACGACGCAATTTCCTTTCAATTTAATGTTTTTCCATTTCCCGCGAATTATATCTCGCTTAGCCGAACCATGGGAAACCATATGTGAAAGCGATAGAAGGTGGAGGCATTATTGTCTTCGTTTAACGAGCGCCTCTCCAACGGCATTCCGTTGGCTCTTCAACTGTGATTTGAAACCTCGCATTTTTATTGGGGCATTCCGAAACATTACTTTACGAGCCGAGTGCGCACTTGGGAGCTGCACCAGTCGTTTCAAATGGGTAATAAAACCTCTAGGAAAATTAACTTCGGGGCCTCGGCCTTCCGTATTGCTTGAAGCGTAAAACACAGCGGAGAAAATGTTTTGCACTATCATACGTCCGTGGCGAGAAGGCGAAACATCGTTAAAACGCCGTAACCGTTATATCGCGGTACGACGGTTGACTCTGTCCCCTCAAATTCACAGGGTCAAAAATTAGTCGGACTGGGTCCCCCGTAAAACAAAATATCCGCGAAATACTTACGATAGAACAACAAGCGTAATCGTATTTCGTGTCTTAGTTTTATAAGCATCGTATTTTTCTTTGTTGTAATGTATTTTGCAATAGGTTTCACAAAAAAGAAATTTATACAACGAAACATTTGAAATATTTGAATTAATTTATCGGAGTATTAATAAGGAGCATATTATAACCCTCGGACCATTTCAAAATACACATCGTATCCTTATTTAGTTCATGTTAAGACGGTTCGGTTGTCTGCATTCTACAACATTTTTTGTGAATTATTGTTGGAGAAGGAGAGAGGAGAGAGGACTCGGATGCAAGTACCAAGTTGGCTACCAAGTTCAATATCCGAATGGTAATGATGGTTGGGAAGGTAACGGTAACCGCTAACGGTAAATGAATTAATGCCGGTGCTTAGCCGATGCCGAACTCCTAAGTTGAAGAGATTGCTTCCGAAATTCCCGCCGACGGCTTTAAAGCGAGCAATACGGCTGAACGGTGCCTTCTTCCAGCAAACGACGCTGTTGAGAATACAGCCAACCGTGCCCAAAACGCGTTTCCGGCTCTGAATTTAGGGCGGCAACGATTGTCAATTGCTCCGGCATCGATGCAGTTTCATGAAAACACCATTACTGTGGCTGTAAGCGAAATCAAAATTTCATTAGCAATACCGCGTTTTGAATTGTTTGTCCGAATTTCAACAATCCGATTTCTAAATTCCTCCCTGTCTGTTAAACCGCGGTTGTTTTCCCCGCCGCCCTTAATGGCCCAACGACTGACTTTGACATATGGAGCGCCCGCGCCTATTTTCCGTTCAGAACGTCGACAACGACAATTTCGTTTCGTCCATTTTTGAGGACGATGTTTTCCGTCCGGGGAAAACTCCCCTAGTTTATACAGGCGCTGCTCGTGTGTGTACCTCGTTGATACTGACTAATTGGGGGCCCCTTTCGGATTAGCGAAACTTCGGATTATCCGACCGAAGTCGTTACTGAAATGTGTACAACAATTTCCGCAGGTATGTACACTGCCTATCGCCTTAAGCACTGTTTACGGGCGTGCTGCTATCAACACAAGTCTGAAATGCGATGGAAACCATTTTATGAACGTATATATATATATATATATATATATATATATATATATCAATAGGAAGTGGCAGGGCATGTGTATTTTTTACGTAAGATTAGTGTATTAAAGAAGTACTTGGAGTAAGGTTTGCTCCCTCTTAACTGATATACTGCTTGTAAGAACGACTGAATTTCATACGACAGAAAAGAAGCGTCTAAAAGGCTTCGGTAAGTAATAGCGGAAAATTTTGTTTTTGAATATTAATCGCGAAGGATTTAAATACAGATTTTCTTTTCACCCTGTATTTAATTGCTCAACTTGCCAATTTTTCTTTCCTTAGCCTGAGTTTGTTCGGATTACCCGGATTTTCGTGTTAACGGGGCGGATTCACATCTCTCCATTAGTCCGCATTATCCGTGTTATTTATTATTTGCCGTGTTATAGTGTGTGCCGCTTTTCGTCGGTATTCGAGGCACTTGGCCAAAAGCCATTCCAAAGCCCACCACCCGGTACGGAATACGCCGGATTATTAGCCGAGTGCGTGCATTGTAAATAAAACATCTGTAACGGATACTGCACCGCTAAACGACATTGGGAAAGGGCTGTTTATTCGTGTACTGTCGAGCGACCGGCTCGACGTAGAAACTGGCTGGAAGGGGAATTGGGGTGATTCCCCACGAGACCCCGCCGGGCTAAAAAGAACTTACTGACGATCAAATGAAATAACAAAATATATAGCCACGTGAAAATAAAAAAATTACAGCTCTTTTGTGTTCTGAAAGTTTATTGCTATTTGCCATTCGGAGAAACAGGCTTGATGCTCTAGAGATAATTCTTCGTATATTGCATAAGCTGTTATTGAATTCATTTTAAGAAATTACAGCGGTTAAGAGAAGAGGGTAATAAGTTAAACTTTTCCTGTCTTAGTGTTAAGCAATAACGAATACAGAACAATGGGAATTACACCAATTACAAATGTAAACAGAAACATGAGGCAAAACAACTTTGTAAATGTAACTATTTTTATCGAATTGTGGCAAAATTATTTCACTTTTCTCACATTTCTGCCACTTCCGTTTCTTTCCTTTAGGTACTGTATTAACTTAATTCAGCTGCTCTTCAAAGAGAGGCCCTAGTATATAATGGATATATCCCGAGTGATTTATTTTTCATACGAAGTTTAAATACGCCCACCCCTTTTCAAAGAAGGATATCGATCTCGCGATAAAGCGAGGCTTTCCTTAGGTGGGGTTTCTTTGCCACGACTCCTCGCCATCGTTTCGGCTCCTCGCCATCTAGTAGGCGAAACTGTCGATGACGGGAACGTTGATAATTACACGCCATTATACACTGGTCGGGCTCGCTTATTTTCAGTACATAACAGAAACAGCTTTCAAAATGAAAGGACTGTGGTAAAAATATACGGAAAAAATACAACAGTTTCCTACATCGTTTTCGTATTCGTAAAAAAATTGAGAAAAAATAAGACTTGGGACGGCATAAGCTACTCTAGCCGAGATTCCGTGGTCTCCTCGGATCGTGTTTCGAGGAAGCGACCCGCAAGTCTCGCTCCGGAGACCACTTATGTTCAGAATAAAACAAATTTAAGACTGTCAGACAGGGCTTATAGGACGGTTCAACGGCGGTGGACTAGCCCCAATAAGCTATTGGAGATGAAACGTTGTAAGAGTTATCGAATATATTTTCTTCATTTCCAAACACAATTTAAAAGGTCAAGCTAAGTTGCGTTTACAAATGCGAACGTCCCCGGTGGATTAAGCCAGGAAAATGGCCGAGGTTCCCTCCTTTCTCTCATTATATGTTGTATTCCAGCGGTCCATTCTGTAGTCCGTTGGAACGGGGATAATGTCTATTATTATTGGGCTTAGAAATAACGTTCCGGCGCTCCTTCCCTCTGGAATAACTTTGCAATAGTTAACATCGGAGAACAAAAGCTTTTACGCCACGCCAGACTGGAAGGGGGGTTTTCTTATGGTTTCCAAAGCACTTTCCGGACCAGTATACAAACCTATCGGTCGAGGAAGGCGCTTCGAATAATGAAACTCCTCGGAGTTCTCGTTTTCCGTTTGAACGCGGAACATATTAATTTCAGCGGAAAATTTAATATCCGATCGAATGGAGGGGAAGAATTTCCGAATATAACTCTTATCCGTACAATTTTATTATAATTTCGACGATTAAGGAATCCTGATGTTAGCCATATCGAAGGAACGAAATAAAACTTAATGTTCATTAATTACATAAACGAACCAGAAGCGGATATATAATCTAATTGAACTAAAACATATTATTGTACCCCTGTCCGGTTTATTTTCCTAACGGCTTAACCGAAGAAATGAATCTTACGCCACAAATATAACGCTCCTGTGGAAGAGCGACGATGGATACCACGCTAATCCATGGACAAGACCTAATCCCCAGGGACCCCCCATCTAACACATCCCTTATAATCCTACTCGACATCCGGAGGGGACGTCCGGTCTTAGATAAAAATATTGACCGACTCCTCAGAGAGTTGTACAGAAATAGACCGACGTTAAATGCGGCTGGGTCCAATTGAAAATTATCGTTATTCAAATGACCGCCGGCGAGGACGTCCTTTCGCTCGATTTTTGGAACTCAAAAGACAAAATATCTGACCTCGTTCCCGGACAAAAAGTTCGTTCCTTTTAAAAATGTTCACTGATAATTCGCGCATTCGAAAAATGTCTCGGGACAACTCCAATAAATCTTCGCTATACAAGCGCGATAAGGGTACCGAGAAAAACATTGTGGTAACTCTATCCGGACATCACTTTTAACAGTATTTAGAATAAATGTTTTGATCGCTACGTTTTTCCTACTCTCCTTCATTATTTTATTCCTCAAACACAGCGGCCGTGTCCCTTATAGTTTATCTTGGAAGTAAGCCCCGTCCAAGAGATGCGGATCGGAAGTTTCGAGGTTCGGGTTAAGTTTTTAAATTTATGCGAAATTAGCCCGGAGAGAGAACCGTCGTCCAAATCTGGTACTGCCGGCTTCTCAATATGGAACCTTGCCTTACCCCCTTACAGAGAAAGAAACTAACGGTCGTGTCGCTTTAAAAGGTTTACGGACAGTTACCGGTTTCTCAAATCGTGAAACTTCGCAAATACGGGATTCAGTTTTTATCGGCAATACGCGATATAACTATTGTTATTTTCGGACGATATTTTTTAATCGCCCTAAGATTGAGAATAGAGACGACGATTTTTAAACGAGACGAATAAAAGGCTAATCGGTTTTATGTTCGTCGGGTCAACATCTGACTTTCTTCGTAAGTTTCTAGCGCTCTATTGCGGCCTACTCCCGTAAACGTTACGTCTGGAATCGAGCGCCTATCATAAATATTTTATCCGCTGGCTAGTGTCAGCCGATCTTATATTGACGATATCGGGGCCTCGGCAACGGTCCCGCCCGGCGTCATTTTCGGGTCTCCGAAAGGTCGAAAAACGCGGGCGTCACGCGATTCGCGCTCCGGAAACCCCCGCCCATTCGGAAACACCCTCTTTATTTCTTCCCGCTTTCAAAAAAATTATATCGAATTTCAGGGATAAACTCCGAAAACTGTTCTGGGAATTAAAAGAAAGTACCCCTGGTGCCCCGGCGGGGGCATTATTCAAAATCGCCGTGGCCGTATAGACCTGTGCGGAATTCGTAATGTCGCCGGATCGATTCGGGGTCGCCGAAATTACGATAAATATTGAAAATTTATTGTTTTTCCGTCGGTTTCGGCTTCTCGGCGACGCCAGTAGTGTGTACCGTCGTTTAGGGCAGAGTTATCCGACCGGCCTATCTATTCTTGAGTTCGTCCCGAGCTAATGCCGAAAGGGCGGCTTGACCATATCCCGGGCCGTCCTAAAGCCGGCGGTGAGGGGCGCCTATCCCTAACGGAGGTTACACCTAACGGTGGGAAATCGACGGCGAGATTCGTTCGATTTCAACAACCTCGGCAGTATTCGGAGCGCAATTTTCACTCTAGAATGGACTACAATAAAGGAAAATACGACGGCCGATTCTAATCAGAGTAGAGACAAATGAGACCCCGCGTGGAAGTCGGGAAAAATAGTTTTCCTTTCCAATCCCCGGGTCCTATTTGGAGTTACCTCCGCGTGCGTGATGAAATATGGCTTATCACAGCCCCCGCTATTGGGCCTAATTTTCAATCGGTTTGAAATTTGAATTAATTTCTTCAACCGGCGATATTTATTTATAGTGGCCAGTTATGAAAACCGTTTACCTATAATTTGTTTATATTGCCCGTAATTTTATATTCGACACGGTAATAATGTTTATCGGTTTAAAGGTAATTATTCTCCACGCGGATTTGCTTTTATGTTTTAACGAATAATGTAATCCGCTTAGTATTTATCCGCAAGCAAGATTTATCCACGCCCGTTTGTTATCTCTATATAATTCTCGATAAATACACCATTTATTATTAACACATTTTGCGAAGGTGGAAGATAGATAGCATTCGGGAGAATGCGTTCCTCGCGCTTAGGACCGCACAGTCAAGTTTTTTTTTTCAATTTTCCTTCGGACTCCGTTTTGAAAGTGTAATTTCATCGCATGTCCACCTTTGCGCAAATGATTCTTATGAATTATTCCATTCTCTCCCGAATGGAATTAACGCGTCGTTCTTCGTACCGAAGATTAATGCACCTTTTCCACCCCTTTTATTATATATTCTTTGTGGAAATAAAAAAAAAACGGGGGATTCCACAGAAACCGAACCCGGGGTCCGTTGGATGTCGCGACTTACGGCCTTGGGGGACCTGATAAGAGGCCACCTATTAATCGCTCCTCGGTCGAATGAACCGCCCACTCCTGTTTAATCGACTCCATCCTGTCGCTCTCACTTTTGTTCTCTAACATATCCACCTATATCATAACCCAACAAACCCACAAAACTACAAAGCCATATAGAAACCGACGTGGACATACGGTATAGAACTACGGGTTTCCGCCAAAACATCCAACATCGCTCGCATCCAGAGACTCCCATCAAAACTCCTTCGAACTATCGAACGAACGCTTCACCTACCGTTTCCAGTTCCTAGGTTCGTTAAAAAAAGACCCGTTTGTTGTAGGAAAGGCCGGGCTCGATTTTTTTTATTGTTTAAGTTGCGACTCCGGGCAGCGAAAAGCCGGGGATTTGGGACGGGATCAGGCGGCGCCTGTATTATTTATTCGCGCTTAATTGGATTGTCTCAATAATGAATCCAAACAAAGCCGGAATTAAAAACAACAGCCGGGATTCGACGTCCCCGGCACTTGTGTCCCAAACAAGAATGTAATCCTAGGGGCCGCGAATAATACATTTAATTTGAGCGTAGGCGCCCGGCAAGCCGGCACCGACCTAATTTGTTATTCCTTTATCCCGAAAATGAATTTCGGGACAGAGTTGACCGGATCCCGATGGGGCGACTTTCGGCGGCTTGCTAAGTTTTCATAAACGTCGTTCGCGGTTTTCGAAAAAAAATATCCGATTTTAAGGAGCGAGCAGTAACAAGAGATTTCGATTCGGTTGCTCGAGAAAAAACAATTGAAATTATTGAATACCTACCTAACTGAACCGTTTAATGTTTATTTTAAGTCAGGACTACAATTTTTTAAAATTATATTTAATGACATTACGATTACACAAATGTACTTTTGACGGAGATGATAAGCCATCTCCAGGCTTAATTATTGGGTCGGCTAATAAGTAATGGCCGTTTCTTGGCACTCCATTTCAATGATCTTAAAATAAAAAAAAATTAAGGTCAACAAAAAATCTCATATACTATCTTATAGAGAAAAAAAGCTCTTTCGAATAACAATAAAACAATATGCCAAAACACTTTTTTATTCACGCGCTAATTCAAATTGAAAAAACGGCCATTACTTATTAGCCAACCCAATAGATTGTTTGGTGGACATCACGTGGCCGTTTCTTCTTAAGATGGCGCACGGGATTTTTTGGAAGGTGACACGAGGAGAACTGTCGACCGGAGTGATGGCGTAGTTTTGAATAGAACGATTCATATCGGGAAGTCGGTAATTCACGAACGTACGGGACGTATTGAAATATTTCTTCAGGTATGGATTTCGGAGTAATTCAGGGTATAGCCGAATAAATCAGTTTATTCGGTTGGGTATAATAATATGTAAAAATTGGAAGTATTTGAACCTGATAGTATGGTCATCGCATTTTATAGGTCTATACGGGAATTTCGTTTTAATAGCCGATGTTCCAGTATCATAACCGGCGGTCATTAGCGCTTTCAGGAAACTACCGACTATATATATATATATATATATATATATATATATATATATATATATATATATATATATGTATATAAAGCGCTACTTTATACATAAAGGGTGCTTTTCGGCAGAAAGCCGAAACTGGTATTTAATATTGGGACGTTCTTCAATCCGGAACAATAAAAATGCAAAAATAATTTCAACAATTCATCTAAGAACGGTTTACACTTCAAACGGAATAAAATATAAAATCAACTTTGATTGGACAGATTTAATAACTGTAAAATAATAACGCCCATAATATGTTACGTAAAGTTGTAAGCGATAGTCTGAGGCCACTCGAAGGTGACAATTTTCTTCCCTTTCGCAAACTATCTCCATATTTCACTCAAATCTTATCAAATCATATTTATTGGCTTAACCGAACTATCTTGGGAGCACTGAAAAACGTTAGTGACACTGGCGTTATACACCTGCTTCTTTCGGTACTTGTTTAATAAACTCGACTGAATTTGGTCCCAGTCCGATTCTATGTACGTTAGTATTCACGTATAGTTTCATTCATTAACATATAAATAAATTAATTCCTATCAAATTTGAATCTAAAATTCCAAATTTTGTCTGGAACCTCGTGTACTGGATAATTTTTCGTAAATTGTTTCCAAGAAAACTAAAAGAATATCGTAATGTTCTGGTCCACACAACACAACGGTTTAAATAAATCATCAGCATACTTTTACGTTGAATCTGCGGTCCTATTATGTAGTACCCGCTTCCTCGAAATAAAGTCATTTATACGCGTAATAACGTAAGTTTTACAGGACGTGTCTGATTCCTTTCATAGAAAAGTTACAAGGAAAATCGATCTAAAACACAGAGTGTGTAACGAAACGCGAGACTAATGACCATGTAGCCCTGTGACCAGCTTATTGCCGAATCGACAACGAAAATCAAGTCCAAACCGATAGAAAATCCTATCTAATTTTATTTATTTATGCGCATATATTTTATTTTGACGTACCGAAGAAGTTTTTGGCGCATAAAGGACTTCGAAACGGCTTGTCCTCGCGGTATCCCAAGACAATAGACGAAGTTGTAAAATATGCATGGAACAGTCTTAAAGAAAAAAGCGCGCCCGGGACACAAGGTTATGAATCGCAATAAAGGGGGCTAAAGAGCAATCAGGTTGGGTAAATATGGGGGGGAGGGCCCTCTACAGGCGAATCGACGGCCCAATATTTCCCCCCCAATTTCCCCCCCCCCACCCATTTCTCTCCGATACCGACGAGTCAATCGACTTTAAATAAATTCCCCGGCCGAAAACGGAACACTTTCCCAGCCCGACGGGATGGAACGCCTCGGCGGAGCGGTAAAAATGGGACGGAACTCGGGGGCCGAACAAAAACCGCGACGAAAACGGTGGTCACTATTTATATTTCCGTTAGCGTTTTTCTTTTGTCGGAAAAACTGTTCTTTTCTCCGGATTTGGCGGGTGCGGCGACCATAACGTTCGATTTCGCCCATCTCCAAACTCTTGTATCCATTAATAAATGATAAATCGCTAAAAAAAATTCCGAGTAAATTATTCTAGGCAGCCAATAATTTATATATAATGGGAACGATATAGATGATGATTATCATTAGAATCTGTCGTCAGTATATTGTTTCAAAAATAATGCAGGATTTTGAGCGTTAGGTTTGAAATTATGTAATTTGACTTAAACTCGACTTTATCAATAATGACCGGCAGAATCGGTACCAACACAACAAAAAAGACCAAGAATACCTTCAGTTTGTCTTCATTGACTGAAGGTCGTCGGCGACCTTCCCTGCCTTGAATTTTTCAAATTCAAAGGAAACAGAATGAGAATAATAACATACACGATAAGAAAGGCAAATAACATTGATTATTTCCCAGTTTGTGTGTGCAAGCCAATTAAGGAAAAATACTGCATATTTTTGCAACAACCAACAAGTGATATGATATAAACTGGTGATGACGGCCAAACTGGGAGGCAGTATGTCGCACTGACGACCACCATTAGCTTCAACCACGATTGAAAATTAGAATATTTTCCTAGGCCTACATAAGACGTTAAAATAGAGAAGGTTTGTGTAAATTTCAGATACACGAGGATGAAAATATAAGAGGATAAGAGGAATGGGAATGTGAGGAGTATTATGTCGATGAGGCGCCAGACGAACACTGATTGATAAGGCCCTCGTTTCACTTTATACAGACTATAGACCACCCCGATATGCGCTAGACTTTCGGGTTCACGGCCGGACCTGGCTCCCAATATAGAATCCAATGTTGTTTTGGGACGCCTTCGGACGGTCAAAATTATATTTTTTCCGTTCTAAACCGGCAGAAGCACAGTCAACAACCATCGTTTATAAGTAACAGAAATACAGATCGGTATTAATTTAGGCCAATTTTCGCGGCAGTGGCTGCGAAACGTTTCACCGACGAAATGCAACCAGAAGCCGGTGAAACGAATGGCTAAATACTAACTAGAGAAACTATCAGAAACAAATGTATCACGGAATTATTTTGAATACAAACAAACCAGACTAATTATAATAAGGGTAATGAAATTCAAATTAGGAACCGAATGAAAATTCGACCGGCGCGTTGACCCCGCGCCACTCTAACAAAAATGATTCGGTTACCAAAATGTTGTTTTGCTAAATTCAATACCGACGTCCAATATCCTGGAATACTGAACAGGATCGTACATTTGAGGTCGTGATTTCTAAAAAATTGATCCTAGTAAAAAACAAATAAAATTGAGCTATACACATTGTTCCCCATGTTACGGTATACGGTCGTAATCATTTATAAAACGTAATTCCTAAACGCCGTCTAAATGAGCCCGTCAAGAATCCGGGGACATCCTCAATGCTCTTTTTATTGGTTTCGATGCGAGGCGGGTAGATTTGAAAATAAATGTAAGGAAAGCCGTACTTACAGCAGCGCGCACGGTAACGTCCGCCCAACGGGTAAGTACACAAATGCGAATCGGCGGCACATAAATAAGAGTAAAAAACGGCGGCCTAAAGTGGACGAGAGGCAGGGAGAGGACGCGAGTGAGAGGGGACTATTGAAGATAGCGAACGGTGTTCGGGTGGGGGCTCTGACGTCACCCTCACAGGTAACTCCAAACCGGGTTTAATTTCCATTCGATCGTAAATTAGGTTCAAGAAAGCTTGGAATGAACGCAGACACCGATAGAGAACGCCAGTTTTCCTCTTCTGTATTTACAACGTCGGAGATTACTGTGATTATAATTTAGCTGAATATATATTTCAGACGTGCGGTATACGGCTGTCCCTTATCGAAGATTTGCCGTTTTTTGCCCGCCTTTCATATCGGGCCCCGTGTGACCCCTAAACCCATTCTTTGTAATACAAACATCAATTAGTGCACTGACTACCGATGCCGTTTTTCTCGCGCATTATCCGAAGTTTCAATTTACCGAATGATATTTCGAAAGTCTAAGAAATTATTCATCTTATAACCGTATTCACGAATTGACTCTTGAACCGGTTCGGAAAAGATGGAAAGAGATTAGGCTGAGATGTTCCCAACGTGATTTCATATGCCATAAATGTTAAAGAACATATATGTTAGGATTATATATATTGGGTTAGGATTATACTGAAATCTTAAATAGGGCTTAAGCCCTCTAACTCCTACAAAATTCAATAATTGCAATCTATAATCCTTACTGCAATCTATAATAATTTACAATCTACGAATATATATTGAAACCGATGTGGGCATTGAACTGTGGATTCGACCAAGACATTTAACGCTCGCGTCCAGAT
Organism: Lethocerus indicus; assembly: GCA_019843655.1. NCBI lineage: Eukaryota > Metazoa > Arthropoda > Insecta > Hemiptera > Belostomatidae > Lethocerus > Lethocerus indicus. Next base: position 41,542,656 of record JACDQD010000001.1, read on the forward strand.
ATTCAAATCGAAAGCCCTTCGAACCATCCTTAATGCTCATGCTACTCGGTACGTTTCTAATCGCACCATTCAACCCCGACCACGACATACCTAAAGTCATAAAATCTCGGTTCCTAAAGTTCCATTACGTCTCACTCCTCGTCCTAATTTACTCGTTGAATCCCTCTCCTGTTACCCATCCATTACCACTGGCTCCTCGGTCTGTAGCAAGAGACATACCGCAATCGTACCTACTACTATAAACGGTGGTGATAACTAAGGTACATTTAAAAAGCGAATAGGTATTATACAAGCTTTGAAAAAATACTTTTCGGACGGGATCAAAACATTGGCAACTCGCTGAACTATGAGTATCTCCCTAAATGAAGATTGTGTTGAAAAATAAAAATAGTTTTTTATTTTTACCATACTTATCAAACCACCCTCGCATACGTATATCGTACATAATCTATAAAGCCAGATATGCGTGGCTGCGGTCTTATATGAGAAGATACTGTCTTCCATCCAAATAGAAGTCAAGGAACTGAACAATATAGGAGGGCGGCGCCGAGATATAAGTGAGAACGAATTTGAGGCTCAAAAGACCTTTGTCTTTCAAATATTGCACGTTTCACGCTTTCGAAAAGGGGCGCTTTCGGGCCAGAAAATGTCGAGGATTCACCTTAACGATTCGGATAGGCTAAGTAGATGGAGATTTTTATAGTCGTCGCGGTAAGCTCTCGAGCACACATGCGAGCACTGTATTAACCATAATTGTTGATTGTACAATAAATACAAAACAAATGTTTAACAATCTAATCCTTGACAACCAAAAACACTAAAGCGTTAGCAGTGCACAGACAAAACCGAGTAGTCAATACTCTTGTATTGGCTGTGGTTTCGAAGCCGAGTCCAGTGGGTCGGTGTCGACAATATGTTTCTCCGGTAGCTCACTGTTTACGTGTGAAAGAATGTTGAAAATGGTCGTTTTCCTCCACGTTAACCTTGTTAAAAATAATTTGAGAAAACACATAACAGGCGAGAATCTGCAGTCGTGTTTGGAATTAAAAACAGAAAGTTACAAGCCTAACTTACTAAAGCTGTCTGAGGAAAAGCAAGCTCAGAGTTCTCATTAATTTAAAAACCACAACAAAAACATAATTGTCACTGTAAAATGTTTCCAGATGCCAATAAAGGGTGAATTCGGTTCATTAGCCTCCAAAGAGCCTAGCCAGGGAATTGTTAATGATTAGTCTCGACTCCAAAAAAAAAATTCGCAGTTTTTACTTACCACGAAGCCGATAAAACGGCCGAGTCCCCATTACAGTCAAAGAGCGGCGGGTACAGGTAGATGATCTCTTCGCTTCGTCCGAGAAGTTTCTTCTGGTAGAAGATCGCTCTCTGGAAAAAGACGTTCAGAATTAGACAAATGAAATCGAGTGTTTTCTATTTCTGGTGTACGGGAACAAAACGTTCGGTCGAGAGTCAATCCGGCTATTTTTAGCTCCCCCATCATACGAAGGTACTCCGGACGAATTTAGATGCTTCGAGATAAAAGGTGTCATAATGGCATAATATGTGTTCCCCTGCCAAGATATGTCGAGGGCCGCTCGATTTCATCACAAACACCACTAGAGGTTTAATATATTGAATATAACAAAGCCTTTCCTGATACTCGCGCTGGCTGTTTAGAAAAAAATTGCCAGAGAATAATCAACATCTAAACGACTTAACAAAGTGAATTGGCTGCAATGCAGAAATATACTGGTTTCAATTATGTCCCCATACCCGACTCAAAAGAACCGACATAAACCGTAAATTAGGACTATTAAGGCCATTACTAGAACGGACATCCAGACGTATAGTCAACAAACTCGCAATATACAAAGTTGAAACCGACATGGACATGCCTCATAGAACTATGCCGGGGTTCCACCGAGACATCCAACATGGCTCGCGGCCAGATCCCAATCAAACGCCATTCGAACCGTCCTTAATGCTCCCCGGTATGTTTCAAATCACACCACTCCTCACCATTACTTCAACATACCGACAATTCATGAATTAATAAAATCCCGGTCCTAAATTTTCATTCCCGTCTCACTCCTCATCCTGATTCACTCGTTGAATCCCTCTCTACCCTTTATCCCCCCAGGACGGCTTAAATTCCACTGGTTTAGAGATCTCCTGAAGCCCGGATACACGTCAAGTTTGCCGTTAAAGGGTGGCTTACTGTGCTAGCGACAATAACGTTTCACAAATGCATTTATAATGTACGATAAAGGTTGATTGTAGAATAAATGGAAAATAAAATAAATTAGTTATGTCACACAGTCAACAGAATGGTATTTATGCACACAAATAAACACATGTCTAAGGACGAAGGTCCGAAACGTATATTGGATAAATATGACATTACAGCAATATGTCGAGAAGTGTTAGAACAAGTCACGACAATATTAGGAATATTATACGAAAATGAAAGACGCCGTGCCACTTTAAAAACTATGATTCAGGATTCTGGAGAGAGCGTTTTATCACTGCGAAGCCTTAAATACTCGGACCCGGGGAGCAGAATAAGCCATTGACGTATCGCCACATCCGGACGCTTCGGAATTTCCGTTCCGCGCTATCGCCCGTCGTAGGCCACAATGCGACAAGAAAATCGATCGATAATTTCTAAAAATCGAACCCTGCAGTCTCTCCCCGCTGGAAGATGTTTATTTCCTCAATCTGAACTCCGGTCTAGAAGTATGTATTGGAACGACAGCGCCGGTATTCTCGCTGCCCTTAACTCACTCCCCCGCGTCAATCGGAGAATCATAACCCGGTCTATACAGAGAACGGGAGAATAAAACATAATCTCCGATCGGTCGGATGGTGTTAACAAATCCCCACTGTGAATATAAGCGACTACATTGGACTCGATAAAGATGGGGGGACTGAACCTGCACTCCATTCTGGTCTCCGGTCGAAATGGGTTATTATTCTTTTATATTCTTTCACTATAATGTTTGTACATATACCTATTTAACTTTGTGTATACATAACTCTTTCTCTTTATGCGATTCAGCGGACAAATCCGCTGTGAAGTTTGATCGGGAGAAAAAAATTTATAGACCTTATAAAACTCCATTAAATATATTGGTCGTATTCACTGGAGTCTACAAGTATCGCGGAGTGGAAACACCGGTGTGGCATCGTATAGTGGGCATGCATCGACCTTGTTTTCCCCTCCGTCGCACTTAACATAACAGGGCTACGCCCGCCATTGCGACGGTAGGCCCCGAGCTACCGCTCCAGACGGTTCCTTTCGGTATCTCTCGCCATTTCCTTCGCGGTTTATTGGGTAATAAGCTTCGAGAAGCCGGCGGATTTGAGAAGTCCTTTAGCTTGTTTCGGTATATGTTTTGCTGTTATATCAAGTGTGCACATCTTCTGCCATTAGAGTGCCTATAATGTCCTGACTTACCGACAAATATATTTATATTTCGTGCTTCATTAATATATATATATATATATATATATATATATATATATATATATATATATGTGTGTGTGTGTGTGTGTGTGTGTGTGTGTATATATCCATAACCATATTATTATAACGATAGATCTACGAGGAAAAACTAGCGACTTAATGAATTCCGATATAAAAATAAATCCGGCTTCTAACCAGACGGTACAGAGTAATCTAAGAGCGAAAACAATATCCAATATTAATCGAGAGATAATGGAGTCGTGTTCTAATGAATTCCAGGAATAGGTTATCGAGCAATTCAAACCTGTTACACTCATACCAGCTCTGTATTTCTGTTCCTCGACTAGTGCTTCCCCTGCATAATTCAGGTTCGGCCAGGTTCATATTGGCAAGATTGGTCCGGTTTTCAGTTTAAACTCCGGAAAAAATTAGAATTCACCCGAAATTCTTCCGAAAGTGGTAGCACTCGTCCTTAATTGTTATTTATGTTAATGTTAAATGCGCACGATTTATTATATCGGCCGGGAGTGAAACTGGGCCCCGGTCCCAATTTAGATTGCTCATGACTTACGGCTCTAAAACTATTTCCACCAATTTAGCCTTACGGTAATTGAATGTTTAAACTGGGTTTTATCGCTTTGGCGGTCGACTCGCGGGCCCAAATAGTTTCGCCGGGACAATGGCTTCGGGGGAGAAGGGGGCTCCGAATTGCGCCGACAACCACGATTGACTCTCTCCCTTTATATTCCCCTTCCTTTATTTTATAAATTCCCGTTAACAATCACAAGTGCGAAAAACGTATCTATTCAAATTTGCGGGGTTTACGCCGCGTCACTAACCTCTTTTTCTATCTTTTCTCCTTTTATTTTAGTCGCGACTACAATTTTTAAAATTATACTCAGTGACAGTCCGATTTGGTAACAGAAATGTACTTTTCACGGAGAATCCACCAATCGATGGTACCAGCCCTCCAGCCCTTACTGTATAGTGAGAAAATCACGTGGTCATTTCGTCTGAAGGCGGCGCTCGGGATTTTCAGGAAGGTGATACGAGGAAAGCCGTAGAATCGATGATTCATATCGGGAGGCCGCTAATTAACGAGCGAACGGGACTTTCAGATCGAACTGAATCGTGCGGACCAACCAACCGCTGCCAGCGAATTTTCCTTACAACTTCTGACATGTTGTCCGGGAAACAACTAGCGGTGCTCTTGCCTAATCGATTCAAAGTCGATAATTCCGGAGTATCGAAGTGGGGGCCATTGCGCTAGACCGGAGGTCTATAAAAGTGATATTGGGCCGCTCTCCGTCACGTGTACGTCGGCACTTAGCTTTTAATTTATGTGCCGGACGGCAGCTCGGCTCCGATGCCCTGAGAGGGTAGTTAGGGAAGATAATAGGGACTTGTACCGGCGATTTATGGGCCGACCGCGAAACGGTTCTTCTCCGAAGGGCTTCACCGGGGGTCTCCGATATCCCCAATATCGTGCTTCGGATCGAGTATCGCTTATTATATCCTCGGCCCTTCGGCCTATTTATCTCGCTTTTTCTTTTTTATTATTAACACAACCGGCAAAGGTTTAACGCGTTTTTTCGACATTAAGGCAAATAGACGCGAGATAAAACCTAAACCGAAAACTAATTTCACTTAATATTACTTTACCCAAATTAAATATGGAAATAATGGCTTAAATTTCTTAAAACGAAATTAAATATTTACTTTATTCTTTATGTTAAATATTATTTATTCGCTGAATATTACTCAACGAGTTTGCGATAATTCAGTTCGATAATTTGTTCCCGAAAAAACCAGGGTAGGCAAACCGTGGGGATATTTTTATATCGGTTGAAAATTAAAACCTACATATAAAATTTTAAAGTTTTTCAAATAAATTGATCAAACATAATTTTAAAGGATTTTAACCCGGTGGCGGGGCGAATTTTCCTTCGATTAGGACTTTAAACTGTGTTCCTAGTATATTATACCTAGGAGAGCATTAAAATAAGGGTGGTTAAGTTATATTCTCTATACAATAGTAGCCCGCGTGAAAAATTTCTCGTGGCATGAACTGGGTGTAGATGAATTAGTCTGTATAGGACCGCGGCTCCTACAATTGTTACCGGCGGAGGGGCGAGCTCTGAATGGGGTGAAACCGGAGAGCCGGCGACCGAGCTCGTTTACAGACAGGTTTAAACCGACTGGAAATAACCTTATATAAATATAAGGCGTACAGTTGGCGTAACACGGGCAGTATCGGCCACGTGGGGGGCTGCTCGTGTCCCGGACCGTCTACTCTCCGTGTAATTTATGCCCTGTACACACAAACCGCAGCCTATTCTAAGGTTCAGACTCCTCAAATGTTAATCCTCGAACGTAACGATGTCTGTTACATTTCAATGCTCCCTGGTTCTGGCTTTCCGCCACGGAGCGTGTCGCCACGGCGCCACTGTGAAAGTGAAGCATAAAAAAGTTCGATATCATTGCAGAATACCCATGAAAAATGTAGGAAGGGAAAATTACGTTATTTAAGGGCGGTTTTTGTTATTGAATAAATTCAATCTTATTGACAATTAATTCGTGGAATCCGAACGAATTTCCGGAATTAAAATTGGAAATATTGTTTTTCAAACGTGAAAATGTCTTAATACACTTGTTCTCATCGTATTTGCGGTCTAGAATCTAGACAGGGGGAGTAAACAAAACAATTGAGACTGGAGGCTCGCATTAGTATTTATTAAAATAAAACCAGGGTCGATAATTGATTTGTCAATAAATACGAATCTCGGGAAAAATTTATTCTGCACCAACGATGCTCGTGGCAGATTATACAAAATTATTTTTTCAGCACGGGCTTCTCTACGCGGTAATTTAATATTATAGCCGGAATTTATTTTCATATCGAGTGGTATTGATTCAAAAGCGTTCGGGCTTGCCGTCGGTAAAACTCAGGAAAGTGCAGGAGTGATTAAATGTTCTGCCCAGAGGGTGAGGAGAGAAGGTTTCCAGTTCTGCTTTGCGGTCGGCGATCGCCACTGTTTTTGTATCTTGTTCGTGGACCGTCCGCTTGTTTCCATTTTTTAACTTTTTTATTATAGATACTTCGCGGTCGAGCAGTCGGTCAAGCCAGATTTTACATTTGGTATTAAACAAGCAGCGCATTTTTCTATCGCAGCCTTAATTTTTAAAGTTTATTCGCTTCCCAAGTAGGGTTGCCGGTACTCACAAATTCGGCTGCCGGTCAACATACAGTTGGAACCTGTCTGATCTTCGGGTTATATACGACTCCAAAGTGCTTACAAAAATGGAATGTGGAATTCTTAGGAGAGTACGAAACCGAAATCGGCCTAAAATATGGCGTGCATTACTACGTCCCCGGATATAAATACGACTTGGGTTATACGGAACTAAAAGTACTTTTACGGGTTCAGAACGACTTTGCGTAGGCGATTCGCCTACGCAATCAACTCAGTCGCCACCAGTTTAGCGCGGCAACAATTACGCGAAACTTAATTGCTTATTCGGCTTCGTTTTCGACCCAATTCTTCAGCCGACCGTATTTATACTTCGTAATACAATGTGAATGGACTAGAACGGTTGTTTTCTTTTCTCAATTCTGAATTTTTCTGTTTTCAAGTGTGTTTGACACAACAAAAAAGTTATATAAATAATGAAATATAATCGTTTTTTTTTTTTTTAGTGTTAATAGACAATATTTAATGTGCGTCGATATGCGATTGTTTATTGAAGTAGTATTGGGGTGGACCGAATCTTACCCAATTACAGATTAAACTGATTGAATTTTTGTTTCTTCTTTCTTTTCTTTAGTTTCTTATCGTACAACCAACAAACACTTATAAGTACAATTGCGGATTATTAATTCGTTTATATCTGGTTCTCTCGATAACGAAGCCGCCCAGTGATGGCACTTTTGACGTCTATTCTAAACTAATTGAAGGAGTGGAAATTCAATTTAACTTGAAAGAGGAATCCACTGAAATCTAATGTCCGAATGGAGTATTACAATTCTTATTTGCTAATTTATTAATTACAGAATCGACCCGCCTACACTACAATTCCATCGGCCAGTAGGTCCTAGCAGCTGTACATTTAAACCACTCACTCAACGGTAACAGGGTGAACTGGGCGCTAAGTGCTAAAACCGGGTACGTGACTGGCACAACATAAATTAAATGCCTATGTAAACGTCACGCGAGAATAGCGTCGCCTCTGGCTGATATTCCCCTGAATGCACCCGGGACTGTATGCTGCGGAGAAGCCGAAACCCGTCCAGATTGAGACATCTCGTGTTTCTCGAAACGTACGGAAAGTTATTACCCTGATCGGCCGGCTGCGAAATTAAAATTTGCGACAATACGAAATTGTAGTGTGCGCGGCGACCGCGGTGCATATTTCATTTCCCGTTTTCTTATTTGGATTCGGGGCTGTTCGAGAATAAAGACGAATTCTCGGATCGATTCAATTCCAGTCGAAGTACCGGCATAGCATGTATTATCCCACCGGGACAATATGTATCGCCGACATCCTGTGTTTTACTGCCTTCATGAACTATGTAATAATCAATTAATTTTCCTAATGTCGACGGTTTTGAGTCGCCTGCGTTTCAAACACAAGAATTTACTTGAAATGATCGTATAATAGAAACCTATGCGCATTTGAACTATAATTGTAACCTAGCGTTACGAATTATGTTGACAATTCTACAGTCACGTCTTGAAATGCCTAAATTAACATTTTACGACCGCTACTCGCAATTTAAATGTCATTTATAAAAATTTAATTATTTTAATTTTAGAGAGAGAGAGAGAGAGAGAGAGAGAGAGAGAGAGAGAGAGAGAGAGAGCGTGTCCGTCCGTGTTTGTTGTTGTTTTCAAGAGCTCGGCGCCGAATTGCATTCTGCTTGTTGAATGGCCGCGGTGATGTCACCGTTTCATTGCCCACTCCATTCGAGCCCCGGTTGCAAATTTGGTTTTGAAAAGCGCGGAGGGAGGACGCACAAAGAAACCGCGGGGAGGTACACCACAAAAAAAGAAGGGTTCTCGGTGGACCGGAACATCGAGCCTCCGAGACACAATTTTTATATTATTTCGCACTGTTACAACGCGGACAGAGATCGGGAAACCAAAACCGAGGTAAACGCGAAAACATTAGGGATCCACTGTATTGGCGAATAATCGGAGAGTTCGATAATTGGGAAACGCCAAAGCGCAATTTATTACCGAAGTAAAACAGGGAAGTGAATTCTTCAAACTGAATTAACTGTCCGGAATTTTTTTCGGATTAGAAAACATTGCCGATAAGATTCGAAATAATATTAGTCGGAAGAAATACGCGACGATAATGAATTTGTCCGCGAACTGTCCCCGATTGCCACTCACTGCCCCGCCCCATCACACACCGATTCCCGCACTAACTTCGCCTTTTCCTCTCACGACTCTCATTATTCTCAGCGTTACGCCACTTCGCCTATGTACTGTCCCTACAATTGCTTACAAATTACATGTTTTAGTTACAGAATAAATTTAATTATCGCTAATTTAACGTTGCCGGCTGTAAATTCGATATTTCCTGTTGCGAGTATCTAAATACTGTTTATAAATAACCTACAAGTGTTGCAGTTTACACTGATTAATTTATCCTTTAATTCCCGTAGCCAGAAGGCTCACATAACATATAAGTAGTTACCGCTTATTCAAAAAGATAATATGTTTGTGCAACGGACAAGAACAAATAGGTAATTGAAAATTCCATTTAAAACCCTTTGACGTTCTAAACAAATTTGGCCATCCGTTGAGATTTCGGTATACAACCAACGCGGCATAACACCGCCTTGGTTTGTTGCGCCATATTGTCACATCGATGAATGTAAGATGTAACCCTTCGCCGAATTTTGTTGTTAGGACTAAATTTAGATCCAAACAGAAGTAATACTCTGAAGGTAGATACAATAATATTTGGATAAGTTGTTCTATTCCCGATTCGGGTTCTGTTTAAAAAAAATATCCCAGTTCGGTGACGACGTAAGAAAGATATCGGGAACGTTGTTTTTCAACTTTCGAACCGGCATGCCGCGCGCACTTCGGTCCTTTGCCAACAGGGGAGAAACATATATTCTCCGGCATAAGAATGGATTAACGCAAGTGAACCAACAAATGGGTTTTGGCTTACCGCCATCTTCAGTAGTCTAGAGGGGAGCGTAAAGTAAGGGGACAGTCATGATGTGGTACCCTGAGAATGGAACGCTGCATTTCATTTTATTCGTTTTCACGACAATAACAATTTATTATCCATTTATCAATATATATATATATATATATATATATATATATATATATATATATATATATATGTTCAAAAATGACTACATATTATATAGATAATACTGGTGGTACTTGTGAATGGAACGCAGCAATTCATTTTACTTCTTTTCCATATGCGCCTCCACAAATTACTAGATGTTATAAATAATAGATCATTTTTGCAATCATATACTGATATTATGCGGCGAATTGTCAATTGTCGCATCAATACGAATAAGATGCGGCTTTAACCAGTGGTCAAGAGTGCAATTGAGAGTAATAATTGGGAGAATACTGACCGTTCGATTGGCCAACGTACGAACGCCGGGACCTCAGTTTATTACGAAGTCGATTGGAGCAATAGACAACTGACATCGGCGGTCTACGAGTAACCGGTCTGTAGGTAACGGTGATTGTTAAAATTTTTCATTTACAAATCAGGGGGATTCGTCCTCGTGGCAGGAGGAAATGGGGATGGAATCGAAAATAACAAGGCGGAAAGGAAGCCCGTTATTAGTAAGGAGGGCCACCCGTAATGGGAAATCGTGAGCACGCGGGGACGTCGCTCGGATTTCTAGAATCATTCCCTAATAATAGACGAAAAAATACGCCGCCAACGAATTATCGCTGACGCCGGGGATATCGCTAAATCTGCAAACGCTCAAAAACCCGGCGTAAAACGTAACGATCCGGATGAAGAAGAGAGAATTGAGGTAGTCGGGATTTAACACGAGATTTATGGAACCCGTAATCTGATGTCATGCTTAAATATTCCGCTTCACGTAAATATCATTATTTAGATATTATATATACACATTTTAGCCAGAAGACCTATATATTCTTATTTCTACACGTTGTGTATAACAGTTTTTAAGAAAATCCGTCAAGAAAATTGACGGGTTACTTATTTTCCATCGAATAGTTTCAATTTTTTCAGATTGATCAATGAATTTTCAGAAACGGATGGGGAGATTATTTACTAAACGAAGATTGGAATTATTCCAGGTAGTTTGATGATGTATCGCAAGGACGAAAGACTGTGGCGATGAGAACGCTCGCAACGTATTTCGCAAGGGGAAAAGTGTGGTAGTTATTTCAGATCCTTAGGGGGAAAGTGACGCAGCAGTCGGAGTCTGAAACCGAACACGTAAGGTCAAAAGCATTGGAACGACTGGGTAGAGGAAGCAACACAAGTAATGAAGGACTGCAGGAACTTTCATTTCTAAATGATTTTTTACACGAACGGTAGGCTTCAAGAACGGGAAGATGTCCAGAGTTAGGTTTGCGGTTTCAAATCTTATAATAATACTACTTGATTTTTCACGATATGGTACCCGGCTAAATACGGCGTAAAAATATATATATTTGAGAATTACGCGATAAATATAACGCGGAAGTCAGTAGAATCCGTTAGCGATATTTCGGAGTCGTCTCAACTTGTTCCGAACAGCTTGTCACTTGGACCTCAAAAGTTACGAGTGAGATATATTCCTGCCAAATTCGGAGTAAGGTTTCGGATTTACGATTTCCGGACGAATTTTATCCGGACTGATTCCAATTTTCCAAGAATTCCGAAAGTGGAAATTCGTGCCCAATAGAGAACGAGGTCTGGCAGCATAGAGTTATATACACAGGACTAATACGGGGTGGAGGGGGGGATTGCCGCTAATCAGTTTTAGAATTAGCATAAATTGATGGCACTGAACCTGAACGCTAATGTAGCTTTACTAGCTTTGTAGCTTATTGATCCCTTAACCTCATCTGCAACAGCTGATGCTTCGGAGAAAATTACACCTGTGTAATTATATCTATTATCCGCACCTCTCGCTGTTTATTAATATAAAATTAAAAACGAGTCGAAACATTTATTTCATTTTCGATATATTTAAGGGAATTTCAAGTCCATCTAGGTTAATCAAGTCCCTATCGATTATTTTAAGAAATATCACGTTCCTATAATAGCAATAAGATAATATGGGTTGTGCATGATAAAACCAGCATCCGAAAACCCTGAGCACAAGTCAAAAGAAAAGAATACGTAACGTGGAAAACCGACAAATCTATTTATCAAAGAATTATTCCATAAATCGTAGTACAAGTGCAGGGGAATATGTTGGGTACACGCAAGAAGAAACGAGCGTTAACAGAGTTTAGAGCAATTTCATCTAAGAAATATAGAATGAAGAGAAAACAATTGTAAATATATAAATGGACGGAATTTATAAGACAGTTGACAAGTCGTATTTAATGCGTGTATACGTTAAGTAAAAGTCAGGATTGACTTCATCGGCGCTAAGGATGCTCCTTCTTTTTTGTGGGGCGGTTTTTGTGGTGGCGGCTGGAAGATACCGGAGGATTAGGACTACCGAGGAGCCATCCCTCCCTTCCGTTTCTGATTTTTTGTACAGCGCCGCTAATTTTAAGTTGTCTGGGCTCTGTCGCGTACCGTACCGTTCCAATGCCCAGGCATATGTCTGTAGTTTATACAGTCTTTATTGTAAACACTACGGTATATTAGTGGGGCGAAACAGGGGTCGGTTAGTGGGAAATCGTTGGTCGGACCGTACGATCGCTTTTATTAGTCGGTAGAACTCTAAAGTACTTTAAAGCTGTGTCAATTGGAGCTTCGTGAAGGGATTCTAAGTTGATATTTTTAAGACTGTGACGTACCACGGCAGAATGGGCACTCGTTGGCCAGATCGTCCGGTGGTGGCAGCCCGAAACACTTGACCGAATTCTTCAGAGCCACGCGCTTGTTCTTAATCCGGGAGTGGATCTCGATCCATTTTGGAACACGCTATTTTAGATTGTAACCGCAGCGGAGAATTCAATTTCGTGTCGCGCTAGGTCTAAACAATGTTCCAACAAGCGAACCATCGCCCGACAAACAATATCACGGAGTGCCTTACGCCCTACTGATAAAAGAGCTACGAGCAGCGGGAACCAATCTAGCAAAAGCCACCCTGACTTGAGGGGACGGAAACATTACGGACGAGAAATTTTTATTACATTATCATTAATCCCAAACCGAATATTACTACGATATATAAGAATATGTTATCACTCTTGCTGTTCTTAAGCTGGGTACACCATCTAGCGGGATAATTTACGGGAGGGCGGGGAAGAATTTTTCGGGGGAGGATTTTCGCTAAAAAAACAAGGGGGGGCGAGTAGGAAAGTTGCGCCCCCTGCCCATTATATATCATCACGAGAGTGTCATTACTGAAACTCTCCCCACTTGAGTTGTCCCCGGCCCGCCGGACAAATTAACCGTCCCCCCACCCCCAGGGGCTAAAAACCGGCCTCCCAATTTTATTTCTATACCTGTTTTCCCCGTTTTATAACTGTTTCACGTTTGTTTCGTTCTTGTTGTTCGCAATAAATTATAACCCCTCCCCCTAACGCCCCACAATAGGCCGGCCACTGACCCCGGTACGCCTTATTAGGGCGGCCCGCGTATAATCGGCCCTGGAACAGATCTACGAAAACAGACTCTGTAAGCACAACATACTAATCACTACTGATAATATGGCAGTTTGACACTGGGTCTGTTCCGAATTGACTGAATTGTTCTCCTCGACGAGGGATTCGCGGGGAAACGCCGACGGCGGGAATGGATCCACGATTAGGAGGGAGGAATTGATGCAGAATGTAACGTCAATGAGGAGGCCACCGGGCAGCCATGAGAGCAAACATTCGATACATACCGATCAGAAGAATCAGCTAAAACAATTACTGTCCTAAAGACCGTGCTAGCCGAAACCGGTCTAGCGCCGGCCCAAAGGAACAAGTGCTTATATATATTCACGGCGATGTTGAAATAATAACCTGCAATGATCGCCTTATAGAGCCCATTTTATATCGCCTATCAAACTACCGTCCCCGAGGTAGGTTCGAACGTGAGAAGGTTTCGTATTTCCTACTCAAAACGCCGACCGTAGGAGTCGCATTTTTAATCACGAGCGCTAATTTAATATTTGCGATAGAAGAGCATAATGCAAATAACGTAGATTTCAGAGTAACTGCACGCTGAAAAACCGGTTTCCACCCGTGTTTAGTGGCGTGGAACGAACGAAATTTTTAAAACGCTTCTCGAGAAGGTCGTTTCTAGTTAGTCGTCCAGTTGCCGAACGGTGCTAAAATAAAAATTACGCTAAATTAAAAATATGATATTTCTAAATGCAAAAGTATCCCCGATTGAGACCGGACTTTGAAAATGGAAATATGCAGTGTACAGCAAACGGTCGATCGGTTCTATACCAGTGGTTCGAATAACGGTACATCGGCACCGATAGAAACGTTACCCCAGTTCGATATGAAAGTACATTACTTTTGTAATGACCCGTTTCGAGATTGGAAGCTACGAGAACTAGTTTTCATAAAAGAGTTTGAAGACGGGGAAAAGAAGAAATGTGTACTCACGGTTAGCGCTTAGAGGTCACGACCGGTCCACGAATAAATTCGCTGACGAGCGGGCTCTCACCTGGAAAGGAGAAAAACAGAAATTACCGGGGCAAAAAAACAAACACAACTGTTTCCCTGAAATATCCGACTGTCAATTACGCAAGACCGACGTCATGAAACAGACTTCGGTAATGACTGCGCGTTTACGCGGAAATTACAATTTTAGTAAACCTATTGTTATTTATTGTACAATCCTCAAACAACTTTTATAAGTAAGGTTAATTTATTTATATATCTCTTGTTTCTCTCGATAAAGAATTATGGCACGTGTGACGTATATCAGGGCTACAGAGAATCACTAAGTCAGTGGCGTGGGACGTGTGAGGTGATAATGGATGGGTAAGAGGAGAGGGCTTCAACGAGGGAATTAGGATGAGGCGGGAGGCGGGAATGAAACTTCAGGAACCGGGATTGCATTAATTCAAGTGTCGGTATGTTGAAGTCATGCTGTTTTAAACATACCGGGGAGCATTAAGGATAGCTTGAAGGACTTTTTACTGGAACGCGAGTGATGGCGGACATATGGTTTTGTATATTGTGAGTTTGTTGGCTAAGGAAATTTGGTGTCCATTTTCGTAATGGCCTTAACAGTCGAGTAGGTTTATGTCGACTCTTTTGAGTCGGTTACGGAGATTCCTGGACTCCGGGAGGTGTCGATGGTGAAACTCGGTTCATAGATTTCGCGCTCCCCCCACCGTCAATCGGGCGATTGAATGGGTGTCTGGTCCGATCAGTTGTCTCTTATGACGCGGTAGTTTGAATAATACATTTCGTGCTCCTCCTAAACCACTGATCATTATTTAAACGGGTTTTGGCGTTGGGCAAACGTCAGTAGGGAGCGGTCACGACACTGCACCATGCTCGCCAGCGCTAACTACCTACCATTACACCATTAAATATGTACACTGTCGGAGGTGGTGAAACGCCGAAATCAGAAGGGAAAAATGCACTAACGATTCCGGTTCTATTAACTACTCTAAATCATGAGCAGTTGAATCGTTTGCCTTCTGAAGATTTGTCCGTACAAAATTAATCAGCGGAAGTTACAAAAACGTAGACTGGATGAGTACTATTGCCCCGTAATCAAATAATGGATTCATTAAATTTCCCCCCTTTATTGAAAATAAACAATTGCGACATAAATAATAGGCAAAGGAAACGGATCCGAACAAGTGTTAAGATATCGAGCGTCAAATATTATTATTTTTGAATAATCTACAAAATGAAATTCAATTGCACTATGAACGAAAAATCCTGATTTCTAACAGACGACAGACACATTAATATCAGGAAACAGGAAATTCAGTTATTAATTACATATATATTTGCTTTTCTAATTACAGATTTTCTTAACGTATAATGTGCATAATATTCTTATTTCTTATACTTTGGGCACACGTAAATGTGAACAGTTGGAAGAATTATAAACAATACTTTTCAAACAAAAATTAAACCTACAACGGAATTATCAATAATATATAAAGATTAAAACTTTATTCGTTAATATAATAGTTAATATTAGTATAAGTTAATTAGTATAAGTTAATATAATATAAATTGGCTTATTTGATTTACTGAACCCTAATTGTCATTTCAGTGATTTTAAGGTTGGCAAATAGTTGCCGGAAATTTCCAATCCGCAGTCTAGTTTCAGCGATGCCTTTTTGCAAATCCGACCGTCTATTAAAGAATCGTGAAAATTATAAAGTAAAAGAGAGGGATACCGAACTTCGCCTACGTCATTAAATAGGGATCTTTGCGGTAAGGAGAGGAAAAGTACCTTTCGGGGATAAAGCGGGGCTTATCACGGTCCGCCAATCAAACCCGCCCTTACAAACTGTTAATGCCTGTCACCGCATTTGCCGTTTCCGAGACGGAAGGTGCAAAAACTTTCCAAACAGATTGCAGTTTTTAATTCGAAGCGGTTATCCTATTTGGAACGCACCGAGTTCATACTTGAAGGGCGAGCGGGAAACGCACTGTTCGGTAGGTTTTGGTTTCGGCCACCGTCAGTAGACTACTGGTTCAGAATTAAATGTAAAAGAACCAGTCTTGAGATCAAAACTATCACGCATGCTCGCAGGAAGAGAGAATGAACTAAAAAAAAAGGAAATGGACCCTGTTAGTGTGAGAAGAGGCCCGCCCTGGCATCTGGTGGGTGGACAGTGATTGGGTGGATTGCTCGCAACGAGGAAAAGTTTGCACAACGAATATCCGCGGGGAGACACCGACAAGACAGAGCTCACGACGAAGAAGAGCAAATTAGTTCAGTATTTATGGTTAAAGAGCCACTCGTCTGGCAGTATTGAGAGCGGAACTAAAACATTAAAAAAACAAGATTGAACCAAGAAAATAGAATGAATGCCATTAGACAACTCGAAAGCCCTCGCGGGGTGGGATAGCTCAGAAAAGAGGAAAGGTACGGCTGCCGAATGTTTTTTTATAATACATATTTTAGTTCGGAGAAAATTGAGATGCACTTGATCCAGTTTAAATTCCAAATTAATTGAAACCCGAATAGCAGATGAACCTGAGGTCCTGGTATGTCGCTGAATGGAGCATTTTTAATTTATACTGTCGCATTTTGCCCCCGACGATTGGGACGAAAGTAGACTCGCGCCTGTGACTCACATTGACGCCGGCTTAATTTATTAAGTTCGACTTACAGAGCCGGTTGAAACCCGGGGAAAAGGTTGGCCGACTGCGGGCCGTTGCATAAGCTCCGCGTTGCGGCCTTGATGGTCCCCACTTCGCAGGGCCCGTTTCACTTGCAACCTCCGCGCCATTTTCGAGTCAACGGATGTTCTCGTAATCGCCGGTTATTATTTTACAGACCGTCTTGTCAAACTCTGACGGGCGGTCGAAACCGGTCTGGCGTCGGGCCGGACGGAGGCCGAAGATGGCAAGAATGAAAGTATTCCAAACCGTCCGAACAAGGCCACCGAGATAAGAAATTTTCATGTAATTTGCAATTAGAAAAAAATGTTGATAACGGACCCCGGCTCCGGATTGGCCAATTCAGATTGGAAAAGTGGAATGTGTTTCCCTCCCTAGAATCGGCTGCAAAATAAATAAAGGCTAAAAACCAGTTTCGAAGAATATAACTTTCTGTTTCTCTTTGCAAACCGATCCTTTATTTTAGGATATTAAAAGTAAATACTAGGGGTAATAATGAACGATTTATCGGAGCCCTATTACTTTTTCAGATTGTCGTTAACGGATCTGCGAGCTTTGGGAATATTACTTTAACGGATACAAAAATAAATTACATTTTCGCAAACCGTTATCGTTACCTCGTCAATATTGTGGAAAATGAAAAATGCGCAGCACCCGATATTAATATTATTGTGGAATTTAGAAGGATAATTACGAGTTTTACTTATTACGACAATTTATTGTCGCTAACGAAATTCTTAGCGCGTACGGACGAATAGGCGGAATAATTTATTTTTTTAAATTCGCTCGATTAAAAATGAACCCAAGAGTGTTTTATATCGTCGACTGGGTATTCTGTTTTAGTAGGTTCAGAGTGAACGGTGTTGGCCGACATTGTAGTCAGGAATTGTGACGTAGAGCGTTGAAAGGTAAAAACGACGGCGTCCACCGACACGGCGGTGATTCACAGCGATGACGACGCCGTTAGCAAACAACGACAAGCTAAACAATCTGTCTTGTTTTATTTTCTGTTTTTTCTTTGGCAACCACCCGCAGAACAAAGCGACGAACGGCGCCGACTCGATGGCGAAAGGAAATCCAGAAGACGTTTCGTGCGAGGAGAAACAAAGTTTCCAACTTACGGATTATATCCTATACCGGCCGTGTTTCGGCTTCTCGTCATTTTCGGTACAGTTCCATCAGTAGACTAGTAGAGTTAAATTTATCCGCCTCAAATTTTACCTCTCTAAAATACGTAAAAGTCCATTGCGCCTTCTCTGGACCCGACTGGTCTATTCTTGAATTCGGTTTTGGAAGATGAATTGAATTTTAATTTAAAAAATGTGAATTTAACTCGGAAATTCTATAATAGCGGAATTTTCAGAGCGGAAACCGGCCGCCTTTAGAACGGATTCGATTAAGCGGGGGTTGGCTGGGGTGGAGCTCGCCAAGTGGAGGGTTCCTCGCGCAATTCCCTCCCATTAAGAATGAGTCCACGTATTCTTGGATTGAATTAGGACTGCATTCTAATCCAATCTCACTATCTCTCTCCCTCTCTCCCTGTCTCTCTCTCTCCACCCTCTGTCTATTCCCCAAATATGTGTACGGCTCAAAATCTCCCCCACTCCCCGGGGAACCGCCTAATTTGTCATTAGTTGTGGAGCCAGTTCGAGTTTGGGCAAACAATATTTGCCCGATAATACCGAAATAATCGTTTTTAAATAAGGAAAATTGAACGTGGACATCCCCGGACTTCGGTCTGTGCCCTAAGGTTTTTTGACCCTTTTTTTGAGAGACAAGGTAGTGCGCGTGCTCGTCATTTTTATGAAAAATTTCGGCGTGGTGTAGACTGAATTTACATTGATTTTCCAATTTGTGAAAGCATTTTTGCGACCAATATAATATTGGTTGTATTTTATGAGTTCCACATTGGACCCTAGTAGGGAAATATAATTTAGAAAATATTAAATAGTCGTTTAACGAGTACTGCCCCCAGAAGCGTATCTTATAAAATACGCTTGCTCGATCGCCGTCAATTATTAACTCTTCTCCTACAAAGGATAGTGGGAATTAAATAAATGCCGGAGAACCCAGCGATGTGTAGACGGAGTCGTTAACATAAAAACGTGAAAAAGTTGAAATATTTATTTCTCGACGGGGATATTAGTGACAGCCGAACGCTACGAGCCAATTAACCAGCTCATTAACGAGCTGTCAGTGTTAATCTTCTGCGCGACCCCGGCACCTCTTGTAGAGCTTCCAATTCAAAAAAGAAACTCCTGCAGCCATAATTTCGCTTCATTTATTTTTGTATGCAATCCATTAAGGTACATAGCATAAAAGTAATTCGAATTTTACAGCGCCTTGTTTTTAGATTCTAGTTTTTAAGATATTCTTCATTTAAAACATGCCTTATTTTAGCGAAAATTATTATTTTTGCAAAATGTTTTTCTTAGTTTAGGATTTAGGGGAGTTTCTTTTCCCGGCATAACCCACGCGCCAAAATTAGATACAGCCATCAACGGGGGTAAGGAAAAAACCCATAGCGACTCGGGTTTGCCTTTTTTGTTTTCTTCCGTACTTTTTTGTAGGGCGCCCGGGAAAAAGCTTCTGTCCGTTACCTGTCTAATTATATCTTCGAGTTTCCGCGGATTGTTCCCAAGATCGGAATCGGCCACTTAAAAGTTTTACCACCTTTTATTTCTATTACTTCCGAGAACACGCGTCGGATATAAAACTCGAGTGTTTTGAGTTGGCGCCGAGTTTAAATACCGAGTTTAACCGGTCGAACCTCGATATAAATAAAGCGCCATGTCAAAATATGTGGAATTGTGTTACGAATCCGCAAACCGTTTTTGGACATCCTGCGACTTTGAGAAATTGTAGAAATATTAATAACGAAGAGAAAGCCTGTTGGCGGTATTGTTCGCTCGGTAACCGGCAGTGTAAAGAAACGTTGAATCGGTTGTCACGATAGCCCTCACCTCATCAATTTTGCGAAAGGGCACTAAAAACATTTCGAATCGGAGACCCAAAATTGGTCGACCGTGGCTCTGTCATTAAGTAAAAACACAGGACATACATACATTTTAATTTTTGTTACATACGAAATTGTACTCTTTTCGAAAAATTAATTCTTCTCGTTTAAAATTAGTCGATAATTAAAAACCGGCTATTTTACAATTTAACGGAACGGCAATGCTGTATTTTGGAGTTGTGGCAATAAAACGGTTAAAAGAAGTTCTAAAACCGCGGACATTCACTTTTATCTATCCGTACCGAGTTTAAACACCTCAAGTATTCATTATAAGGACGGAGCGATAAGTGCTGGGCCCGTCCGTAGTCGAAATCGGTTCAGGTATAAAACGCAATTTACGCTCGGCCCAGTAACCGAGGAGGGCGGGATGCTCCGGCATTTATATGCAAACGAAATCCCGGGCCGGAAAGAGATATGTCCCGGCGCGGGCAAGAATTGAGAGCCCGCATTCCCTTTATCAGTTTTCTAAGCCTACGACATTTTTCAGTGCCCGGCTGCATTTCAATCCCACTCGGCGCTGCCGGAAATCCGAGGGCCGGAAAATCCGGTCCCCTTTTGACAAATCGAATGAATGGACCGACCGCCGGCATATTTACACTGACGATTAATTTTCACGTTTCCTTTCAATCGGGACGATCCTGCCGGTAATAGAATTCGGTAATCCGTCATCTCACTTACAGTGGCGGTGTTTTCCCTTTTACGTAAATATACAAATGCGTTACTTTGAATATACATAGTATATCGAAGACGATATACAAATTTTGTTTCGTACATTTATACCGTGTATGTAATATACCTGACGTAGTTATATGTGAGAATTAATTATTGACCGTTCAGTGATCGCTCGCTAGATGCATACACCGAAAAGAACGCGAGAGCCACGCGGGTGAGAATTGAGAAACGGGAATCGGAAGAAAGTATCCGATACCATTCGCGGAAAAGACACTGAAAATTCAGTTTCCCGGCGATTCGGAGTGCCCGACGACGTCCGGTAATATTTAACAATTGGCGTTTTCGACTGGATGCGAAGGTTAATTTCGTTGACCCGGCCCATCCGCCCGATTCGGCAAAGGCCGCAGGTCTCAGAAACAAATCGGAGACATTTAAATTTGCGTTCAGAAGAGTCAAACCCAATCTTTTTATTCCCGATATTTGCCGGTGTAAGCGATATTCGGCAAATCTTCCGTATATAGACCAAGCGACTATGCGATTGCTGACATTGGCCAGATATCGGCTCTCACAATAACGTACAGAACGGCAGGCGGACGTCTGCAGATTCGAATCACGTACGCCCGGGCTACCGAGTCGATAGTAATAAACAACCGAATACAAATCATCCCGCGGATAGAGACATTAAACGTGAAATATTTTCTATACTGTACGGAATGCCGGTAAATAGGACGGCGAGGCGACAAGGCGGGGCCACCTGGAAGCGGGCCCCAAATCGGGAATAAAAGAAGTTGGAAACAAATCCAATAAATAATATATATAGAGGAAGAGGGGGTGGAGGGTAATAAGTGGAGGAATGTCGGGAGGTTAAGTGGTGACCATAAATCAAGGTTTATGCCACTCCCCTTCCCGGCGAAACACCACGCCGAGATTTCCGTCCCCACTCATCCCCTAATATATTTAGCCGGCCTTACCTGACTTCCTAATTTCATTGAACGCGCTGGAAAAACAAGGATTTCGGCATTTCGCCATCGTCAATTGTATTCCGTCAGCACAGGCCCCAATAGGCGAGAGACGTTTTTCGAACCCCCCGAATCGAGAATTATTTCCCTTTCTTCATATTTCAGATATTTCACAGTTTCGCTCTGCTATTTAAAAGCTGTCAATTAAAACCACGGATAATATATACAGAACGGGAATAAAGTAAGGATAAATGTTACAATCCAAAATGTCCATAAGAATCCACCACTAGGCTAATATATCGTGCGATTTGAAAAATATGAAAGGAGAAATAACAGAATAAATATATACATTTTTATAAATTCGTATTAATCTTATAGCACCCGGCAATTTAAAACCACGTGCTCATCGACAATAACGAACTTTTTATCGGAATTTATTGTTGGTAATATATTTCTGAGTTCGTAACAACGTTTATTAGTTTCCAACAACGGGGTCACACGTTTGTCCGGCATTTATTTTATTATTTGAATATTTCGTTGCAGTTTATTCAATTCGATACTGAGAAAAAGTTTCTATTTAAACGGCCCGGAAATACAGACCTCCCTAGCATCGGTGTTTTTAGAAATGAACAAAGGGTTGCACAGAATTAATTTTATTTTGTATTAATGTATACGATGCTTCTAAACAATCAATAATTACTGCGCAACAGAAATAAAATATAATTCATGGCTTATTACTAATAGTTGTTGCAGTCCTAACTGCGCCGATACTAATAATGTTGTTTCGTACAAACGAAGTGCATTGTTAAGCTATATTATACGCAGTACATATGCCGGGTTATGCGGGCCAGAAATCGTAAAGTAAATTAACACAAGAATAACAAAGGGCAGGTATACTGTTATCATATTCCTGGCATATGAATAGTTAACCATATGATGTGTGCTTTGCACAAACGCGGAACGATATAATGTAATGACGCGAACCCGGTTAAATAATACGAGAGATAAATTTATACCCGGTGAAATATGGATTCCGATAATGAATCGTATCTTTCGGTTTTTATTAATTAATAGTTGGTTTATTCCGCCCAGGAAGGTTTCAACTTGACGAGCAGCACCGTGGAACGACGGTAATAACTCAGAGCGGCTAAGTGTAATTGAGTGGGGGCATTGAAGCTGTTATAGAGTCAGTAGCACTGCCCTAGAGTGATTAGGACGCCGCGTCCGCCGCCACCCAAGTGTCACTCCAGTCCCAGATACATGCGCTTATTAGACGTTTGTCTCTATTAAACTCGGCACTAAGTTATGTTTTGACCGGCCGGCTAAAACACTGGGATGCTCTAGATTCAATGCATTTAATATATGTTTAAAATGTATGGGGTTTAGGTGGAACGGATCAAAAACAATTTGTCTGGAGACAAGAAAGGTTGTGATCGCTTGTTTGCTCCTGTAAAGATCGGTTTCTCGCCATAATAGGAAAGGTAGTAAGATCGTAAAGACCATAAACATCGGGAAACAATATTTATTTTTAATTTAGTCACGACTACATTTTTAAAAATTATATTTAGTGCGAGGAGAATCCAGCCCTTACTAGATAGTGGGGAAATCAACTGGCCATCACGTCTTAAGTCGGGGCTCGGGATTTTCAGGAAGATGACGAGAAGAGCTGTCGGATCAAAGGATCGATGTGACGGAAAGATCAAATCGTACCGTTAATTCATGAACGAAGGGGTATTTAGAATCGGAATGGATCGCCCAGTTGGAAATATAAGGGGTTAACAATTTTACGGAGGATAATAGATTGAAACGATCGAATTTAGCAGGAGTTAGACGGTTCGGTGGATCCCAACAACTCAATCCCGTACGCGCGGGTCGGGTTTTAAAATACGGTTGTAAATTAATAATTGGTTCTTAGGCGATAGTCGAAATCGGAGACAACAATAAAAGTATAAAAGAAGGAGGAAATAATTTACGAACTCGCAAGATACCGTACAGGCAACCGACGCAATTCTGGGATTAGCAAATTGAGACATGTCGACAATGCTGCTTTTCGTTCTTTTCAAATAGTGTTACTCTCTTCGTCAGAGACCTGGGGAAAGGGGGGGGGGGATATTATCCGCAATTTCAAGCTTGCCCTCGCCCCGAAAACACGGCCAAGAATATACACATTAGTGACAATACGAAGCCGGCTTTCTTTCTTTTCCTGCACCTTCCGAACGCAGGATGAATAATCCATATGTTAATAGTGGAACGGAATAGTTCTGTCCGCGGGGTTCGGGCACTCGGCTCGTCGCTTAACTCCGGCAATCGCCTCCTTCTCAATTTTTAACCGAATCAATTGACGGCGACGGAGGGAGGGGGGCACGCGAGACACGGCCGCCAAGTCGGAAAATAGCGTTACTTAATTCATAACAAATTCTATCTAACCCCCATTTACCGTTTCCCCCCGTTGCTTATATGTGGCCCAATTTGGCCAGTCGAGCGCTCGGGCGCTCACTTAAAGCGGCTGTAACGCCGGCACACGAAATGTAAGAGCGGCTCGATAAAATCAAACGTGGCCGGATAAATTGGTGATCCGAACTGATTGTTGAATATGCCGCGTTTAGAACTCTATTCGGTTGTACATTCTTGATGAAACGACCGTCCTCGGGAGGGAGGGTCGCCCGATCCGACAGACCATTCTGAACGATCGCAACCGTTCCTTCTTTTCCTTTCCAGTCAGAGAGAGAGGGGGGGCGCGAACAGAGGATGTGTCCGAAGAGAAGCTTGGCCAAAACCAAATAATCGACTGTTTATTCTGCTCCAATACTGAACGGTCGACCCGAACAAATATGGTTTTGGCTTCTAGTCACCGTCACCGGCATTCTGACCGGAATAAAATGTGCCCAGTTTTAATGTCGCCGGCCATTTAAGTTTCCGATCGGTGATTACACATATTTATACATTGTATATTATTCCGAAATATAGAAGCGTCTTTTCGATTACGAATTTAAAGTAATTTTCTTGAAATTGCGCGTTAATATGAAATATCTGTGTTTGTTAATATACTACGGGGTGGGGGGGAGGGTCGCAAGAGGATTGATCTGCGGAACTGCATTTCGTGACGCTTCCCAATTTTCCAGTTTTATCGCTCGCCGGCAATTTGACAACTGCGGAAAAAAATTAGTTTTTCTTCCTCTTTTTTTGTTCTTTCCGATTCTTTTTCGAAAACGAAAAAAAAAGCGGAACAAAACGAAAAAACTCCGCGGTCGTCCACGAAC
Organism: Lethocerus indicus; assembly: GCA_019843655.1. NCBI lineage: Eukaryota > Metazoa > Arthropoda > Insecta > Hemiptera > Belostomatidae > Lethocerus > Lethocerus indicus. The sequence continues at coordinate 41,567,480 of JACDQD010000001.1, forward strand.
TCGACCGTGCGGCGGTAGTATATAAGTAAGGTTTTTAACGAATATTATCTGGGGGTGCTGCTATGAATGACCATCGCAATTCGGCAATAATTGCCTCCAATCGTCGATCGATGAGTTCTGAAATTCCCGGCAGCAATTCCGTTCGCGTTCTGTTCGTCCCCCACCCCGCCGTCTCTTCACCAACTAGATATATATGGCAGCACCGGGGGAATATGAACTACTATAAAATATCACCTAATTATACTCTAAAACCAATATTAATTGCTATAAATAAATACGATTAATATTAATAACAAAATGTTTAAAACTGAATTTCGTCCAGCGCCCCAATATAGCTCTTACACTGGCCTCTAGTAACAGTTATACGTACTAGCATATATAGGAGTCACAACTGATTATAGTGCAAAACCGCGTATCTTGAACTAGTTAAATCCCTAGAGGTTTCATAACAAAGAAATGGAATCCCGGGAGGGTGAGTGTATTTTCTCCTCTTGTAGCAGTGGAATTCCACAGTAATACACCTAATTGCTTACGTAAATTTATAGAACGAATTAATACTATTAAAGTGTAAGTACTAAGTTGAAGTTACTCAAGTTTGTGAGTCGAACTTACTATAGTAGTTTATAATATAATATAATAGTTACAAAAATAATACCTTAAAAACACCTTATTACACTTGGCTTAAGTACAATTGTCCATGGAATTCCGATATTCGCGAAAGGCATAATGGACATCGCAAAAGTGATGATATTCCGAAATCTAGCGGATCATTATATTCTCCCATTAAAACAGTTAATGTAATAATTTTAACATTAGAAAGGTCTGGAAATAGAATACGGGACAAAGAACCCGGTAGATGAACGGGATATATCAGTTTGAAACGACTTCCTGTGTCTAATTAGGAAATTCAAGAATATATGGAATACGAGAACGAAGATTTCATTCGGAAGGCCCGAAACATCATCGACTATTGAAGATGGCGAAAAGACCGGAACGGAACAACGGGAAGGGGGGACGACAGTATATCACACGGGCGATAATATTACCTAACCCTCGCGTCCCTTCAAAACCCTCTCTCCCCTATAACACCGTCGGCCTAATAAATTATTTCTCTTATATTCCAGATAAAAATTAAAAAGCCGTATCATCCTCGGCGGGGAAGGCGATAAATAGCCATAAATCATGAAACGCGTTGCGGTATTCCTCATGGCCAAAAAACGTCTCCAAAATGCCCATATTATATAAAATTTAATGTCAAAATAATTATATCTGTATCCCGTTATAAGAAATAGTACTTCTACGAGAAACATGAATTTTGCGAAATTTCTTTTGACGAGCCACGGGTTCGTCAGTTTAGTAATCCGGTCGGGGATTATGCAGAATGGCGAAACACGATGGCCTTTCACCTGCCATATGTCTACAGTTACTGCCCGTATGTATCAGCTTTGTGGAATTTTTTTTTCTTTTTAAGTGACCGTGCATTCGATTCAGATTATCGCCGGCCAGATTATTGCGGTCCGACAGAGCGGAAAATAAAAATTGCCCCGCGCGAATAACACAGTGACCGGAGTTGAATTAGTATTTGAAAGGCTTTGAGATCCCCGGGGCCCCCTTCTAATGGCCGTGTTTGCTCCGACTTCAGAGCGAAGAAGATTAAGCTTCTTTCCGGGCATGAATTTTTCATCCGGCGTCCGCCGCTTCCAGTCGGTTCGTGCCCTGACAAAATTAATATTATTGATTGCATAACCGCAATCTCTCTCACTCTCTCTCCCTCTCTCTCTCTCTCTCTCTCTCTCTCTCTCTCTCTCTCTCTCTCTCTCTCTCTCTCTCTCTCTCTCGCTCTCTCCCTTCGAGTAATTATCCGCGGAGCCTGCTCCTCCGTTCGTGCCATTCGCGTCCAATTATCTATCGATGATCCGATCGATAATTAAAAACTGTATCGCTACCCGGGTCATTTCGAAGCCATGAATAATGAACGAAGAATGCGGCGGGGCCGCAACAGCCTGCCAAACGCATCCAATATTAACAAGTAAAATCTTATCGAGGGAAGCTCTCTTGAAACTTATGATCTCAGTGCAACTTCTTATTCCAAAATGGCCTGAGTTGGACTTTTATAATAACGCTCCTCGTTTTAATTTTTTTTAAATATAACATTTCTCCGACACCGGTCTAAAGATTAAAAATCTGCAAATAAAAGATCTGTAATAAAAAAATTTTGTTAACGTATTTTTTGTACGGGGTTAGTGGAAACCATTCGGAGCCTTGTGAATATTAAGGTTATGATATTTATTATAAAAAAAGCTATTATAATAAATAAAGATTTCCAAATCAAATTTAACTCGCAGCAGAATAATATGGATTCGGTTTCGAAAATTCGAATTCCAGTTTTCAGTGAATCGAAAATTTCGATCCGATGAAGAAGAGGGACTCAACTTCAAGTGCGCTAATCGGAGAGAACGGTCTAAGAAGAACCGATTCAATCAGTCAGTAAGTAGCCGAGTTGTAATACTGGACATCATTGAGCGTAATTCAGAGGAGCGTAGGTACTAGTACTGGATGAGGGTGATGACCCGAGAGAAGACAGGACGAGAGAGAAGGAATGCGAGGGGAGTGAAGTGGCAATGGAATTTTTGGACGTCGGGCTTCTGCAGCTGTCCCGCTTTATGCCGGCCGCCATTGGTCATGGCAACGCATTGGAGGGTTGCGGATAATAACAACCGCTTTTTATCCCCGTTTTGGCTCGTCTGCACGCTTCCCCTACCTAATACAACCCAACAAGAATCTATATTTCCTCAAATAACCGAATTGTTTATATATTTACGATATATTGAATTTAGATTTACCCGCGCGAAGGCCTTCCTCTGTACATGGCGGCAATGTGTCAAACAGACACTATCAAACAGGTCGGAGCAAGCCTGCCACTGAATGTAAATATTTCATAGAGTTCCAAGTAATAACATGAGTAATACAGTTGAGATAAAGTCAATAATGGAGTAAATTTTAAAATCATATTTTAAATATGTCTATTGTCCGTGGGAAAAAGTTGAATTTAATTTTGAAAAACTAAGAAACGCTGTAGAATTCTTTGATGAAATATAATATTTGGCCTCGAAGCGCAGTAATAATTTACCATCCTCTCCAGGCAATCACAGATTCGGCTTCCTCTTCTATGGCATCAAAAGGATATTAGTTGTTCCGTAATGAAATTTCACTCAAGATGTCGTGAAAGAGTACCCCGTAAAGCCGGGCGAAGTCGGGCCGTAAAAATTGAATAGGAAAGCCCAATTAGTATTTGCGCCTTGCACTTCGGTTTAATGTGTAGAAGAAGTGGGGGAGGACGTTTACGCTGGTTGTCGTATGAATTAAGATTGAGCTCTCCATGAATTTTTCATCGGAGCCGTACCGTTCCAGTTCCCATTCGTAGGAGCATTCTCATTGAGCGTACCAGGAGAGGCGGTTGCGACAGAGGGGCTCAATTGCTATGACCTCGTGGCCCGACGCCGCTAACTCAACTTCGGGAATACTCCTACACCGACGAGTGGAACCCTGGCAGGGCTCTGTTGAAAAAATGTAAAAATTATTCCGCGAATGAATTTATCTGCGGACAGTATACGTAACACCGGTTTAGAATTACAATATGACCGCAAACAGTGGCACAGACACGTATCGGACATCTTGTCCAGCGTTTTTATTCTTCCTGTTATTCGCTCCCTTTAAAAAAATTATAGTCTTCTTTTCTGGAAACTTTTTCTCTCGCATTCCATGTTGACTGTACCTTTAAAAGCAAAGTCCGAAGTAATTTACTACCGCTCTCAATACCAGCATATAATGTCGGTCTGAGGACTAGCTCCAGTCAACACACTGGACAGAGAGATGCTGTAAATTGTAAATGGAGTATCGAATTTTCCAAATTTTTCAACCGATTAAACAGCCGAAACTTATTAAATTATATATATATATATATATATATATATATATATATATATATATATATATATATACACATATACATATAAGCTTACGACATTAAATCGGACAGAATACGTGTACGGGATAGGCAACCGGAAACGCTCCTGACACAATTCAACAAACACAAATTCGACAGTGTCCAAATAACCCCGTAAGTTGAGCAACAAACAATGAAATTACAAGGGAAACTGAAGTTACTGTACTAACGGCAGAGATTTATCGGTCAATTAACTTATAAATTGTACTGGCGTACCTCCCTAATAAACTCACTTCCGGCACCCTAACTGACAACGTAGGGTCACGCGGCCCATAGTTACTGCGTTTACAGATGTAAAGTTTTATCATGGACTTGACCAAGCTCCTCTGTTATTATTATTAATTTGTGCGTTGTGCAGTAATCAATTAACCCTGGGACGAAATAAAATTATTTAGAACAGGCCGAATGTGAACTAGATATTTTTAAGCAACGCATTCCTTCTCAGGGAGCTCTAAAGTGCAATAAGTATCCGAGCAAATAGTAAGGTCATATTTATTAGACAGTTGCTTCATTGCTATTAAATTGTTAGCTCCTATACTACCAATTTGGTTCTTGTTTGGTCACGTGATCAAATAAATGTCAATTTACGCCACGGAGGAGGGACACTGCTGATTTTCTCCCGCCTCCTTGAAACGTTCGTAAGGCATTGCGTCAAATATATATCTCACTTTATACATGTTAATTGTAACGTTGTGTAAATACTGTGACACTCAATTAACACAAGGACCATAGAACGAAATCCTTACGGATTATGTCTCGAAGACAAAATATTAGGCAGATAAATTACTCTGGATCGGCGTTATAATTATCGGCCAATTATCATTACCAAGTTTTCCAGGAGAAATGAGTAGTCGCAGTATATATTGTAAATATCTAAAAATTATCTTATTAGAGGGAGAATAGAAAAGGCTAAATATATTTCAACAATATTCCCAAATTAATGCCCTAGAAAAAAGCAAGTTCAATTACGTCAAACAGGAAAGTAAATGCCTAAGTATAATTAGTAACTATTGGAAAATATTTAAGTTACAAGTCCGAGGACTGATCGCACTTTTTAATTGTAACAGGACGCAATCAATCGGGATTCCCTTTAATTAAAACCACAGGAGGTTAAAAGCAATCAGAAATCTCATAAAGGCAAAAGCAATAAACACCATTGCAATCATAAAAATCTTAAATAACTTTCTCAAGGTCGCTTTATTATACTTTTATGTTCAACTATTCTCCGATAGGCGCAACAAACGAGTGCTTCTGACACGATCTAATTGTAGGTTTGTACAGTGAACAAGTACGCGTTTACTGTATTTACTGCGTACCGAGCATTTTGTATTAAATGTTTTTGCTTTAATATAAGGCGAACCAAATTTTCAGTCGTCCAATTGGCGTTGGTTACGGGGTGAGGGGAGCAACAAATCACTGGGAGACTGGTATCGACGCCCGGATACTTACCAAAGTCCAGTTTCAGTGTATTTGGCAGGCGGAGGCCGAAATTCTGCCCGGTTCCATCGGCCTACTATCTATTTGCCTGCGGAATCCGAACCCCCCCCCCTCCCCGCCCCACCCCGATGAAGGATGAATTATTCATCGGCCGGAGTCGCGACGCCTTCGTGAGATGAAGCCCCCCACGACCCAACTTTCCCTGACGATATTTGCCGTTGGCCCCTGCGCCCGACTATACACAAAGAGATACTACCACTAGTGCAGGTAGGGCGGGCTTAGTTAAGTCCTAATGCAATCGGGGCTCCGGAATACATTGTAGGTAGCGACAATTACATTTTACCATAGACCAATAAATGAAATAGGTATAAATGGACAATTTCTGACGAAAAAACGTACAATGTTGAATTACACGATGTTGCGTATATAATGTTCCAATTATTAAATAGCTATTAGTATTTGCTGACATTTACGGATGGGGTGCCCCATACGGCAGAGTGACCCACCGGCATACTGACAGGCACTGCTACTGAAGCTGGCTAGCAGCCGAAACCGGTTTAGCAAAAGGCCGAAGAGAAAATCGAGAAAACTGCGGTATTCCAAACTTGCAGACCACTAAACGGGTATTCCAGACTAAAAATATTTTACAATAATGTAATAAATACTAAGAGGGGACAATGGACGATTTATAGAATAAAAATTGGAAAAAATACATTTAAAATGTTGCACTGGATGTTTACTATTTGACGGCCTGTACCGATTTTTTCTTTTGTTAGACCGGTTTCGGCCCTCGCTATTTTCTGTCCCTTTCCGTCAGTCGAACGGCGGGTCATTAGTGTCCGATTATGACAAGAGGGGTTTTCAACGTCTATTCAGTTCTACGCTAGACCGAGTAAGCTGGGATTCCTGTAAGCTGTGTCACTGTAGTGTTACAGAAGAAATAGAGAAATGGCAAAACAATTTTACCGCCTATAGCTCGGTCGGGACCGCGATTTCCGGCCCGTTCGCTTCCCGGCGAATTCGAAAGCGGTCGGAAGCGCGCAATTCACGGCCGCCGCGGGGTTGAACGAACTCGGGGCCGCCGAAACCGCGTCCAAGGTCGGCCCGCTTTTTTTAACAAATTCATATATAACGAACCCGAATTATTGTGAGAGGGGCGAAAGGCGGCGGAGAAGCACCGACAGGAAGAGCCGTTCAGAAATAAGAGCCGAGGATTTATTGATGGGGTAGGCCGCGGGGCCGACCACTCTCTCTCCCAATCAACTACACACACTGCAGCTCCGATAAAGCACAGGTCCAATTTCTCTCGACATCTCGACGAGAGACGAATGAAAACATTTCCTATCGGTTCAAATGCTGCGTTCCCAAATAGTGCCACTTTTTTCTTTTTATCTTAAATCTATACTTCGCCATAAATGGATTCATGACACAATACACTTATTGCACTGCTAAAATAACGAGTAAATGTGCTACGGATGAATTTAAACGGTGTAGTGTCTAGATCACATCAGGATCACAGGCACTGTTCGATAGATCCCGACCGATAGTATTTACGACGGGCACCGCTGTCGCGAGATCACTTTCGATGACGATACGGGGCGAGTAACGCGGAAAACGGTTTTTTCTATTGCCGTCGGCTTTATTAAAATGCTTTCTACAGGAAGGCCGGTCAGAGTAAGTTGGGCCCCGCTAGGAGCCATTAATCTTTCGGGCTAATACCCCAAGGCGGCCAGACTATTTAGGTTTGTAATTTGGCCCCTGCTGTCGGGCCCTTCGTCGAACCAGGATTTATATAAGGCAAATCTGCTCTCGGACTCAGTATAAACTCAACTGCTCCTAATTAATTGCCAGAGCACTACAATAGTAGCCCCCTCTCGATAATCCCCCCTCCCCAACAGGATAAGCCTTAGGATTTTTTTTTTGGAGTTCGGTTTCCAAACCCCAATATGAAGCTTTGTCCTCTATCTGGCCGAACTGCCTTACTAACATTACAACTCGCAATTAACTTCGTATTTTAGACTATGTGGACAATTATTAAACTAGTGCTTCTCAAACATATCCTCCCGCCCTCTAAACCAAGTTTGTAAAAACATAATTATTAAAATTGATATAAAAATGCGGCCTTTATTTTGCTAAATATATAGATTTAATTGAGGACAAACAGAAACTAAAAGATGTTAGTGTAAATTACATTTTCCACTAAATTATTTATTCCCGCTTCAATATGGTTCATCAGTGCATACCCGATTGGCGTATATTTCTTTGCTTCGTTTTGATATTTACCACTATGACCCTTTTTACAGCCCCCATAAAAACGTTCCTTGGGGCTCACCTTTGGAGAACCAATTTTTTTTCCAGAATTGTCCCGATATCGCTTCGATTCATAAATCAAAAACTTTTTCCTGATAGTCTAAGAAGCGGGTGGGAAAGAAACTAACAGGGAACAGAGTCATTGCCGTGTTCCACGACAGGTTGACTGAACGATACCGATTCGAATAAATTTTACTCGTGGATCTACTAAAATAGATGATGAAATTTCCGTTAAGGAAGTCAAGACGGATGTAATCGAATAGTGCGAATGCTACGGAGAAGCAGATATGCTACAAATAATTTTCCCGCGACAAATATATAAATTAGCTACTGAAGAACACACCAACTATACTAAAACGAAACAAAAATAAAAGATTTTTTAAATGGTATTTGTACGTACGTACATCATATATGTAAATGAGTTTACTCTTACTTTTTATTACGTAAACCGACCCAGTCTCGGTTCTTCGCCGTCTTCAGTACTATACCGGGAAGAAAATTCTCCCATATATTACTAGCGGAGCGTTAGCCAAACCGGTCTATAAACTCCCCAAAAGAAACAAGCGCGGATATAACTTCTCCAGAGAGATGCCTTCGAATACATTAAAGCCCTCTACTACCCACCTTGTTTTAAGCGATATTAAAGTTATCACGAAGTGTTTGCTTTGGTGAAGAGGTCCGACTTTCATTTATTATTCAAATTATTTTCAGTCACGTTCCCCCGGCCATTAATTGCGAGCTTCAGATCGACAAGCGTTGTAGGATGCTTCCGAAGTCGAAATTACGTCCAGTGGCTAGCGATGGAAGAAGACTGAACAGACAACAGATAGTGCAACTCGGTTCCTAACGAATTAATTAATCCTCCACTTTTACCTTAGCCACAACGCGTTTTGATGAATAATCCCGGGTTTGTTTGAATGGGGCATAACGTGTCGAAAAGTTATGTTTGCCCGGGGTCAAACATCGAGCGATAAGTTGCGACACTCGGAATCGATAAGTTGCTAAGAACTTGTGCAGGAGTTACGCTTGTGTCCGAGGCCATAAAACGGCCCTTGGGTCTAGCTCCGAAAGCCCGTTTGTCTCCGCCTAAGTTGGTCACCGCAAAGTCACCCTACCGCCAGTTGTACCGCCCCCTTTACCACCCTATACATTATTAATTTTTACTTTTACATTACATTATTACGATTATTTCTATACTGTGGAAGAAGCTCGGATAGCAGGGGAACACGCTATCCGGGATTTTTCCCGTGTTCGGAAGCCACCTGAGCCACTGGAAAAGTTTTTGTCCTTTCCTTCACGGGTATTGTCTACTTCCGACGTTCGGAACTCCTACTGGTTCCATTATAAGGGTCCGGCTGATGTAGTATTATAGTATCCGGTCCGTCTATAATTTCAGGGAAAAAAGATAGGGTCCGAAACCCGTGCTGTGTACAGTCTAAAGGTACATAACTATACCGGTGATGTGTCCATTTATACATAATGGTACACTATGTAGTGTCGAGTAGGTGTTGAACGCCTATCTGTCGGAATTTCTCCTTGGTTTTGACACCTATTTACAGTAGAAAGGTAAATTCTGTTCACAACTTGAGCCCTCCCCCCCAGGTGTGGTCTTCTCGCTCAGGATTAGACCGACGGGGGGGTCTCGTATATACCGGGTGGTGGGATATCGTTAATCCTCCAGGGATTAAGTGTCAGTTGCTTACGTATAATAGGGGACCACCTTTTACTAACAATGTAATCTTCCCTACAAGTTTTTAATTTAAATATATACACCAGAAAATGTGGTAAGATCACAGTTAACGCTTCCAGGGATTCGCCGTTTCTACATCTGGTTTTGGCCCATATTCCTAATCAATCCCCACAAACATAAGGGAAGCGGGAAAGTAGCTGATGAGCGGGATTACAAATATTCGTAAAAACTAGCTGTAATATTAGTTATATTTTATATAACCTAACAACGCCAGGGTGCGTAGACGGAGAATCAGTGAAAATGCTTCCATCGAATAATTCAAAATTTTATAAATATTACCTTAATTTATTTCCGCACGATCCCACCGCACGGATTGTTAGAATAGACGAGAAATTATTAAATAAATCGTTTCGTTTCCACGTAATTAGTAAGTTCGCTCCCAAACGGGTATTCGGGGGCCGCATTCGGAATTGGCGATGGCGTAATTGCCTTTTGTCGATGGCGAAGGGGCCTGGCCCCTAATTGTGTTTTGAGCGGGGCTAAACAGCGATGTATTTATGCAAATGCGACTGCAGTCGTGGCAAGTGCATGTTCTCCGCTAATCCAAATGGAATTGAGTGCGATTCCGGCGTCGGCAACGCGGAAACAGGCACGACGAAGAGTCCACACTCCGATGCTCCTAATCCGACTTTAAGCTTGGCTATCTCAACTCCGACCGGCCGGTCGGTATCAAATCCATATTGACCACGACGTTTGAAAATTAACGTAAACATTAAGGCCGATCTGACGGAACCTGTGTAAAATTCCTCCTTATAAATTTGATTAAACCGTGGTAGAAAAATATGTTACAAAAGTTTAATTGTAAATAATTAGCAGATGGAGTTCTGATAACTTCCGATTATAGTGGTGGACCGACATCCCAACGAGAGACGAACGAATGGATATATTTCGTATCGGTTCAAAGCCAGTTTTTGATCTGTAAATATTTATTGCACTCTAAAATAATAAGTAATATATTTTTACGTTAAAACCTCGTGTAAACTTGAATGGAGTTGTTTTGTAGATAACATCATGTTCATTCACATCGTCATCTTTCACTGATAGATAACAAGCGATAACAATAGTTCGAATGTAATTTTTAAAACGGCTGGTTTACGCTGCTAGATATTCTCTAAAAATCTTGAAACGTCAAATTCTCAATTTGAACGCATAAATCGTAATGAGACTGCGACGTTAGCTAGCAAGTTCTTCACTACGAGAACGACGGTCGGATTTTCCGCCGTAACGCAATCTTTTACGTTTTACGCAAATGTCAAAACGTCCGGAGTTGGCAGGAATGGATCGGAATAAATTAATCCCGCTATTCGGATGGGACACCTTAGTTACATCTTAAGAAGTAGCTCTGCCTTTTCCGAAAGGCCGATAAGATAAATTGTACATAGGCGGGGAAAACGTGGTTTTGAAAAGTCTTAAGAGCACCCAATAAATATGCCGAACGAAATTTTCGGATTAATTCGACTTCGGCCTAAGATATTCTCCCGGAGGAGAAAACATCCGGAAATTTATTTGGCGGCTGTGGATGGGGCGAGGGACCCGGAGAAATACAATAGTTGTTTTTGAAAGAATTTATAATGGAACTGGAAATTTGTCGTCCGGTGGGAGGAGAGCTCCATTATTCTGTAAAATATCCTCCGTTTCTGGTTGTTGCAAACAACGAGGGAGCGGATCCCGGCGACACAAAGCGGACTGCAATTTGTCACGTCTGAATCTCTCCGTAAGCCTGAATATTCAGTTCAGTTACACAGTAATGGATATATTTCCCTTTCGCTAAATATTTTAAATGTATCGATACCTGTGAAAAATCGTGAGAGTGATAAGAATGCCATATATACAGCATTTTCATTTCAATTAAACTTTTCTAATCCCGTTTTTCCACCACCTTGCCATGCAAAAATATAACGAATTTAATTCCCGAATTACAGTATGGTCAGAACACTACTACACCGTGGGTGTTCTCTACTCATTAATAGTTCTACTCGAACATCCATATCGCTTATTGAATTTTACAGTTGTGCCAATGAAACAGTTAAAGAAAACAATTTTTTGTACACGGTATAGGAAACTATTCGGACTATTATGAGCACACACTAGGTTGATTGAATTAACTGTGATCCGGGTAGGCAGTAAAAATTTACAAAGAAGTTTAATTTTGGATATACATTCGGAACAAACATGAACACGCGAGAAGGCGATACAAGTCTGACTTATGTGATGAAATTTCAAACCCACGCTATTCCTCATATAGCTGTCCTAAATAACAAACATATTAAGTGCGTAAATTTTGTATGTAAAACTATACTACACAAGATCGGAACGAACGTTCGGAACAACAGACTAATTTTGTACTCATATTATCATATGATATAGTATGATAGGGTATGAACGTTCAGGGGGGCCATCAATTTTATGTTTAATCCGGGAAGATAAATTTGATTTGCGTCCTGATCAATGAAGTTCCTATCTATAGAATATCGGGAAATTTAAGACATTCCTGAGAGGAGAGAGGAGAGGAGAGGGAGAGAGAGGAGAGGGGAGGGAGAGGAGAGGGAGAGGGAGGAGAGGAGAGGGAGAGGGAGAGGGAGGAGAGGAGAGGAGAGGAGAGGAGAGGGAGAGGAGAGGAGAGAGAGAGGGAGAGGAGAGGAGAGGGAGAGGGAGAGGGAGAGGGAGAGGGAGAGGGAGAGAGGAGAGGAGAGGGAGAGGGAGAGGGAGGGAGAGGAGAGGAGAGGAGAGGGAGAGGGAGAGAGGAGAGGAGAGGAGAGGAGAGGAGAGGAGAGGAGAGGAGAGGAGAGAGAGAGAGAGAGAGAGAGAGAGAGAGAGAGAGAGAGAGAGAGAGAGAGAGAGAGAGAGAGAGAGAGAGAGAGAGAGAGAGAGAGAGAGAGAGGGAGGCGGGTGGTCCCTGAGTCGAGGGCACTTCGAACCGGTAATTCCATTTCTGAAAAGGGAGCATCGTTACGGTGGAACGAACTTGGACGTCCACGGTCGACTAAGCAGTCGGGGGAGTCGGGTTATCCGGAAAGCCTAAGTAAAACTCTAGGGCCAGATCGATACGGCTACAATAACGTCTCGAGCGTCGGCCCGTGAAAGGTCGTTAACGGGTATGAGAGGACAGAAAGGGTACGGCGGCGTGGGTTCTTTTATAAGGGGAACTGATGCGACCGGGTCTCATGACTGTGTTTCAGCTATAAAAGTCTTATTTCGCTCGCTTTATTTACGGGAAGAGCCGTCCTCATCGAAGTTATGATTGTCACGACACGGGTAGACCGCTTTCACCTCTAAGCCATCCTCAGTCTCTCTTTTTCTTTTTTTATTTATTCTACAATCGACATTTATCGTCATAAGTACAATTGCGGAATGGTATTTTGTCGCTTGTTTCTCTTGATAAAGAAGCCACCGAGTGATGGCCCACGTTACGGGTTACGGACCGAGAGGATCACTAGGCCAGTGGCGTTTATGCCGTTGTGGGGGGATAAAGGATGGGTGATGGAGGAGACGGAGTCAACGAGTGAATTAGGACGAGGGGTTAGACGGAAATGAAACTTTAGGAACAGGGATTTTATAAATTCGTCAACGGTCGGCATGTCGAGGTCGTGGTGAACGATGTGAGTTGGAATATAGCGGGGAGCATTAAGGATGGTTCGAAGGACTTTTGATCGGAATCTGCGGATGCGAGCGATGTCGGACGTCTCGGTGGAACCGCATAGTTTCATAGGTCCACCAGTTTCAATATGACTTCTTTAGATCGCGAGCTTGTCGGCCGAGGACAATTTTGATGTCCCAAATGACGGTTTAAGTCGATTCTATTGAGTCGTCTGCGGGGGGTACTTAAAATACAGGGGTAACACGACGCGGGGGAGGACAGGTCGGCACAAACGCGGCAACTACAATAGTTCTACTGGCGTCGAGTGTCGGCAATGATGGCCGTTCTGAAAACATCGAGGACTACGTGAGCCAAACAATGGGTTCCAAGTAAGAAGTCGAGGCGGTATTAATGATTGGAGACGAGCCGCTCGTCCACACAAAAGACCCAATCGGCAAGAAAAGAGAAATAATCCTACGATGGTTAAAGCGCAGAACCGCACTCGGGCAAAACACAAGTTTTTTTTCTGCTCAATCTCTCTTCTGGTCGGCACGTTTGAATGGTTTTCTTAAACCTTTACTTCTGAACCAATTTATCCCCCTTCATCTTGCCGTTGGTTTATCTCCGCGAATCTTCGTCCGGAATATTTTTTCTCGTCTACCGGCAAAGCACTCTAACCCTGTGGCGACATTCGCGTTACCTACCGACGTAAACCTTGATTATTCCCCTAGTCTGTTATCTCTATTGTCCCTATTGGCAGAAGCAGGTGAGATAAAACGACTCGATGATGAAAAGACCATATATTCTATTTTTGTCCCCCTTAAATACTTATGGCCAGGATGCTTCCCTTATTTTCCGGGCGAGTTCTTTTTACTTTCCCCTCCTCGAAATAAGAGAACTATTCAAATTATTCTTTCTTCGTTAAATTATCCGATAATTAAAAACGCCGATTGTAATACGGCGCGAAATATCGTCAAAAATAATTTAGTTAAAGCGGCTCCGCTTCTTCCAGTCGGACTTAAATTCTTTGTAAATTTTTTCTGGGCTTCCGAGAAAAATTGAGAGGCCTCTTTGATCCCGACTTTTTCCTCCGGCGAAAGGTCGGTGCGGTTTAGACTTTCAGCTCGGATAGGGACAATTTTGTGAAATTTTCTCTAGGAAAAGGGGTACCGATCGCACGAATTTTACCCCGCTCCGATTAGAAAGTAGAAAGTAAAATGACCCGTCAGTAGAGCCGGTCGGGATAAAGACGGACTGAACCCCCGTAAGGCTAATTTCATCTTCGAAACCATTTGCTGTAAACCTTAAAGAGAAACAAGACTATAATTAAATGTTTACTTACTGGCAAGAATCCGCTTGACTGGCAATAAAAACGTTTCGCATTTTACTCGGACCGGATCGTTGTTCGAGTAGTCCCTCGAGTCATGACGCCCGCGCTGGGGCGAAATCCAAAATTTCACGCCTTCCTGAAACTGTTACGGATCGTATTGAGGAATTAACAGTCAACTAAGTCGGCCACAATGTTATTTTCGGACGGTGAACGGAAACTTGAAATTTTCTATTTGATCACGACGAACTACGAAGTACTGATATATATTGAGCATATGACACGAGGCGATGAACTTGTCATAAGAAATATATAAGATTCGATATGACTGTCCAACTTTGTAGGTGAGTCAATTCGGCCTCGAAAATGTGTACGGTTGGTTGGTGTTTATTGGTTATTTTATCAGTCCTTCATTCATATTAGAGCCATGCTCGTTTTTAAGTATTGGACGATTCTCATTTAGATAGCAGCTGTGTTTACTTAATTGGCAATATAACGGTCAGTGCGCAAAATTACACGATAATGCTTTATCTGGAACCGACAGCGGTATTGCAAACTTGGTTAATTTGGCAAATTATTTGGCACTCGAGTGTGAATACATTTCCCTCGTCGCTGACTGCGCCTCTTATATTTAATTTGTACATTTTTCTAATACATTGTCAAAAGAATTAAAAATGGGCGGTGATAATTGTATTGATAATATTAACAGTCCGATCACAGGACAGTGCCGGTGGTCATAACGAGAATTCTGAATCTAGGGGGGCGGGAAAATACCAGTTTTAATCTAACATAACCTAACATCCATCGGATGTAATTCCAGCGAGACGGTTCGAAAGCTCACGCATTAACCGGTCCAATTATATTGCTATTGCACTATCGTATTTTGAGAACGATTGTTTACTGAATTGATAATCATCTTCCGTCACTGAGTTTCCCGTTTTTGACTACCGCCGGCTTCTCTGCATTTGCGGGTAAACAAGCAATTTGCCCCCGGGAGCAAACAACGGGGAAACTCAATATTTATTCCAACATTAATAGAATAAGGAACATTTTCTTGAGGATCGGCGTGGACGCTAGTGTTGAATAAAGAAGGCGGGCGTTTCAATTAGAGGTGGACAATTGGGCGGTTGGGGGGAGGGGGCGGGAAAATAACGAAGGAACAAACGCCGGAAAGGGGACGTGATCAAACAGTAAAGTGGGTATAATGCTTCGCAGTTACACCCCCCTCGACTGTAAACAAATTACGGCTCCGACATTCGATATCAATTTGGAAGCTCGGCATCGATCCGCCGGTGGGGTCCCCTTCCCCGATCCCGATTTACCGATCCCCTTCTACCGAATAAACCGAACCTCGATTTTAAAGTCCCAAATCCCTCGGTGGCATCTTTAAAAACCGGCATTTGTAATGAGTGCACCTGCGCTATATACTATACCTCTATCGATCCAACGAGCACTATCTAGCTACAGTCGTGTCTCACATCAATCGGCAAAAATAAAAACAACACATTTCAGGGACAACGGAGTGCCTTTTTCAAGACCTATGTCTCAGCGAGAATTGACTTTACCGAGGTCTTCAATTGTCAAAACGCGATTCACAACAGGTATAAGACCGCCACCGGTACGACATGAAAGCTCGTGATAAGCAGCCATTAATGGGATCGTTCCGATCGTTCGCCCGTCCTCGGGTCCAGCAAAGCTTCCGTGACTTGGCTCGTGAGTATAGCATCGAAAGTTTACAATATTTAATTTCATTTAGCGCAATCAGTCGCAGCAAGCGAAAATATCTCAGCCCCGATTTCACACAAATAAAAGGCTAATAAAAGGTATCATCCTGTTCTATAGTCCGCCGATATTAGGATTGATTCATCGGGATCGGTCGATATCCCCGCCCACTAGACTACGATGACTCACCATCGATGGAAACTGAAGAAACTTCATATTTGTCTAGTGCGTCCGTAAGAAGGCGGAGCAAGCAACTCCAGCCTTTTAGCCAAATTGCTGCTGACGGGCGGTAAAAAAACAACGCAGAGTTAACTAGACGGCGTCATTAATTAAATTTGCAATACGGTCACGTCATACCGGGCGCATTTAATTGTTTCGTCCTCGAGGAAAATATGCCTTATATTTATTCTTTTCCAGTATCGTATAAACGGTCATGAACGAGAATGATCAAGATCTCAACGGCTAATGTGCAATTAAGGAATACCGCCGTTTTTTGTCGTCTGTTTCAAAAGCTGAGGACTGAAGATGGCGAGCGGCCAAAACCTATCGAGCGAAAGACCGAACCGACGAGAGGAGATCCTCGCAGGCCGCAAGACTGATTAAATGTTAAATAACGAAACAAATTTTACGCACAATCTGAAATTAGTACGTCGATAAGGTTCATTTAATTTAGTTTAATGTTAGTCCTACCGGAACGCTACTAAGGACGGCGAGTGAAAATTAATTTATAAAGAATCATTTTGTAAGTTACAATAATGGTTATAAATTTCCGAGTAATTTCAAAATTTCAGGCGATGCCAGGACGCTTCGTGGGCCGTAGTGATATTGACGACATTAATGAAAGTGAGAAACTCTTGGTCTCGGAGCGAAAAGTAAGGGGCAAAAACATTTGAAAGTAACGTCCAATTGCTAGGGCGACCTTGGCCGACGTTGGGGCGACCACTGTATGACCTCTCTTTAGAAACGACGCGTTCCTCGAAGGCCGCGCCCGATGGCGAAGGACTTCCCAAAATGTCCGCCTTCGCGCCCTAATCGCATAAAGAGAGGCGCGGATTTCACAAAGCACGGGTCACGAAAATTCGCCCCCTGCCCCGCTTTTCTTCCTCCCGCGTCCCGCGTTTCTTTCCGCCCTGGCCCCTCCCCCGGCTGGTCACCCTTTAAACCATTGTCCGGTATAGTTTATGGCTGACAGAGCGAGGATAATAATCCTCTCCGTCTCGAGTCCGCGGTATGAAAGCCCGCCTTACATAAATCTTACTTAGGATATTAATATTGAAAGCGGCGTGGACGGTACGCCATTGAACTATGGGGCTCCACCGAGACATCGGACATCCTTCGGACCGTCCCTAATGCTCCCCGGTATGTTTCAAATCGCACACGTTCACTACGACCTCAACAGTCGACGAAGTTATAAAATCCCGGTTCCTAAACTTCCCCATTCCCGATTCACTCCTCGTCCGTATTCACTACTTCGTTCGAAAAACCCGCGATAACTCACATCTGCAATTCAACACCTAAAACGACGACCAGCTTGTGTATTATTGTAACATTAGTTATAGTATTTCGGTTTATAGCCTCCCTAAACGTTATGCCGTTCGGCTCAAAAAGAAGAATGTCACCTGTTAAAAAGTTCTTAAACGGTATTCATATTTATAAAGGAATTGAGGTGTTTGAATTTTCTCAAAAGAGAAAAACTGTCGGGCCAAATTTGACATTCAATTGAATCGCCGTCAGCGGTATTTGTCGGTCGTTTGTGCTTACGGTCGCCTCGTGTATTTTACCGATTGCAGTTCGTCGCCGAAGTAGAATATGAAATGTGCGTTTTTATAACTGCGAACGAAGTATTTCTATTAACTAAGTCCTCACTTTCTAAAGGCAGCGATTATATCGCCCGACGGATAGAAAGGGAACGTTCGAAAAATAAGCATTTCCTCGGTTCCCGAAGGACATTTTCTCCGCCACGACAAAAGCCGGTTAGTGACCGCCATCGTTCCCAGTTGAAAATGGACAAAGCGGTTTAAAAACCTCGTCTTTGCCTTTCAGACGGGAAAAAACAAAGCCGAAGGGGGAAGGGGTGGAGGAGAGGGAAAGTGGGTAGAAATCACGTCTCAAACGCAGCCGGTATCCTCCATTCAAAGGAGGTCGACGGGCGGTTAAACTCGTCTCCCGGATTCGAGAATTCCCTCCCCAGATATGAGAATAACGATAAATTTTATTTTATTAAACAAACTATTAAAGAGATCGCAGAAATGAATTAAAATATTCCGACCTACCTCGCTTCTTCATACCTAATTATTCTTTCGTCTTTACTCGATGACCGGCATGTTCCAGCGCCGCACTTTATAGTGCGGTAAAATAACAATCGAGTCCACTTCTCCCCATATTCAGTAGTACACGGGAGAATCACAGACGGTACGTCGCAACACCCGCCGTTACCCAACCGATCCCGGTTTGGCCTAAGCTTTGTGAATCGTACGGACGTTTTATTTCCCCCAAAAATTCCAAAGGGCAGAAGGACAACATAACCATACATTAATTGTGTGCCCCAAATGACTCGAGTCGTTAACTCCCCTCCGCATAGAGGTATTTCGACATTCGGACGATAAAAAATCAGTTTGGATGAATTTCGGTCTCTACAATATTTAATTACTTCATTTAATCATCCGAGTTTACGGTAAGAACTCTCTTTCATGATTAAAAATTTCTTTTGAGACTTATCTACCGAAATGGTTTAATTAAGTAGAGCGTAAAGACCAGACGACTGGGTCGCCTAATATGTAACACGAAATTAAATTTCGAATAACACCAGTAACGATATGGATACGGTGTGTGGAAAGGCCTTAAATATTCGAGTAGCGAAAATTTCAAGATCCCCGACGGGACGGGCAATTTCAAATTCATAACGACACACTTTATTCCATACTGCACAATGGGTGCGGGGAATTTAATTTCTAGACCGGCGGGTAGGAAAGAAGACCCTCCCCCCTTCCCCAGCCTTATTGCTTATAGATGGGGCCCCGGCTAATAATGTAGTCACGCTTATTAGCAGTTACTTTGTACGTGGG
The DNA here is from genome assembly GCA_019843655.1 of Lethocerus indicus. Lineage (NCBI taxonomy): Eukaryota > Metazoa > Arthropoda > Insecta > Hemiptera > Belostomatidae > Lethocerus > Lethocerus indicus. The sequence continues at coordinate 41,586,674 of JACDQD010000001.1, forward strand.
TAGTGGGGAAGGGGAGGACTAGGGCTGGCCCAGAGATTCTCCGGCTCGGCTTTAAAGTGTTTCAGACCCCCCTTTTCCGCCCCAAGAATATACCAGGAGCGGGAATTATGCAAATTTGGCGAACGAAAGGGAATCCGAAATTCCGAAGAGGGGGGGGGGGCTAACCGGTGGCCCCGAAAAGGGCTAGTTTTAGCTCCGCGCGGGGGGAGCATAAGAACCGATCGCCGCTAATCGACTCTGCGGCCCGGGTTTTCGAAGTCTCGTTTGACGGTCGCGATTAGAAAATTCCGGGAAGGAGCGGATCGGGGAGACACGATCGCCCGTTTGGTGAATCGGAGTAGTGGGTCAAATTTTACTGAAGAAACGGTATTCGAAAAGGGGCCATCGGTCAACGGCCCGCGACTCTGAAAAGGGCCGTTTTTCTCCGAAATAAAATCAACTGACACGGTATGTTCCGAGTATGAGTGAACGTACCACGCGATCTCTTAAATATGTAAAATGCGTCACAACTGACATCCATTCAGAACAAAAACCGGGTTCTTAAAAGAGCGCTAATGTAAGTTTTGAATGAAACCCCTATTTATACATTCCTGGAACTTATAAAAAGAAGAACTTATTGGGTCAAGTACGCACTTTCCGCATTCCTTCTAATTAGGGAAGATTTGTAGTGTTATGTCCAGCGATGTGTCATCGAAGCGTAATTACCTAATTTACACTCCGCGAATTAGTCATTGCCCAGGGCTTTCAATTAAATATCCTTAGGCAGTTCTGTATTATATATTATACTTTGATTCTATGTTTTATTCCGAAAGAAAACATTTACAGTGGTCTCTTTTTCTCTCTGTATAATAATCTTTTTCATGAAACTTAAGTCCTGTGCAGTTCAAATCATTAACACGAAGTATTGAGTCCGAAAATGTGTTCCAGATCATAAATAAGGATCTTTTAAATTTATGTGGAGATTATACTAGTCGAGGTTACAAAAGAATCAAAATCACACTTGGTGCATAAAGGAGACTGACATAAGTACAGCATATTTGGAGCCGCGTCGTTAGTACTTTTCTTTTCTTTTTCATATGCCTTTGTCTTATACCGAATTCTGCTGGAATTTGTAATAACCGGAAACAGTCATGGCCCGCCGTCGGACAGAAAATCAACCGCACACTCCAAACTGCCATAACTGCCTCGAAATCGGCAATTAGAGCTCATCCCTTCGTCAATCGGAGGATAATCGCATTTTAGAACCATTCGAAGCCAAACCCGAGATTTAATCTACACTAGATCGGTTACGGTTTTTCGCCATCACTTCCCGGTTAGTAATGATCGGTAATGGCCAAACAAACGACATGAAAATAATACCGGTGCCGCCAAGACAAATATCTTAAAATCCCGTAAAGAAATCTTCATTCGAAAATTCGTAATAAAGCCCCGGCATTTAAAACACGAATATATTTTTTCATATATGCGTCGGTACGAAACAGAGAGGGGGAGCAATAAAGTAAGATAAACGGGTTAGGAGTACCATCTGCTCGGGAGCTATTAAGGGGATGTAATAGGGACATCTGCCCGCGGGAGGGAGTCTCGCCGGCCCGCCTACTCAGAAAATTTAAGGTGCGCGCCGTTACCGACGGACCGCCGTCGACGCCGAGGAGAATCCAAAACCGGTTAACACCGACACGAACTCACGAAGGAAATACCGAGTGTGAACAAATTCAAAATCTCGCGAACGGATTCCTGAAATTATCGCACATCGATTCGTAAAAGTGTTACCACCAATATTACCGTAAAAATTAAGAAAAACCGGTGTTTTTTCGTATATAGTTGGGTATAGACCAGAGTGGGGCGCGACGTAGGGATTACGAGCGCCATCTGCTCGGCAGCTATTGAGGGATGTAATAGGGACATCTGCCGCCTCGGGGCCTGCAGTTCGGCTATCGGCTCGTTACCGACTTGTACGCTACCGAGGTTGGGGAGAAGCCGAAACGGGTCCGCGCCGGCGTGCGATAGGAAACGGAAAATCGGGAGACTGGGCCGGCGGAAACGGATGCCCGCGGAAAATATCGACCGAGGAGGTCCGTTAATCACGGGCCCGGCTGGAAGGGATAGGGGGGCCGAAATTCGGATCGGGAGAAACTTAACCGGCGGGAGAACTTGGGCCCTTATCTGTTTTACCGTTACAACCACCTGTGGTGGAGAGCCGTTTCTTCCTATCGACACCCTCCGACGTTCCGCCCGCCTAAAAACCCGCCTACTATTTTTATTACCCCGACTATAATAGGGGCAGTTTGAGTACCGGTATCGACAGTTTTATAGGCCTACCGGGACGCACGCTAAATATCGTGCATAGTGCAGTGAAATAGGAGGTGTGCAGGATGTGCGAGCGAATGTGGAATTGTTGAGGTATCATTAATAATTCTGCGAAACGACAGAAATAACCCGACGACGTAATAAAAATCTGTTTTATTACCTTAAAAATGGCGCGCAGATATTGTGTATGTCATTTCACTCAAAAAATTGTTCTTGTAATATACGATTCGCTTAGTCAGCTTTTTTGTAATCAAATTATAAGAGACAACTGCCAGACTCCCGATAATAGAGAAAATATTTTTTAGCCTTAAGATATACCAGGTTTAATGTTAACGTATCGGGGGTTCTGTTTTTGAACGAAACAGATTAAATCATATCTTAATGTGAGAATCGAGTTATAAATAACTCCCGAAGGAACATCTGCTAATTATCGACATATCGTTTGAGTCCTGTCGCTACCAAATTGTTAATACATTTTTAGATGCTCATTTTAATTTTTTTTATTTCTTTTTTAATTGGGGCAGCTGAAGTCATCGTCGTGTTTTCACCCTACAGATTCAAAAATGTTTGCACAGTGAACAGCGGCGATGATCCTTCCTACCACGGTACGAAATTGTGTATTGATATCGCCGGGTAAAAAAAGTCAACCTTAACTTGTTTTCCACTCGAAGTGATTTTAAGTTTTTTTTATAGGGAAGTATAAAACTTAATTTCTCGCGGAAACTACGCTTCGGAAAATAAAAAAAATTACCACTCCGCGCCAACTTCCATCCCGGGTTCTTTCCGGGACGGCTTTCGAGAATAAATCAATTTTTAAACGTTTCAAAAATTATTTTCTCCCCCGTAGAGGAGATTTTTCAAGAAATCCGTTTTAAAATATAAGAGGAAGCCGAAGAGATAGGCAAACTTTTATAATTATGTTACTCTATTCCCAGATTTGTGTGGACTAGACATTTGCTATTGTCAGAATTGAACAGTTAAATAAATGAAAGAAACTACCGGTCCGAGAGATATGTCGCAGCAAACTGTTGAAGTTGGTGGTTGGAATGGTGCGTTAGTTCGATCCTCATCGATGCCGTATTCCATTTGGATGGAATTGATTACTGAATTAATCCGTCGACAAGATTGGATCATTGTTGCTGTACACCTCAAACATTATAAAAACCTCAATCATAACCACATTCAGAAGATCGTCGGCACCGAATGTGTAAGAATGACGTCATTCTGTCATGGACTGTTTTTTATTGACGACGCCGAGAGGTGGCTAGTAAGGCTTAAAGCGTGTGCATATCGTTACAAGATTACAGGGCGTACAGATATTAAATGGGAATACATCGGGAGCGAATAGGTAGTCTGAAAACTAACATAATCCCTTTGGACTAACACAACCTTTTGAGATTTGTTTGTTTTTGATAAGTTTGGGAGAATGTCACAAGACCCGACAAATAAGAGTACATGAGTGTCATCCTGTACAGGGTACAAATCCTGTCCGGTGACAAATCCCCTTGAAAGCTGCTGGTAAATAATTGATAAATTCATAAGAGGTACTTTAAAAATTAAAAAGGTAATTAAAAGGAAATTCATAAAAGAAACTGAAGTGAACCTGCCTTTGTCCTACGAATCCCTGAGTTACTCATCAGGAACATTCCAGATAATTACGTGTTTCCCAATATTTCACGTACATATTCTACTGTTGAAATGTTTCGTGTACGGTTTCTGCAACGTTTATGCTTATATTCTTATCCTCCTTCGGATTTTTCAATTATATATCGAAAGCTTTCAACTCACCGGCGAAAAGTTCCGGATATAATTTCACTTCCTACTTTGGATTTGAAGTAAATGTAAATTTGATTTAATCACTGATTTGTGATAAACTAAAGCGAATGGATGCGTTTGAGGGGAAAAATGTTCGGCCCAGGAAGTATACTAGTACTACGCACTAGGCAGTATGACGAAAGTGCATTGTCAATAGCCAGGTATTGTCGAGGTGTTATTTTTAAATTTAACAAAGAACCGTCAATGCAGAGAAACTCTGTCGGAGCCGGACAATAGTTATTGTTCGGTGGCTGTATTTGAATCTGAAAACTTTTTAGAGCAGGTTAGCGGCTTATTTTATCTGTAGCTGTCCATCTGTGGGTGGCCCCTATCTCCAATTCTAATTAAGATGTCGACACGGGGCTATATGGACGGTCGGCGGTACACTCCTTCTCGAACCTTCTCTGATTTATAACACCCCACTTTGATTCGGACGGTCAAACGGTTCTTCCGAAACCGGATACAGGCGAAAAATATTTAAAATTACCGAACACCCTTGTGGCTTAATAGGAGTAAGGTTAAATTTAGGAAAGCTCCATGTATTGAGTGATTGGAAAGGCTCGTACCCGATTTTCAGATGACAGACGGATGCACTTTTGATTGCGCTAGTGTTTTCTTTATAATCATATTATTACCTGACAGTTATCTTAATACGTTTTGAGTCAACATGTTTATTTACGTTAATTTATTTTGGGGATTAATACTCAAAATGGAAAATGAAAAATAACATTTACTTCGTATTGATAATGATTTTATCCGTGATTTAGTGAATAATAATAATCCACGGATTACAACTGAAGAGATTGCACAGAGTAAATGTTGACAATTCGACTGCATTTCGCCATTTAAAACAACTTGGATTAATAAATACATGTTTTCTAGTGATTTTAAATCGGGCACGAACTTTTGCAATCACCCAACAGTTTCGTACGGTTAACATTCATTTTGAGAATTGGTTACAGACAAAGGGCAACTAAAATATTGAGTGGATAGACAAAGTGAAAAAAATGCCGAAACGAAATAATGTATTAGAGCAATTATAAATCACACCCGGCTCGAAAAACCGGAATTATAGTTTTCCCGTGTAGGCGCAGACCTACTACGTTTACCTGTCGGGAACGAAGTTACGAAAAGGGCGACCCATATTTAAAACTGTAGGCATTTTGAAATTGGAATTGAAAGAGGCCATGCATGTCTTCGTAGCAGGCCCATTAGGGCCGAGATATCAAATGGCCCCTAAAATATATTTTTACTTTCCAACACCCTAAAAATGTCCTCGATCACGATCCGAGTATCTCGGTCAGTCGGTGTGGCCGCAATGGGCCCGAAGCGCCTCCCTAAAGAAAGGACCTCAATTAGGTTTCAAGTCGAAGTCGCATTAAGAAAGTTTCCCCGGCGGGCAATTGATTCGGGATTTCCTTTTCTAATTGTCTGAATTTAGATTGCTCGGGCGATGACGTGGCTTTTCCATTAGTGACTAAGATAGCTTCCCCCACAACCAGTATTGTTTTCTCTGGGCGGGTACATTTGGGCCGCGTTAATTAAAGCTTAATTCGATACTGTCGGACGTGTCGTTACACGGCGATGACAACAAATTGGCTTGAAAAACGCCTTCCGGTCAAAATCGTTCGATTATTACTATTTCCGTCCTGGTATTCAATATGTAAAAGGTAAAGATCTGTTCGGAAATAACACCTATCTCCAATTGCCTACCGTCACTTTATTGGAGAGTAAATCATTAGTTCGTTTCAGTAGCACTCGTTTTTGGTCGCAGTGTTAGACCGATGTAATAGTACAATGTACTGGCGAGGGGCCGAAACCGGTCTAGCAAAAGACCGATTAGTAAGGCCCAAGGAGGTAATACGGTACGAGCTCCTTTCTCCTAGAACCCGACGATGTCTCGAAGCATTAGTGAGTTGTTATCCTCTAGGAGTGGAGCGGTCAAAGAGGCAGAGGACTGTGTTGCTGTTGGCACCGGACCAAAGTGAAACGACCGGGCTCAAAAGCGAAGAAAAAGAATAACGGCCCGAATGAAGAAATTGAAAACAACTTTTATGCGCGTTTAAAAACTGATCCGAAAATAAATCTTTTACGAGCCGCTCCCTCTTCCGAGGTGTTTATTTCTTCCCGGACGCCAGTCGACGGGCGCATAGCGTCGGCGCCGTCAGTTTTTTTTTTTGAGAGAGAGCACTAACGCCAAATATTTACGAGCCATAAAATGTTTTCGGAAATACGATTTCAATCTCGTTAATTCGGATTAAACCAAAAATGTCCACGCCGTCGAAAATAATTAATTTTTTTAAAATTATTTAGGAGAGGGTCTGCCCAAAGCCTAACAAATAATGGAAGTTGACACGACCCAGAGCGGGACTGGATCGAGCCCCCCGCTGGGTGAGATACTAAAAAACCCAGCACCATTTCGCTCGATTCCCAAACTCCCGAACAAATAACTTTTTATTTTAAGTCACGAATTTTTAAAAATTTATTTAGTTACGGTGCGATTTGATAACAGAAATGTACTTTTGACGGAGAATCCATCAATCGATGGTACTTCCACTCCAGCCCTTACTAGGTAGTGAGGAAATCATGTGGCCCGTTCCTCTTAAGGCGACGCTCGGGATTTTCAGGAAGATGACGAGAGGAGCTGTCGGATAAAAGGATTGAAGCGATGAGATAGTTATAAATGGAAGGATTCGTATCGGGAATTATGGACGGGACTTTCAAATCGGGACGGATCGTGCAGTTAGAACCATAATGGGTTAACAATTTTACTAAGGCTGATAGATTAGAACGATTGAACTTTGTAGGAGTTAGACTGTTTAGTGGCCAAGTCTAAATTCCGTAAGCCCGGTTAGGTTTTAAAATACGGTTGTAAATTAATAATTTGTTCGAAAGTAAGAGTTGTGCTCCGTCGTCAAGAAACAAATATCTGGAACGATAATTTGCGCGTATAGCCGTGAAGGTAAAAGTTTAGTGGGGCTGTCGCGATAACGGCGGCACGGTCCGGGCTAGCTAACGATACTCCGGAGGCGACAACAAATGGGACATTTTCACCGCTTAAAGGAGCCTTTCTCCCATTCAAAGGAGCGCCAGGAGGATGAGGAGGTGGCGGCGGCTAAGGAGGGTCCGGCCGATGATATATTGCCCCCGCCTCAGCCGCTCCGTTTCCACCTTTATCCCAAATTATAACCGGCTATATATAACCGGTGTTTATCCCGAAGAGATTTGGGAACCCGCGAAAATATCGCCGACGCTCAGAGGCAAAGTCGGGTCCCCGGTTGGAATTATACCGCCCCGAAGTGGAAAACTCCCCCAACCGAACCCGAGTTTATATTTTCCTTAGATAATATTTCCCAACGGATTTTAATCCTCGACTTCTTGCCGGTGAGCCTTCGCAATCCGTTTAAAATATAAATAAACTTTTCAACCGCCTTTAACCATACAATCGAGATGAATTCGCCTCTTGGCCTTACATAGAGATACTATGATATTCATCGAGCGCATAGTGAAAATATACTATGGCACGATACCAAAACCACTTATTCATGGTAATAAAAAAATGTTTGTATTCTGTTTTTTACGATAGTGTTAAGCGAAGTGTCTTACTAAAATAAATATAGGAATTATGGGGACAGATCAATTCATAAGTAATATTCGCGTGGTTCATTATATCCCGTATTGCATAGTACAGTGCGAGGTGTTCGCGAGGGATACTCCAAACATGGAAATATAATACCGCAGAGAGAATGAAAGTAGTAAAAAATATAAAGTAGATAAATTTATTGGGTTCGTTTAAAGAAGAAAAAATTAAAATGCAGGCGGGTATTAATTATCGACTGGACGAAAAAATAAAAATATCCCTGTGACGCTACACGCAGATGCTCCCCTGCAGCATATATATATATATATATATATATATATATATATATATATATATATATAATGATGAAACACAAAACAGTAGGATAAAAACTTGACGAGTGGAAAACGTCTACAGGAAGAATTTTCAACGGACCTCTTTTCAAGTTCAAGTCTTCAAGTTCAAAAAATATATATATATATGTATATATATATATATATATATATATATATATATATATATATATATATATGTGTGTGTGTGTGTGTGTGTGTGTGTGTGTGTGTGTGTGTGTGAACGAACGTACACCATTCCATTCCGCATAAGAGGTTCGGCACTTATCAGAAAACCCTGTTTACCAAGGGAAAGACGTCAGGTAGCGAGGGGCGGGCGGGGAAGGTTCGGCTGCAGGACGAAACGTTTTCGGTCTCCCTTCAGGATCACAATAGGCCCTGTGGGGGAGGAGGGGGCGGGCGGGGGGAGCCCGGAATAAAAATACTCCACCATTCTATTTCCACACTCCCGACCCTCGATTCCACTCCACTGAACAAACTGCAATCAAATCTGCATCCGGACAGTAATTATTTTATGTGGACGATTCGCCGGCGTTCCGAAAAATTCCGGAACAATACTCAATAGACTCACGCGTGGATAAGCGGAGGGAAAAATATTTGTTAGGCTTATCAGGCGTGGAATTGGAAGGCGAAATTGTGATATATATATATATATATATATATATATATATATATATATATATATATTTTACAACTACGTTAGCGTGTTTCTATATTCGATCCTATTTTATCTAATCAAATGATATTGTTATATCCAATCACGTACCTACGTATAAACCACAATACTAATGAGTATACCGGGGTTAATGGTACTCATCACATTCAATCAATTCAAATTTGTAATTGAATGATAATTCCTATCTTACCGCTATCGCTGACCTACTCCCATTAAATATATGGGCACCTCGTCAATTTCGTATTGGCCTTGTACCTGTACATTCGACAGGATGCAGTTGTCCGGGAATACCCTACTGAAATTAATTGAAACTGAACATGCTGGAGTTAAAGGGCTCACAGCGCCTTCAATTCAGCAGATCAAAACTATTAATTATGAATAAATTATTGATTTACAACAGTATTTTAGAACCTAACTCATAGACCAACGCTGCCATAGAACATTACTGCCACAGCGTATAAAAAACGACGGATGTGATTACAGCGACCTATTCACACATTTCTCTCATCTTTTTTTAATAACTTTATATCCGCCCATAAAAATCGCTATTAATTACGATTTAAATTAGGTAACATAACGCCATTCAAGAGCCAACATGTTTTCACATTTTCTCGTGGTTCAAAACCGAGACAAAATGAGCGACTTATGATAAAGAAAATCATAAATTGCCCCTTCTTTACTTTAAAAAAAATAAATTTTAGATTAAAGCCGGTAAAAATCGAGATTTTACACGTACATGAAATATGTAATAGTCAGCGTATACATTACTCGCTGTATTATGCACGCCGGTAAGTTTTACTGGCCGAGTCAACGCCCGAAGAAAATGTTGCGAAGGGCGTAAACGGAAAATGTTTAGGTCTCCCTAAAAAATTCAGAAGGGGACCGGGACAAAAAACTATAATGTCCCTTAACGTTTTTACGGCCCTAATTTCTCGGGCCGATCGAGCCGAGAAACTGGGCCTAAAAAAAAGAAAAAAGGAAAATTCGGGACAACTTCCGGACAGTGGACGGAGGAGCAGATGGAGCCCAAATCGAATCAGAGTCCACTCGGCCGCTAGAAATAGAATTTTCCTCCCTCCCCCCTTAAGGAGGGCTTTCTCGAGGAAACCCACCTCACTCGTGTAAACCGGTTTTATTAACATGTCGCCGGTAACCCAAACGAACTCACTAAACGAAGGAACACCTATTTCAAAGTGTCCTACTCGGGCCACTTCATAACGTTCTCATATTTCTCCCGGTGTGTAATTGGATGGCAACGAGAACGACCATTTCGTCGTAATTTAGCATTCGCCTTTACCGACCTTATTTCAGACAACAATTAAATATGACGCTCTACATCATTGGTAGTACACACGGGTTAGAATTGATTTCCTCTTAGTTTTTTGTGTCTTCTTGTGGGCATGTGTCTTGCTCCCAAGACTGCCACGTGACTGGTTAATTAACCATACATTCTGAATCAATTTGTTCCTTCTCATCGCAGGCTCACTCCTCCACGCTAATCCTCGTCAGGGACACTCCTCCTCGTACTTCCATCCATCGGGAAATAGTGGATCGCTGGGAAAAAACTATTCCTGCGAATTATCCCAGTGAAAACTAGGTCGAATTCCAAGTGATTTTGTTATCAAGTATACAAATATCGTACATAATTAGAGAATTTAAGATTAATATAAACTGTCAAAAACTGGAAGCCGTCGATAGAGCCCGTCGATTTAAAGTTTGAATATGAATAGTAGAATTAAATGCAGAACCGTTCAGATTGTATTCTCCGCAGTCCAAATAGGAGGAACGAAGCCGGGGACGAGAAACTAGACAATAGGATTTTTGTGCAAAGCAATTTTTCAATATTTGCCGCCGGCTCGGGGGGAAGGCTCGAATCTAAAACACGTCCGAATCAATAAGAAGAATGCGACAATGGAGGCTCCCAACTGGATTACCTCGTTAGACGGGTAGCGCGCCATACGAGTGCACGGATAAATATATAAAGACAGCCCCCCGGGGGAGCCGGATACGCAATACAAATACACAATACCCGGGGAATGAAAGCTTTACAATAAAAGCCGGGCGCCATCACGGAGCGGTGAAATTAGGTTAAAACCCGCAGACGCCGGAAATTCCAAGGAGAACCTCTCACCCTAAAACCCGTACACTTCGGGACTCGGGTAAATTCTCCGGATAAAATATAGACAACGATAGATTTTCAAATCGGACAATAATTCGTAATATTGAAAAAAACTGACCGGATGTTTTCTTCAAGTACTTGAGACAGGTGTCGGGTTAGTATCAAGTAAGTCGGTATATAATTTTTAGTGTAGTTTTCTCACTACTCCATCTTCTCTCGCTGGTGCGGCTTTTTGCTAGGCCGGTTTCGGCCGCTCGCCATCTTTAGTATCTGTTTCCGTACGGACGATGGTGAGTCACTCCGGCATGTTGGATGGTAGTGGGGCATCCTGTCTTATATTGTGTGTGTGTGTGTGTGTGTGTGTGTGTGTGTGTGTGTGTGTGTGTGTGTGTGTGTGTGTGTGCGTGCGTGCGTGCGTGCGTGTGTGTGTGTATATATAGTTCTTTTTAGATTGGTAGGGATTTTTTTGCAGGTAAGTTTCTGTTATCGAGCCGTATTAAAGGGGGGAACATGGAATCACTACGCGTTTATTTCCTACGTATTCCTATTTTCTCCTAACATTTGTTTCCCCGGTGGTTTCGGAAATTGCGCGCGTAAGAACCGGTTAACAGAATGACGGGACGAGGGGAATATTCTTATCTCGGTTGCCGTGACGACAGGTCTTAGACTTCCGGATAAGAAGTCCAACACCCGGTATTTAATCGGGGTTAAGATAAGAACGCGGTTTTAATCGCTCCGAACTCGGGTTATAAGGCGGCTTAATCCTGGTCATTGGAGGAGCCGGTTGGGGCGTCGGCCGGGGCGGTCGGCCGTTACCGGGGGAAACCGGATATTTAACCCGGTTCGTTACACATTTATATGCCGACCTTCCCGTACCCCCGCAGCTCCTCCGCGGAATAGATTCGTAGGAAAACTCTCGCTGAGAAAAATCCTTCTGAGAAGAGACAGGAAAATCGGGATTGAGGCTGTCGCGTAAGGACATAAATAAGTATAGGGAAATTATTTTGTGGGCAAGAAAATTATATTCTACAACCCGAGTTAAGTAAAAGATCGCGGTAATAAAAGTAGTAGACTTGTACTTATAACTATAAGGGTTGGCAGTATAATAAATTAAAAAAGAAAAAATATATCGAAAATCTGTCATAACAGGACCGCCAGTATTCGACCGGTAATGCACGGTTTTTAATTTGTCCACCCAAATTTCAATGTATTTTAACAATAAATGCTAGCGGCTTCTGCGGCCCTGGCTAGGGAAGCAGGATAACGCAAGTTCCGGCCGGTTCTTTAGCGGCTCTATATACGGCGGCGGTGGTAAAAAATTAACCACTATACTATTCAGGACAGAAGGCCCGAAGGTACAGTTAGTTACCGTTTCCTTTTTGAAAACGTTCGCAAACCCCGCGAGCCGTAATCGGCCCTCCGGATTTCCGCGCTAGAAATATCGAAGACGGTTTCAAAAATTGGCTCTCAATACCTGAGAAAACAGTACCGCCCTCCTAACATGATAATCGGGAAAAAAAGAAATCATACACAAGGAACATTATGAAACATAGGTCGACGTATAAGCGGTGGCGTACGATAATGATAATATAATTAAAATGTATAATACAATCCATGTCGGAATTCAAATGAGAAGTTTTTTTTGGCGAAGTGCGGCGACACTCCGAACGCCTCGCAGGGCTGTAAATACTCCGATCCATTAAGGGGCCCGGGGTATTTCGAATTTTAAAAAATATTTTTTTCCCCTAACTTTTTTACTACGAAGTATGAAAACAATAACAATATATAAGTTTCATCTTCCGTCAAAAATGTTAAAAGCCCACCTACCCGCGGAATTTTAAGAAAAGTTTAGGAATATATTCCGCAGTTGTTACATATATATATATATATATATATATATATATATATATATATATATATATATATATATATAATATTATCGAATTATCTTATATTTCTTCCATCACGAAATCTGTAATTATTAATGTTAAAAAATTATGCTGAGTTTATTTTAACTCGGTGAATTCTTTCATAATCAATTTCCTCGTCTTGGAAAAGGGTAAGAACCATCGACTTAACCCACCGAACGAAAAACTGCCGCCGTGCGGTCACCTCGTCACGAAATTTCCACTCGTTTCCATTAATTTCCCCGCTTAATTGTTATTTTTTCAATTATTATTATTATTATTTTCGGTCGAATGAGTTGATTGGTTATTGGGGCGGACTGTGTTGAGGGGGCCGAAAAAGCTCCGGGTAACGGCAGAGGGCAGATGTTGCCCGGCAGTTTGCTGAGGGCGCCGCCAAATGGAGGATTTGCCGGTTGCTAAAAGCCGAAACGCATAAAAGGCCCCCTTTTTTAAATTGTCCCTCCGCTCCGGCCGCGTTTAAACCCGGTAACGAGCACCGATTGCACCGCCCTCCGACAATTCCTCCGCCGCTCTTTATTTTCACCGTTACGACAGTCGAAGCCGGCGCTCTTTCGAATTTACATTTCTTTTTTTTTGTTTTAACAGGTTTCATCCCCGAAGAAGGAAAGGATTGCGGGATCTACCCGAATTATATCTCACGAGGACGGATTAAATATAAGGGAAAATAATGCGATACTACAAAATGAGAGTTACTCGGCATTAATATCCTCGAATTATTTTGACCGAGAATTGGAATATTATAACACCTAAAGAACGAAAATAAACAGATTTACGGAAAGACCAGGGTAATATAAGTACTAAAGTTAGTTTATAACTATTTTATTAAATGTTTATTCTAACGTTTATTAATTGTTATGAAAATAAAACCCGGCCCGATAGCTTGAGTTGTGACAGAAAATAGTATCTTAGGTAGTTGTAAAAATCTGATGTCTCATAGGTTACTGAATTTCGGTAGCCCGCTCCGTGCTTTTACGACTTTAACGCGGACCATTAAGCATCGATGAGGCCGGAAAATGCGATAAGGACTCACCGAAAAACGAAAAACGTGGGGGTTAAATCGGGCGGCCTCCCGGGGCAAGCGGGGATGAGAAAACAAACCCGGGGAATTGAGAAACAGAGGAATAATGTTTTTATGTCCCTTCGCCAGAAGGGGAAAACCTTTTGATTTTCATTATTATCCTCGTTTTCTCCGAGAGGCCTTTTATTCTCCTGACTTTTCGCTCTCTCGTCGGTCCTCCCGAAGCGGAACCGATATCAAAAATTGGGGAATTTAAAAAAAATCGATGGTCCGAGGTGCAGACCTAACATAACCGCTTTACAGTGAATTACGAATCACCCGGATACGTAATAGGCCGGTTAAATCCACTACAGTGTGTAAATGTATACGCCATATCACACACTACGCTATTTCTACACAAATATAATTTATAACTGTATTTTAAAACCTAACTGGGCGTACGGAATTGAGTTGTGGGGATCCACCAAAACATCCGACTCCAACGAAATGAACAGAAAATTTCCTTCAAAAAATAGGTTCTTATATAATCCCTAACGCGAGAGAGAAAAAGCCTACGGCCTGAGATTCTGCAATTTCGGCATGTCGAAAACGGCGCTGACAACTCCTGGCATCCTAATATTTCGCAACTGGAAAATTGCACTCCCACTTCAGTGTTTGTGAACCCACTCGGGTTGTGACGGGAGAATGGCGCGGTGACCTTCTTCATCACCGGCCGGCATCCCGGATGCGATTGATGATGGCGATCACCGAATTTATCGCAGCGAAATCTATAGTAGCCGCTCTGTCGCCGGCTAAAAATATACAGAGCCGCGACACAATATTATTCCATTGGGGAAAGTGTGAATCTGTTGTAGAGAGGATCATAAAGGGCTGTTTCGGTTGCCAGTTTAATGGGACAGTTTTATGGCCGAAGTTTACGACAACTGAACTAGCTATAAACAGTATAAATAACCAGATTCGTCGCTGTCGTTCGTAATTTCGGTATTAAGACGAAATTATATAAACAAAACCGGTCCATAAGAAATACAGCAGTACTACAAAAGGTATCTTAATGTAACGACAGATAAGTCCGGTATCTACTTTCGGATACGGCGTACGGAGCGCGACGGCCATCTTTATCGGTATTTACCGATTGCTTTTTTCGAATCGAACCCACCAGATAATTCCGGTTAACTCTGGCCGGTTCCCAGGGCGTGCTCAGTAAACGCTATCGGTTCCCCGTAGCGGACAAACAACCGGCCGTATAAGGACCCGAAACGCTGGCAGATCGGCAGACTCATGCGATATAAGCGTCGCCGGAGCGTTTAATTTACTGCAACGCATTTACATCGAAGGTCAAAGAAGTTTTCGTTTCTTAATTACCTGTTCGTCTCTAAAATCGGGATTCGGATTCTGCGCACTCCTGAAACAAAAAAAAGAAAATAGGTGAGTGTAAGTATAAAATCTTTTGAGAGTATTTAATTAAAAATCGAAGTAGAATTGATCTAAAGAATCGATTAGGTTTTTGTGTTTTAAGGATAATTTTAAAATAAATGCGATAAAATGTCACTAAGCGCGATTTTCTGTCACCGCTCCCTTATTTGGTTTCGGCCAGTTTTACGCAATCTTCAAATTCCGTCACCAGATTACTGAGGCATGACTGCATAACACGATGGCCCTATATAGCGCAGTCTCCTCTACGACAGCCTTTTCCCGCTTAGAACTAGGCATATCGAAATAAGATCAACTGTGGTTGTACACAGGTTTAATACATCGTTGTAGACAAAGGCTTGGAATATAGCAGGAAATATCGACAAAGAGTTTAACAGACTAAACTGTGCAATGACGGAACAGAATGACGGGTAGTGGGGCCGCGAGACCGTAGAGAACGCAGAAATCCCGTTTTGAAAAAATTTACGAAATAAATGAAAAATGTTTCAATATTCGGACTCTACACGGCGGGGCCCTTCGTCGGCACTGATGAATGCGCGGCACTAGAAACGCGAAAGCGCACGAGCGATCGCGTAATAGTGAGCCGTTCTATTGCGATTCACAACCCCCCCCCCGCACACCACTCCATTTTCACGCGACGCCCATTCAATAATTCAGGATCCTAGGACGGTACTTCGTTAGCTGTAAACGCCGGCCTGTAGCCCAATTCCGATTATGCAAATAGCGGGCCGCTATTAACTTACAAACGCGGTCCGAATCCGCTGGGAGATATCGCTTTTGCCTTACCCTCTTACACCGCGGCTCTAATAAGATACGGTTTCCTCCAAGTGCCAAGTTCTGTGCAAAGCCCTCACTTAGGGGACTTCGCTCGGTTCCACGGTACGAAAATGCCTGAGTGACTGAAGGATAGCTGCTGTAGGATATGACTAAAGACCGAACCTACGAGCAATTTTTTTTTTATTTTTTATGTACACTGGTTTGTGTGGCAAGTACGCCCATTTCAAATTTGCAGAAGGCGGTGGCGCTATCACTGCGGCTCGTGTTGACTCTAGGCAAGGATCCGTCCATCTGATAATTTTGTTTACATTAAATTAATATGATTCAACGAGAGAGTAACGAGAGGAAGTTTGTAACCGGTAGAAATATCACCTCCTTATCAGTCACAGAACACATAAATATATTTGACAGAAACCTTTCCGCCTTTAGATACTAATTATTCGAATTAAGTCCCTCCAACGCTACCCCCGAACAACATTTACGATGTACTATATGCACGGGGATATTTCATTTACAATAATATAATGGGTTGATTACGCGTGTTGGCTGCAGCAGCATCCTGCCTGCAGTGTTACCGAGCGAATAATTAAATTAATTAATTAATTTAACGGAGTAGTTAATTAGGATCTAACATTTCCAGTAGTTATATTTTTTCAATCGTATTATTGTCATGGGCTAACGACCGGCTCCTGTCTTTGTGCAAAGTTTATTAAAACGGCTACGAGGGGAAACCTGATGGCGTGTCCGCTTGTATAAATAGGGAGATAGGCATACGGCAGAACGGAAATATTTAATTTTATCGAAGACTGTGAGAAGCGGAGACCGCTTCCGTTTATGAATCGCTCGGTGTGGTGCCCGCGATTAAACGGGCCTGGAAATCCGAAAAAAATTAGGCCCCAAAGACGGTAATCCCCTTTTCGGAATAAAACGACGTCCAAGGAGCCGGATGGAAATTGCTCTGCAGAGAGGTCAGCGCTGATGGCAAGATAATTGGTGGGAGAACACTAGCCGTAAACACCGACGGGTTAATTAATACTAATCAAAATTTAAAAAATACGACGTACCTGAAGACATTAACATACGTACAGTGTTTGCCTAACTGATTAAATACTCTTATTTTTTTTTCGTTTTTTAACGCTCGTCAACGGCGCCTGAAGATAATCAAGGTGTCTGACAATATCCTGCTCATACAACTAATCTACCAAAACTACAAACAGCGCAATAATAAATAAATTAAAATAATTAAACAATAATGATTAAATAATGAATAAAATAATTATAATGACCGTTACAAATTATGAAATGGGCGTCACAAAAATATAGGTAACAATGGCGAAACGGTATTGTAATCTCTTTTAATAACAGATGGCGGGGATAAATATAGACACAAATCTGTCGATGCTAAATTAATCGAGATATATGTTCAAATATAAGCTCGATCGTAAGTTTCGAATAACGGCAATATAACTCGAGAACGGAGTATTTCGGTGACCTGACGAATCTTTTGACGAATTTTCACACGAGGGTCTGAGATTCGCAGAAACGATATGTTGAATGTGTACGTTGAGTCATTTTTGATTACTATAAGCACGAAAGATAGAGACGACAATGGTGTCATTCAGGTTAACAATCATAAAAGACAAGAGTAAAGAGAGTGCTCTAAACCAGACAATTAACCAAGGTCTGCCGACCTCAAATTTTCCCTTACGTTGCGCTTTTATTTTTCGCTGATTGCCGAAAACAAAAGAAATTCATATTTTCATTAGTAACGGTAATTAAATAAAAAATATAACGAATATCATCCTTTAAGTAATGGACAAAGAGTTGTATATACCGAAATTATTACTCCTGCGTGTCATTATTAAAGTTTTATAGAAAAACAAAGCGCAGAACGTGATATCGGTATTGAAGCTTCACCGACGCCAGGCAGAATTGTGTAGAGGTTGTGGTACAAACACAATCGTATTGTCCGGTCGTTTTTTTTAATTCACCGCATGCTCACCCACCGATCGTTCGGGTAGATAGAGTCCCCTTTTCTTCGCGGAAAGCTTAAAAAATATTGTCGGAACAATTTTTTCGCGAGACTAGGCTTTACCTTGTGGGAAAGGGATATGAAAAAAGGGAAGACAGATACCGTCGGCAAAGGACGGGAGTATCGGGCTGACGCGCCAACCGAATTGCCGACCCGCTATTCGGAAGCTAATCGAAACGACTGCGATTTCGCTCCGGGATCGAGGAGGGGGCGACTTCCGTCACAACTACTGAGGACGGCGGAGGGCCGAAAATTGGGGCCGACACGCGAGAGCTGACAGACAATCGGCCGGGTGATGAATAGCCTACTGCCTACTGTCATACGAGACCGCAATCGAAATGGAGCTCTACGAGGAGCGGGGGGGCGACTAAAAATAATTGGGGACGCGGTAGGGGCTCCCCCCTTACAACAACCCCCGGTTCTTTCGCAAATATACACATTTTCTTCTTTACTAGTTACGGAGCATTGTGTGTTCGGCATTAATTAGCGCAACGTACAGTGATTGCGTGGTGAAGAACGAGGAAATCACCTCCGAGGTGATTTAATACTGGCTTGCAATCACTTTTATTTCCATCGTATATTTTGTATAGCTGGATCGAAATTCTATCATCACCGGTCACTCGTCGAACCGCGAGATAACTGAATTATCGCCTTTTGAGGCGGAAAAAAATTGCCTTTTGAGCAATCGCGGGTGAACTGGTCCTTGAGAACGATGAATAGAGCGCGGGCGCAAACAGGGAAATTACGTACGGTGCGACCGCACAATTTATTGTAAATAGGGCTACAACCCTGGAAGAACGGCTATACTTTGTGACTCTTAGTAAACAGACATTTGATACACCTATTATCCGACTTACGAGCTTTCGCACTTACGACCAAAAAAAAATTACAAAAACAATTTCTTTTAATGGCTAAATAGATGTTCCGGAGCAGAGAAGTTATACTGCAGAGGGCATAGAATATTCCTTTTCGCAACTGAATAAAGCGCTCGCCAGTTTCGGTACGACGTGTCTAAAGATTTACAAAGGTTTAGCGTATCATTCAAGGTGCTGCGAGCTGTTATCGCGAGATATATGAAGACAAAAGAGAGGCAAAGTGCAGCATGTTTTTCAGTGAGAAAACATCTTCTACCTCGCATGATTCAGCTCGAGTTTATTTATTACAATTATTATTTATTAAACGATAAATAATAATTATAGTTTTCTACTGTTACGCCTGTAATAAATGAGTTGAAATGCGGATAACGTTTAAATTTATCCTCACGCAGAAATCTCAAAGTACAACCAATATATGATATATATATCGTTCCGAATACTCGGTGGAAGGGTACGTGTCTTCCGAACGTGGATCTGTAGGCGCCAGCTGGAATCGACTAGTCCCGAATCGTTGCCAAATGTGCACTCGGCCGGCGGCGCTCCCCCCCCAAGGGCCCCGCCCCCACAGTGCATATCGCGAACGGGGCCAAAGAAATCCTCGGCCGACCTGTTTTACGAGTCTCGAAAATATAATCGAGAATAGTCGATTTACGATAGCGGACGCTGTAATAAAACGCGCTCACTATTTTACGCGGCAGTGCTTTCACTCCTTGACCGCCGGGCTACGAAACAACAACTTTCTATCGTTTCTTTAAATCGAAAATATCGCACCGGTAATCCTATGTCTCCTACGGAATACTAGGATCTACCGTCCCGCGCTTGGTTTTAAACGACAAGAGGGGATAAAAACGATCCACGGTCAAGATTTGCTGGCGAGGAACCTCGAAGTCCGATATTCCTAATGGTACGAGATAAGCCGGGAAGTATAAATATTGATATTAGGTTCCGTTTCTTTATTTATTTTTCTGTTTTTCTTTTATATATAGATTACTTCCTTGTCGGGGGATAGTAGGGTTTAGGACTCTGGGGAGTGAAATTTGTTATAGTTTTGTAAAATAGAAGCAGATGCCTATTATTTTCTGTTTTCCGCCGATCGAACGGAATCCGATTCGATCCATCCTGTTCGTCAAAGTTACACGAATTCTCTTGTTTCAACTTGGCGTCTCTGACCGTCCGAACGGCCTTCCACGTGCCCAACGGCTGTTTTTCCGACCATTTCGGCTAATTGGAATCGACATCCGACATTTTGTTTGGGTTTTGGCGCAATAATGAGCAGGGGATACCGCCCCTCTGCTGACTCTCCACTCAGGTAGATAGATGGGCCGAGTCATGCGATGTCTCTTACACACGTAATCGACACACTCCATTAACATAAGTGTGCACGCGTGTTTAAACACACACACACATTTGGGTACCATATATATATATATATATATATATATATATATATATAGTACTAAAATTTTAATTATTTGTTTCATACTGGGCCAAACCGGAGTTTCGCCACTGGCGACGGCGAGAAGAATTTGACTCTTCAACGAGATCTCATCACCGAATTTAGATTATATCGTGTTTTAAAATCTGTTGAAATAACTGTTATTTATATTATAATTGGACAGATGAGTAAACCATTCTAGAGGCAGAAGAGCGGTCTGAATATCAATCGATAGTCGCTTTACCGCGAGGGACGATCAAAAAGGGACGAAGCGGCGGGAGGATTCATCAAATGAATGGACAAGGGAGGAAGCCCCATGTTTACGGGTAACATCTGTTCCATCTGTTCCTTAATTTACGCCCCAGGGCGAACACGCAACTAAATAACAGCCCCCACCCACCACTCACCGCCAGGTTATTTACCTACGATTATACCGTACCTTTTCGGCTCCCGGACTTTCCCTAATTCCGGAGCGAATTCGCCAGAAAATCGGAGTTAATAGCGTTCTCTCACGAGTCCGTTTCCCCTTTCCGAAACCTCCCGAACTATAAATAGCAACGAAGCGTTTACAGGGTGTGATTTTAGAATATAAAGGACCGAAAATTCGGAAGTACATTGGCCCAACCATTTTCATATTGGTTTAAAACTCGTTTTGAAATATCTGTTCAGGTATCCGCGAACGTTTGGGCTAGACTGTCGAGAAAGTAGAGACAGGCCTCTGTACTGCTGGAAATCAAATAATGATGGACACGGGGGATAAGCTTAAGACCGAACATTTGAATGCAGTTTTTTCGGGTTTTTCGAGGCCTCCGAAAAACATACATTACTTCGAACATACTTGGCGGTAGTATCGGTGTGGAATTTGGTTTGGCACAAAACCAAGCCTTCTGGACCTTATCTCGAATACGAACAATTTAGTATAAAATATAAGAACATTTTTCAACTATGACTTTATTATATTTACAATATTCAATAGAGAGCCACGGTGCATAATTTGAAAATTATTATACGAAGTTCGACGAATATTATGCGTAAGAATAATATCGACTAATCTGTTATATTATTTCTCTCTTTGAATTTTGTCCCATCCAACAGCAGGCTCGCTACCTGGGACTCTACATAGACAAGAGACTCACGTGGAACCCCCATACGCATCTCAAAAGAACAGACCTCAACCGCAAATTTGGACTGCTGAGACCTCTATTGAAAAAGACATCAAAACTGACAGTAGACAACAAACTTACAATATACAAAACCATTTTAAAACCGACATGGACTTACGGAATAGAGCTATGGGGTTCCGCTAAGAAATCCAACATCGCCCGCATCCAGAGATTCCAATCAAAAGTCCTTCGTACCATCCTTAATGCTCCCCGGTATGTTTCTAACCGAACAATCCATAATGACATCAACATACCGACAGTCGACGAAGTCGCAAAATCACGCTTCCTTAAATTCCACTCCCGCCTCTCTCCACATCCAAACCCACTCGTTCAGTCCCTTTCTTCTTCTACCCATCCACTATCCCCACCACGACGGCTTAAACGCCACTGGCCCAGAGATCACCTCACATGTTAAAACATCTCAAAAGCGCCATCATTGGGTGGTTTCTTTGTCGTGATTAACACGCCGAAATAAACACATGTATCAATTGCACCCATAACTGTATAGGTTGATTGTGCAAAAATAAAACAGTTAAAAAAAAAAAATTGAATTTTGTTTTATGATTAAGAGATGGAGCGAAGCGGCAACTTGAACCGGATATTTGCGGAATGCGGCGGTGAACCAACACCGGAATTATGAAGGCGACGCCTGATCGTATTAGTGGAGATCAATGACTTCTTACCGACAGATTATCGGAGCGAGTCCGTTTTTAGAGAAGAGCACACAGAGAATAGTAATCGAAGTTTGCTCAGTCCCCGATAAGGGGGATATCACACGCACGGGGCGGACGACCTAAATCCCACAACGCTTTCAGTTTTTATGAAAGGAAATCCGAGACAAGATTCCAACTTCTCAACTCAGGACGGATAGAATAAAACTCAAACGTAAGCGCATACGAAGACAAAAATCTGAATCAAATTTGGAAACCGGGATAGGAACCAATCGATCGGTACCAATGGAATGAAATGTATTATGATTTTCGAATGAATCGATCTTGAAACAAAGTCCTAAGTATTTACTTCAGGCTGGTTCGGGAGTACTATCGATGGGTGGATTCTCCGTCAAAAGTATATTTGTGTTATCAAATCGCAATGGCACTAAATATAATTTTAAAAATTGTAGCCGACACAAAATAAGAAGCGAAAAAGAAAAAGGAATAAAACTACTCCTTTTAGGTAAAAGGATCAATTTACACAAAAACATTACTACAGAAAACTACGGAAATGCACGACTAAAAATCGTATTAAATACGCCGACTTGAACGGAGAATAAATTACGATAAATCCGACATTTTTCGTCCTCGACATTATTCAGACTCGTAATTGTGGGATGTAATTCAAACAAGCCTCTCCGCAGCTCGAAACATCCGAGACCGAAGCCGAACAAAGCGGCCGACTGATTGGAACCAGAGACACAAACAACGTCGTCCGTCCGCCTTTTTTCCAATGGAAGACGTTTAATTGGGTGGCCTACAGTCTGTTCGAGAGGTCGAAGGATGTTGCCGTATTCCTCGAAGGCCTTATAGACTCAAATACACGCCCAATACTTTATTTCCCAACTTAACGCAGGGAGGGCAATCGATAAAATATGGGCCGGAGAATGGAGGAATTTTTTGTACGAAGGTAGAGTTTCTTGTTTTTTTAAATTGTAAGGGCCCTGGGGAGGGTGGTTTGCCGGGAGACCACCCACGTCTGATACTCCTCTCCCTTGTTTAGTCTGGGGCTAGACCGGTTTCGGGCCTATCGTAATCGCCAGGTGCGGTCGCTCGATATCTATTACAGCCACGGCGGTTTCTCATAACGGATCATCCCGCCGGCACTATTTTGGCCGATTATATTTCGACGTAATATCTACGCCGCTCTAAACCGCTCTACGGCGCTAAATGTAGTTAAAGAATTACGAATCGCCCCAAAACAAAACTAATTATTTCGTTCGAACTCCGTCTCAACCGCTGTAACAAATATTCAACCCGTAGCGACTCTAATGAGGGAGAGAATAGAAAAATAAAAGGGTTACAGGGTATAACATTAGTAAAGGATGGTTCCCGATAATACGGGAACAATTGATTCCCAATCCTAAGAGGATTAGGGGCAAACCAAAACCCTGTATATAGAGGACTCCCAAGTCGATCTGACTTTTAGATAGCGATATTAAACGTTTGAAACAGCCTTAATTCCTACACTTGCATGTTAGTCTCTTACAGGTTGATCTAAATTTAATCAGTTAAAATGTAATTAAATTACCTATTCCATAACTTCCTTTACCGTTTCCGGAAGAGATTTATATCTCACGTCAAAGGAACGGACCGTTATATCGGATATCTTTCGGTAGTATATTTAGTGTATGTGGTGACAGTGCGATTTGATAACACAAATGTACTTATGACGGAAATATTATATTTAAATGCGGATGCGGAATAATTGAATATGATGTGCCGTGTGATTTAATACTAAATTATTCGGTTAAATCCGCATAAATAAATCCTGGATCCCCACAACTCAATTCAGTAAGCCCAGTTAAGTTTTAAAAAACAGTTTTAATTTGTTCGTATGTAATAGTCGCGATCTATTTTATGTAATAAAATTAACCAACGTTAGGCTATGGGACTAACGTGAAACGTTTTCATCAATATTTTGACGTTTTTAAAAACGCCCGCATTTAAAAACGCGGGTAAGAGATCTCAAATTTCAGTCCGCGGGCATTAATAGGTCTTAATTAAGCGTATCGTGCACACACGAATATACATTTAATACGGGGGCAAAGGTTAGGAGAGGGGGGGTGGTCGAGGGCAGACCCCTGTCCCGGACAGGCCACACAACAAAGTTCACGCCAAGCCCTTATACTGGGCTTGGCAGGGCTAGACGGTAATTTGTAGTGCCCGACAATTTCTGCACGTGTTACCTTTCTCCGGTAGAGAATGGCCGGCCATCCAGGAAAAAAACGTCTGACCCGTCGTCAAAAGTCAACGTGACGGCTTAACCCGCCGTTCCGCAATGGGGGACGACTCCATGTACAAGTAAAATTTACCTCGTCTGCTGACCGTCTAAGCGTCGGCCCCTAATCGGAAACGGACTTTATTAAGCGAATGGCATCAAAACTTTTTTTTTATAACTTTTAATTTATTGTACAATCAACCTAACAGTTATGGGTACGGTGGTGGCATGTTTACTTCGGTATTTGCCGCGATAAAGGAAACCATCGGGTGATGGCACTTTTTGACTTATCTCGGCTACAGTCCGAGGAGATCTCCGGGCCTAATTTACGGTTTAATTCGATTCTCTTGAGACGGTACGCAAAGCTATTTAAATATGGTATATAAATAAATATAAACCGGGATTGGAACCTCTTGCCGTTAACAGCACCGCAATGTCGGTTTCGAAAATCCCGTTCGTGGCTATTTTTCTCGGAACCTAATCTCGTCTAAAAAGTGCCATTACATTAGTACCATTAAAAACGCAAGATATAAGATTTCCTCATTTGTACTCTTAACTATAAAGGCTCGACAATCGGCAATAAATAACAAGAACAACAAAAATAATTCTCGTTATATAAGGGTGTCTGGCGTGCATATTCGAGCGTTTTATAACTTTAGACGCAATGCCAGCATTGTAAGAATAGAAAAGAAATGATCGGCGGGTCGAGCAGAGAGTGCAAGGGGGGCCGGGGAAACGATGAGTCGGCCGTTAAAAGCAAGGGCGGCGGGTTCTGTATTGGGAAAAGGCGGGTCTTAACAAAACATTGTAATATTGATAAGCGGCCGAAATCCCCTCCTCCCTCGCCAGCCACCACTCCTCATCCGGCTTTCACCACTCCAAAAACGCTGCTCTCGCACTTGCCTGGCCAAACGATAGGTTATTCGGGTATATGCGACGGGTATTCGATAGAGACAGGTTTCGATTCGAGTTGGTCACGATCCGTATAAGAAACGGGAACACGTTTTATTATTACATTAATTTCAAGAGAGAACATCGTCGATATTTTGCGGGTCTCGTGACCCGTTTTATCGTTTCTCTTTTTTCGGATGCGGAACTTCCTGTGAGCCCGACCGGCGATTAAAATGTCCCTAGGAAAGGCGGTAATCCCGCAGGGAGGCCGCCGATCCGGACAATGAAGGGTGACCTAACGTCTTGAATCAGAAGGGGGAACTCACCGGTGAAGAATAGCCCCATGAATCACCGGGGAGAGCAAGATTAACACACACGCTCCCACTCGCGCCCGTCCCTCCCCCAACTGACACGCACGCACGCCACTAGGCCGCCGCCGGCTGGAAGATACACCTCAACCTCTCCGGCAATGAATTTCCCTAAATCGCGGGATATTCGGTCTTGGGCCTTAATCCGGACAACAAATGTTAAGACGACCGAATGTACGAGGGCGGTGGCGAGTTAACGCCGCAGTTTAAATGACCTATTTCCACTTTGCCTAACTTCTATGCGAATTAACCTGTAGAAAGTACTGGGGACAGTGTAGAATATATTATTAACAAAGTAAGGGAAAATTCTCAATCAAAAAAATTAATTCGTTAAAACGGATGATTCGATAATTTAACTAATTCAATGTATACTGTGGACAAATGTTTTCGACCTGTTATTTAAACCTTCAAATAGTAAAACAACGTATCCGTCGATTATTTGAAAGATGGCGGTTATTTCAGGAACTGGTTGAATTTGGAACTTTAATATATACTTCATCGACAAGTGTTTTTCATTTTATTAAAGAGTTGGTCTAACTAATTTATCACGTTTCCAAATAAATTTCGTATCGATATTATCAATACTGAGTCGTATCACAGTATAAAGAAATAATTGATTTTCACTGGTCTCATATATCGTGTCAGAGGAGTTTGCATTTCTTGTAATTTCAGCTTAATCGAAGGTTGTAATATAATTGTATCATAACGGTGTTTTATTAATAATATTCTGTGTACTCGGGAGGAAATAATCACCTACGACGAGTAAGGATCCGCAAACGAATTCTCGTATTAGCGGTATTTAGTTAATTTGTGCGGAATATAATCACTATAAAAAGGCCAAGGTTTTCGTTCCTGAGGGGAAAAATCTGTGGACAGAGGGTAAAAAGATGGGTTTTTCAGGGCGACGAAAATACTCGGGGTGCCCGTCCCCCATTTGGCTGGGTAGGGAGGGCGTTGAGGGCTGGGGGCGCCTTATTTGAGATAAATTACCCTCACCGGTCTAGGACTCTCTCCAGTGTCTCGTTAGCTCTACCGAATTAGCAAGACGAGAACTCGGGACACACGAGAATGGAAAATAACCCGGCCGCCCTCAACGTTTCTCCGATCGACCGTTACTATAATATATCCAGCTTAGACTTTCCCTCCTTGGAAAATCGACTCCTCAAACACTTTACACTGAGAACGGATTTAGAAAAAAATTTTCCGCATATTTTCTAGACAATAAACTCGGTCCATAAGTTATAGCACCTTTCAGGGAAAATATCGCGACAAAAACATATCAGTTCAATTCGGAAAATAATGTAAATTAGATATTAATTTTACTGAATGGAACCTTGGAGCAGGACTTCATCGTAGGCCCAGAGTCGATTGAAAAGCCAGTCTGGTGTTGATTTGCCGTTACCTCGTTATCTCTTCGGTCTACGGGGTAATAAAGAGGGAGGGAAAAGAAAATACGTTCAACGTACCGAACGACATCCAATATAACGGTCCGTTCCGTTGAGATATTATAAACCCGTTCCGGAAGCGGCAAAGGTAAACCGGAAATCGCCGAGGCACAAATGATTCGGCTCTTTGTGACAGAACAATAACCTGGCCTAATTCAAGGGTGCGGTAGGATTTTTCCTTAATACATTCTTTTCCTCCTCCCCTTTCAGTATTTTCCCCCTGTGCCGTTTCTGGCTACCCCTTCGGCGTTGACCGATTCGTGCCAAGTTCAATCGGGCATTTCACGACGAGAACAACAAAGTCGGGAGTGTTCGAACTTATTGCCGGGTGCAGGCGTTTACGTTTTCGAAACTGGGCCACCGGAATGCCGTTCAGGCTATCATAACAGTATTGACGAGTCTTGTGCAATCCTGTCGAGGAAGACGTCCTACGTCAGGAAATTTCCTCCCCGGCCTTACTCCTTTATGAAATGAAAGCCCCGAAAAAGAATTATAAAATTACTGATTGAACAATTTTTAATTTCGTATTAAAAAAGTTGTAATTGGAAAGTAATTTTTTCCCCACTCTGACTCCGCCCGAGTACAATTTTAATTTACTTCCTTTAATTTAAAAACTGAAAATTGATAGACCAACTGCTTATAGTTATGAAACCATTCTATCATTTCTTTTACCGTTCATAAATTCGTTAGTATATTGTACATTTGCTTATAGTTGTTTCAGTTGTAATTTCATCGTATAATTTACTTTTCCGTAAAATTGTTAAAAATGGGTAGATTCTCAGTACATTCGTGTTATCAAATGGCACTTTTAATAAATATAATTTTGAAAATTGTAGTCGCGACTTAAAATTAAATGTTCCGTAGTTTTACTGCCTAAGTTACGCCGGTTTTTTTAATTAGCCGATTGGAACACTTTCCTGAAATGAATTCTAACACGTGCAATGTCTATTAACAGCTTCAGAACTAAGAGGTGTATTTTAAAATGCAACATTTTAAAGCCAGCAGAATTGTTTCACAACATTGAATAAGGTGTAAATTGGACTTTAATTGAACTATTTTTATGGTCAATATGAAATACAAGTCTGGTTTCGGCCCAGTTGTTCGACACTGACATTACAAAAAAATCTTATCTTGCACAATTAATTCTTAACTATGCCATAGAATAGGTTGTAGATAAACCTCCTTAACTTTACTGTTTCTGAAAATTCAGAAACTTATTCCTAGCTCTTTGTAGAACGACGCCGTAACACTTTTCCTTCTTTTTATATTCTTTCTATTAAGTCCGCATACGGGAGAAGGGAGCGGGGGATTTTCCTGAGGGCGGACTTTCCAACTCTGCCGGTCGGAAAGGGTAGAGAATATTCTTTCGGACCTCGCTTCACCTTTTGTTTAGGATTCAGGATAAGAGCCTGCATAAACATGAATGAATACAATTACGGAAAACGCCTCTATCT
The DNA here is from genome assembly GCA_019843655.1 of Lethocerus indicus. Classification (NCBI taxonomy): domain Eukaryota; kingdom Metazoa; phylum Arthropoda; class Insecta; order Hemiptera; family Belostomatidae; genus Lethocerus; species Lethocerus indicus. Next base: position 41,615,275 of record JACDQD010000001.1, read on the forward strand.
TAATCTCAACACAAATTCCTCGAGTCCCGACGCAACGGAAACGCTTCAACCGGAAAAATATCTTTATTTATTTCTCCAGTATTTTTCCTAATTCATATTATAAATATAGAAAACAGAGTATACTGTCCAGTTTAAAAACTTTCGAATAACTTTATTGCTGATGGAAGTAGTAATAAATTCCAGGAGAGTTATAGGGTAATAAAATTCGATGCCACATGTCTTTACTGTCTGGTTTCAAACAACCGATAACCTTTATAATTTACACGTAAATAACTCAATAACTCACTCCATTTTAAGTGTGTAAGCAACAACATGAACGGATAAGCTCATCAATTTCCGCTCAGTGAAGCCCTTCTGTTCGATAAAACCACTTTGTTCATAGGATTACACATACCCGTAGATGAAGATATACGGACGAGACAACAAGGTTTCATCATCTTGGCTACTTTGTAGTGTTTTCTGAGTTGACTGAAATGTTCGAACCCACTCGAGTAAAGAAACCAATTAATCAAATTTGGAAGTGAAAGTAAATTGGGAATTGAAGGACCCGGTAAGCAATCCCGTCGAAGATGCCGGATGGGCGATCGCTGCACCATCGAATGATATACCGTTTCCGGTATATTCAGACCGTAAAACCAATTAAAAAACTGTTATACCCGTTCTATGCTTCAACGATTGTACACATTAGACCGGTGGATGTAACCATTTAGGGTTAATGTATATCGGGCGTTCATGCTCCGAAAACAGGTACAGGTTCTCTCTAGCGGGTATTATTTACCAATGATTCTTGCCAGTTCTGTCTCCTCTCGCTCATTTGGTTTTCTTATAAATCGGTTTTGAGTATCTGGAGTGTGTTTTGGAAGAAGAACGTATATTTAATTTTAATTTGAAATTGAACGAAAATTCGGAGCGAATCGGAGGGAATCCGGGTTTACGAGTTTTAGGAGGCACTGAAATTCCCCTCTAATTAACTCTTTTCCAGCAACCAACCATATAAGGAAATTCTATTTGTAGTCGAGATCGGCCGCCTTATAACACTTATTACATCATAAATAAACCTAAATCCGCTGACTATATTGGAGTCTGGGATAAAAAATGTTTTTCAAATCATAAATCGGGTTAAAATGTACGTTATCGGCACAAAAATGGGTTAAAAAGTGTATACTCGAAGCAAAAATGGGCTGAAAAAGGAGTTTGACCGGAAAATCGGTTGAAAATTGGTTTTACCACGCGAAAAGCGGTTTGAAAAGGTTTTTCAACGCAAAAACCGGTTAAAAAGTGGTTCTTCGGCACAAAAATTGGCTGAGATGTGGTTTTTTGAAAACCGTTTCCTCTCAAAATCGTGTATTCGCTCTATTCCCAAAATTATTTATTGCACTGTCGGAGAGACGGGGGCCGCGGCTAATGGGGGGAGGAGGGCGGGATCGCGGTGATGAATGCAGCCGGCCGGTGTTTGTCTTGTTTTTAGCCGCCAGACCCAAGATAAACTCCCGGCCGACACGTATACCTCCAACCGGCCCCTCCACCCCTCTCGACCGAAACTCAGACACCAAAACCACCCCAACCCACTTCATTATCCCCGACCGCTCTTACAACTCCGAGAAATAAGATTTTCAAACCTCGGAATATCTACTATTACAGCCAATTTCAATCCCTTATAAGATACAGAAACACACGTATGCTTCATGATGAGAGGTCTCGAAGAAGGGTTTAATCACTGAATAATAACAAAGAAATATACTTCGCAATAAGACCGTCGACTGTCTCCTCTATTTCCTTATACTTTTATTAATATGAATTCCACGCGTACAACATGCTAGGTTTCATTTCTCTTAATGCTCTTTTACTGTGCCCCGACCACTATCCCGACCTGTTTTATCGTAACCGACTGGTGCATCTGGCGGCCTCGTAAAAATATCCCAGTGATGAGATGGACTGAATACGATTTTCCGAATTTAGACATCGAAATATTATTTCCAAATTCCGCAGTTCCTCGGGCCCGACATCGACCGGACACAACACCTTTCTTTCCGACACGACTTCGTAGCATTAGTACATTAATGTATTCATCTCAGTAATATATTAATGTATGTATTAAAACGCATACGTATTAATACATATGTATTACAGCATTAATACATTACGGGTAATCCGAGGTATTTATACTGGGGCGACCCGGTTTGGTCGATATTCGTTCGAAACACCCGAGGGGGACAATTATCGAGAACTGTATAACGCGTTTATAACGCGGGGCTTCTCGGTCGATGATAGCGGGTATTTTTTTTTCGACTCGGGTCGAAGCACCATCGAGCGGCAACTCAGGCTTGATCCCGGCTTTCGGGTTAAATCTCCGGCTTAATTACGCTCGCCGCGATCTTCACTACGTAAGCGTGACGAAACCAATTTTAAAAGTCTCGAGGAGCTGTTATCCGTTGTCGGCTCATGTCATAATTCGAGATTCACCGTCCTCATTGTCGAGTGGGAGAATTAAAATGGGCGTAATATTTTCGCTTCGGACAACACGCAGAAAAATAAATATGATATATTGGAACTATGCATATAGATCTAACTGTCTATATTGATGATTTATGATATTCTTAAGTGTCCTGGATACCGTTAGAGGAATTACTATTTCACCAGGATTGTACCGAGGTTATTATGAAGTAAAGCCAGGTAAATAACCCGGCAGAGGTGCGAGGTCACCGCCCAGTCACCGCCTCCACCTACCAATAGCCTCAGGTCTCAACTACGCCCCGGGTTCCCTTAGTTGACCCAGAATAACTCGACAACTAATTCAAATTTGCAATCAAGGGAGAAACTCTCGCCGTAAACGGGTTTCGATTCAACGTCCGCCGGATTTCCGGCCCAGGGTACTATAACAACGAGGCTTTATTATCCCAGAGCTACAGACATCGGGGGAGAAACAGTAAGGCCCGCCAATAAACGAAAGCGTTCCCCAAGGATTACCATTCCCGGTATTAATTCCCTATTTTTCAACAGGCGGACTGTAACAGCATTGGAAATACCGTGTATTTATTCTCCGAACGGTACCAACCGTCATTCGACATTTTGTGTGTTTTGAAATTGGCAATAACAAATATAACGATTTTCTTAAACAAGAATCGAATGACCGCGCGATTGGCGATTCGATGTATTTGTACATTAAATATTTTTTAAACCCGCGTGCGATTGCCACCTAGTGTGAGTGATTTATAATTTGTTTTTCGAATTTTTATTTCGACCCGCGGAACCCCGAATTCCATGGAACCACTGCTCTAGAGTCACGATCTGCATGTACCAAACCAATCGCGCCGCTAGAAGTTTCGAAATCGACACCGGTTTTATTCCATTTAAACAGCCAAACTGACAAAAGAGCGGCCCCACTTTTGGCTATTTCGAGCTGGAAGGAAAATAACGTTTCGAAAATTGAAAAACGTGGGGGAAAATAAAATTGGAAAGATTTAAAGTTTTTGGCTCTCTAAGTCCCATAAAAAAACAAAAAAAAAACAGCGTCCGCTTGAAGGGACTCGACTGCCCGGACAATCCCTCGGGCTCCAGTATTAGTTCATTCCCTCGGAATTAAGTCTTCGGGTAAAAGGGGCACTACTTTTAATTGTTCCCAGCCCCGTCGGGAATTCGGTCTCTCCCCCTGTCTTGGACGTGATTCTGAATGATTCTTTCATTAAATTTCAGGGGGCTGCCGGGGAATGGCTGGCAATTCATCAGGGAGCCCGGAGTTATTCGGAATGAGCTGTTGGGTGGAGGCGGGGGGCTCCTAATGGGTTTTGCGAGGTGTAAGACCTTCTGTCCGAAGACAGAAATCGGACTTATACCATCGTCCGGGCTTTACTATACCGACGCTAAGCCCCCAGGTTAAGTACTGGGTTCTCTCCTGAAATATGGGACTGAAAATTCAGCCCGTGTCTTTAACCGAAAAGCTATACTGGACCCAATCGAAACTGATTAAACAGGAGGTCGTAAACTCCTGTTCGGTCGCTGGTTCGGTAGTGTATTCCTGAACAATTGCTTCCCATCGAAGAGTGCCCGGCGATTGAGGACCGGGATTGCTTAGTGGTTAACGTGTCCGACCCGGATGCAATTCGCTGTGGTGGACAGAATTAAAAATGTCGACCTAATTCATTTAATATAATGATAATTATTTTACTGAAAGATATTTTTATTTTAGTGGGACGTCACACCGATGGAACATCCTTATAAGCGCTATTTATATATAGAACCTTATACAGAACTGTTTAGCTCGCTTTCAAATTTTATATTTTCTGATATTAAGAACGTTGTATATCTTGCATTTAATCATCTGTATAATAACCGAAATATACAGATGACAATAGAATCCAAAATCGGTCCCACAGAACGGGTTACAAACCCTTAATTTGTATCTTGCTTATTTAATTACATTTAAAAACCTTTCTTTTCTTATCCTATAGCCAAAAAGGTGCGGATATAAAATTTTTTAATAAGTCACGTAATTTCAATTAAAATTGAAAGGAAATTTAATGAAATCATAAAGTATTTATAGTATAAAATACAAAAAGATATTTCCTCAAAAGGAAATATCTGAGTAGTACATAAGTATATTTTTTATCGATTTTATTTTATTTTTTTAAAACCAACAACACTAATTGCAAAATGTTTAAATCTCTAAACAGAGCTGCGTACTTCCAGCGTTACGTCCTGTAGATTTGTAGCGAGTTTATAAATGAAATAACACGCTAGTCTTACAACCGCTGTGTATAAATAATGGAAGAGCGAAAGCGGTACACCGGCCGTAAGGAGGTACTTAAAGAAGGCAACGCGAATATCAATTGAATCTGCACGATGAATAGCGAACACACTAACCCGTTGGCGCCGGTCTTGCATTTGGTCCGACACGACAATTACATTATTTCCCCCCGCATCGTTATTTGCATTGTAATTGTAAGTGATATAAAAAAGGCACGCGATAGAGTCATAACGCCGGCAATATGCAAAGGGGAATACAAGAAACGCAGTCTGCTTAAACTGTGCCTTATACATTCATTGTACGAATGTAGCATTCATTTTCTAACATCTATCAGAGCACGAACTCGTACTACGCGTTTCAAAATAATGGAAGGATTTTTTTTTATGTTTAATTCAGGAAAATGTCCAAAATGCGTCTTATATAAAGTATAGTTACAGTTTCTATAATAATCGGGGATTTATTACTCGATACCTGCAGTTAATACATAATTCAAATCCGCACTAATCAAACTTAAGGGATAGAAAAAATTCTATTAAACCCTTAAAAATTTCATGGAATGGTATCAAAAATTAGTTGAAGATGAATTAAAACCGCATTTTTTCTAACTGCACTTCCCGTAGCTACATCGTTAATTCAAGAATCTGTCCCTTATCAACGCATTCCTGAACGTGTCACGACGGGGTGGGGCTGGGGCAATACCGCGGCGGTTACTTATTCGAAGGGGTTGGCAATAATTCGAACCCCTTATGAATAATCCAGGACTAAACCCTTCGGTCCAAATTAGATGAGTCTGTGACCCGAGTTCGTGCACGAGAGGCCACGCCCCATCCATCCCACGAATATTACAATTCAAATTCTCCACCGGCCGTTTAAATAGAGCCGGTATCGATAAAAACCGGGGGGAAGGGCGTACAGACCGCGTGAATTCCCCCCCTGTATTTATATAGGGTAATGAGCTGCCATAAGCCTCGTTAGGCGCGCATCGATCACAGCGTCCGAGAGATCTAGCGTGCGGCGGTTTCGCCCATCACCAAACTTACTTATATAACAACTTAAACATCAATGGCATACGGCGCGGACTCGAACCGACGTCATAATGGTCCCAAGGCGCAAGCCCTGTGCCAATGAGGCTCCATTAATGGGGTGGGTATGCAATTCATGAAAGTCCTATCCCTGTCACGGATGTCACGGGTTAATACAGTCCTAAATGAGTGAGAAACGAACAGGACGAATTCTCGTGGACAAGTATCTGAAAATAAATGTTGTCATTAATATGTTAGCGAAGTTAAAGACAACTTCTTTGTTCTTCGAAAAATAATTTAATCAACAAGTTAAACCTCGGATTTCCTGTTGTGTGGTTTGAGAGGGTTTGAATAACGAATTTTTCTCGATATTTTATCTCTTCCCGGCGGTTAGGTATTTTGATAGACCGGCTGCTAGCCATCTTCAGCAGGTAGGTTCGTCATTACGGTGTTGAGTAACTCTGGCACGCGGAACGCTTGTGGAGCACCCTCTCATCATCGTATTTTCCACTTGCGCTGTGTAGGTCGTCGCGTTTGTCTTTTTATTCACACTGTGGCTGCGTGTATTACTTTGTTCTCAATTCCAGAACTACGCCCCACACGGCCGCTTAAACGCCGATGGCCCAAAGATCTCCTCGGGCTGTAGCCAAGATAAGAATAACCACAAGTCGAAGAGTGCCATCGGCGGGCGGTTTCTTTTATACGCGCTGCAGACGCGCCGCCATTGTACACATAACAATAATAGGGCTGGTTGTTCAATAAATAAAAGGTTATAAAAAAATTCCAGAGCCGTCCCGAGTGTAGCGGCACGTAAGTTTGAAAAATTGCCAAGATGCTGAGAGAGCGGGCGCCTCCAAGGGGAATTATCAAGGAGAGCGGTATTAGCGGCTGAGTCAGCCGAGCGGAGGTTACTCATTCCTTCCGCATTTCTGCAAACCTGAACTACAGTCAGCAGATAGTATTCCGGCGTCTGCCCGGAGATAGGCTGGCATTCGGCATTCAGTCTGCAGGTCCTTTCATCTGGCAAAGTGTTATCACTTTCTCGCTGGAGCGTAAATAGTGACGGCTATTTAACGGGAATCAAACTCGCCCTCCATCGTATTTCTTTCAGTATTTTTATTTGAGGGCGCAATTAGGGTTAGCTGTTACGCGCCCTGTGACGCGGCGGAAGTCCTTATTCGTTCTATAGTTTCGTTAGAAGTTTCGTCCTTTCTAAAAATTTAAATATCTGTTCTATATCCTTGGGATCGAGTATTTTGTCACTTGGTCTTTGGTAAAATTTTCTACACGATGTCATTAAGTGCTTTACTGTGAGGTCCAGTTTGCATTCCAGTTAGCCACGTGTTAGCCTCTCAATCTGTCGAGAGCTACTTCCCACTGTCTTGTTACAGTGTCGCCTGTCTTCCGTAGATCCATTTTTATTTTATTTTACCAGATCGAGTTGTAAAAATCCGCGCATATTTAGTCGCGATGAAAGGGCACCGTTCGGTAACGAGTAGGTACCGTCCGCATTACGTTAAACGATATTTTGTACGTCCGTACAAATAGTAAAGCGGTGGATGGCGATTCCTGCTTTTAACAATGCTCAAGCTCATGTTAAATATCGACAAAGCTCCAAACGACACATTCGGTACGCCGTCGCATAAGAATGATAAGGAGATGTGTTATTATATGTGTGTCCACCCGATGATAAAAAAAATAACTTTTTAACGCCTAATCTAAATTACCCGTTGATAACAACCCAATAATATTAAAACAATAACTAGGTCAGTACTCGGACACACTGCTCACGTTTTACAGATAGAATATTAGACTCAAATCAATTAAAGGGAATTCAGAATAACGGCCTAAGAGCAATAAAACGTGAACATTAAAATCTGACCGATTAAAATGCCAATGAAAAAATAGCGTTTTTATGATATAAAGGCCAACTAACTAAAATAACCTTTGATTATTGATTCCGAGCAACAGATATTACTTCCCAATATGTAGCTGTATTGGTCATAAAGTGTTGAGATTTTCTATCCATGAATTACTCATAATCTCAAATTTAAAGGTTAGATCAGAGATAAATATTACTCCACCGACCAATAAAGTGTAATTCTTTTCTTCTGTGTGGTCGCTCTCTCTCATCGCGGAAGAGAAACGCGACAAATCCTTGCGCCATTTCACGCCGAAAACATTTCCTATTGACCTGTCTATTTAGTAAACATAGAAATCCGTCACAATTAATCATTCGAACGTATTATGTTAAGGCAGAGTGAAAAATGAAGTTTCCATTGGGCGATTAAGAGGGACGGCGCCCAAGAGTATAGGGGACTCATCACTTTTTACGGCCTGTACCGAAAACATGAAACCATTTAGAGCGTTCACATTTCCGGGAGGATGCTTCCAGCCTATGACGTCAGAGAGTGCTAAGTGAAGCCATACAACGTACGCCAAGCTGGCGAGTTAATAAATCAAATGCTGATCAAGACCCGATAGATAATGAATCAAAATAACAGGTTTTGAGAGAGCGGTCCGGATGGAAACTAACCAAAAATAAAGCCTAATCAAAATCAAATCTGCTGCCATCTCTTGAAGAATATCGTACGGGTCGTACGTTTTGGGCTTATAATAACCGGACAACAGTTTTTTTTATTTGGCTTCACGGTCTGAATGAACAGAAAACGTATTTCCAAACAAGTACATCCCAACAAGGCATCCTACGGTATCCTGAACGGATGATTGGATCGAGACGCACCAAAGTGGACCATAACATTACCCGCATTATTAACCTGCCGGCTCTACGCTCTTACGCTACTGATGCCAATAAATACGAAACAAAATTGTCGAACGTGTACACAATTCTACAATTGTTCAGTGACTTCAATATTACAGTCAAAATTTACAAACTGACTCCAGACACAACCTCATAATTCATTTACTTACGTACAGCGTTATTTTTACTTCAGTGCTGATTTTTTATTTACTCGTTTCATTATTTGCATGCTTATATATAATGATATCTGAAGCCCTTGTTCACTTGTATCCCTCCGAAAGCGGGTTAAAATAAATAAGTAAGTGACTAATACAATAATGCATAAATACGGCCGTATATCTCTCCATTAGTGGTTCGTACACGATGTATTGTTCTTGGCCGGGAATAATTATAGGAGCATCGGTCCGGTCTCTAATTGGGAAAAATATTGCCGAGTGTGTCCGCCGCCGCGTACATATACCGGGTGGCACGCCGCGTTACGAAACGCGATTCGGGGCACGCACAGACCTCAATTTGTGGTTCGCATTAGAGAGAGGAAGAGAGAGAGAGAGAGAGAGAGAGAGAGAGAGAGAGAGAGAGAGAGAGAGAGAGAGAGAGAGAGAGAGAGAGAGAGAGAGAGAGAGAGAGAGAGAGAGAGAGAGAGAGAGAGAGAGAGAGAGAGAGAGAGAGAGAGAGAGAGAGAGAGAGAGAGAGAGAGAGAGAGAGAGAGAGAGAGAGAGAGAGAGAGAGAGAGAGAGAGAGAGAGAGAGAGAGAGAGAGAGAGAGAGAGAGAGAGAGAGAGAGAGAGAGAGAGAGAGAGAGAGAGAGAGAGAGAGAGAGAGAGAGAGAGAGAGAGAGAGAGAGAGAGAGAGACGGAGAAAAAAGCGCGCGGCTGACGTCACAACGGCCGACCCCATAACGGAATGTTAATTAGTCGAAATTAACAGAAGGGCCCCCCCTTTCCCTCGTGTAAGAAGCGAAACCCATTGTGACCGGACTCTCGGGCTAACATCCTACGACGCATTTCCTGCGAGTAACCGGAGGATAATAGAATTTAAACTGCCGGAAGGAGGATAAGGGAATTATGGCCCGAATAGGGAAGGATGTGGCCCACGATCGGAAATCCCATTTGTAAACTGCCCGGGGGTGTCGGCCCTGAATAGCGGGACAGGGAAAAATGTTAAAGGGAATAACGGGAAACCGGGGTAAGTGTTTCAATTGGTAATAGAACCGAAATTTAGGAAATTGACATGGTTCTTTCCCGTTCGTAAGAGCCTACGTAAATATTGCCGACATATCTAGAAACTAGAGAGGAAGCGAAACGATTTCCTTTTTCACTTCGAAATTATTCTATATTTTTCCTCCGCGAACGGATATTTGAGATCGGGCCGTTTTAAATTGGACGCGCCTGCGTGGGCGCTCGTTCGTACCGCGTATCGAGTTCTACAGTATCGAAAGGGTTCATTTTAATGAATTTTGAAGATATTTGAGACGAACGTGTCCGCCGTTTTAGAGCGAAAAAATGTTTCTTTCCCATTTCAAGCGACACCGCCCATCGTAGTCCCGGCGAAGAAATTCCGAAATATTATTGCGGAAGTGCAATAACAGTATTAGATCGGGGATCGGAAATCGCGCCCAGAGGGGACGACTCGCAAGCTCCGTTAGGTCGATTACGCGGGCGGGCTCGGGCCCTAAACCATGTATTAATTGAGCCTCGTTACGCCCGGCCGTGATACAATTAGTATCAGACTAAAGTCAAACTTACTGTTACTGCCGCTGAGGATTGGAAGTGAAACGGGTTACAGTAGCATCGTCCTTCTCTAAGAACCTTTCTTCCTTCCTCCCGTAGTAAAATCGAAAAACTAGAGTGGAGACGAGGGATTGAATTCTATAAGACTGGAGAATATTTTTTTTGACGAATACAACATAAATGAAACACTATACCAAGGGCTAATATCGGATATAGGATAATTTCGAAAATTATGATAATAAATCTTTTAAAATACATATAAGAAGCGATAGAGCGAACAACAGTGCCAGTGACCAGATGCTCAGTCGAGACTCATTTGTAGCGCGATGCTAATGATTTTATTTTCTCAATAACCATTTTATATTTAGTTTATACAGACAATTATAATAAGGCCACCATAAACAAGCATTCAATATAATATCTATTTAAGCCAGATGTGTATTACAGCATATAAGAGTAATAGAATGAAGAGCCTAAAAGACTTTCTCGTAAGTGCAATATTATTAATATATCCCATTTTTACTTGCCCTTCTAAAGTCAATCAACCTTTTTCTTATCATAAAGCTCAACAGTTTGACTTATTAAGGGAAAAATAAACACTTAAACAGAAACAGACATTTCCAGAAAGAACCTTAAAACGATAATTAGTAACAGTTTACAGTTATGATATAATTATGATGCCGATGATGTCCGGGAAAAGTCGCTTTTACGAAAATGCTCGCGATACGGGGGCCACGAACGCTCTCTCTCCCGTACACGGGCGTCTAATTGCCCGAGGGATAATAAACAGAAAGCTGTGCCCTGTCGACTTCTTCAAGTGTCCGAGTGACACAGTCGGCTCTATCCCCCCTCCCGACGACCGCATAGTTTCGGGGGCCCGTAATTTTTTATAGGGTCGGAAGGACGAGTATGGAGCGAGAGGAGGGGGAGGAGAGGACAGGCCATATGGCAGGCGTGCGTTCTCAATAAGCCTAAATGAAAATCCTACCGCCACTTCCATGTTTACTTTCCCTTCGAGATTAATGCAGGGAATCACGGACGTCTGTCCTAAGTACGGTGGTAGGATGAGGGTGGTCTCAATGAACATACGCCATATGACATAAGGAAAGGGAGAACGGATCTTTGAATAAGCCGATAAAAAATTCTAATAGAACGTCTAACTGCCCGATCCCGGATCCGGATGCGGATCACGGGAACACGAGTGTTAAATGAGCGAAAGCAAGAAGGAGGAGGAAAACGAAGTCGGATTTTTTACGAAACAGAGACCGACGCCGAATACGAAAAATTTCTGACATATCGACCGAGCAACGATCGAATTGCCGCAAGAGTGATCCTGCCATCGAAAGACCGTTATCACCGGGCCTCGTTAGGAGCCATTTAGATAGTAGGACGCCACCCTCGATCTTAAGCGGGCCCATTAGTTACAACGCGACTATTCGAAAACAGAGGTCCGACCAGACGGCATTGACATTTTTTCGTGAACCATAAAAACAACATTAGGGGACCGCGACGCCCATAAAGTCGAGTCGAGAATAAATTTGGGATAACGGAAAATTTGGCATATTTCGTTCTACCCTTTTCGTCAGAAATATTTAAATACAAAATGAAAATTTAAATCTAAGTATCCGCTCGTCTAAATCTTACTATTCACGACATTCCAAGTGTTCCTTACAACTTGTAAAGAAAGTGGCCACGCGAAAAATTTTAAAAATAATTAAATAAATATTAGAAAAAGGGAGAAAGTTATTTTCAACTTGTTAATATTGCTACTCGAACATCAATGTCACTTACAATACAATAATACACGATGTATACACAGTTGTGAGAATAAAAAATTTGGAATATATTAATAAAAGTATTCGAATAATAGAACCGAATGTTAATTTGTATACAGACTTTTAGAGATAAAGTCCCTTATTAAAGAGTCTTTTAATAATACTCAAGGGCCCGACCGGCTTCTCGGCACTGAGTGAAAGGAGAAAACATTCCCCTTACATATTCAGACGACATCTGGTCGAGAGGTACCCGACCGGTCGGGTCGATGGAAAGCCAGGAATAAAACATTAGGGTCGCCGCCCTTAATGGTTTCGGCTTTTCGCCGTTCTCAGTAGGGCCCTAATGGGAGTCGGGGCGGCGATAGCGCGACTCTCTTTCGCTCTGAGCGCCAGACGCCGGGATGGGGGCCTTCCCTTTCAATAACACTTGGAAAAGTAAATATGCCACCAGATTTATATGTTTTCCTACCCGGAGTCCTTAATTAGCCCCGGTAGAGGACTCGAGGAGACCGCGGCCGGGTCACAGACACCCGCCGGCTCCGGTAAGAGGCAGGGCCATACCCAATTCTCAAATTCCTTTTTCCCCTTTTTAGACCTCCCGCCCTTATCTCTCCCCTCGGCTCAGTCCGACCGAGCCACATTGATAAATCCAGGAATTGAAATAAATGCGCACAATACCGACAGTATCACTTTCCGGAGTCGTGTAATTGAGAGATATAACGCTCTAAACGTGTCTCCGCCGCGTACTTATTCATTTTCTCGGGGTTAAAATGGCGACCGCAATATATATTAGGCTCTGTCGCCTTCGCGGGAACAATATCCGGCCTGTCGGTAACGGCGACAGCCAATACCTTCGTCCAGCGGATTATTTCATTGTTCTGTCGCTCGGTCAAAGGCTTCGACAACTAGGGTAAATCCAATACGGGAGTTCGAGGAATTAAATTTTCTATACATTTTTACCGGTTATATTATCGGTTTCAATTTAAACTATCGGTTACACGAGGTCCACCTATTTGTCTCGCAACGGATCGACGTTAATGAACGCAGGAAATGTCCTGGACATTCCCACGGAAGCTATCCAACTGAATTTTTTTCGAGAAATGTTCATAATTCTATCTCCGTGAGACGTTATCTCCGGCCCGAGAAGCGGTCTATAATATCAATCTTTCCGCATCGGAAAGGAAGGTTGTTTACCGAAGAATGTAGCGGCCAGCGTCGGAACGGCGTCTGTATAAATAGGGCCGGGGTCGTGATGAGGACTGGAAGAAGTGGGGGACGGCGGAGTGGCCGTTTGTTTAGGCCAGCTATTTTATTTAGATTTTCTCCGGGGCCTTCCCACGACTCTCCCTTATCTCTCGAGGACGGCGTTGCCCCTCCGGCACGGGTTCCGAGAACCCAGTTTCGTCCCGCTGCTCGTTTCGCTGGCTCATCGCCGCATCACCGTTTCGTCCCTACGTCAAGTCGCTTAAATATATTAACGCCTATCGCTAAAGGTCACCGGACGAGACCAGTAGGAGTAAGAGGAGGGAGATAAAGATATAGACGTCCGGGAGGTAATAGCATAGCACCTGTTTTCTAAGGAACTGAAAAAATAATATTTGTTTAAGGTATTCGTTTGGGTGGTCCGTGAATGTCCTGTTCGGTCTGAAGATAGACGGGTGTCTTTTCTTACCGTAGTCAGTGCAGGTTCCTCCCAGCGTCGTTTATTAGCGGGGATAAATAATTTATTTCAACCGTTCTCGACAAAAACTGTTTTAACAAATGCATAGGGAATGCACTAAAAAATAAAACTAAAATAAATGAATCTTGGTTTTCTCGATCTGCTGTCTCCTCTCGCCGGTTCGCTAGACCGGTTTCGCCTGCTCGCCATCTTCAGGGGTTTCAGGGGCATCCAGTCCGCACGGTTAATTCACTTGTACAGGTTGTCTTGTCTTTAGTTGTTTGTATATATATATATATATATATATATATATATATATATATATATATATATGCACACACATTATTATTATGTCATATATTATTACGTCCTTTTGGGATTACCAGGTTTCTCTTGTTGACCTGTATTAACGGGGTGAGTGTGGAGTCACTTTGGGAGTTTATTTTCATATTTATTATGTTCCCCGTTTGTTCCTGAATAGCTTGAGACACGCAGTTACTGAAAATAGCGAGCGGCCGAAACCGGTTTAGCAGAAGACCGAACAGCAGAAGAGAGGAGACAGAAGATCGATAAAACCGCATAACGGTCATGCCAGACTAAAAACAGAAGACATAAAGGCTGGGCGGGCGCTGAAAGTAAGGGGATCGAATAAGCGAGCGTGATCCTATTCCTGTCGCTTATCGCTATCGAGTGAGAGGAATGTCGTTGGAGCTAAGTTCCACGTAACAACAGTGACCGACAGAAACGCTCTGATGTAACAGTTAAAGTCAGTGACACTGCTTAATGGAGGCCGACATGCCTGAGGCCAACACATCTCAAGATGGCGAAAAGCCAAAATCAGCTTAGGATCAGGATATTTATTTACAGCAACAAAGCCGGAACGTACGGATCAAAAAACACTGGTAAAATAGATCTGTCGAAACTATTTATGTTTATATCTGGAAACTTACGGCCAGCGCTCATTTTTATTACTAAACATGTTACTACGTTTCTATAGTAGTATACAACGTGGTGTACATTTAAATATTTTCGTCCTGTACATATTACGGTGAAAAGAGACTTCTCGAGCCCCCACGGTGGCTTACATGACTCATTAAAGCAACGCATAAATGGTGAAATGCATATATTTTTACAATTTCTTTTTTCTATATGTAGGCGTTAAGTCACCTACGCGACGGTTCCCACGATATTGCAGTCGTTCTCGTTTTGGAAACTTTCATGACGCATAGACAAAGAATAGTTTAGATAAAATTATTTTAACTCCATTTGTAAAATATATTTAATGTGCAATTTAAGGTGTAATGATGTACTAAAAAATATGCGCCGTTTGTGTAATTTTTCAGGAAGCTACACAAAATGGATACCAAGTAACGTTTTTCCAGCTGTTCCCTCTTTCTTAAAATGTTTCCATACAAAAAATAATGTCGTAGAGCGGCAGCTCCGAAATTATTCAAGCATGACAACCGCCCTTCTATAAAAGAAGTGTTTCGCTAAATATAAGGTGCAAGACCTTGTTCGATTTTTTTTTAGTACAAAGACAATTGCCAATTAAATACACCCATTCGTAAAAGTATAATTTGAAGGCTAAAAAATAATAATAAATAAAACATTTCAGGCTCATACTCTCGCACAGAAGAAACATACCTAATCTGCGCAGTTCAATATTTAGAAATTTGCTTTCACAATTTATCCAAACCAAAAATGAATATTGTAGTTAACTAATATTTATTTCTACAGTTTTTACCTGGTGGTGAGCGCAGCGTTGATGGACCTGACGGAGGTAGAACTCACAATTTAGGGATGGTTCGTCTCGCTATGTACGTTTAAAGCCTGTTTGGACAAAAAGATAACAGGACGTTACAAAATTATACTTAAATAAACTGTACGGTAGGCTGTTCCAAACCTTCGTACGCTTAACACATTCGTTCTCGCTCAATTCTAGATTCATACTTTAACGGTAATGACAAAAACAGTATTTACCTGTGTATTATAAATCAAGTATTTAAAAATTAACAGCCGAAGTACGCGATTTGATTAGTTTTGTCGAAGAAGAAACTTCTTTAACTTCAGTTCAATATGTGGATTCAATTATTAGCAATCCCTTTTGCCTGTCCATTCTATCTTATAACATGACAAAGAAGTATTTCTTGTGTCTATTGTAGTGGTAATTTGAGGAAACTTCCGCTTTGAAGAAAATAAGATTTAAATTTACAGTATCCCATTAAATTGTATTATCTTACACCCAGTGTACACTACATTCACAGTACATACTTAGTAGCCTCTAATCATTTCATATTAAATGGAAAAATTGTAGAACGAATTGAATAACTGACTTCAGTTTTCTCTGTTGTCGAGTTGAATGATTTTTAATGAAAAAAAAACAAAACAAAAAACGTTTGTTCGTTAAATCTACCTTTATTTTTAGGTAACAATAGAAAGAATTTTTTTATAGCTTATCTTGAACTTCGTAGCTTTCTAATTTTCGTGAATGCCTTTTGTGAAAATACTGGTGAAATGAATGGCTCTGTTTTAAGCAGAGGAACGGATTTCAGTAAATTGCCCGTTTATTGCCGTCGGCTTTATCTATTTGGGTCGCTTTCCTCGAGTCTACCACATACGCCGGCGTCAAGCACCCTTTTGGGAAAATTGTAAGTCCTCAGATTATACGGACTTCGTACGGGTATTTGAACTTTCGCAATATAAAAAGAGGAGAGGAAATTATTAGTTGGAGTTAAAATATTCGAAAGAAATTAACGTCGAAATACGGTATCGGTGTTAATTTTATGATAAATTGAAATATCAATCTCGCACAGAATTACAGGTAAATTAATTCGGCCAACCGATAATAATTACACGCCCGATATATCACTTCATATCGTAATACAGGTATAGACAATAGCTTAACTATAGCTTTCTTCAGTAAAACATGTTCAGAGGGTTAAAATGTCGATTTGAAATGTTACTTTTTTTAAATTCGATCTCTCTCTGGTCGGTATGTGTGAAAGTTTTACTCTCAAGACTGGCTGGCGACCGGTTCATTAACCTTTTACATTCCCGCCGTCGGCTTCTTCCCGCGAAACTTCGTCAGGGAGACTTCTCGCTTCCTGGCAAAGCACCTCACCTTCGTCCCGGCCACCTCCCAGTGGACCTCAGCAGAGGTAAGACCCCCCAAACATCCGTCCGGTTGGGAAAAAACCCCTTCCAACGAATTGTCCGGGCGCTTCAAAGTGCTTCTGTAATATCAAAAACCGTTTTGACACTACCGTCTCTAGGTCTCTACTGGGCTCATCGCAGGGCGGGCAGTCGGGGACCCTCAGCATGGGGTCATCCCATTCTTCCTCCACCCGGCACGCCCGCTAGTGCAGGTGAGCGCTGAGCGTACCGTCACCTCCCGATCGGGACGTTGTTACCAGGGAAAAAAAGCACAAATCTGATAATTTGAGTCTGCAATGTTACTAGTGCCGGTCGGAAATGACTTCAACATTTTGACCACTCTGAGGCAACTCTCACATAGGACTAGTTCGGAGGTTAAAGTCCCTGTTCTGTATTGGTAGCAAAATTTACAGAATTAACTAGAAAGAAAACTATCCTATTGGAGGTTAGGCTAGACCTGTACAGAGTAGTCTCAAGGCAGTTTTCGTTAGCTCTAGGATGAAACAATAGGTAGCGTCGGGGAGGAGGCGGGCAAGGTAGCGAATGCGGTCCCTCGGGTTTAGCGGTCGGCTCAAAAAACCGGTTTCCCGGTGCCGGTATGCATAGCCACACCGGCCCCTCGGTGTCCACTGCAACCTTCAAATATATATATTTTTCATCCGTCATACTCCGCTCCCTTAACGACTGCCGCTTTCTCGAAAACGCGCGTATCGACGCTCTCGTGCCATTCGGTTCCCGCTCCCGTCTACGGTTTTTGAGGTTTTGATTTTGAAGTTTTTCGCGGCCAGAACTTCAATAGTGATACCGGGTACAAAATTAGTAGAGGACGGTTACCCGGTAGAGAACAAATAAGTCACAATTCCGAGAGGATTAACGGCACCTCACCTTCAGGTATATACAGGACCCCGATGACGGAACCGGTAAGGGTCACGAAACGTCGAGAGAGGACAACACCCGAGAGGGCCCCGAAAGAAAAGCGCAAAAACCATTCCCACTGGAACTCGCTCTGGTGGTTTCCAAACACAGGAAAAATCCCATAATAGCGGGGGGGTTAACCCCTACAAGCCGAGGTTGTTCCACAGTATTATGCGATCCTACGGGAAGTTAGTTCTAGAGATAATTCAGAATGAAGAGTTGGTACGCGACCGGGGATCGAATTCCGGCCGATTCGGCAGATTTAAGCGTTTTCGGACACATTTGACAGGTTTGTGACTTCAAACTGTTGGGTGCGCCGTTCTGTAGGCAAACCATTCCTCATTCGCAGTTCCATCAAGTCTTGATTTTCGGCGAATCGAAGTGATGGTCCGACGCGGATCAACGACGAAATATCAGACTAGGACCGGGGTGGCAAATATTTGCGGCCGTAAAAATCGTTGGGGTCTGGGCCGACGCTAAAACCGGTCTAGGAAGGATCTGCCCCCGCCCCAACACAAGACCTACAGATCGGTTTTCAACCACCTGTTAGGACCCGAAGCTCAATTACCCTCCCTTATAAACGCTCCGCGTTGGCTTTTCGAAGAAGTTAAAACATATTTGCACCGAGAGTCGAGGCAAAAATAATACACGACGCGTGTCCCAGGCTCTTAATTACTTAGGAAGGCGGGGCTTATCGCCGCGATGCTCCCGGGCGACCCTAATAAAACCGTAATTCATTCCCGGACAATTTATAAGAGGAATTCAATTAATCCGGTCCCCTTTTCGGAAATTGTTTCCACATCGTCGCCCCCGCCCCCGCCCACTCGGGGAACGGATAATACGCGGAGACCTTCTGAAATTTCTGGAACTGATGAAAAGTTTTTGCTTGCTTTGAGAATAAGCAAACCATCCATTGAATTATAATAAGTGTTCCAGAGTTATCGCGATCCACTTAATTCAAACCTAACGGGAAAGACCTTCAACAGGAAATAGAAACCGGGAAGTTAACAAATATATTTTCTTACTTTTAGACGGAATATTTATATTCCGTATTATATGCTTTATATAAAGTATTGGTATACTTAAGGCAAGCTTCAAATATGTAAGAAATTGAATTCGGGAAAATGATATTAACAAAAGCCCAAGAAAGTAACGCATTAGAAAAACAAATTATGTCCATGTTAGTCTAAAGGGAAAACATATGTATAGTTATTCCATATTACGTAAAAATCTACTGTATATATTTATAGAAAGAAATGATATTGAAAACTGGCGCAGCGGCGGCGATATTTAAGTAAATTCTTAAAGCGATCTTCATGAAAGCTGACATATGACTTAAATATAACGAATTAAGTAATAAGTATTAGTATTAAAGTATGAAAGTGCTCCTGAAAGATGGCTCCAACAGGAACTAAAGGTTAAATACGGTGTTACATGAAATCTATGCTGAGGACCGGACAGGCTGTACGCGAAAGAAAATCACACTTTTTTTGTATAGGAGGTGCAAATTATCAGATTCGTGTAATCCTAAAATCGGATTTGGGACCGTTTTCCCAGAGCGGTACACACCTCGGACTATTATACAAAGGGAATTTTATTCACACTAGACCATAACCTACTAGTAGACATTTAATTATAAAAGGAATACACGGGAATGAAAGGCTGCGAGGTCGATCGCACTTCAGTTCTTCTAACCGAGATGGGAGGAAAAAATATTACAATTTAAATGTTGAAATCGTGACTTCCTTTGGCCGAGTCGCGACAAAGGAGCACTCTCGGCATCGGTGCCGTCTATATTTAGATGAAAGTTTTACAAAAGACAATACAGGAACGCGAGGTAAAGAGAACTAAGGTTGGCGGATAATCTGTAAAATTTCGAGGGATCACAAAAGAGCCACATTGGTCCTGTAATTAGTATAAGTGTTGCGCAAAATTTATTATCCATAAAAAAAGGGACAATTTAACTGCTAGAGAAGTGTCATTGCAGACTTAATAATTTTAACGACGTGAATAATTGTTTCTATTCTATTAATCGCAGGATTAATAAACCTCCGTTATAAGTACGATTTCGGAAAGCTTGTTTTATTTTTTTTTATATCGCTCGTTTCCCCCGTTAAAGAAGCCACCCAGTGATGGCAATTTTGACATGTAACCGGGAAACAAAAAATAGGCCAGTGGCGTTAAAACATTAGTGAACTGATAATAAGCAATTTCATTTAAACGTCGGATCCGTTGCCTAGAATATCTGAAGTCTGAAAGAAATTTCTTAATTTCCCAGTTTATGTATTGAAATTCCGAGGGTGAAATTTGAATCAAGTATAGGATCTATTCGTTTCTTTTAATGGGTAATATTGATGTCAGTGTGAAATTTTTTTGTATATAGAAGCAGTTTTCACAGTGCTGTAGGGGTCGGTTATTCGACCGATCGCGAATAAACATTATTGAGTATTCGGATTCGGATTCTCCGCCCTACGGCGGGGAGCCGACAGAGCCACCTAGCGGGAAAACGGCCGGTTCGATTGCAGGGCCGATAAAATTGCCAGGACGATAGAAATAATACAATTTTTTTCCAAATGACCATTAAATTAAAAATAATTTCGCCTTTCGGGAGGAACAAACGTCGGAAGCGTAACCGACGAAGGTTGGACAGAAAACTGAATTTTTGCTAACGATTATTTAATCGGTTCGAGCGCCCTCTTTTCCCTATAGAAAAATTTGAATTCCAATAAGTCCTTGGAGGAAAAAATTAAGAGACTAATGGTACAAAAATAGGGCTTTCAATTTGAACTTAAATTTCAATATCTCACATGAAGTACATGCATTCTTATAGTATAGTATTAAGGTATTTTTCAAGGATTTATTATATTTTATAAATAAAATAACAGGAAAAACATCCGTTACCAAATTAGGATGGGACTTATCAGATTCATTCTTAAACTCTGTATTAAATCTACATAGTGCTCCGCCCGAAATTCAACGATAACGAGAAGCCCGTCGAGCCGAAAAGTGAAGAAATTCGTTTATTATTCGGCAAATGGCTAAAAATTTTCTGGGGCTTGTCAGCGGATGTTCGGAACATCGCCCGTCTCCAGTCGCTCATTTGAGATTGAGATCGTATCGACCAAGCGACGACGATATTTTCGGTAATTCACTTTCTGGGTGCTATATTCTCGACGCGAAAAACGTATAAAATTTTGTAATTTCAACACTGTGTTTAAGGCAGAGCCGGGCGGATTTCCCTCCCCAACAGAAAAGACCCACTTTCCTACCTGAACGGACAATAAAAGGACAGGGGAAGCTTTCCGACAACAAAAGGGGCATACCTGGGACCTACCGGGCTACCCCTCGCTACCTAACCCGAGGCACTCAGAATTTGTTTTATTGCCTAAAATAAACGCCTACTCCGGAATGGGCCATTTCTTGGCACCGCCAATATGCCCAAGTTCTAAAACCGGAAGAAATGCCTTTCCTGCAGTCAGAACTTACATTTGTAAGGACTTAATTAAAACAACTTATATACCTACTGAGCAAAAAAAGAGCTACTTAACATTCTTACGAAGACGTCCTTCCTCAAACAAACTTACAAATGAAATCCTTATACATAAGTTAAGTGATGTAAGAAATAAGTTTAAGCTGATTATCCAGGAAAATTTCGAGCGGCATTAAACAGTCTTTGTAACATTTTTTTTGAATAGCTAAATTTATGTCGTCGAGATTTATTAGAAATGTTATTTATGTACCCTGTTGTCTGTCTTAATGTTGCCGATCTTTATGTTCGAAGATTTACGCGTTCCTCTCTTTTGATCCCGCTATTACAAGCGACAAGTATAAAGGCTAAGAACAATACTCATAAAATAAACGCATTGTTATAGAGCTTCAAAAATGATGTTATAATGTTTGTAACTGGCACGTATTAATAACGTAATAGGCCCGCAAAGCAGGTTAAACCTGACACTATTCCTGCCTGAACAGTTCGAACCACTATCTTGAACGAAAGAATTTGAACATTTTCTTTCGTTTATTTTATTCGAATACTGTTCATTTCGTCGCTTCAAGGCTCCCGAAACAATGTCCGAGTCCTATTTCTCCCATCGATTCGTGTATTATGTCCGCATGACCGCATAACTCTGTACTCTAATTAGAAAAAGATTAATTCGGGAGTTCTATGCGACTGATCTAAGAACAGTAGGTAGCCCTTAAATACAAATAATTATAAACTTATTTCTGCAATTATAAAATATTATTTTGGAGAATAAATTATTTCAACAAAACAGAGTAGTCTATAATATAAAATTTTAAATGTTTTCTTAAGTATATCGTTATCGTGTTTTGAAGATCCGATGAAAGTTGGTAATCCCTAAAACAAAATTTTTTCCGCAGTCCCTGATTCCTATGAAAGGCTGTTTCGAATACCTTTTTCTTTATGTTAATTACAGTGGTGCCGAGGCAATAAATAATCGGCTTTGACTTGAGAGGTGTTACTTTTGAGCGTTTTATATGATATTACTTTGCAGCCCTCTGAAACAATAATTTTCAGACTCGCAGACGAAAAGTAAAAAGGACGTTTTCTCGACAAATCTTGTCGTTGAAAGAGTGAAAAAGGAAATATAAATATGACTTATACCGATCATTGTGAAATATATCACTGTATAAAACACTAAAGCTTTGCAAAATTTCTATTTATTCGTGACAATAAGTTATTTAGTACTTATATAACAACATTTATACTAGGATGTTATACAATGTTGAGATTAAATTATGTTTCATCCAATTTTAATATTCTAAATTTTTCTCTCATTTAATTATTCACTCAATTGTAATTAAATGCAATCCTTTAATGAATTGTTACGAATCTCTGCGAGGCTACTAAGAAACTGAAAAGGACTCCAGAATAATTTTGAATATTTATAGTTTATTTGCGGAAAATGGAGTCGCAGAAATAAATTTTACGTTTTACAGGAAAATGTTGTCCATCCATAAAATTTAAACTAGTCTGGCTAAGGTTACTGGTCTGGTTAATGTATTCCATCATTGTCTACTGGATCAAACTAATGAAAAATTAAATATAAAGTTATTTACACTTTAGGGGACTGTAGTACAACTAGTTGTCCTAGACTATGGATACAAATAAAATAAAACACGAATAGATGCAGAAGAACCCAGTCTTAGGTTCCAGTCGAATAGAGCCATAAACACATAACTTGGATAGAAAATCGTTAGGACCAGGGTCACGGTCTCTATCTCGTAAATCCGTGTTAATGAAAGTACATTTTTCTCTTTCTTACGGAATATAAAATGAAGAAGGAAAATTTGGAACGAAGAAAAATTAATAATTTCAACGCGATAATATTTTCGTGTAATAATCGGATAAATATTTTAAGATAAATATCGCGTAAATTATAACAGTTTCGGCCGTCCGTCATCTTTAGTAGCATTCCGAGAGTGCAGCGGGGTAAATAGGCGTATCGGCCGGCGAGGGCTCAGTAGGTTGTGATAGTGAACGGACGTTAATCTATTCCAAACCCACGGTTGCCGTATAACCGGTCGGGGGAATCCCTTCGGATTGGAAGGCGAGGGCGGTCGCTTTCACCGGGGCCTCCGGAAAGGAATAATAACGGGGCACGAAACAGAGAGACGGAGGGGTTTAGAAAGCGGCCGCGGGAAGAAGGCTCGGAGGACGACGGGCACGCTGCGGCGGTGGAAGCGGAAATCACCGAAAAGCCCGTCGCCCTATTTCGGCTACCGGCTCCTCACTCCCCGCACGGCGGTCGTCGGGACGCCTCGGACCGGGAACCGTTGACGCAAATTTCCGACTTTTAGAACATGCCGGGCATGTTTTCGGGCCCTCGTGGCCGCGAACGACGCGTCGCCTTATCGCTCATCGACAGATAAGACTCTGTCTTCCTTAATTAATAATTCGCTTCATTTTATCTCCCATCGGATTGTTTCTGTTTACAGTTTCGTAAACGGCGAGGACGCCACCCAACCCCCCCCCCGCAAGGAATAAAAGGAGCGTCAGCATCGCGAACCTGAAATTTAATATGGACCCATTAAATTCGGCGGAATTGATCCGAGGATCGATTATTAACGGACAAATAGAGACGAAAGCACTGTTTGAAATAATAAGGTGGACTTTCGCCGAAATGGACGAAGTTTGAATACCACTCCACTCATGGGGCATAATCAACCGAATATCGTTTTGAAACTCTCGACTTTCGGGACGCGTTACTGTCGCACCGGACGTTAAAGCGCGGGCGATTAAATAAATTTAAGTACCCCGAACTTCGAAAGGGCACGAACTTACTGCGCTTAGTTTTTCACCGGTGTTAGATTACACGAACGCGGGATTTAAAAAATAAGGCGAGAGTATTGAATATCGTCGCGGAGTGTGCGGGACTGCCTGACCTGGGAAGAAACCGGTTTCGGCGGGAAGAGATGAACTACGGTATATCACGTAGACGATCCCAGTCTCCCCTTCCAATGTTGTTTTAACACTCGGAAGAAGAAAACTCCAAACCCCAAAGGTTGAGAATAATAAAATATTTAATTAAAGGACTACACGGAAGCGAAACTTACATAACGGTTTCGGACCGTTACTCTGTTTTGTTTCGGCAGCCCGCGTCATTACGACTTCTCTCGCTTGTTCGCAGCCGTTTATAGTAGGTAAGCCCAGCAGCCAGAAACAACATTGTTTTTTCTTGGGATTGCAAAACGAGTAGGCGATGAGAAGGCCCACGGAAACGACTGCTCGAAAATTAGGCTCCTTCTACAAGTAGGTCTATTTGTGTACCCTCGGTTAAGGTCAGCGCGCGAGCACTACTAGGTCTCGAAATAGAATATCGAAATTGAATTCCGCATTTTCGATATTTAAAAGAAAAAATAACAAACATGGAACTGAAACAAGTCATACAGAACTCTCGTAATTTGTTCCGTCCTGCCCTCGAACCTTAGTGTCTTATTAGTCATAATCAAAGCAACGATTTTTAAAAAAAACTAGTATCAATAGCTTAAAATATTAAAATGATACCGGCTCATATTTTAAGAAAGAATTTTTGAATCCGGTATTATTTAGAGAAAATGAAATATGTTTTTCTACAAGCATTCCTGGCTTATCGAATTCAGCCAAT
Source organism: Lethocerus indicus (assembly GCA_019843655.1). Taxonomy (NCBI): domain Eukaryota; kingdom Metazoa; phylum Arthropoda; class Insecta; order Hemiptera; family Belostomatidae; genus Lethocerus; species Lethocerus indicus. The sequence goes on from JACDQD010000001.1 coordinate 41,640,161, forward strand.
AACGGGTGGCCGACATACCGGGATCTGAACATTCTCTAGACATAATTTAGACTCCCAAATTCGAATAAGCCAACTCGTTCAGTATGAGCTCACGGCACATGTCGTATTAAATTACCGAATATACAACTGTCATTCTAAATATAACAGAATGTAACAGTCATGTTGTTTCTCAATATTTTACTTCAAGCCCTAATAGAAATACGAGCGAGGTTTCAGCTCCGAGATGCCACTTCGAATCATCATAATATTACATCCGTTCACATTCATTTCGGATTCAATCATATCGAAGATTTAGACGCCATCGTCAAGCATACTTTACATTATATTTTGTAGTATTTGCTCAGGGGTGCCCGAGGTATTGAATATCCAGCAGTGAGGAGGCCACAGTGGTCTAATTCGTGTACGGACGAGAGTGATGATATTCAAAACCCCGATATATTCCTCACAACTTGCTCACGGACCGGTTTCGGCTTCTCGCCGTTGTCCATCGACCGATATTTCACCTGTCGGATTTTATTTTCGGAAACTCGCTTGTAGACTACGCTTGTCCCTTAGTAATACTGACCCCGTTCGTTGTTTTTGAGTGGTGGGGGTTGTCATTTTGTTCGCCAGGGCGTACATGGTTGGTACGAGGAGGCGTTTGAAGTCCGTGGCTGTCAGAGGTGTGAGGGGTGGTGGTGCTTAAGTCGGGGGCGGGAACAGCGTCGAATTCCGACCGAATATCTTCTGGAACCTCTAGGCAAAACCAGAATCGCCACTAGGAGTTCCATCCGGCTTTGCGTAATGTTACGTTTAAACTACGGTTTATCCCAAGGAAGCAGTTTTGCGGTAAAACACAGATACGGTAGTAAAGTCGTCAAGGTTTACTTTTGTGTATTCAGTTAAATGTAATATTACAGAATGGTGTCCGTCCAACTAACTGAATTTGGTAAAGGTTCTATCTGCAATTACGGGTTCGAGCGCACATCGCTGCTGTAGTTCTTTCACCTGTTCGGGGTCGATCATCAAATACGAAAGCTTTAATCTTTCCCGCCCCTTAGAAATCTTCAATTCATCAAACCGACACTGAAGGGGTGCTTCGTCCAGAAAAGACAGCTGGCCCGAATATCTAATGAGGAAAACGACGGTCACACCGTTCGAGGAAAGGTGTAGTAAATTTTGCTTTCGCTACACTGTGACTAACAATTCTTGTAAAATTGCTTATGTACGTTGTTATTTGCGACTAACGTATTGCGACGACTGCCACTGGTGGCTCGTTAAATCGCAAATTGTTTGCGAGCTGATATAGAGTTGTCAACCGTCATTTCTCCATATGCTGGTTTGTATAAACCAAGAACCAGTGGCTAGAAGTGAACGCTACATTGGAAGCATAAAACTGTTAACGTTCCTGCAGGACTAGAAACCGGCAGTATGACTAACCGACGATTCTCCTCTCCTGGATTCTCTTTAGTTTTTCAATTTCTAGCCCGACGAAACAACAACAAAAGAAACGAAGTAGCCGGGAATCATTAATGAGTAAGGATAATCGCGTTCGCTTCAAGGGCGTTGGAGATTTGAATTTTAACAAAAACGACTGGAGTAAAACTTCGAACATCAATCCCAATTCTTCCAATAAGATTTCTCGGCTCGAATAAAGTGACAAACTGGTGCGAACTTTTAAGAAGCCGGAATCCCCTTCGAACTTCCTTTTTTTCAAAAACCCGTATAATAATTCTCGCGGAATACTGATCCTCTAAAGAACCTGCAGTCGCGGGCGTTCGGTGAATACTGGCTAGTTTTTTTTTTCATAAACGCAAGGCGCGTATAAATAGGTCGACGGTGTCAAAAAGTCTGACGTTCAAAAGGGAGAGACCGCGGCGTTCGCGGAACGTTTCGTCTCGCGGGCATTCTTGAAAATATTAGTGAGAAAGAACGAGGCCGGGCGGTAAATACGAAGATTGGCCGGCGTTAATGTCAGGCACGAATTCATCACAACGCACGGCACGCAATGCGGCGGGATTCTGGAGTGCACACTTTAATATATTTACTCCGCATTCCCGCGCCAAAACTTATAAACCGCGACTTTTTTCGGCGGCCAACTTTCCCGAAAAGCTTCGGATCCGAGCCACGCTCGCCACTACGAAAGACCTCGCTTTCACCGGGACGAAACGCTCATCGGGGACGCCGGCGATTTGAAGGAGGAAAAACAAATGAAGCGAAATAAATAAAATTGGCTGTAAAAATTATTAAAAATTTACCTCGAACACTGGAGTCTGAGGGAGGCCCTGACGTTCGGCCGATCGTAGGGTAAAAAAAACTCGAGTTGGCACAAACAATAAACTTTGTTCACAGAGAAGGGCGGGTATGCGAGAGGTCGGAGGTGACGTGAGCGACTGAGAGCGTGGGAGCTCTGGGCGAGACTAAGCCGAACTGGCGCCCTCTGCGGGTCGCAAGTGACAACCACCGGCAGCGCCCCCACCCCACCGGCCAGGCCGCCGCCAAACTTCAAAATACAACAATTACCCTCTCCAAACAAAAGTTACTTATTGGTAATTCGATCCAACCTTCGGTTTTAATTAGACTCTCATAATTAATATATAATACCGTACATTTCGTGTGTTTCTGTCTCCTCTCGCTGATTTAGTAGCAAAAGACCAAACCTGCGAGAGGAGACGGAAACTCCTGACAACATTTACGGTACTCCAACCCCTCGCACACCACAAAAACAGGTATTTTAAATTATATATATATTTATTTGCGTATTTATTTATGTAATATCCTCTGAACTTTTGAAGCGCTAGTGTGCCAATGGCTCTTGTGATCGGAGGGAGCGCTGATTTCCCAGATCATTTATCCCTAACTTACGACTCAGTTACGAACTAACATCCTTGGCAGGCTTCCTGGGCGCAAATACAGATACAAATATTTTATTTTTCTTTGAATATACGTGATACATCGTGGACTATTAGGAAACTTTCATTGATATATGTCGGCTGTACTCTATAGAATTATTTCAGTTTTTCGTCATCGCCATCAGCGTTCTTTCAGTATTACGGCCTAAAAATAACTAGGCATGCGTTAATGTTGTATCTCCTGTTCTAAACCTTTTCAGCATAACTTTCCTCTCTTTTTTTGTTACGTCTCTTTCTGTTCCAGTCATCTGTGTTTTTTTAATTTCATGTAGTTTGTTCTTTGTCCGTTTTTTCCATTCTACGGATTTTTCTATTTGTATTATTTTTCTCGCTTCTGATTTCATATCATATTTGATCTGCTATTTCATTTCCCGCTATGGTAATGTAACGGATTATTAAATGTCCACTGGGTTCCCATCGAAACTAACTCTTCGAAGAAACGATTTTCTGTTTTACGTTGGCAGAGTTTCGGCATCTGTCGTACAATAAACTATTACGGGTTATATATCGTTTCCTGAAATTTTTGCATCGGTTTCGGATTCGCATTCAATATTATTTCAAATTTTTTCGGGTGGGTCGGGGTTGTGGAGCGACTTTTTTTAAAACTCAATAACGGGCAAACAGTCTGCGTTAGCGAGCATTGGGCAGGAAAATAAAATAGTTTTAATTGGCCGTTTCGTGTCCAGACGTCTCGACGGGGATCCCCTAATAAAGCCCGTTGGAGAGGCCTAGGAGGGACTGGGACGGCAGTAAAGACCGAGTCCTCCTTATAATTACTCCGTTTAATATATATTTTTATACCCACTTTGCATTAAGCGGCATGTCTGCCGGGGGCATATTTTAATCGTGCAGATATAAATAAAAGTCTTTCCCCGGCCACTCTTACGGCCCAGCCAAGAATGAAATCAGTAATCGAACTTCTGATTTTCGCTGGCCTATTGTTTTAACTTAATCGTCTGTTCACCGATTGGTTCGAACAAAGTAAAAAAAAACAGCCGATCGTGACAACATATTTATTCTGTTATGCGGTAAATTACTAACGCAATATCTCGTATTATACATTATTTTTAAATTATCCGACACTGTTAGTGCCCCAATTCTACATTGCGCGTTGTGCCTCGATCCTCCAGATGTCGTTATTATAAAAATGTCCCCGACTGATATCTTACGTTTTCCGCCGCTCGATCCGAATATCGGTCGCGAAAATAAACGTATCCGGGGGATGGCGTTTGTTCGCGCGGCCGTTTATCTCCGTTCTTATTTCGTTTCGTTCGTAACGTTTTCTGTTTTGCACGCTTGCGTACAAACAACCTGGCTTGTGTATCCTTTGTAGCCCTTTTACATTTTTGCAGCGTTCATCGATCGACGCGAATGTGTACCGGAGGAGCCAAACGACCTAGCAATGCAAATGCCAACCATACCCATCCGGCCAGAATATAATTTCTCGCATCCGAATGAATAAATGGAGTAAAATAAAAACAGGGTCAAGAATTCGTCCGTGTTGGGAGAGATCGGGCACAGAAAACGTATAGGTGCGTATGATGCATTGTTAAGGTTTTCGGTATCCGTTTATGCGTGACACAGACGATTGTATAGCGAAATGAAGCGTGTATGTGTGTGTGTGTTTATATATATATATATATATATATATATATATATATATATATATATATATATGTATGTAAGTATACATTCCTGTATACAGCCGTCGTTGCTACGTATAAACAGGTATGCGTGCGTGCGTGCGTGTGTCTGTATGTGTGAGAGGGGGATAAGACTTATTCCGGCAAGGAAAACGGAAGGGGACCCGAGGTTTGGCAGAAAGTCAGATTCTGCAGTCCTTTCTGTAAAAAAACTATTAATTGTATTATATCATCTATTCTCCCATGAGGGAAAAACAAGTCCCTTCCTTATGTCACGGGCACCAAAACATCTACAGAAATGAATTGACGCGTGTTTTACCGCATGAAATATGCATCTTAATGTTTGGCGTGCACGAAAATTTCGTATATTTTTTTTATATTTGCTATCTCTGAGAACGACGTGCTACATATCTGTTACTTTCCTTACGACATCGCATAAACCACTGGCGTATTAATAATATATAACTGTTTAAAAAATATATAACTGTCAATTTTAATCGTTTGGTATTTCAGAAGAGTTATAAGATAAATCTCTGCATGTTTTCGAGCACACGCGGGTTAAAGAAGGTCGACATATATTCAATATAAAAAAGAGATCGACCGATATATATTTATATATAAATGTCTTCCCCAAGTAAACTCCCACACGGGCTTCTAGCAATGCCTGTCATTCGGGACAGTCACGAAGATATACTTTGTATCCTTAATTCAAGAGAGCCCAGGATCGACGTACGATACACTTTTAAATGTTTTTTACTCGGAAGGACAATCGACAATCGTAAATCTTGTGATCGTCCGTCTCCACACGATCACAATTAATAAAGTCTAAAAAGAAATCTTTAATATATGTAATATTATTACCCTAGGATAGTTCCGGACAGTTCCCATTTATTCGTTCCGACGAAAAGCCTAAACGTCTCGTGCGCCGCAGGCTGTTTTTTGGGGCGTTTGTAATATTTTTTTAAATTAACTTAAACGCTCAACTGACGGCCAATGAAATAATGACGTCCGCTGTCATATATGTGGCGTGTGTGACGTATTGTGTTAATTCAGATCCGGGTGAAGCGTGAGCCGGCTCGTTCACGCGACTTTCACGCGTTCTTCTCTGAACATGCACCAACTTAGCAAAGTCGCGGGGCACATCTTACCGGAAACGAATACGGATTAAGCGCTCCTCATATTCGGACCGGACAGTGACGACGACCGTCCAAGAGACTTATATGAAACTATTAATTGAGCCGTGCTTTCTGCGACAGGTACTTGAATTATCACTAACTAAAAGTCGGGTAGGATCGCCCAATACTGTGGCAAGAACCTCCGTCAGCAGGGGCTCACCCCCTGCGCGATCCTATCGGAAGTCAATTAGTGATAATTCAAAATATTTTCTTTGTATCCACCCCCAACGAAATTTCATACTACCCGAGAATACATTTAGGGTGGGAATTACGGCCCCCGCTGCGAGAGCCCGGCCGAGTTAATTCGGCAGCAGGGCGATGACTTACTCTGAGGGGGCGGAAAGGGAATCGGGGAAATTTTTTTTTCAAAGAATTACGGTAGCCGGGGCAAAACAGGGACAATCGGGGGGCCGCCTCAGCCGCCCGAATATTTCATGGGTCTCCAGGATTAGATCCCGACAAAAAGCCGGTGCTTCAAAGGGAAAAACCGTCGATGACGATACCACCTCCCTCCACCCTAAACGCTATCGCGGTTTAATCCGCCCCAGAGCCTTACCCTTCTTATTTATCGCCACCTAGGATTTCTATAATTGCTTCCTTTCCCCCTTTTGGAGTCCACTGCGTTGAGTGGCCGAAATTTAAATCGCTCGAGTCACAACTATCGCTAACGAACAAATTATTAATTTACAACTGTATTTTGCAACCTAACCGAGCGTACGAATTTGAGTTTGAGGATCCACCGAATCGTCTAACTCCTACTAATCGTGTTAATGCCCCACCTATCCGTTCCAAATTTTAAAGTACCGTTCGTTCGTGAATTGGCGGCTTCGATCACTCCGATCTCGGTATACTCTGAGTTTTTGTAATAGCCTTAGTCCAAATATACGGTTTAAATTAATTATATACGGTAATGTAACTCCTTAAACACCTCGAAACCACGATCATTCATATTAAATCTTAGTACATTAATTAGGAAATATTAATAAACTGCAGACAAATACTTCTCCCTGTGTTCTCTCTTTATACTAGTGAGGTACATCACGTGACGGGAGGTTGAAAAAAAGGGAAAGTAAATCGTGTCGGCCCTAAGTAATTTTAATTGTCGGGTACGTAACCGTGGCGGGGGTGGAATTTTGGGCGGTCGGGGTGGGAATGTTAAGAAAGGGGCTGCCCCGGCTTTCTTTGCTGGAATCCGAAGCTTGGCCGGTCCAGCAATTTCCCAGCGACAGTCGTCTCGGTTCCCCGAGGGAATTTTCCTTATCCTTCCCCCCATTACCTTCCTGAAAATTTAAAAGGAGAAAATAACAGAGAGGTGGTGTGAAAAGCCTCGAAGACTCAGGTGAAAACCACTTTCCCCGAATTTATCCCCCCACCGGCGCGGAAATCGGTAGCTTCCGCGGTGTTTCAGAATTCACAGAAAGGGCCGTTTGATATAAGCTGCGGGAGACAGAATATCGGATGATACAGAAACAGGACGTTTCGAGGTTAAAGATTTAATATTCGTATAATTAATAATCATAATAAATTAATAATATATGTAGATGGGATATTATTATTACGCAATCTTGGGAATTTTTTTTCGGAAAGAGTAATAATATAGTACACGTTTACGTATGGAAACGTAGATCTGCGAGTCATCATGCGCCTTTCTCACGTACACTATAACAAATAAAAAAAAAGTTAAGCAAAAAACTGTTATACGATATAATTCTGTTCGCGATGCAGACAGGTCGAAATGCTCCTGGCACATGACTCTATAAAACCGTTGATCGGACGATGAATTGAAGTTTAAGACGGAAAACAGCTTGAATTTTCGTCTTGTCTGCATGAATCACTTCGTGAGCGGCGGGGTTCTTTCAGATACGGGAATCCGCGAGTGTGTAATAGCTCTGAAACTGGATAAGAGGTTCTTCCCTGGTCCGGTTGACTCAGGGAGACAGATGGAATGCGTATGTAACTGGGATAAGGCGGAAGGGCACACGGAGCCGGGCCCCCGCCAGCCGTTGGCTCCCGGTCACGGCGCATAGATAGCCCCGGTTGAAAACGACAGCGGCCCACGTTCACTTTCTCAGAAGCCTAATCGGATTGCCGAGAACTATATATTCGGGTATAGTTGATACCCCGAAATCCGTTCAGGGTTATATACGGTGTGAATCAGCAGTTTATACGGAGGTCGAAAAAAGCCAGACTTCAAATGATATGAACGACGAGACAGATCATGAGAATTGTTAACTTTTATCTTCGGAACTTATTTCCAACTTTTCACAGTAATAAAACCCGAAATCGGCATGGACAACATCCGGCATCTCAATGTGAGGATTTAAATTATTTGAACAAAAACTTAATAGTTATTCAAATACCTTCGCGATATGTCAATTATAGGAGATTTCACAATTTTGCCTAATATATGTTTATAAATAATTTCATGTATGTAATATTACTACCATAGAACGGTCATGTAAACGTAATAGTTACGTACGTGAAATCCATGTCAGCGTATTCAACATTAGATACGGCATATTGTGACACATACAATTCACTCGAGGGCTACTGATAAGTCACTGATAAAACCGTAGGAGAAAGGCGAGCTTACTTAAGTTTGTTTATGTTTACGTTCCTGTCCTTCTATCCTTATTCTGTCCTTCCGCTATGCAATGCGGGTATTGAGCTTGAAGCTATTCAGAAGGCATTTTCGCTCGGCGGTTGTTTTTTCACAGCTAAGAGGAATAAATGGTGAAGTTGGCGAGCGGTCGCTAGGTGTGACTTATCGAGCGGAAAGCCTTTGAGAAGATGCTAAGTGCACTTTGCTGCCGTGCGGGTAAAAATCAAAGAAGCAGCAGAAGGAAGAAGAACTGACTTCTCGTTCTTATAAACGCACACTCGTGGACTTTTGATTTACAGTTTCTAGGCAAAATCAAAATGCTCGAATTTCCGAAGAAATACTGGGGACAGTATACAAGGGTATGTATTTTGGCTTAATAGTCATGTACATAAATGTAGAAAGGCTCGCAATACATTCTCACAAGACACTCAGAATAAATAAACTATCAGTCAATTACATTCTCCTAACAATAATAGGGGGCTATAATGATAAATAACAATAGAAACATCGTCATGGGGAAAGTTAAGCTTTTTCCTCCAATACAATACCCTATCTATAGAAAATTCCTTTTCCCATACTCATATTTCCTGTCAGTGCCTTATGAGTATCAGTGACACTAGAGAAACGTTTTGGGGGAAATGCCATGCAATTTTTGTCCAGTGTTAGTCTAGTTGTTTTAATCTAATCTTCACAAATAAAACCACAAGTTTCTTGTTATAGCGCTAACTGTTGGCATTAATGAGACATCTTCCCGGACGTAGCAACGGGAACTAAGATTTATCAGCGATTCGCGTAGTCAGCATAATTAATTGCACAATCTTATCGAATACTATTAGAAATAGTTGGATGGAACATTTCTTGAACAAGTTGTCGCTCGAGTCTACCTCTAGACCGAGCACTTTGCTTGCGGGGGCTTGTAATATCCGGCAAATAATAACCCAATTTACGATAGACGGTGGCGAAAAGCCGACATTCTATCTTGTCGAAAAAGCGAGGAGAAAGAAATTGTGATCCTCTTTCAGCTGATTATTGATACTTTGAGTGCCGCTTTAAAATTCAATTGTTCCACACACTTTATACATATCGAATGCGACTATTAAATGTTTAATTTAGGTGGAGGGAAATAATGAGAGGTAAATAAATGTCCATCGTTAAACGCATACATTTTATATTTATTTTTAATTACGCTAGCTGGTATTAAAATTACGCGTGTTCTATAATGCTTTTTTCATAAATTGAAAAATATATTCAGGGAAATTGAAATAATTTTACGGTAGTGTTTTACCCTGGCAAATAAAAATATTAATCGATATCTTCTTGTTTACAACCTTAGAGAAAAAGATATTTAAAAAATAATTTCGCCTTTGTATTTAGACCATAATTCACAATATAAAAACTTTATAAAACATATACTGTTCTATTTCAAACTTTGTGTTAAGCCCAGTTCTCTCTCCGAAGTTGTATCCCATTACCCGATTCAAAAGAATCGACTTAAACCCCTCATTTGCGGTTTAAGTCGAAATTAACCTTCGCCAAGAAACTCAAGAGCTACCAAGTCATATTGAGACCGCCGTGGACATATGGCCTAGAACAATGGGGCTCCACCGAGACATCAAACATCCGCCGCGTACAACAGTTAATAATGTCGTCACGTATAAAAATATAAATTATAAATGATAACTATAATGATCGATTGCACGATAAATAAAAAAAGAACTAATAATTTGCTGCTAAATTTTAACTCTCCTCAAAATATACCGATCGAAGTAGAATTTCGCCTCAGGATTTTATTACAGCTCGTATATTTATCTGTCTAATATTCATTTATAATTTTCGTAACGAAAGCGTGATTGTCGTTTCACGACGAGGGACAGAAAACGTCGGGCGTTTCCGGTCGAGTTTCGGGGTTTGCCGCGGCCGAAAATCGGAGGTGAAACGGTCTCCCCGGGGGTAAAGCGGGGGCTGAGGGGAGCGTCCCCGTTCCCAATATCCATTTCAATTGTCGTTGTGCAACAGGTCCCCTGGCTGGTCCCCGATATTCAAATCCACCCCCCCCCGCCTTACCCTAATTCCTGTTAATCCCCTCTTTTTCTCCTTACCGCTCGTATCGGCTTTCTCTATTTCGATTCGGGGGCTCCTTCTGCGCCTTCGGACAATCGAAAAACAGGCGGCAGTTTTCTATTCGGCGCCAAGATAATATATCCGGGTAAGGTATTTGACAGTATTTTAATACACTGATGCAGTTATAATATAGAGTGGCGTCGGTGCGTTATAATTCCGGTCGTTTGTTTGATCCAACAGACTAGACAGCTTACGGCTTTCTTTGTAGCATCGCGTCAATAAAACGATATCCGGGCATAAACCTAGAAAGAACCGCCGAGTATGTGTACAGAATAATCTTCATTTATACACCGGTCTATATTTCATACCGGCGTGTGTGGGCACCACAATAATATGTCTTCTTGCCAATATTTCTTCTAATTTTCGGTGCTATTTTGTTTCTTCCAAGGTTATTATTAACAATAATAACAGATAGGTTATGTAGTCGTTAGGTAGTCTATGTACTAGAATAAAACGATCCTTAAATTTGGTATTGCTGCCACGATAGAGCGACCGAACGATTTTTCCTGAACTTAACGGCTCGAATTATCTTAATATATATATATATATATATATATATATATATATATATATATATATATATATATATATATATCTGTTCATTATTAGAGGGTCGTCGACGATACATTCACGGATGCATAAATTGACCCGAGAATAGCCTAATTGGCAATCCGAGATAGCAAAAATGGCACGTACTGGTATCATTACCGGATGTCCACAATTAGATATGCTCGCCTACAGTCTCGTTTTCCTTCGTACGTCCGCGATTCGGAGGAGAACCGCTGTGCCTTGTTCTAATTTAGTGACCAGATAAACTATCCACGTCGTACACCCGACGGCAGATTCATTTCAAAACGAGTAAAAAATGTTGTGAATTAAAGTAAAAGTGTGAAATATTTCCGTAGAACCTGGGAACTGTGTACCTGGGGAACATAGTAAATTTAGCGATTTTCCCCTCTCCGGACGCACGGACCAGTTTGCGCAGCGAAACCCAGGCTAAAGAAACCGGTCTATATCGTGGCCAAATAATATGGTGGAAACGGAGCATTCCGGGACTGTTTTTTTGTCAATTCGTCCCAAAAAATATTTCCCCATTTTAATTCTGCAAATTTCTGGAAAACAATTGAAAAAATTAATTTGTTTCCTTCTCCGAATATTTTATATAGTACACGGGTAGGACAAAGTTGTTATTCTACGCATACATTTGTGTATTGATTTTTAATTCCAGTGTCCGGTGGAAAGTGTGCGAATAACTCCAAGTTGCACCATTGGAAGACTCCCTCTTTCCGAAATTCCCAACGAGGACTACTTCCCGAAACGACAACAGGGGAGAGATTTAAATTTTGAATATCAACGCGATCTGGGATTCTTCTTATTCAAATCCGTCCTCGACGAATTCAAATCAGCGTGTTATTTTCGGAGGTCGGAGCCTTTTAGACGTAAAGAAACCTTTATTTGAATTGGTGTAACTTCTGAACGCTGCATTTCGGAAAAGACCGATGTAACCTTAGTATATTTCATACGTAATAAGAGTAATTCCGGATTTTTTAATGATAAATTATTGAACGATATGATTTATTACAGTGCGTGGCAACTTTTTTAATTCACCGGATATTTCAAATTTGTACATAAATATATTGATAAAATGATAGTATAAAGTATTAAATTTAGGTGAACGACAAAATTTGGAACATTGTCACCTAGAACCTAGATATTTTTTAGCTTTTGGGCATAGTAAGTATTATTTCGGTATCAAAAGGTAATTTAAAAATATATTCTACATTCCAGTGCATGGCGTCGGGTAGTATAAACATTCTTTACGTTATAATTGATCCGGGACTGTTTGGTGTTGCTGTCATTTCGGGTTATGAAAGTTAAAAATTTTTCCTTCCAAAACCAGAATATATTTATTACTCTTATTTATTGTAGTCGTGATATGAATCGCCACTCTGGCCAGTCAGTGCTGACATGATGCTCATGTACTTCAACGAGTTACCGGAATAATCGTGTTGCCGCTTATTCGGACCCGCTCTCACCTGCGTATTCTTCACTGTTTTTATTACACTGCTGGGTGTCGAATCGTACACGTAAAACACGCCTTATTATAACGGAGGGCGGAAATAAATAAAATAAAGCCGAGGGGAAATCCGAGATTCCATTTAATAAATAAACTCCGTCGACCGGAGATAGCGATTTTTCAGGGGGAAGAGGGGTTTATTTAGGGTGGGAAAAAACCCCCTCGGCGATTCGTCATGTTTAAGGCATTCGGAATTTTAATACATTTAAAGGTAAGGTGTCGAGAGGCGGGAAGGGCTTTCTTAAAATATCGTCCCGAGTCGAAGAAGGGGGAAAGGGAACAGTAATTATCGGGGGTCAACCCCCCAACCGGAATATAAAATGCGAATAAATTGTAACTCCTGCCCCCGACTCCGCAGCCTCCGCGACACAATAAATGTCTGAGAATCGGAAATTACAACCGATCCTACACAAATACCGACCCTTTCCCCCGCCAATGCCCTCCAAACTCAGCCCATAAATATTGTAAGATCCCCGACTTGAATGCATTATTTGTCGCCCGTACCCGCAGCCCTCCCACCACCTATTCAAAGCCTTAATTGGACCCCGGGAATATATTTTACATTTAACTTTTTTTCGAGAGAGAGGGATTACGCTAGTTTTGAAAATTAACAGTAATTTATCGCATATTCGGTCTCGCGCTCTGGGGGGTTCTCGCCATTAGCGTCGGTAGCGGGGGCCTTTACGCTGTTACTGCGTTCATTAAAAAAAGAGAAGAAAAAAAACGGATGACGTATCTCCGCAAATTTGTCTCCGGTAACAGTGCGGAGACAGTGCTGACAAGATCTATCATCCGCCTCGCTACTTCACTAACGACACGGAGGCAACGAAATCCTCGTGGAGCCCCAAAAAGGTATCCTAAATCAAATGACTGGTTTAAGGTATTCCCACCTCCTCCGTCCGCGCCTTTGAATAGATTTTATGCCTAACACCAACTTTCTGCCGCATACGAAGCCACTCGTTTTCAAGAATGGCGGCGCAACTACGCCTCAGCACCGGCGAAACTGTTGTTGGGGACAAACCCCACCCTACTAAGTCCTAATTACGAGCCTAATTCCAAACATTATCCCCAGAATATGTTTGGAAGTAGAGTCGCAGTATCGTTCTATTCCCGTATTAGATTTCAAACCGAACAGAAAAATTACATGTTTGCCGAACGCCGGGCGTTCTTTGAAATAAAATCTGACGGAAAATAGTTTCATAATATTTATTGAAACATTATTTTAACTCTTTTGTCGGTACGGGGGATGGCGAGTACCCGAAACTAGATATATCTCGGATGCGATGAAGGGTGGTGCGTGACAGGAATATTCGTGGCCGAACGGTGAGTCGCTGCTGCTTTTGCTGGCACGAGAGACACAAAGTTATTATATATATATATATATATATATATATATATATATATATATATAAAATTTTAAAATGAGTATCCGTAAATATGTAGCTTGTAGGGAAATAAGTTAGAAAATCGATTTTCTATGGGATGATGAATTGGGATAAGCGAGAAAAAACAAGTAGCGTCCGGTTCAAAGAACAATCGGACGGGAGGCGTTAAAAATGATAAGATTCTTTTTTTGTTCTTTGATCCTTAATTCTCAGTTCCCGGAGTAATTAATTTCTCGAATCAGTTGAACTTCAGAGGGGTGCGTAGGTTTAAAATGTAATTAAAGTAGATTTAAAGGGCTCTTTTGACCGGAATTGGCTATTTTTCGGCCAATATAAAAAAAAAGGCGAAGGCCTCGACAATGCAGTTCGGGAAACAAAGGCCGCGTGGACCTCCCACGATACGGGCCCATCACAATGGGGCCGAATTAAATGACAAGACGCTCATAATATGATTTCAGTTTTAGTCCCATATCCTGACAACAGAGAATCTATTGAACTCCTTGCTTCGACAACTTTGTTGGAAAATAATTATATTACCAACTGAAACACACATAAAGAAGCAATATAATATATCATATATATAATACATTATACATATAAACAAACAATCGCAAGTATATATGTCCCCGTATAATCCAATATCTTATGTGTTTAGCAATGACTGTTAATGGAAGGCTACAGTTGCGGCCGGGCAATTACTGAGAGAAATAATCCGATAATTACATCCCTACATCTGTCCTTTGCAAATGTGCAAGTATTTAATTGTTGAGAACGTTGTCAGCATGACATCATGCCCATAAAAGTTAATTCCAAACCTCCTACTCCGTCCCGCCATTTTTACCGAACACGCCTTCATCGTACTTTCAAATGGAATGTTAAAATGAAAATGTTCGCCTCCCTGGATCTTTTTTGGATTAGCCGGTGGTTGTACGTAAAATATGTCCCTCTCTGAGCTGTATTAACGGGGCGAATATGGAGATACACTGATCGAGAAAACGACGGTAAAAACTTTTTTTTATAAATGATCAATTCAAAATTTACATGCTTTTATTTTTACAGGGAGAAGAAACTTCCTTTTTTCGTTTCATAAATATTATATCGACGCAACATTTTCTTTTCTATCGTACCATTATGGTAAAAATTAAAACTAGGATGCGTCGAAAAATGAATCGACCGATTCTAAAATATCCCCAATTTAGAACTGAGGCCGGTGTAAATATCTGCTCGGGTTTCGGAAGGATCTCGAGCTTTCGGATGCGGTATAATTATGAAAAATCTGGATTTGAGATCGGCCGGGGTACGAAAAAAAGCCGTCCCCCAGTCACCTGCAGCCCGATCTCAGGAGATAAACGACTCGGCGGCCGAGTTTTAAAAAAACTTATTCCCGCGGTACCGTCGGTAGCCCCCTCTTCGACGCCATTTTAAATGAAACTTCAAATCCTGATGTATGGCACCTTTTTCTGGCTTAAAGAACCGAAGGGATTAAAATCGAAAAATCGCGGCACTGTGGTGGGGGTGGATGGCGAATCGCATTTTAGCCGTCGTCCTGGATTTAATTTTAAGGATCTTTCGTTTGCCCCAGGATTAAGACGCCCGAGCGTCCTAACCCCGCCCCCCTCTCAATTACTTCTTTGGCATGGAGCCAGAATTAAAAGCTGAATAAGAAGATAGAGGAATGAATTCAATTTTAAACATTAAAAGGCACAAGAACAAGCCCACATATGTACAGAGTGGAGAAGCGATTCCTTTAAGAATAACTTCGACATTTTTGTAACATTTAAATTCAAGAGTTTACTAACATATTGTAAAATGCTTCAATCCTATAGGTCCCGGAGAGTGTTTTGAGACCCGGTCGCGATCAATTCAAATTTGCCTTTGAATTAAAATCGGTCTGATTGTGTTATATAGTTGTGGCAATAAAATTGTTTAAACAAATTATTAATTACTGTCGCTGTGCTACTAACACTGAGTATCTCGCCAATTCTTTTCGAAAAAAGCAAATAATTTTGTTGGTGCAGAGTTATTACGGTTTGGAAGTTAAGAAAACATAAATGAAAAATTCAGATCTAACGTACCCGAAATAATTAATAAGGCGTTCCCTTTCCGCTGTGATCGGCTTGCCCAAAAAATCTGCTAACTGAACGCGACATTATTGACAGAAGCCGAAACGGGTTTGGTTAAAGCCAAGTGATAGTATTCGAAACTCTCCAATTTCATATTACGGAAATTATTAACATAAAAGGTATTTGGCTCCGTTCTATCTTTTGAAAACGGTTTATCCACGAATCTAATGGGAATCGCACCAGTCTAGACGGACGCCAGGACGTCCTTATTATCCTTAATCCAGGATTGTGACCCGGTTCCGCGGGCTCCGGCTTGTCGCCCGGCAATAAAACGACGAACCGAAAACCTGTCTTGGAATAGACGGCTGGGTCTCTAGGTTAACGATGCCGTAAACCGGCGCCGATTCATTTAATCGAAGATATTAGCGAGAAAGCTTAAACCCGCGCCTAATCGCTCCACCCTACCCTTTTAAATAAATCAATCAAATCAACCGCATTAGTCCCAGAGTGAAACGCTTCCGTTTCCCATCAATCGAAATCAATATAATGATCTAATTAAAAAAAACAAAGGATATTTTTTATAGATAAATTAATTACTTTCAGAATTACGACCTATAATTTAATCGGTACATTTAATTCAATATTCTATAATTGCGAATCTACTTTTATAGACAGAATTCATTCATGGTCGGTTAGCGTGAATTAGTTATCCACATTTTTGCCCAACCGCAAATTAGACGACTAGAAAGATTTACAGTTTTATATGACGTGACATATCGATTTATTGAACTTATACTATATATTAAAATTCAACTTTGTTTTTATACTCGTCGAGTCAAGAATCCATGACTTCTATCGATCCACTCGTGTATTTATTACTTAATTTAATAAAGTTGGACGCTTAGAGCAGAAAATGCGGTTTCGGGAGGAGAAGATTGGAACCGTAAACCCTAGCAGCATATCAGGGACTGATCTCTGCTAATAAGCATTCTAAAACGGAGACATCCTTTATCTACATTCAACCAAATATATATATTTCTAAATTATGCAATTCCTGTATTGGAATTGTTCCGCGCAAAATTCTATCGCTTGACTCTTGCACAGAACCGAGTCCAATCAAAAACTTTTTCCAAACTCCAGAGAAGTAATTTCGTCGTAAACAATCGTGATAATAAATTTGTTACGCGCGAATATACGGAGGTAGAACGCGGGATTTACTGAATTCCGGTCTGGCCTATAAGTCGGCGGCGACAGTAAGTATCGATTGTTAAAAATAAAAAATAAAAAAAAATAACACGGAGAAAGGCGTGGACCTCGCGTGTCTCCGCGTTCTAATCCCCTACCCGACCCAAATGTCAGACTTCCGCGGAAAAACAAAATCTAGCAACAAATAGGTTCCAGGAAAAGATTTAATTGCGTGCATCATCCGCCGTTTTTAAAACCCCCGGGGATAATAAAAAAAACGGAGAACAATAATAATAATTCCTCCGAAATTGGACTAATCAGCCGTGCATATTCTGTTTCGCCCACGCCCGTTCGGTCGCCGAACAATGCCAGCGCTAAATGGTGCCGGCGGGACGCTGTGAACCGTTTCATGGATTTTACAGATTTATGTAGATTTCAATTGTAGATCGATTAAAATTTGGACAGAATTCACTCCGGGTGCAGGACAGAATATGGCGGGGAGTCGGTCCCGCCGGGAAGATACGAAGTTAATAAATAACACAATTTATAATTTCACCCTCCAATATGGAACGGAGCGATTGAAATGGAAGGACGTAGAGTCAACGTTAATATATCTTGGATGTAATTCATTTGAGTTGTGCGGATCTACCGAACCGTCCTTTGTAAAGTCGTTTACGTCGTTGTGTAACCTAAAAAGGTACACGAGGGAGCGTAGGTTTGAAGTGACGACTTGTCAAGTTTAAGACCAAACAGGAGATTGGGCACGGAAGGGAAGGTATTCTAACCCTCGAAGTCATTTATATATCTCCTAATTTTCGACGCAACTATCTACAGATTCTTCCGCTCATCTACAATATCTTCGATTATCTAATGCCCATTCGTTTGGGAGCTTAATAGGGGATATCACCCACACCGAATTTCCGAAGCAAGGGGCGTTCTATTTATATTCTTTCTGGTGCCGGGGAAAATTGTGGTCGGGAATACGACTGGGAAAAAAATGTCCGCTGCCGGAAGCGCGCGGACTTTTACGACTCGACCCCCATTAGCATAACGCCCGTGTTCCGGGAAAAGCTCTAATCGTCTACTTCGACCTGTAGGGACGATCAATTCAAATTAAGTCCCATTCAGAGCCCGGATGATGAGAGCAAATACTGTCTTCTATCGCAGCCATTATTATTACTTCCGTCCATGGAATTTCCACTCCGTCCGAGCACGGTTTTTTCATGATATATCAATCGCTCGTTGTAATATTAAAGTAGTGACTGGAAAATATTTATAACCGCAATTGTGCTGTACCGATAAGCGCTTGGGATAAGGAAATTCCTTAGAATTTCTCTATTAGTGCACTCTTTGTAGTGTGATTTATTGTTATTATTTCAAGGCCATTCCCTATTTGGTATTCTATCGTGTTTTTCTCAAATGTTCGTCTACGCCTGTCGTATTTTTTGCACGCTATCATCGTGTGGTGTTACATTTTGTGCATAGACGGCCGGGTTGATATAGGATGAATGCGTCAGTTCGGTGTGTCCTGTTCTGAGTCGATTCAATATTATTTATTCTTTCCTCTTATTATTTCGAAGTAAACGTAATACACCTGACCACACGATAAAAAAGGTATGAGAGTAATCTTCGAACGCATTTGAAAAAAGGGGATTTCAAACCCAAATGGCAAGCGTGAGAAATAAGGTAAAGAATAATAAATGATTGAAAGTATAATAAATATAAATTAATATAAATATTACACCGGGTCGCTCCACTCTTTATTTCATAAGTCTGACTCGAGGGGCCCCTATTGTAAGTGAAGCCGCCTTTATTGCCGTTTCTTCTGGGGTAATGGATTGTTTCCCGGGGCCGGGGCGAATCTCGACTCCCTTAAATTCCGTAGCGCATTGACGCATTTGTCGCCCGGTTTATCGCATTAAAGTGTTCTCTCGAAAATGGAGAGAGAGAGAACCCGTTCTAAAACTCCACGAAAATGGGACCGGCCTTTCGTGTGGAATCGTGCGATTCGGCTATCCACCAACGCCGGTCGTGACGCACAAGAAAACAGCGGTTTTCAATATTGTTCTAAGCTGAAATTAAGTTTCATTCATGACAATTAGTAATAAAACAAATTTAAAAAAAAATAAACGCTATCCTGGTTAGTCATCCTTACAGAACGAATAATAATGTTTTTAAACGAACGAAGCTTGCCGCGACCAGAACTTGAATTGTCACTAACTTCCGGTAGGATCGCGTAATACTGTGGGAAGAACCTCGGTTAACAGGGGTTGACCCGAGAATTTTCCCGTGTTCGGAAACCAGCCGAGCCCACCGGAAGGGTTTTTGCCCCGAAGGTTTATAGAGGAGCCCAAATTGATCTGCTCTTCGGAGTCGGACCCTGACGATTGAACCAGTTCCGAAACGTCTGAATCAGACACCGCAGGAGAACGCTCCAGAAGGAAAGGGCAAAAGCGGTTCCAGTAGAGCTCGTTCGAGGGGTTTACAGAACACAGGAAAAATCCCGGAATAGCAGAGGGTCGACCCCTGCTAAACCGAGGTTGTTCCCACAGTACTACGCGATCCTGCCGTAAGTAACTAATGTTTCCGTTTACGACTCGAGGTTACAATGAGAGAGAGAGATGCTGCTCAGTGAAAACATACCACCGCATGTGTCGAAAATAATTTTGGTCTCAAATCTGAAGATTATTCACAGCATACAAGATTCCTTTGTAAATTTACGTACGCCAATATTAGGTCCAAATATACTTGAACTGTTCACAATGTTGGTATAGTAATCGGGAAACAGTCAGTTTGCGATACTAAGCGTTAAGCTAGACCGGTTACGGTTCCCAGTCGTCTTCGGTAGAATTCCGGTCGATAATACATTAGACACGTGGAATGGTACTTCAACAAAGACAAGAGACTTTAGAAGTACGCTGTATTTATATAGCCATATTTCAACTTGGTTATTTGTCAACGCGTACATTCATTACCTGTAAACTGCAAGTTCTACCGGGGGGGAGGGTGGTTTTAACTTTCTAAGAAACGAAAAAATATACCGACACATCAGGCTAATTATGTTCCCGACGGGATAAGAAAAGCGAATATGACAGTCACGCAATTCTCCGGGCCCTCGAAATATTATTCGGATCGCGTTTTTTTTTCTTCTCTTTTTATTAATCTGTTCGAAGAAAGTCCTGCGGCCCGTTCGCAGAACATCGGCCCGAGAAATTAGCGGTAATTAATTTCGCGCAATTCTTCCGGAAAATTTCACGCGGTATAAAACCTGAATCTTCCAGCACGGGGTGTGCTACTGTGCGTGGGCACCTCTTACACCTTATTGGATATTACGGAATTGGGCACACGGAAAAGGAAAGAGGTTTGATATTTAAATCGGCCAATTTCCAGTATATACAGGCATCTATATACAAATGCTTCCGGATGTATATTTATACAGATACAATTATTTTTCAAGTAATAATAATACTAGGATTGTAGTAAGAGCACTGTCTTTAATAAACTACTCTATGAATAACGCATGACTGATAGTAGTATTGATTTTAATACTTAGTCTATGTGCTATTTTCCCGTCCTTGATCGTAATAAAATTGAAAATTAATTTGATTTAATATTCGTATACATGAATAAATAAAAGACAACATTCCACCAGAAGAGTTAATTGAAGGTCATATGCGACTCTTAATAGCATTAACGCGTTTATTGAAAACAATAAGAAGTAAAAATTCCCAATCAAAGTTTTCTAATATGTTCCTACTGAGAAAAACATATTTTATAACCGTGAATTCCTCACCTGTAGAAATAAATATTGACAGAGGCCAAACAAAATTCCTAACAAGCAAAGATAAAAAGTTCAATATTTTCAACAATAATTGACCAACTATTATTAAACTAAAGGAATTAGAAAACATATATTTTGATGTAAAGAAAAGTTAACGGATCATTTGTCATTATAATCTAAGGTTGTATAATATAGAAGTTAACGTCCCCGGCAGACGGGAACTTCGGGGGGAGCTTAACTTTCGGAAACTTCAGTCGGGGAAAGGATTGACACATTGTTGCGTCACCGGTTTGGGCCACTCGAGCGTGGAGTGATATCTTTGCTATATAATAATAAGTCATTATTACATAATAGACTTATTAATCCGCAGGGGAAGTGTTCTCCGCAGAACACAGAAGTACACTCGCATCTATAATTAACATAACAACCCCATTAACAATTTACGAGCAGTATCGTGTGGCGTTTAACTTAATTTTTTAATATTTTTAACATAATCACGATTCATACAGATTATGCAATACCTCAGTAGGGTGCCTTTTTGACCTTTGACGGCAGTGCTGTTAACTTATGTACAATATCGTTAATAAGTTATGTATAAATGTCATTTTAAGTGTTATCACGTAGAAAGCATTGACGAATAACGACACGAGAGTTATTACTGTTACAGAATTAATGTACTTTTTAACATATTCATTTGCATCAATCATTTGCATAAATCAATCAAATTTAAACTTGGAACGGTTAAATGGATTATATCTTCTTTCATCGATCTTTCCTGGACGCATATTTTTTGCAATGATTCGCCGGCCAATGCACGAACTGGCCGACGGGGGCCCAGTTGTGAAGGCCGAAATTCCATCTGCTTAATTCCGGGAAAATGGTTAATTTAAACGACGAATTTTATATTAATCAATTTCAATACAGTCCCCACTCACGGAAGTCGGTACACGCCACCGAAAGCGCCAGTGAGCCGGTGTAATGAAAATGTAATGAAATAAGTATGTCCTCTTTTTGACTTTTTACACCATCGGTTTGATATTGCAATATGAAATCGGAGACAATAATTAATCCGGAGTATCATTATAGACATTAAACAGTGGCGTTATAAAGTGATTCGATCCGAGTGTATATCTTTTAACCGTGTAATCTTAAAACCATGTATCTTTTTTCTATACCCAAACAAATGCTTCCAGAGTGTTTTATTGAATCCTTGGGGGGAGTGGAAGGCCTCTTATCTTTCCGAAAGCGAGAATTTTCACCAGAGGGGGAGGAAAATATGTGTATATATATATATATATATATATATATATATGTGTGTGTGTGTGTGTGTATATATATATATATATATATATATATATATATATATATATAAAAGAATAAACTGACGGTCGTAAATCATCGGCGCCCGAAATTCAATAGGGGTCATTAAGACAGAGAATTCCTTCCTTTTCCCTTTAACACTAACTTAAGCAGAGTTGCACTCCCGTGACAAATTAAGTTCTTAAGTCAGTCTTAGTCAAATAGGCCCCGGCGAAGGTAATAAAGGTTGAAATTATTTGCATTCAAGAATCGATTCCGCTGCATAAATTATAAAATGACGTCTCGTTCTAATCACAGAATTATTTGCAGGTGGGACATCCACGTTCACCTTAGAGAAGTTAAAGCGTAATATTCAGAAAGACTATCCCATTATAAGTGTAATAATCTTTTAAATCACCGGTTTAGCATTTAATTTTATTGAACTTGGGCCTGTGATAAATTGTTAAAACGGTAAAAATGTTCCTAAGGAATGGACATAAACATTTTCGACAACAAAAGACATAAATGGAAAATTCCCAAATGGAACCCGTACACAAAACACTCCACTATTTTATCAATAAAAGGAAGATGGAAGAGAGAATATATTACGTTTGCGATATAGTAAGTACATTTTCGACGTTATTGAGGCCGATTGATAAAGGGATTGATGGGGCATTGATTCATGCTCAGTCTATTACTAACGGTATGCCAGTGAATTGGTTTAGATGAGTTGAGACGCCCTAAATGGCATAAGTTGAGCTCTTTTAAGCAACTCAAATTTAATTGAATCAAATAAAACTGAAATTTAGAGAAAATTCTTAAAATTTAAAATCGTTTTTGTCTAAGTCTTGACACTATAATCTTTTTTTATGCCTCGAAATAATTCGAACTACGCGCAACACGTTAGACACGTCGCAGTTCGATATCCTATTATCGCCCCTGCCACGATAACATTTCGTCCAGGGCACTCTTATGCTTATTATCAGTTACTCAACTATTATTGCGGGATTTATTCGAAACGAAGTTTCGAAAACGAGCCTATTGCCTAAGATCGATTAATAGATAAAACAGGTGGGAGGGGGTTAGTTTGAGGGTGCAGTGAGGGCTTTGGGGGAGTTGGGGGGCTTTAATTATGTAGGTGAAGCCAGCTTGCATTAAGTTGGACGCGTCTGCAGGTCAGCCGGTCGCCGATACAGCACGAAGCCTCGTCAGTGTTTAATCGTCCGGGCTTTTCCGACCGCCATCGGAAAAAAAATATATAAATCTATATAAAAGTGTATATATATATATATATATATATATATATATATATATGACTTTTAAGAATTTTATTATGATTTGTATATTATTACGGTTATTGTTTAGTATATGTTTGTTAGTCGTGTTTCTTTTATGAATGTTAGTAGCTGATCTAGTGTCTCTGATATTTTGTAATATTTTTTCCACGGTTTTTTGGTTCAGTTTGTTCCTTCCAACTTTATATGTTTTTCATTAATCTTCGTTACTGAATTCTATCCTTTGTGAGTTTTTTTTTGCATTTGTGTATTGCATTGTTCAAATTTTTGTTGTATTTGTATGTGCCTTTTCTTAGTCTATTTATAAATATTACTTCTTTCCATTGTTATTTCTGGTTCTGTTGTCCAGAGGTCTATGTCTTTTTTATTCTGTATAATTTGCTGTTTGTTGTTTAAGCCAATCTTTTTGGTTTTTTTGTATTTTTAGTTTCGATGTTTTTTTTTTAATGGCTCTGTTTTTAATTTTGTTTCTGTCATTTGGAGTGTTGCTGGTTCTTGGACCGATAAATTTAAATTGACATACCGTCGTTTGTATTTCCTCGATACTTTCCCGGTTGAACTCAAGGGCGCCTCGAATTTCGCTTCACGCGGACGTGTTATAAATCGGACGCGAATAGGAAATGAGCGGAACTCCACCCCTTCCCCCACGTCCGATCCAGCTAACTCCTTCATAACTTTGAGATATCGCTTCCGCGTATTTTATGGTTCCGCTTATCTATTATATTTTACGGCTATTTTTAACCTGAAATTGGCGTCTTAATGTAAAAAATCGAGAGAGAGAGAGAGAGGGAGAGAGAGGGAGAGAGAGAGCTAGAGAGGGAGAGGGAGAGTTGGACTGAACTAGACCGGCTTCTGGCCACTGTCAGTAGCACTTAGTAATTTACTGAGGTTGATTTCTAGCAACGATTACCACAATAACAGTACAGTGACGATCCTCTTCAAACCGAAATTGTTAAATAAGCGGAGACAGAGCGTCGCAATTTCGAAATTTGGCTTCCACTTTCCATTTAATTTACTACATTATTTCTGAAAACCTTCCCGAACCTATTTATAAACTCGGTCAAAGAGGGTTTAACCCTCACTATCGCCAAATTCCTCGACGGTCTGCATATAAAGCAGACCTCCCTCGAACTGGGGGTATATAAAGCGACAGAGGCGTTCCTCTGTAATAAGGGATATTCAAAATAAATTAGGATACGGAGTTTAAAAAATAAAACAAAAATAAAAATCCACTTCGAGAAACCGCCGACCGGAGATTAAAAGCTGGAAGACAGAAATTGTTACGTGAAAACTTCCCCTTAGCGAAATTAAAAGCCAAGTTGGAAGATGGAAGTAAGGCCCCTTGGAAGCGGAAAGAATCGATAGTGGCGTTAACCCAATTTTTTGTCCGGATTTGAAACAAATACCGGCGCGGATTTTTAGAAAGCTCCAGCTCGAGTGCCAACTACGCGTTTGGCATTGCTGGGAATCCCTCCTCAGTCGCATGATTTACCGTAGCAGGATCCCAGCCAACGCTTCCTATATATTTATCACAATTATTTGGATTGTTCAACACATTCCGTCGAGTACATATATTCGACATATGCTTAATCTAAGGTTCAGTAAGTTTAATCATCGATTATATGGGTCAAAATAGCCGCGGGTAAAGTAGAATATTCCAAGGAAGTAGAATATTACCAAATTTTTATTAATTATATTTTTTTCTCCATTTATGTATCGCAATGTGGCTGTCGCCGTTATGCGCCATCACCTTACAACTCGTTTAACATTTATCATAACTTCCTTTTCCAACTGAGCCCTAACGATGATGTTAAGAAGGCGACACACACACACACACACACACATATATATATATATATATATATATATATATATATATATATATATTTTGTATAGTGTATATTATTTATATTGGAACGAATGAAACGGAACGCGTTCCAACAAGGGAATGCTAATGTTCAAAATAACCAAGTTTATAACTGAACGGTTGGGTCCGGGGACTATACCTGCTAGAGATGATAAATTTAAAGTGACAACGCGTCGGGGAATTAATTACAGAAACGAAACACTCTCCTCTCTCTCTCTCTCTCCTCTCCTCTCTCTCTCTCCTCTCTCTCCTCTCTCTCTCTCCCTCTCCCTCTCCCTCCTCTCTCCTCCCTCTCCCTCTCCCTCTCCCTCTCCCTCTCCTCTCCCTCTCCCTCTCCCTCTCCCTCTCCCTCTCCCTCTCCTCTCCCTCTCCCTCTCCTCTCCCTCTCCCTCTCCCTCTCCCTCTCCCTCTCCCTCTCCCTCTCCTCTCTCCCTCTCCCTCTCCCTCTCTCCTCTCCCTCTCTCTCTCTCTCCTCTCTCCCCTGCCACTAGCCCTGTCCTCGTTGGCGCCCCCTCGGTCTTCTATTGCCGTACGTTCACCTGGACATCCGAAGAATTCGCGTGGTAATTATATTTGTTAACGAATACGCGACACAACAAAGAAGAAGAGATAATTCGAGTAAAATTAATTTGGTCGATTTTGGTAAAATTAAAAAATCTTCACTCGAGCGATCGTTCCTAAGGTTCCACTCCTGTTTTACTCATCCTATTACGCATCCTTTATCCCCGCCATTTCCCCAGATATTTCCTCGGACTATAGCCCAGATAAGTATAATTATAAGGCGAAAAGTGCAATCACTGGGTGATTCCTTTGGCGCGACAACCGAAGACAATAATAAACATACAGCTGTTGTATCCATACCTGTAATGTTGCATGCCACCTGAAAACCTTGATTTAAAGAGAGAATTTAAAAAGGGGGAAAGCCAATGGGGTTCTCCTCCATTCTGCTCGTTACTAGTGCTACTTCAACAGCAATTTCGCCGATTGTACTAAACAGGTGTGCAATAAAACAGCTAAAAAATATGTAGTATAATAAAAATTTAAATTTGCGGTTGAACTCTATTAATTCACTATAATTGAGAAAACCTCCACCCCCGAGGCGGTTGTGAACACCGCCGGGGGCTTGAAAACGAAGTCCAGTTGACTTAGACGGTTCTATATACGAATATCGCTATCTAAATATAAAGGGCTAATCTAACCTAACGATTTGGTTTGTGAAACTGAATAGAGTCGGGTTTTTGAAAACGATTTCCCTATCAAACTTCCCTATTTTAGAGTCTCCAAGCGAAATAAACGCCGACGTAGAAATGGCTTGCAGGCCGTAATTATATACAACGTAATTACATTCAATCGTGTATAAAAGAATTCTTAACTTTATTCTGGTACACGGCAACAGATGTAACTATCAACCGGGACTCTTCGAACGATGATTTCACTGTGAGGTTAGGATACTTCTAGGTGGTCGGATAATAAATTCTTAACTTGATTGGGCCGGAAGTCCGAAATATGTACAATTACATTCAATGGTAATTACATACAATCTCACGCATGAAGCACTATTCAAAAATTACTTTAAATTCTATTCAATTTTTAATTGTACACGCCGTTAATGAAATTCAATGCATGAAACAGAGTCAAAATTTCTTATTTCGGCTACAGCTATTGTTCCGAGAAATAAAAATGGTCGATGAGCTCGACAGACAATGGGTAAGGGAGTCTGGTTGGTCGTCGGACAATAAACATCTGATCTTCGAACTTTCAAAGAGCTTCCCGCAGCCAACGAAAAACAAAGTAGGATCGCCATTATGTGACGGTTTTTGGAAACGTTTAAAACTTTAAATTTGTTTAGCTGTCTAAACTAGATTTGTCTAAATATTTTGCACGTTCGCCTGGAACAGCGCCACTATTAACGTTTCACTGTTTAAAGACAATATTATTTCCGATATTCCGATATTTTTGAGGAAAATAAACAAAATATTTTAATATAGAAAGCCCTACAGCTATTCCTATAAATATTAGGCTACATACATACGTATTATAATTGCCAGCTACCCGTTTTTTATACAGGGGAAACTGTTTAGAAGCACCTTGTCATGTGACTCGGTAGTGTCGGATTGTCCAATTCGTCATATCCGACTGAGACACGGACACTCCTGTCCGGCCTCAATGCCCAACTGGGCGTACGGAATTGAACCATCTATCTCCTACTAAAATTCAACCGATGCGATATTTAATCCTTCGTACCATAGTTAACGCCCCACCTTATGTTTCCAATCGCAGGATTTGAAAGTCCCGTTCTTTAATGAATTAGCGGCTCCCCGATATAAATCCTTCCGTTCGAAACTATCCCATCACTCAGATCCATGGTCCTGATTCCTGAAAATCCCGAACGCGTGAGTTCCTCACTACCTAGCGGGAATACCATCGACGGGCGGATTCTCCGTCAAAAGTAAATTTGTGTTCATTAGACATAATTGAGAGAAAAATCCTAGTCGTGACATAAAAGGAAAAAGAAACAGAAGTTCGTAATTTATTGCCCTCCTCGGTTTCTGTCCGCTAGCGACGCTATTCCTCGTTTCCAAGCGTGCGATGGTATACAACGGGATGCGACTAAAAGCGTTGCAATAAGAGGCGGCCAAAAAGAGGGTGTAATACAGATGTAGGCTCTGGCCGACCGCCAGACCTAGGCCTAAACTTTTAAGTTATTTATCGGGGCGCCCCCGAAGCTCTTCCATTAATTTGAGTGGCCCCTCCCCCCTCCGTTCGTACGGCCACTTGACTTTTATCGGGGGGTGGGTCTTCTTCCAACCCCCAACCTCGGTTTTAAAAACCCCTCCGGCCTGTTTAGGGGTCTCACGATGTTTTTCGGGGCGGCGAAAAGTTAAGTGGGCCGTGAAATCGATTTTACCGGGAATTTTTCCGCGCCACATTCTTTTGTGTTTTGTTTCGACCCGGGCATTGTTTTGCGGACCGCATTATAGGCTAATTCTCAAGCTTGGGCTTAAAATACAATTTTTTTCGTTTTTCCTTATTAACCCTCTTTACGCGCTCGATAACTTTCTATTATATTTTTTCTACGAGGTTAGTTATCATCAGAAATATTTTTTTTCATCATTGCTATATACCGCTGGTAGTGTTTTTCCCTTTATTCCCGCTGTCCTTTTCACACATTCTGCGTGTAGTTAGGATGTAATATATTGCCAGATTTTCCTTGCATTGTTGGCATTTGGGTCTGCCTTCGTTCAGGAGTAGATATGAATGTGTGAGTCTTGTATGCTCTGTTCGTAGTCTGTTTAGTGCAACCACTAGTCACCTTGTAATATGGTAGGGGGTGGTTTAATTTGATGTAACCTATTCTTCGTGGGCCTATTTAATTTTTCTGGTGTTTTACCTTGCATTTTTCTGCTTCTTTCCAGTGCATGTACTGGTTCCATCATGGGTCGTATTGGGTGGTACGTTGTCCACATTTTTCGCGTTTACGTTCTCATTCTTGACTATAAAATAAATAATTTGTTGTCGAATACGTTTCTAGTCAAATGCGGATAAAAACAATGAGCCACCATTGGCTCACACATATAGGGGTAGAATTGCTTGGGCCTAACCCATCTTCAGATTTAGGAGGTCCAAGGAAATTTAACTAATAAGGTGAGGTCTTTTATTTGTTGCTATCTTGTAATCCGGTTCCCCTTCACGATTTCATTTAAAACCTGGAGCGGTCAATCTACTTTTATGGCCAAAGGGCTTTTACTTCATTTCAAAGGGCCCGAGTATCATTTTCAATTTTGTTTTTCATTTATTTCCGGGCCGACCCGAACAAACAGACTTCTCCGATTGAACGTCCCAAAAAAATACGTCGTATCCCTGGGCAGAAAATGTTTTGGTTTCGCCCGTTAAAATTTTTTTGTTTTTATTATTTCGACATAGGTTGGGAGGATAGTCCACCGGTAGTCCAATTATAAATGGGAGGATGGGTGTTTCCCCAAGTGCGACAAGTGGATTAAGGTTATGCGGGAGGTCGCTCCCATAGCCAGTAGGTAACGCGAAGGCGGGATAGTGAAATGAGGAAAAGTATTCTTAGCGAATATTCGTGGAGAGATAATAGCGGAACGAATGAGCCAGCAATGAAGAGGAATGTAAATAATTTGGGCGTTCATTTAAAAAGACCAGTCGCCAAATGAATGAAGAAGTTCCACTCTTGCCAATCAGACTAGGAAATCAATTAACAAAAATAAATAACTAACTATATACTGTTTTATGTTAGCGGCCAATTATCTTTCTATACTGGTTGCAATATGATCAGAAAGAGATAACGGTCTTATTTTTAGCCCGAATTTTGAATTCCACGAAATAATTCCTTTAGAATTCGCCTTTCAGATTTGGTCGATCGTTCGCCCGGGCCTTTTTCTTAGGGATATTAGGAGGTATATATAAAGAAGAACGGTGGAAGTTAAAGCGGCTTTTTTACGAATGGGTTACTGGGCGCGTGGGATCCATAACTCCCCACTGAGCGGGCCGTATACAAAACATATATAAAAAAAAAGTGAAATACAGGAGGCGGAGGAACGGAGGAATAAAGGCTAGGGTCCCTCCCAGAGGCAATGAACACTAAATACGAAGCCGATTTTATCGATCTCATCGAATTAGCTCTACAGAGCCCTTTGGAACTTTTCCTTGAACAATAGACCAATCGGAATCCGGCCTAAGCAAATATTTCAATATTTGGTTTTTTTTCAGCTTAAAGCCGAATAATCTGTTGACCGATTATTAATTAATAACTCAAATACAGCCTTTACATTACAGGTTTCCTTGGCGGATGAATGGAAAAAGAGAGATTTTCAGTTTTTAGGTTTACCATATTTTGAAAGAAATTTTTAATATTTGTAACACGGATAGCTACCCGTAGGAAGGGCTTATTCGAAATGCCCGATTATTTTATTAGGTATATAAATAAATAATAAATTAGTTAGGATCAGCAACTTAAGTATGCAGGGTTACATTTCATATCCTATAAGTTTTACGTGGAATTTCCATACCCTGCCTTAAACCAGATCCACTCGTTGAATCCCCCTCCTCCTTTATCCTCACACCCACGATGGCTTAAACTCCACTGACCTGAACATCTTCCTGAAGATGTATAGCTGGGATACACGTCAAAAGTTCCATCACAGAGTGGCTTCTTTATCATGAGAAGCAAGCGACAAAATGACACTTCACAATTATACTTATAACGATAAAGGTTGATTTTAAAATTTAAAAAAAAAATATACATTTCTTCAACAGATATTAACAAAATAATGAGAACCCAAGTTGGGCTTTTTGAAAAATGTATAAGGATCGGACATTTTGTCCGCACTGTTAGACAAACTAAGTTAGGGAAGTCTGCGGGACTTTATCCGGTCGGAAACTGGGAAGGATTTCGGGAAAGGGGTCGACCACATTCAGTATGTCCGGGGCGTAAAGGACATCTATTGGTGGCATTTATTTATCGCGGAGAACTGGCGGTTTTTACGAGGGCGGTCCAAATCCAAGGGGGGTTTACGCCCCCGCGGGATCAATCGAACCGCCACCCCCAAATACACCCCCGCCCTCCTAATAAAATTCCTTCCGTCAATATAAACATAAAATTGAGACGTCGACAAACTTTTGTCCCCCCCCTCCATGGATTTATGCGGCGGCCACCGCGATTTTAGAAAACGCCGTTTTATTTTATCCATTTGCCCCCGGCCGTTTCCTATCTATCACTTCTTCCGTCGGTTCTCCTTTCCCGACCGGTTTAAGCGCTGAGCAGATTCCCGAAGCCCGAGTTAATCTAAACTCTAAACCTGGAATTAAGAACACAGAGCTCGACGACCCTAGGAATCGTCTCCTAACAAGATCAAGCCAATTATCTCCAACTACTTTCCGGTAGGATCGCGTCATACTGCGTGAAGAAACTCGGTTAACAGGGGTCGAACCCCGGCTGTTCCGCGATTTTTCCTGTGCTTGGAAACCACCGAAGCGGGGCCGAGAGAGAGAGAAAGAGGGAGAGAGAGAGAGAGGGAAAGAGGGCGGGAGGGTGGGAGGGAGGGAGGGAGGGAGTGTGATCGGGTACTATCCCCATACTCGCTCCGAATAACGATCACCTGACGCCCCTGGGCCGTCAATCGATGGATTTTTTCGTCACTCAAATCCGGACGGGTCAAAATAGAGGGTTTTTAATTGGAGGATGGACGTGGGCCCCTAACTAATATCGGGACGGGGATCTGGCATTTTTACCCATTAAACGGTAGCACCGCGTTAATTTGAAATGCCAATGTCCTGTCAATCGCTCCCCATTATTTAGTTCGGCAGTTGGAGCTCGGAGAAAGGTAATCCCAATACACGGATCGGTGTATCTTATTTATTTATAATTTCAAATATCTTCTCTGCGAGGTTTCTTCCACGGTCAGTGGCGCGAGAGCTCCAACGCGACTGGACAGGACTGGGGTACTTTGCTCGGAAACGAGGAAGGGTTAAAGAACCGGTAACCGGGGTTTCGTACATGCCAACCAGAAAGTAGGATCAACTATGACCTAGAAAACAAACTGTCGATTCAGATTTCCAGTCGGAGGGAAACAAGGAAACTGCTACCGTCATTTGTGTCGAAGGGGAAAAATGCCGCTGCTGCGATATCAGAAGTACGTGTCGGGAGCGGAATTAAATCCGGAAGCGTGTATCGATTAAGACGGGGTCCGATGATGGGGGGTGGCGGGGTAGGCGCGGCTAATTACATATTTGCCCTGGTATAGGTTTGAACCCCCCAACAGCCCCTCCTGTCAGACCTCTGCCTCAAACCTCCCGCATCTGGCTTTTCGTTTGTCCCCATAATTAGACCCAGCATAATTCCCCACCCGTGACTACCAACATTAATATTCGATATGAAAATTGAACCGGGTAAGTGTATCTATATATTTAATTATAGACAATTCTAGATGATTATATTTAAACAGTTGTAGGCGTAGAATAAAATAAAAATAAATAAAATAACGAGGAAACATTCTGTAGTTTGAAAAAGTGATCGCTCTAAGTCTGTGTGTATTACACCATGCGACTAAACCTAAAAGTAGGAAATGATCGGCGGGAGTTCTACCGACGACGGCGGTAAGCACGTCCGGCAGCATACATCGAATACGAATGTTATTAGATCGCCAACTCCATCCCATGATTCCGTACCGAAGTGATTGGTTCCCTACCCAACACGTAATCTAATATCCGCTTGTTGCATGCTGTCGGCGATTTAAATAAGAAATATTCCCCCCCTCACAACTTAAATTTCAACTCTAAACATTACACACCGTTAGATAAAAAAAAACGCCCGGAATGTTTAAACGGGCGGTGGGAGCGAAATTTATCGCGCTTAATGCCAGGATATTAGACACAGGGGCCGGCACGCACGCTCCGTTTTCAAATTGAGAACTAGTGTAATGTCGAGTTATACAACTTGTACTTCTGTATCGAAAAACCCTGGGATAAGTTTTAAGCCGGCGGTATTACTATATTTATTCCCATATCGCCTTTCAATTCTCAGCTTGCTTTGCAATTCCCGAAGAGAGAAAATGGAAACGATTTGATAGAGCCGTATTCGACTTTGTGTGTGACTTGGAATTGTGTAATTATTTTAAAGTGAATTTTAATGGCGTTCTACACAATACAATAATAAAACGTGTCCGAAGCCTTTAATAGGCTGGATGTAGATGTGTATACGATTTTTAATTTCAGGATAGCTTTTTCGGCAACATTTTCCCCTACCTGTTCTCAGTCCTCGTTTCGGATTTATTTCAACTTCTAGCCATAGCCTAATCAACAGATAGTAAGTTCGATGAATGTTAAATTACTCACAGAGCATAACGAAATTCTTTACTGAAATTTGAACTTTAAGCATCATGTCGTTTGTAAAATGCTATCTAATTATAAAAATCGGTATCGATAATAAGCATTCTGTCAATGGATATATTTTTTTTACTAACAGTGGAACAGGTTCGACTCCTACTCACAGTCAAGGTTGCGATTAGATTGGACTAAGGAATTTATTTTAATAATTACTACAGAAGCTTTGCTACATGCTAGGAGTGCTATTACAATTGCTATATGTTAACTACCTGGAAAAATTTTTAAATTTTGCTTTTTCTTTATTTATTAATAATTTTATTTATTAACACACGAACACCCGTTCGCCCTTCTCATTAAAAATGCAGAATATTTTGTAAATGGTAAATGAGTAGACATATATTTCACAAATCAATACTTACATAGAGTTCTGTCGGAAGCTTTCTCTGTGCTAGTGGGATACTCGATACGAGCCTCGATATTTCAGTATATCACATTTTAAATTTTTATTTTATTAGTGTATCGCACAACCGTATTACAGTATGTTGTACCACCATTTTCTACCGACACTCCGTTAAAAAAAAAGTCTAATTTACATAAATATCGCCTCTTTTAATCCCAAGGATCAGGGCCGCGAACCGATGAATTTGCACTTTCCGCCCGATTTTACCGGACGGAAAATATTTATCGGATTTAATTTCGAGTCGAAAATATCTTGATGGGGGCGGGAAAATGGGCACGCGATAGAGTTCTCAATTTTGGCGAGTGTTTAAATTCGAAATTTATGAAGTCGCCGAAAATACGAAAGGTCGGTCTCCTCGCGATCGGAATTGCCCCCCTCCTTTACCGGAGTTATAACTAGTGCTCGAGTAGCGAGTCCTTTTTCGCCGACGGCCCGGATATAAAGTAGACTCGGGATTTAACAGCTCGCTATCATTGTTATCGGCAATACCTGTCAATGTACCGAAATCGTTAATTGCAATCGTAAAACAAACGGAATGTGCACATCATTCGACTGTGAATGTTATACGTGCGGATGGAATAACTCCGCGAGATTCAATATGTTTCAAGTTATATTTTAACACTTTCAACAATTTGGAAAACAAACAGAAGGAACTTTTCTGGAGACGTCGAAATGCCGAAATCTGTCACAAATATCATACCAACGAATGGGTACAGAATACGGCTTGAATAATGTTAAATTTTCACTTTATTCTCCTGAAAAAACGATAATCGTTAAGATTGAATTGTTTCCGGGGGTAAAAACATGCATTTAAACAGTAACAAGCCATATAAAAAATAAATAAAATGGACAAAAAGGATGACCCCATGATATCAAGAAGTAATTACACTATAAATTCGTATAATAATGAAAATATAATTGGTTTTAATGTAGCAGGCAAATGATAACAGTTTTTCGCTGAATAAATACGTTCCATCTTATTAACGATGCACAAGTCGTCGTTACAAATGCTAATGTGCCATTTAATTATACAAGCATTTACCGCGGTAACAACGTTTAGCATAACGAACGATGTACATATTTTGTCCACTTACGATTTCAAATCACCACCGAATCTTTCTAATCTTATAAATAGTAATAAAAATTTTATTAATTAAAAAATATATAATTTAATAAGCTAACAATACTAAATACTTCTTTTATCGAAATCCACTAACTACTACAATCGATAACTAGCCCGGTCGTCAGTTGCAGTATAACGAGCCGGAATCGCGTTTATCGAAATTAGGAATTGGTGGCCTCAGTAGTAATCCATTCCGCAACCGGGCATTTAGTGGGCCAAAGCTAGTAGCGATAATGCAGTTGTGGAAGGTTTGCATCTGACAGGGCCGGTAACCGCCCAGCAATACAAACCGGGCCATCCCTTTTTACGGATCCACCACCCCCAACGAACCGGCTTTGTTGTTTTCCAAATATTATTACTCGCGACATCACACGAATTTATTTCATACCGCTGTCGACCGCCCTCCGCAATGTTTTATCCGTCCAATAATACATTTAGCTCGATTTGAAGCCGCGGACAAAGCCGGGCTGAAATTCATGGAGTTATTCTATTACGTCATCAATTATCCGCCTCTCGGCCCATTCAGCTATTTATTTTTATTTTATGTCACGACTACTGTTTCTGAAATTATATTTATTGACGGCGCGATTTTACACACAAATGTACCTTTTGCAAATGTAGTTTTACATCGGGAAGCTTTTAAATCGGACCGGACCGTGGGGTCAGAAAAGTAAGTGGTTGGGACCGGTTCGGGGAACAGGAATACAAGTTACACTTTTCGGCCATTCATTATTTGCTAGACACTTTCTCTTATCTTATTCCTTATTATTCGTGAAATAATCTTCGGCCGCTCGGGACATTATTAATATTGAAGTTATTCCGATGCACTCTGGACCCGAAGAAGAGGCCTCAAATAAGGGAATGGAGAGCTGAGATTGCAAGAGTAGATGGTATTCCGAACCTACCCGGACCCCTACCAAACAGGCATCCTACTATTCGTTACTATTCATGAATGTTAATAAAGTAATTCGGATACATTCTGAACCTAAAAGAAGGCCAAGATTCGCAAAACACGTTTATAATCCCTATTTTCTTTTTACAGGATTGACTAGTTCCGAACGTCTCGTTAAATCAACAATCGTGAGGCTGTGTAAAATAAAATATTTAAATAGCGGCGACGCTATAAGTAACACTTCTGTCGAGATAAGTCCATCTATTATTTTGTCTCGATTCTTACGGTTGCCCGAGGCCGGTTTCTTACTCCACGTACTGGACTTAGGTTATTCAACGTACATTCAAGTAGACTTATTCAAGTCCAAATTTTCATTCGTTTCCGAAATAAGTTTTATTAAACGAAAAGGGGAACGGAGCATGTTGAAATTTAATTAATCATTTTTTTCGTCGGTAGTGCCGACGTTTTTTTCGATATTCCCGAAGAACAAATATTGTCGATATTTCAAGAAGGCTGTTTTATAATTGTTAACAATCTGGCTTTAACAGTATAATCATGGGGCAGGAATATTTCACCGAATAATGGATTTATTCCCGAAACAGCAGCAGTAGATGGGAGCAGAACAACGTGCGATGTTCGTCTCTTGTTTTGATATTCATAGCTAAGTTTACATAATTACAAAGATATATGTTTCTATACCCGATAGTATAACCGAGATAAATTTAAAATAAAATAATGGCGATTATTATCGACGACGTTAAACGTCTCATGTTTCGCAGATAACGTTTCTAGGCCGATTCTCTTATTGTCTCAATCTATAAACAGACTCCCGCACACAGCGTTTACAGTGAGAACTGTCTGAGGAATTACAATTATTTAAATGCGAGATTCACGAACCAGATAGAGAGGGTCGCCGCATTGTGGCAGGGGGAAAGGGAGGGCCGTTTGATTGATGAGCGAAGTGTGGCTTCAGGGTTCTCGAATCTCGCCCCATCTTAACCTTATCCCCGCGGAGATATTTCTTTTCGAAAACTCGAAGAAAAGTTTTTCTTCCTTACTTTCTTTTCTTTTCAGAAAAAAAGTTACAATAAAATATATTCTTTAATCCGGGAACTGCGGAGCTCCAGGTAGAAAAAAATACCCCGGACTCCGAATACGTATCGGAGTAAATAATAAGGATATGGTTAATAATGGGTTAGTCATTTTTTTTGGTGGGGAGGGAGGAATAATTGTTCCTCCTTAGTAGCGATGTTACTATAAAAGCCCGAAAACGTGTTAATCGTGACATTTATATAAAGCAAGGTGGTAAAAATCTTTTTAAAAACCAATTGTGTTTCTCTCTCTCTCTCTCTCTCTCTCTCTCTCTCTCTCTATATATATATATATATATATATATATATATATATATATATATATATATAATGGAAGTAACGGAATGTTAGTATCGCTGCCATCGTGATAGATTAGTTTCTTTTTCTAAAAAAAATAATTAAACTCCGGACTGCGAGTCAGAAAAGGAAATTCTGAGGACAGTCAGGGGGATAATCCGTTTACGCCCATACTAATAAAGGATAGGCCGCTAATCGTCGTCCCGGTTTAATTAATATAACGCCATTAAAAGCATTTAAACGAACCGTTTCAAACTCGTTTACGATTTCGAGAGGGGGCGGGTTAAGCCCAAGCGATAAATGTTTAATATATTTACCTCCCCCCGCCTATTAGAAAGAGTTATATTTACCCGAATTATTTCCTGCCCGGTATTTCATGACTCGCGCTCGATTTCACTGAGCCCACAAACGCCGGTAACAAATTCAAAAATGATAGAATCAGTCGAACAGTCTGCCGGAATGAATGTAGACATGATACTTATCGAGTAAGCAAAAATAAAAAATGTCTATATTTTAATTTTCTCCTGATATTTCGAACAGACGCCTGAAAAGGGGCCACGGGATCTGGCCATACCCGAAAAATAGGAAATAAATGAATATAATTTTAAAAGCCAGTGGGTTTTTCCTCCGTTACTTTCTATTCGTCAATAGTGCTCCGCGAACGCGTCAATGTCGCTTATTGTACTTCAAAGTATGGTCATAAAACAATTTAAAAAATGTATTTTATTTTTTTTTCGGCCGAATAAGCGAGAGTAGACAATATTACTACAATGAAGTGTTGTTATCACGTACTTGGAATCATCAATAATACACATAACCAACTCTTATATGTTTCAGTTCACTAATAGGGTGAAAGTGATGTCACTTTTCACAAATAATTTAAATCATTACTTTATTAGGCGTTATTAAAAAATATTTTTTAATGAACGAGCTTAATGACTGGACAATGGCGCGGCTGTCTGATGAATAAAAGAGAAAACAACTTAAAGTCCGCGATTTTTAGCCGTATCGGCTATGAATTGCCGGGACGTCCGAAGCGCCTGGTGCTCGGTGGCGGGTTTCGGTGTAAATAAACTCTGTGTAAACTCCGTGTTAACTGTTGGGAGGGTTTCGGGTGGGTGATGGCTATCTGTAAACTAACGGGCCACGACAGCTTATCTCACCAACAATTACATAGCTCGGTTTTAGCCGTATTTTCCTGAATAACGACCCCCTCCACCTGGAAACGTGAATTAAAATATTCCACAGTTTCCCTTGTACGTCGGTCCGACCGAGTCCGAATTTTCTAATTCGCTGAGAAACCAATATTTGTAACTCGAGGCTGAGAATTATTCGTATCGTGGAGATATTTAAAACACCTCAGTTAAAATATATAATTGAATACACGATATTGATAACATAATATGATACTGTAGTAATTATATAATAGATTTTAAGGAAGGAGATATAAATAGAATGACATACGGAACCATTGCAGGAATTCAAATTTGAGTACGGCCAAACAATACAACATTAAGACAATTGAAACTGTAGAAACTCACCCTACTATGTCTCCAACCTCTCCTTACATACAACAAATCTTGTCCGTGACCTTGTCGTAAAATTGAACTCCAGAATTAAACACCATCCAAATCCTATGGCCAAAACCCTACTTGTTCCTGGCGTCGCAAATGTTCCTAAGTGGCCTAAATATGCCCAGTGTAAATAAATGCAATTTTAAAAAGGGTGGTAAGCCAGCGGGGTTTTCCTCCGTTTTTGTTACTAGCGCTAGTTAAACATCAGTATCGCTTATTGTATTTTTATTGTGGCAATAAAACAGTAAAATAACGTTGCGGAAGGTTTGCCAATCAAACGAGATTTAAGATGATTAGACCAAAGGGACTTTTTTTATGGGTATAGGGGACTTTGACTTTTATGTTTTACGGACAGATTTGAGCCTGTATTATGTACGTATAAATAGTACGCGATACAATTATCGGCGTTTGACCGAGACGAGGCGTCGGTCCCAAACGTTGACGCCGCTAAATCGAGGTCCGGTTTACACGGCCATAAGAATTTACGGGGTTTTCCGGGTTATGCGGTCGTTTACGGCCCCCGTAATTGGGTCGACACTTTTAAAGCTTGGCGGGGCGGAATAAAATTAACAGGAGTGTCGCCGCTAAATCGGGACGCGTCCGCGGGCAAGCGACTCAGTCGTCGAACACGAAGGAGCGAGTGGAGGGGGGGTGTCGGGGGACCATAAAACGCATATAACGGCAGTAAAACGCATAAAGCCGTAAAGCACACATTCCGGGGGGTGCTCTCCCCGTGTCAGCCCCAATGTCGGCCGATCCGGGCCCGGCCGCCACTCCAGCTATTCCGCCCTCGTAACTTACCATAATTAATGGAGCCCGCGGACCTCTCACGTGTGTTTTCATTTTTCCCCTCCTACCCCATCGGGCGTTATACCACGAGCGGTTCCCGCGTTACCGGAATTCTAAAATATCTAATGATGTTTAAGTGACAATAAAAAATTGATGGTATTTCACAACCTCCCGGAGCATTGACAATCAATATTAACATTTGTCTTGGTGCAATTGTATTCCGTTAAATGCTAATGAAAATTACTTTAATTTCTCTAAATTTTGAAATTCTTCTTATTTTTTAAACACTAGCCCTATTATCGGATAATTCTCGTTAGGATAAATAAACCTGTAGGGCAATATTCCATCCAGTCCTGACGGAGATTACTGCAGCACGCTTCTATCGGTCACAATGGGTCGCCTAGGTAACCTGTTTACTTGGGGCCGGTTCCGATAGCGTTTCTAATAATAAGCGCTAGCTAACAATGCCTTCCCAAACGTTGTCGCTTGAAAACGCAGAGATTACGTGCCATATACTGTCTTTAATTGTTATAATCATCCTGATAAATATCGCAACATTATTCGAACAAATTTATGCCAAATTAAGATACGAATATACCCTACTGGATACCGAATATTTAACTGAAACACATTGGGCGTATAAGGTTTTGCCTATAATAGGTGTTACCCTGGGATTCTCTACTCTGGTCTGAGCTGACGGTTGGAGAAAGTGTGGGATGAAGAAAAGTGTCCCTGATAAAAATTCGCCCACTGTAAAGAGGAAATAAATTATTTCCATTTTAAAGAGACTAGGCAGTATGAATGCATCGCTTTCACTATTGCAAACACGAAGTAAGAATATCAATACGAATGTCCTCTATACGATACCCACTAAGTACCTTTCCGTCCACCAGACTTTTCATGCCCGAAAGTACAACCTAATTCGGACACGAAGGGAACGGGGAACGCGTTCATCAAAGTTCATCAGAGCGTCGGGGGTCACTACTTTATTCTGTACGCCTATAAAAACTCTGTCCAATAAAACGGTCGCACGGAGAGGGCCGTAAATTTAAAAAAAAACGACAATAGTTTAAGTGGAACGGGGGAAAAGTTTTATTCCGGTATCGATCGTTTGGCCGGGGGGGGGGCCTGTGATGTTTCCGATATTGCGGTCGGAACCGGAAAAGTGGAACGTTCTACGGGGGCAATTTTACACCGCGTACCCAAACTGTGCCCGAGATAGCACTTTGGCCGTCGCCGGTTCGACGCGTCACCGGTCATTTCCGTTTACGATAGCGTTAATCCGGCGCATAAAAGACTGGATTTCTAGCGCCGCTATTGCAGCCTAATAACCGTGAAAAACTCCGTCAACTCTCGATCTATAAGCTTATCGCGCGGTCACTATCCCACTAATAGCAATTAAAGCTCATTATCTCCCGATGGCCGATAAGGGGCGTTCGTGTTTCCACTGCAATTTTTTTTTCTCATGAAATATTCGCAGTTGGCAGAGCGAAGTGAAACCGTCTCTTACTTATTATCGCATCGCCGTAAGATGAGGTTCACCGACGGTGAAGTGACTCCTCGAATAACCGGCATTCTTAATTTCTTTGACCTGGCGGTGGAGGGAACGCTTTTTGAGCTCGAGAATTATCCGCGGAAGCGCTATAATGCGCTCGACCAATTCGCAGGAATTATTTCCCCCGGGTTTTCCTTCTGCGAGGTTTTTTCCGTCTCCGCCCCCGTCAATACGAAATTCCAAATTATTTAGACAGTAAAGAGATCGAGCATTTAGTTTTAAAGACCTGCCGGGCAGAACGGGTAGAATATTTCACCGCTGTACGATCCTACTCGAATCGGGTCTAGCAGTATCCGCCGTCCTAGGGAACGTATATTGGGACTTAATTCATTTAAGTAAACTTATTAATCGCCGGAATTTATGGGGGATTTTTATGCCTGTTCTGCCCGAACCGCAGGACCGTCCAATATGTCAGGGGCCGATAATTGCTCGAAGTAAAGCGGGGAGGGGTTTTTAAATACGCCGGGGCATTATCGGCACCGGCCGGATGCAGCGAACCTAGCGGCGGGTTATCGGCTGGGTAATGTTGCCGCGCCCTTATCTCGGCATAATTAACCTTGCCGAATCCACCCGTTAGTTAATTCCCGATATCGGGGCCCGAAACCGAGATAAACCTCCCTGTTATTCACGTCGGCACCCCCCGCATCGCCCCGTCCACTCCTGACGCTCTGCCCAATTAACATACGACGGACCTTAGACGTTTCTTAGGGGATATCTACGATATTTATGTTCATTTAAGAGTAATACGTTTTATGTTCTTTTGGTGGCACATATTTTATGTTCGATATGGTTGGGAAAAATAATGGCTGGCGTCAGCCGAATTTGAAAAAAATTTGGGTTAGGAATCCGCGGTCTAAAATATGCTATGTACATTTAAAGACAAACTATCTGTATGTGAATGTTAAGTCTTTACAATATTAACTTATTTACATTTATACGAATTACCAAAAAAGTTACGAGATAAAAAATAATATATACAATTTACAACTTTTCGTCCCTCGCTTTTAAGATTTAACTTTTTTCCCTAATTTAACACCGTTGTGGGCACCAGGTTGAGAATCCCCATTTTAAGGTATAATATAATAATGTTACGATGATTATAATCATTAGTATAATAGAATAAGAAAAAGTACGGTCGATAATTATGCGTATAATACATCCAAATGTAATGTAATAACTCTGGAAAAAGATTAAATTGAAAAAAAGAGTGAACGAACAATTCACAAGTACAATTCGCTTCGAAAAATCAATATCCTCACATTCTTTTATGCAAATATACAACTGTTTGCAATGTATTTCCCGAGCGAACTTCTGTCTCCTATTCTGTGTTGTTCCGTTCGTTTGTTTTTAAATGAGCCGAAGGCGTACGTCCGATTAAACAGGAACAACTCTACTAACTCGAGTGATTATGTGTCGCGTGACCGCCGCCCGTGTGACGGGATTTAGTGACGTTTTCAGCCCGAGCCTCTCTCCGGGATTGTTTAATTCTTTTAAGACGATAGCCGGCTGCTATGAGTTTATTATTGGCCGCCACCTGGGTATATAGACGAGGGAAGACAGGGGAGAAGTCTCCCTAGGACGATATCCAGAGAAGATCGCTCTCAACAATAAGCGGGTGAGTGTATACTTATTTTTAATTAACAGAAACGATAGACCAGTTACTGACTTTAATAAGAGACGGAACAACACATATTTCCCAACAGTACAGCTGAAGGATAAAAGGAGCCCTACTCAGGTAAGTCGGTGGTCCATCGAGAGGATGTCAACGCCTCCCCCCCCCCCGGACA
Organism: Lethocerus indicus; assembly: GCA_019843655.1. NCBI lineage: Eukaryota > Metazoa > Arthropoda > Insecta > Hemiptera > Belostomatidae > Lethocerus > Lethocerus indicus. The sequence goes on from JACDQD010000001.1 coordinate 41,682,961, forward strand.
TCAGGGTTAGTCATCTCCCTCTCCCTATGTATTATAGTGCATAAAAGGATAACGAAATAAAGGAAGAGACTGTCTTGGACGACACCCTGGTTAAGTTAACCGACGGTCGTGCTCCGAAGCATATTCCTGTGTTATTAAACAGGGATTAAACCCTGTCTCCATACAACGGTGTACACGGAGTAGTGCTCGGGTGCATGCTGAGTATAATCCGGAGAACAGAAGGGAGTCGGATACCCTGAGGCAGGCGCTGAGTGCTAAGGTACAAAGGTTGAGACGTTTATAAGGTGGCTCAGAAGCGGAGATATCAGAACAGCGTGTTCCAACGGGTAGCACAGCTGACGGTCACCCCCGACCACGTCTCAAGTGCGGTATAATCTACCCTAAACTGGAAAGCGTATTTCCTACCTGCCGCCAAAGGATGTTGACACCCGGGACCCGTCCAAATATAGCCCGAAAATATGTCTTTCTACAAGTTACAGGATGTTTACTTCGTGTATCGCGGATAAAATTTATAGGCATTTAAGTGAGCGCAGGGTTAAAGCGGAGGAGGGTTGCATTAAGGGGTCCCCGGAGGAATGAACCGAGGTAGCCCCATGTCGATATTACGGCATCAAACTGCTGGTGGAGTACAGTTTCTTGAAACGGAAGGACTCTTCGTGTCAATGCAGGACACCAAGTTATCCCTACGAGGAACTACAGGCAGCGTATCCTACGAGAGACTTAGGAGATGTGCAGAAGCATGCACAATACAAAAGATTAAGGCCGGTGCAAAGTACTGGCTCCTAGAGAATAGGGCACAACGATATCGCCATGACAATACATAGATGCAGAGTTGAAGACCGGTAATTATGCCGAGTATTTTATTAGTTAAAATAATAACAATAATAATACAGCACGATAGATCGCAAGACATCCGATTGTGCCATATAAGAAAAGACATTTACAACCTCGAACGACAGAATATTCGACACTGTCGAGCTATGTGTATCACTGTATGGATGCAGCCGAATGGGTTCGGATCGAAGAAAGGACGACTTATACCTGGCCCTTCGGGAAATCAATTGACCAATTTTCAAGTATCGGCCGAGTGGTATTCGACATTGGCTCGAGTGTGCAATGCGGGATTTTCTCAAGTGCAATTAGAGCGGGCACCCCGGGGATCCGCCGGTAACCCCCTTAAGCATCGCCGGCTTTCATATGTCTGGCGCTACCGGATTTGCATTTTTAATCGGATTACCGGTTAGGGCGCTAGGCTTATCAATGGACTCGGCTTCATTTGCATGTCCCCCACTTGAGAATGTTTGCTCGTCCTCGTTCCACGGCCGGAATTTAATTTCCGAACCGACCCGGAGACGGGGACGCCCCCGGCCCACCGCACCGCTGTTGCTACCGCCCGGTAACGCCTGGATGTTGCTAGTTACCGCCTGAGCGGGCCAAAAATCTACCCTAAATGACTCGTCCCAAGAACATTTTGGGATGCTGTAAGTAAACCTCTAAAACTGTAGCGGGGATGGAAAGAATTCGAAGATAATTCCCATAAACTTCCTTAAACTTAGACTCGGGTCGGTAATTACAAATCACGCGCCTGCCAGTGATTGGATTGAGTGTAAAGTTCTCGATATATATATATATATATATACTTATAAACTTTGAATGTACTAACCAAAATTTGTATATTGTCTCCGATATAGTATGTATGTATATTTAATGTTGGGGGGTCGTGCCAATACGGGGATGAGATTTTTTCCCCAAACTCCGTGCTTTTTATTTATTGAAATAAAACTACCATACGTATTTACAAATATATATATAAAACCCCAATAATATATATATATATATATATATATATATATATATATATATATATATATATATAAAACAGGTAGTAGATAAACGGAGTGAAGACAATTTAAATTAAACGCAAATTCGGTAAATATATACAGAGTACAAATTGCAGATATAATATTGAAATCTTAATCTATTTCATTACTGTAATACATGAGTTTCACGTTCAGTTAAAATATTCATGTATTCAAGGTAGTAAGGATATTCAAACCGAAGCGTGGCCGCCTACAGCTAGGAATATATTATTATGTATTCGAAGGTAATTACGGAAATAAAAGATTTTCAAAGAAGGGGGGGGGGTTAAAGTGGCCTGTTCCGACGGTTGGTTTAGCCTTATAATACCGCAAACTTCATTCCCAGAGTCGGATTTAAAATTGTCCTAACGAAAGACAAACACAAAAGTCTGGACCTCCTTAATCTTCTCGATCTTCTCGATTATTAGGTTTCGCTGTTTTCAAAGGCGCTGTATCCAGTAATTGATTCGCTCTTCAGTTTTTATACTGAAGCGTATATCCCAAAAGTTCCTTACGAGCGCTTGAAAAATCAACTGACGATTAACTAAATTCAATTACTGACAGCGGGTAAAAACCGAAACCGAGTAAATATTTAGGTACTATTGACTGCCTTACTTCATATTAAATACCTTTGCAGACCAGCGGCCTAAAGTAACAACGGAGAGTCAATTTTAAAATTCTGGGTTATTGAGGTTATTATCGCGAGGTGTTGAAACGCCCGTAATCATACACCTGTTGTTTTCCGTTGAATTTACAAAGATAACACGTTTTATCTGTATGCAGTGTTAAGAGATATGAACATGCAACGGCAATATGTCGTGGATTATGACCGATTTTATGATTTTTCCTATTGAGCTTTTTTTCAGGACCAATTACCAGATGCCGACAGATACGGGTTATCGGTTAATAGCGATTACGGACGATTTAAAATTGAAACGCGCGCGTGTGGGTGTGTGTCAACACGGTGTGGAAAATGGACAACCGAGAATATTTTCCCGATGTGGACATACGTCGAACAACCTCGACGTACTGACATTTTACATTTAATAATTACCAAAAGATAAATAACAGGGTATGAAACGGAATATAATTAATTTTCAGGATGCTTCTCTATCGGCGTACTGTTGGCCTACCAGAGTGATACTGAGCCGGGACATCAAATACACCGAGAAATAGTCCTTAAAGAAGTCCTGGTTTTTTGAGCCACCTTACCGGAATCCACTCGGGCCACATTGAACTCGGTCCGGTCTACCGGAGAAGTTTCGTTTCACATATTCAAGGCGAATTCTGTTGCGACGATATATCCCTTGGATAAAAACGTACAGCGCAGCTGATCCATGGCATTATGATCATCCTAATTGATACGTATTGGCCGGTCGGTACCCCCCGGAATTCGTAATGGGGTAATTGCAGTTTGTTGGGAACGAATATTAAATTAAAGGGCGATTTAAAAAAAAACCTAGCAAGAAATATTGTTCGTATGCCGGTCCCTGGGTGGGCCCCAACGAACGATGAATTATTTATTAGAAGTTAATTAATCGTTACTGAATTTACCGCCGGTCCTATTTTTAAAAATCGGGTACGCCATCTCGGGGGCCTATTTTGAAAATTACACGTTAAATCGCCGCGTTAAATTTATATGGTTTTTCGTCGGTTCGCGTTAATTGATAAAGGCCGGCACCCCCGGCCATAGCTATTTGTCGGCTCACAGATCGATTAGAATTTCAATGTACGTTCGTAGGGGCAATATATTAGAACGTGGACTCCCCATATCCGATTCAAAGGAATCGACCTAAACCATAAATTAATACTATTTAGGCCAACATAAAGCGGACCATAAAAATTCACCGGACGGCGAAACACTAAAACTGGTCTGAACACAGATACGGGAAATAGATAGCGCGATGTAATTTTGGAAAATTTGGTCAGTATATGAAAATGATTAGAAACCGGATAGTAAAAAAACTTCACACTCACTTCCGTAACACATACCGTCCAATTTATACTCAGCACGTAAAAATGGTGCAAAGCTAATACGGCGTTCCCTAGGCAACCGGTGGTAGTAAATGGCTGCAAGTATCGGGTAATTAACAGAACGCTACTGACAATGCTCAAAGCCCGAATCCCAGACGTCATGGAGAAACCGGATATTCCGGCTTTGCCCTTTCACGAAGACTAAGTCCAATCTCGGCCACGCCGGGTAGGTCAGTTCAAGTTCAATCTATACCGCCCTCGGTGGATTATTGCCCTTAAAAAATAAAAAGACAATGAAGGCCCACATACAGCAATGGTTTTATTAAGCGGATTTGGGGATCGGAGCGAATTTAAACCCGGTCTCACGGAACGAGTACATTATTCCTGCCGACAATGGGGCAAGCTCCTTATCGCCCCCGGGCAGCCCCTGCCCAAGGTTGATTAATTTAACATATTTTTTTGCGACAGAGAAAAGAAATTAATCGAAGTTGAAACTGCGGACGGGATGAAAAGCAGAGGGGACAATAGGTGATGTAGCCCAGAACGAGCTTTATACGGGCCCTTACTCCGAATAGGGAAGAGATATTATTGTTTCCCCATTATATGCCCCCCGAGGTTACCAACTGGGAAAATAATTAATACGATCGTAAGTGTTATTTTTCCACTTGATACAATTTTCAACCTGTTGTGTAACGCCCGATAAAGCCTTAAAAATATTACGACAGTCATACTATGCACGATTTCGAGAACATCTGCATAGGCCTGCCTTCACTTAGAAACCGATTTTTTCAAATTTCAACTTAACACCGGTGAATCCAAAACACCGTAGAATCCTGGTCGGCGGTTACTATCTAGTTCGACAACATTCCTTGGGTACATATATTCTATACACGTTTTTACTAAGCTACAGGGGTGTTCTGGAATCATTTGAGCATATTCGAATTTGCGATTGGATGAAAATCGATGAGTAATAGTTACGGGTCACTGGTAACCGGGTCCAGTGTAGCTTGCATGAAATAAAGGATCACACACAGTGGCATCGGGTTTTATAAAAAAAACGTTTTCTCCACGACACTTTACTGTTTTAGACACTCCAAATGAAATTAAAAAGATTATAACAATTTAACTTGTAAATATAAAATTAAATTCTAGTTATATAAAAATACTTTTGCGCTTTATGGTACATTTGTATTATATAGCGTTAGAATTGTTGTTAAAAAAAGTGACGGGTAATGTCAGAGCTTTGGGAAATGGCACAAGAGTGGCGAATTCGCGGGATAAAAATCGACGATAGTGTTTTTACCAGTCGTGTCGGGGCATGAAAAACGAGTTGGGTCGGACCCGCTCTTTTAGGTCCTAATGCAGGTTCCTCGTAGACACCCATTTTAGTGATTCAGTTGTCGCTGTCCGTGATCCCGTTCGAGTTTCACTTTAAAGCCTCAGACAATACCCGGCCGGAATTTACCTCGGCCCCCAACCCCCAACCGGCTTCACGCTTCCCCCTCCTAACCTTTTTAATTATTTTATTCCCAGAAACCTTTTAGCCGGCATTGTGCCACTTGCGCTCTTGGAGAACGCGTTGAGAAATTTCTCTGATAAGAGCACGAAGATTTTTCGAATTAAATCGTGTTCCCGTTGTAAATTTTAAAGCGCGGAGTGAAACTATTTTCTTTCAATTCAGTACCTAAGCAACTGTATATATCTATAAATAAGCGTCGGTACGCATCATCGCGGGAGCCCAAGCGGTAGAAGCCGCATCACAGCCATGTTACAAATTCGATTCTTTATTCACGTCCGACGGGTCCAGATAGCCGCCATTGTTCCCGCTAATGTTCTCTGCCCGCCCCATTTTTTTCCCTTTTTCCTCGGGGCGCTGATTAGCAACGATCCGGTTCATTAAGCCTCGGTAGGCGGGGGCGGGTTAGGAATAATAGCCGGTTTTTACTCCCGACCCCGGTTAAATATAACACCCGCTCGAGTCCGATTGAGCCGTGAATCAATCCTCCTTTCCGCGCCTATAAACCCGCTGTAATTGTTCCCCGATGTTCGAAGTGGCCGGGGGTTAGAATCGAACAGTATTTCTTAACCTTTCCACTCGAGGCGGGCGCCTTTGAATAAAAGGCCGACAACTCTCATTGATCTATTTATGTCCGCGAAGCCGTGATTCTGGCTTATACTAGATATTCGGTAGGTCGGATAATATCAATCAGATGCAAGTGATAGAAACTAGGCAGATATAAGGGCTTACGCGCTTCATTGCTGAAAAAAGATCAGCGGTCAGGAACTAAAAAAGAATAACTATTTTTGTCCACGAAGATATACATTTTTTAAAATATGGAAAAGGAAGGAAAAGAGCATTGTAGATTTCGTGTGCTTCTGTCTCCTCTCGTTGGTTTGGTCTTTCGCTAGACCGATCTACGAAATCTACGGTATTCCAACCCCGCGCAGACCACAAAACAGGTATTTTAGAAAAGAACATTGTTGTAAAACTACTTTAATAACCGAAGGTTTTCGCGACCAGAACTTAAATTATCGCTTCTGTTACGATTGCGTAATACTGTGGGAACAACCTCAGGTTACCCCGATATTGAAACCGGTGAAATTACTGAAACGTCGCGTGTCATGATAGATCTGCATATTTTTGATATCAGAAACGGTTGAATGTAATTGTGATATTACAACATTGAATATGACGAAGTATTAAAACAACACTGTCTGAAGTATTTGACTCTGAAGACGGTGGAAAAGGTATAATAAAAACATTCGAATTGACTATCATAAAATTAAATAATTGTTATGTAAGATGCAAAGAATATATACACTTCTTTTATGTGGAATAACTTCATATTACGCATTTATTATTACCGTATAATGCTTTTATCATTAACTTAGATAAATATTTCCCATGAAAATTAAATTTGAGTGTGTAAACATTGAAGAATTATTAATGTCAATCATCGACACGTGTTGTGATATTTTATTACTAAATTTGCGTAACAAGGTAAAATAATATTAAACAGTTAGAATGAGGAAAGGAAAGGGTTGAAAATTATTACCGACTTTTAATAATCAATTCGTATAACTATTTGATGGTTATTGGCGTTGGGCGGAGAAGGCGGGGGTGGGCGGTCTCTTGAATTGAGCGGGGTTTAATTAGGACCAGATCCCGAATTAAGTCTGAGGCGGTAATGGGAGCGAAGTTGGTGAAATGATCGGGTGGCGATTTAGGGGAAAGCCTAACGGTCTAGAGGGGGGCATTATGCCCGACATTAGGAAGTGACGAACACCGAGGTTAATCGACCTGTCCCGTCGCATTAAACGTTCCCCAATCTTCGCCTACATCAGTTCCCCTCGTTCAACCGGCTATAAAACCGACTTGGTAACTTTGTTTTGATTCTGTTATCGTCTGGAAACAGTCCGTTTATACGGACGTGTAACAAAAAAATTATATTAAAAATATCCGAAATTAAATACTCGATTCGACCGAATTTATTTGTATTTTCCCATAATTAAAAGCGGCGATTAAATTTAATATTCGAAATTTGGCTTTTCGTCTTGTGCAGAAGTAATACTTAAGCTTATCACTAACTTCCGGTAGGACTATGAGAAAAACCTCGGTTGGCTGGGGTTGAACCCCGGCTATCCCGGGATTTTTCCATGTGTTTCGAAACGACCCGAGCTGGCTCCTGTGGAAGCGTTTTTGCCTTTTCCGTTCCTGGGGCCGTTCGAGGTTTCGGAACTCTCATCGGCTCAATTCGGAACAACATCAAGGCCCGACTGGAGAAATGGAGTCCGACAGAAGCCTGCCAACCGAACTTCTTCCCACAGCTTTACGCGAACCTACAGGTAGTTAGCGATAATTCTTTTCGCTCATTTACTACTTAAGCCGGTCTCCTGCCGAATTTAAATTAAAGGAAACGATATTACAAGTACGAATGGAATGAGCGACGGCGTATTCACGTTGCAACTATTTAGCATTTTATCAGACGGGGTTTTATCGGACGCCTCTAAAAGCTATCAATGAACCGTGGGCCGCGATTAAGGCCCGTAATGACGCGGAAGTAAGTAAGTAAGTAACTCAAGTTGAAGACAAGTTGAAGCAAGTGACGGAAGCCAAACAATTTAGTCGGAGCGGAAGGGAAAAGGCTGTTCTCGAGATAAAGTTGTTCGCTGATGGGAACAGGCAAACTTCTCGAATTTCTGACTCGTATTCAGTTCCTTTCCTTACACGGGCAGGTTTTGTTACCGGTAAATTTTTCAGCCCCGCGTACGCTGTTCCCGAATATCATCTCCCGGCTCACACAACGTTGGCTCGGGCCGCTAATGAAACTCAACCATAAACTAGGACCGAATTTTGACGTAAAATGAGGCCATTCTATTCGTATGCGTATTTTATCAGCTGAAACTTTTTTCATTTTTTCATTTCATGGTTTTATATTATTGATTGTCTCGCAAAGGCCGAATATCTGTATCTAATTAATGGAGAAACAGGAGGTCTATAATTTGGTAAAATCGCCTTTCTATTCTATAGAATAAAGAGAACCTCGCCTTGACCTACTGTAATTATAATTAATATATACAGCTTGTTGGGAAAATTCAGATAAACATACCTCGTCTGATAACTGTTAATTTCTATTTCTATGAACTAATTCTCTTATTAGCGTCCTCACATTATTGGATAATTTTTAATAAAATACAAAGGGTAAACTTCACGCTAAGATCTCTCCCATTTCTTTCTTAATAGCCTTGTCCTCATAGTATACATCTTTTTCCTATGAAATTCGCAATATCTCTAGTTTGGATATCATTAAATAACCGGATTCTCGACGCCGTGAATCATAATTACTTCGGATAATATGATGCCCTAACGGAAAATTCGAAGTTAAGCCCGCGTTTCGTCACTGCAATTAATTACGGCGGAGTAATTATTCTCTCGTTTTCCGACAATGCCTGCAACTTCGGGTGGATGTGATCGATACGGGTGGACAAATTACTATTTAAATTTTGCTCTTTTTTAAAATCTCTCGGGTCTAAAAAGCGACACGTTAAATAAAATACCTCCAATTTTATATTTTAGCCACGGAGTCAGTATCGAAAGTCACACTCGTGTGGCGATTATTAGGCGCGGCCGGGGAATCCTGCCGGGGCAATTAACCTCACGAAAGGTTCAGTCAACCGAAATGAGGACGAAACGTCGCAGCCGACCGGAATATGATCCGAACTGAGATCACGGGATGCTTGAAGCACCTGGTTTAATGGGGAACACAGGGATGTTCCTATACTGCCGAAACGACCCCCTACCCGCATCTGGCTCTAAGCTGAATTCCCAGTTAATGAAGTTAGCGACACGCTGACGGGCATTAAGCGTTTCGAAAGGTCGTAACTCTTCCGGCAACCGCTCATGCATAATAAAAAGTCAAATGACATTTAGTTTCTCGGCAGCACAAAACGACGTATCGCGGACGACGGATGTAAGATTTCGAAAAAATAAAAATAAAAATGAGACACGTAATACCGGGAGGAAATGTTTGGCTGTTAGAAGATTGGAGGAGTTGCCGGGATGATTCAGCGTTTGGGGTCAAATCGGGCGGAAACTAAATCAGTGCTTCACCACGACAGTCAAGAGGCACGGTTACGCCTATCTTAGCCCAATATTAAAATGTTAAAAAAAAAATAATATTTTACCGAGTATAATAAAGCGCTAATATTTGCGAAATTTAAGCTGAAATTGAGACTTTACATCTTTTTTTTGTGTACACATCATTCAATCTCTCACCGATTAATATTTAAAAATATATTGGATTACATACAGTTCTGAAAGCGAAACACTTCTCTGAAATATTTTCTTATTAATGGCATAAAAGTAATATTTAAAATAAATTAATTATACTACGTCGAATTAATTATACTATTTTCGCGGAGATAGCCCCAGAGGAATTATGTTAATGAAGATTTTAATAAATAATATAGTTAACAATTTGTCGCATATTTTTCAAACAGCCTCGGATAAAATCTCAAATATCAATAAATTATAGAAACAAGGTTTTTCGCCACTCGAAATCTAAATGGGTGAGGGGGGGGGGGGAAGAAATTATTATTTCTTGGGTGACATAAATATTAAGGTGACGTCGCGAGAAGGGGAAGCATCGAGTATCAATCATGGGGGCCGTGTTCAGGTTGTTTACTGGAGTGTGACAGAATTCGTAATGTCTAAAACATGACAAATCGCTCGCGGTTTATTTATTGGCTCCCCCCTTCGATTAAAAATATTTCATTTGCCTCCATTTCATTTTAAACGTTTATTCCACTAATAAATAAATCTGTAAAATAACTACGGTTATGATTCGTTTTAAATTATGTTCTCCTGCGCGAACTTATACAAAAAATAGACGTCGGGAACTGTTAGAAAATATGGTCCGAAACGGGAACTTCCTACCAGTCTGTAGGAGAATCTTGATATTGAATAATTTTGCTAATAATTGAGAACTCGGTTTGTAACGGGGAATTATATTAATTGGAATAGGTAAAACAAAGTCCTGTGCTCGGACTTAGCAACTGAAATTTAACTTACCCCGAATTTCAATTTTTTACATGATCCTTAAAATGCTTCTAATAACAAAGATAACATTATTTAAATTTGTCTTTAAATTATTGAAAAATTAAAGTCAGTCGATACTATTTTTATGTCTGTTATTTGTATAGCGAGTCCACTTAATTACCCGACGCCAAATTCCATTATGCAATGTACAATGGAATACAATGGAATTTCTCATGTTTACGACAGAACGCGGGCGAGAGACATCCACTTCCGAACCCGGGGGGCTACTCCTTTACTTTCGCGATAATGTCCCGGCACTTACTTGAAACGTCTTCGGACGGGGAAAATTGGCCGAAAATTAAATTCCATTATGCAATGTAGGATGAAATATAATGGAATTTCCCGCTCGATAGTCTCCCAACCTTATGTGGCCATTAATAAGGTTCCGTATAAGTGGCTGTACTCGACATTTATATGCTGAAAATTTCCCGACGATATTTTCGTTCCCGAAGGCAAGAAAATTTAACCTAATTCGTATCGAGAGCGTATTAACTCGGGCGGGTAAATAAAAAAGGAAAATCGTACTTACGGCCAGGAAGCGAAATCCCTTGTCGGAGGCCGGGCCGCAATGGCCCCTGTCCGAATCTGGAAATAAAACGGAAAGTATTCAACTTGGAATTAATTTAATGACTCATTCAGGTGTTACAGAAAGTAATAGTATGATTCATTATGAAAATGTTTCTATTCCGACATCGGAGTATATTGGAATGCGTTAACTAACATCATATTAATGTTTTCCGTATTCATTGAAAGGTATTCGGTTCATACTGTTTGGAATGGCATACAGATCTTGAAGTCACTAATTGTATTTTACAGTTGTGGTAATAAAACATCTGTAAAAAAAATAAATAAATGAAACATTTATTCTAACGTCGCTCGTGCCATCATCGGAAAAGTGATCTACACTGAACAATTCAGAATCTTGCAATAAATAAACATTAAATAAATTAATTAATGTTTATCCTTCGACCCCCCCCCCCCGTCCTATAAGCCTGGCACGGTAACAATAATGCAATATTCTTCTCCGGTCTAATAATAGACGGGTAAAAGTGTTCTTGGCTCGCGTTCCTGGGTACAATACGTAACAGGGCAAGGAGTTGTTTATGCCGGCGGCACATGTGAATCACAATGGGTGCCCCTTGCACTCAGTGGGGGGCTTAATCAAGTCCATAGGTTAAGTTTCCTCATCACTCCACAGGCTCCGATGGTGACCTTGGTTCTAATCTTGGTTTTAAATTGGACACCATAACTCGGATCCAGTTGAAACTATGTGCTCCGAATGTCACAGTATACACGGTATATTACAGGGGCCTAAAAAATATGGCTGTACGCTTTACAGAGTTTTTTTATTTCCAATCAGAAGTCCTTCGAACAATCCTTAATGCTCCCGGGGATGTTTCAAATAACACAGTTTACCACGACTTCAACATACTGACAGTTGACGAATTAATAAAATACTGGTTCCTAAAATTTCATACCCGTCTACACGTCAAAAATAACAATCGTCGGGTGTCTTCCGTATCGAGAGAAACAAGCGGTATAAAAATAAAAAAGTAATTATACTTTTATGTCTACTCGATCGATATATCAAGATCTGAACAATGTGCCTACGTACTGTAATATAAAGCTCTATTTTGGAATACAGTCACTGGGCGATATTTCCTGCCATGACTCGCTCCTCGCTGGACCGGTTCGGCAACCGTTGTCTGGTCAGAACAACACACTAATTTTTATCCAAAACTGACTTTCCCGGATAAGGAAAAAGTTGGGGCGGCAATACATAAAGATAAATGAATCGGTTATTAAGGGGCTAACCACTGCGCCGGTATGCTCTCGGGATGGACGAAGTGTAGGGAGGGGGCGAAGGAAGCATTAATTGTGGACGTCGTTCTGAGCTGCGTTCGAGCGGCGAAAATATAATTGGGGACCGGCGCCACTTTCGCCGGCGTTAAGGGATGAAAAAAAAACGGAGAAAAAAAAGACGGGAGAAAGTGATAGAGGAAATCGACTTTGTAATCGACTTACAATACAATCAGGGCCGTTGCGGGCGTAGGGTGGGGGGTGTTTGTGCCCAGAAAAGTGCACCCCTTCGCTGCGGAACCTTTTTTCGAAACGGAGCCACTTAAAATCCCGGTAAAAGACTTCTGAACCCCGCCCCCCCCCAAACCTCCGAATTTCCAGCGGATTTTCCGGTTTAATAATGTTTTGTAGTTGCGCCCCGAAAAAGAAGCTGTTCAGTTTTTTCTTAAACCCGCCGACGGACAAGAAAATCGCTGCGCCACCACTTATTTCAATATTCGGGTTCTATTAAATCTAACCCCGTACAGGACACAAAATAATCGACTTAAACCGTTAGGAGTAAAATATGCGGCCATACAAGGTTCGAACGGAGAATTCAGATATAGATAAGCTAAATATTTGTAGTTATTTTAACATACCTGTTCTGTGGTCTGCGAGGGGTTGGAATACCCTCGTAGATTTTGTTTGTTTCTGTCTCGTCTCGCTGGTTTGGTTTTTTGCTAGACCGGTTTCGCCTGCTCGCCATCTTCAGTAACGGTGTCAGTAACTTTTGGCACTTTGGATGTTTTTCGGGCATCCTCACTGCACTGCCACTGCCACTTGTACTGTGAATCTTGATCAACAAAATCCCTCCCAACCCAAATAAAACAAACAACATCCCCCAATAACACAATAACAATACACACACACACACACACACACACACACATATATATATATATATATATATATATATATATATATATATATATATATATATATATATAGACAAACAGACAACCACCACAGTACAAGTGACTGACAGTGCAGTGAGGATGCCCGAAAAACATCCAAACTGCTAAAAGTGACTAACACCGCTACTGAAGATGGTGAGCGGCCGAAACCGGTCTCGCAAAAGACGAAACCAGCGAGAGGAGACAGAAACACACAAAATCTATGGTATTGTTAATTATATTAGGCTTATAATATTTACTATTATTTAACGGTTTGCTTTTTCAAAATAAATTAACGCGCCCATGTTGAATTCCAGTTTTTCCTCAAGAAATTCTAAATGATTAGAAATTCCCAATTAAAATAAAAAATTAATCCTTAATTAATAATAATTAATTAATAATTAATCGAATTATTGACTTTTGCGATTAAATTAACTACGGACTGTGTAAAAAGGAAATTATTCCTTTTAAAAAATAAAATCTTGACACATCGCGTACTCCTAGTACAGGTTGTGATCATCGCCCGGTTCCCTATGAATAATTTTTGTGTAAAATTCCGTCGGACAATCTCTTACTATCCGTCAACTTTTCGTTGAACCCGGTCAAATCTTACGTCGGTTAGCATCAAAAGGCAAGTCCCGTCGATAAGTTGAGGGACATAAAAGTAACTTAACCCCATCACCAAACCCCCCCGCACCCTAATTAAATGGGTGTCCGTAGCGTGTTAACGCCAAAACTGTAATAGATGCTAAACATCCGGCGCTCCGTTCCGGCGGGTAATTAATTTTCGCGGGAGTAATGGCGAGGCGATGACTAAATCCGAAACCGTTTTCGTAACCCGATCCGAGAATCGGCGCGACTCGCGTTTCCGCCTATCGATAATTCATTACGCCGCGAAACTTAATACTATAACGAATTTAATTTAAACCCCAAGAATGAATCCTTAGAAACCCGTTCCTATTTTAATGTCAAAAAAGTATGGGTGAACAACACAAACATTTCACACTCGTGGAAAAGACATTGGCTTTCATAAGTTTTATAGTTGATTTTTCTTATTTAATTAACAACCCTGTCCGAGATTGTGGGGTTTTTATTCATTTGCACAATTCAGTTTCTTTTAAGGGTGATTCGCTCAATCCGGGTCTCGAGGAGGGTGGCGGTAGGAAAAACAGAAGAAACCCCATATAACTACTCCTTGCATTCGATAATCATGCAGTAAATGCTAAATTCGATTAGGGGCCATTCGATTAGGTCAGCCAGCGTCATCCTGGACTGACTACAGTAGGCGGGGACCGCCTAGTATTTATCGAGCCGAGCGCCGGCCAACGTAATAACCGAGCACGGTTATTACAATGACAATATTTGTTTGGACTAATAAGTGGCGGATAAACACGTAAGAGGGTCGGTCGGTTTACCTTCCGGGTTGCCGGGTTGGTCCGACGGAACGCTCTAAAAGATAAAGTTTTTTTTTCTTGAGAATTTGTGAATAATTAATCGGGGGATCTTTTAAATTAACGAAGAAATCAATTGTAAAGTTCGATAGAATTCCGTGCATTGTCCCAGAAATCCGCCCATAATTCGCAAATTTGAGGCCAACCCAAAATGAATCTCAAATGAACATAATAACTGGCCTTATGCCTATGTAAAACAATTTTATTGGGATCTCTGGATGCGAGCGATGTCGGAACTCCATAGTTCTATGCCTAATGTCCACGTTGAAATAATAAATTAAATCCAAATCTGTCTTCCATAACATAAAACTTTGGTAAACTATAATTTTTTTTGGTAGATTATAAGTTTAAATCAATTCAACCGCGGCCGCTAAGGTTATTTGCCATAATGCGAGGCGCACGGGCTGCCATCTCCACGGAGTTGATGCCGGATCTTTTTCCTAATAACTTCGCATAGAAATATTGTATAGACGGTTGAAATATGTATAAATCCGAGGCTCTGTAAATAGTGTAACCAGAGGTAAACGAAACCCGGGAAGAAATGGGGCTGGGCCAGCTTAGTCCTTCCAAGGATTAGGATCTAAGTCGGCGATGCATTTCCCTCGCCCTTCGCGGGGCTTAGATTTAAAAAATGTATTATATATCCTGGCGGTGGGTATACGAACGGGGCGGAATAGAGGAGAGCTTTTATTCGCCAAGATAGAATTTTATTTGTGCAAATATATTTTGCTCGATTCTTCGCAGGATTGAGGATGACTCATTTTTGCCGCCCGTTGTGAACCGGGAAAATCGTTTTTTTCACGAAAAATTCATTGAATCCCATATTTTATTCAAGCCTTATGGTTATAACGTTTGGTTTTTAAAATGCACATTTTAAACTACCTGTCCAGTATATAGTTCACAAAACAGTGAATTTTTTTTATTGTGCCACAGGACACCTAGTTTTTTTACATTTCTTTCTAATTAGTCATGATAACTACGGCACATCGTGCCTGTATTTTTATCATAAAAATTATTTATTATTTTAACAGCACGACATTGTAGGTAAATGTATTGGATTTAGATTCGCGTTGAAACGAATGCACAGACAAAATATTATACCCTGTACAAAAAGTTATAAATTCAAAAACTAATAATGAAATAAAATATTATTCCATATTAAAAATGT
Organism: Lethocerus indicus; assembly: GCA_019843655.1. Lineage (NCBI taxonomy): Eukaryota > Metazoa > Arthropoda > Insecta > Hemiptera > Belostomatidae > Lethocerus > Lethocerus indicus. Next base: position 41,698,743 of record JACDQD010000001.1, read on the forward strand.
GTACGTAACGGCGTTATTAGAAACTCGCAAACTATGCTCGTTGCCGGCAGCTTATTTATATCGCGAGAATCGAAAGAATAGCGGTCAGTTAGCGGTCCCGGGATTTTACCAATTAATAAGACACCAATCAGGCCCTCGAGGTTTTTGCTTCTGATTTTACCCCCGGGGGTTAATCGTTTTAAATATTGAAACCCTGTTTAAAACGTTGAAACTGGATCCTCGTGTTCTATTCGTGCTTTTAAACGCCGGTCGGGAATGTGGATCGATACCACAAGTTGTAGTGAAGAAATCGACCCGGGTTAAGTGGATTACGTAGTGCCTTAGTAGGTCGTCGGGACGGAAGGAAAGTGCATTTGGGTCCACGGTAAAGTGAAATATCTTGAGTACTCACGTTTCGAATTCTGTACATATTATTCCCGTTAGGTGGAGAAAAAATATCAATGAAAAAAAATGGGTAAAATGACAGTTAACGCACCAACTTTTACATCCAGTTTTGACCCATATGCCAAATCAATATGGGCATATTATATAATATATCACCGGCAAGTAATACGAGTACAAATAGAAGAGATGGTTAAGATATTTCTTACAAAATAATGGACGGAATCTATTTTCCGTAAGAGTATAGGGCCCGCATGTCTAGTGCTATTGTTTAGTTGCAACCCGATAGTTCTACGCCAAATGTCTACGATTTTTTTTTAAATATTATCGTTGACTTGAAAGTAGAGAAAGGCAGTGGGTTAACTTTCGCCGATGGCGAAAATCAGAGCGGGGCCTCAATGGAGATCATTAGGAAAAAAGAAGAAAGGGAGGAAGATTGCGCCGGCTCGGTATCGTTCCGCCTAATGTCGATTCGAATCATCCGTATTCGGGGGCGTTTAAACGACGCTCCGATTCCACGGGGCGCGACACGTAGCGACCATAAAACCCCACTGCCCGCAAAGCTGAGTTGCGAGGGGGGGCAATGGGAGGGGGGGGGGCAAATATTAATAAGAAAAAAATAAAAATATACGATTTTTTAAAAATGGCCCACAAATCCGTTTTTCATTTCGGGCCCCTGGGTTTCGTCTCCTAAACGGCGTTTGATTGGCCCTCTCTCTCTTAATTAAATCGGGCGTTGCTCCAGAAAATTAGATAACTTCCAGTTTCTTGTTGCATCGAATTGCAGGCAATAATGCGCAGATCTTGTACTGTAAAAATGTAAAAAAATCGTACTTCTATTTTAGGAAAAAGTACGCACGTTTACATAATAAATATGTTCGTATTCTTCAAGTAATTTAAATTGGCCGCTCCCCAGTGAATGTGAATTCATTATACTGTGATTACATATTTACGAAAATTGAAGAAGATTACCAGGCTATTCTGGAAAAATAGAAGTGAGACGGGAACGAAAGTTTAGCGACCGGATTTTATAAATTCGTCGGTAATTTGAAACATCCCCGGGAGCATTAAGGATTGCGCGAAGGACTCGGAATCTCCGGATGCGAGCTGTGTTGTATGTCTTGATGGAACCCCGTAATTCTATACCGTATTTAATCGAATTAATAAGGGGAATTATCCTTAGAATTCCAGTCCAGGATTTTCTCCCCTTGTTCCAACATGGAATATTCCGGTTAGGGATTCGTTTCATGTAGGGATACCACCTATATTTTAGGATAATAAACGATTAATCATTTTTTAATTGTATGAAAAAATATTCAAGCTATTTACAGGCGATTGAATACTAGTAATAGGGTGAATTTTGTATTATTTTTAGAAATTTCTCACCGTAGTGTTTTTTTATAATGGCTCCTACTACATTTAGTGTGGAATTCACAAGGGTAGCTTAAGTGCCGGAAAACATCTATTCTCTTGACTATGACGTTGTTTGAGGTTAAGAGAGTAGTGCTAACTTAATTCAAGGGCGTAAATTATTAGAAGCCTGAATTTCAATTCATATATCAACGAATCCGACGAGTTGAAATAATTTAAATTAAATTGAACCGAGTTTAAACACCGGAACGCACTTCTTTGGAAACAAAGGAGATTTGTTAAAGCGGTGGGGGGGGGCGAAAGGACAAAGAGGGACTGGAGAACGTCATGTTTTGTAAGGATTTGTCTGGTCGGAGGAGGAATCTCCTTCACCCCCCCCTCCCGCCCATGTCTCTTATTGTTCTTCCTTGATGTCCCCCTCTTGACTGCTCGCGACATTTCTCATGCAAATAGCCTTTATAAATATTTTCCCCCGTATTACATCTCATTACGGGATATTCTTTTTCCCGGAGCCGCTTTCCAAATCTATATATTATGTTAACGCTCCCTTTCCCCAGTTTTTTTTTCAAATTTGTTGTTTGACTAAAGGACGTTGGCGGCCCAATTCCTTTTTATTGCCGCTCTGAAAATATATCACATTTGTTTTTCCGGACCGCCTTTCGGAAATTGGTAACTGGTATTAGAGAAAAACATCAAGTAATACAAATACGTTGTAGAGTTGATGTTTTGAAATTAAAAATAATTAAGAGGCAACCCGAAAAGTTTATAACGCCGTCCGTATTACTTTGATAAGTAATAAGAAGAAAATTTGAACAGGCGAAATTGTTGAACTGCAATTTTTAATGTAAGCCAGTCGGTTGGAGAGGTCAGTAGCAAATCGTTAACTGGACATCACCTGGAATTGGAAAGATACGTCAGTGACACACACGGCTACCGACGTTGTTAAGGCCGGGTCAAGTTCTAAGGTCGGGGGACTTCCTATTGTGCGCCTACTTCAAGTATTCAGAACGGCCGAGTCCTCCGGTTTCGGACTTAAAGCACACCGCGAGCGATCGTCATATCACTGCTCTGCAGCTACCCCACTGTTCCCCCACTAAGTTGTATACAACTTCCGGCTTTACAGACCCGACGTGACGCATTTTGGGCATCCGTTATGCCGCGGCACTTATAAAGAGAAGTTACTGATGCCGGAGAGAGAAATCGAAAGTCGTTTCTAACGGGTCGAGTGGCAGAATTTCGTTCGTGAGTATTTAAAAGAGACGGAAAAATTAAACAAACTCGGAAGTACGAAAATATTTTCGTAACCGATAATGGACGGATCGGGAATAGTTGACATGAGCGTGGCCGATGGCTCCCGGTACGTGGACCTCGGGTACGATTTTCCTAATGGACGATTAATATTAATTCAAAGGAAAAACCGGGGCGAATAGACTGGGTCGAAAGAAAAGGCCGGGAGAATTGGCGTCTGGAATGGAGCCGTGGGCGATGATAATGGCTAAGCCAGACACCTGAGCCGCCCCCAGCCCATTAATGCGCCATCCAATTAATTTCTCCCCCTTTTAATCTTAGCTTTCTAGATGCGTTCCTTGGACAAATATTTGCAGGCGGACTAATACCCCGACGGAGACGGGCTCCAACACGCCGTTACGACCCGCGCGTCTCGACACTTAAAATTATTGATAAGAAATTGCAAACGCGACACTCGTACAATTTGCATACATAGAGCCTCGGCTCTCATTAATTCCACCCTACAAACGGAACTATTACTCGCCTACATAAAAACAGCAATGTAATGACGTTAAAGATATCTATAATTTCCTCTACTATTAAAACTATTTATTGTCTGTAAATAAGTAATACGTATTCCCTCTATTTTAAGGCGGTACATGAAGGATTTTAAATATCTAAGTGAGAAATTAAAATTGTAAGAAAAATAAGATTATTATAGATGGTTTTGTGAACCGGATGGTCATTTAAGCCAAAAAATGTTAAACTTCTTTGTACGTACTTTTGCACTAGAATAGAAATAGAAGTTATACGAAAATAATTTTTATTCTTATGTTTCGGAATATAGATTAAATTATTTCAATGAGCATAATCGGCATAGAGGCTGCTGTGATTTACACCGAATTTGCAGGGATAGGGCGGGGCGAACCTCAGATTTTTGAAACGCCCCAAAACGGAAAATTGAGCGGGCGGAATGAACGTCACGTCTCGGTGGGAGGGGGTGGTGGAGCCCGAGTTGTCATATTACGGGTGGAAAACTGTTATTTATCTTGGCGGTGACTCGTAATCACGCCCGTGGCTTTAACGATGATTGAAGCGTTACCCTATTTAAGGCGACAAAAGAATGCGAGGCGCCGTATTTTTTCACCGGCCCCACCCCTCGGGCCCCCGGCCGCCAAACTTGGCAATCGTATACCGTTGTCGAATAACGACCGACTCGTCACGGCAACTCTTCGACCAGCCTGCCGCTTCTCTTACTCTAGCACGACTTCCTTCCTTCAAAATTTGCAATATGCACAATGTACCGGTACGCGCTTCTCAATACCATTCAGTTGGGTCGAATACGCCCCCGCCCCACAGACAGTGAGCAGACGTAGGAGGGCAACCGATTCCGACCCAATATAGCGCACATTAATTAGAAAACGGAATACTTCATTCACTCTTATGTAGAATGGGAAGGACATCCGCTCGTTTCCAATAAAAGGGAAATATATTTATGATCAACAGCGGCACATTTCCCTTTCGCCCTAAAAACCTGAATAGTTTCGGAAAAAACCCAAAAAATAAGTCTTAAATAAAAATTCACCGAATTGTTACCACGTGGAAATAATAAAATCCGACTTGAGGTCGGCAACAAGGAATTGAAATGATATATATATATATATATATATATATATATATATATATATATATATATATATATATATATGTGTGTGTGTGTGTGTGTGTGTGTGTGTATATATATATATATATATAAATTAGAATGACACAATCACACTAGTGATGTGATACGATATACGATAGCCGATCCTCATAACGCAAAACACGGTTTAAAAGGGGGTTCTGCAAAAGGTTCACAGGCCGGCAAAAATAACAAAACTTGTACACCAATAATAAAATCCGCCGCTAAGATTAGCCTCGTTAATTAGGTGAACGGAAAGGAATATGAAAGAGTGCCGTATTGCGTGCGCAGATCACGTCCGGGACGAGATCACGTCAGTGGGCACGTCGGCCACTTAAACAACCGCCATTGAGTCCACTCGCTTTTAATACGCTGTCGACGACCAACGGAATAAGCGTTGAATTACCGCCTACATTCCCACCCCCCCAATCACAACCAACACAGCACAACAGCCTAATTGCCTTCGGACGCGGCAGCTTCTGCATTAATGAGCTTTCCGGGCCGATCGCGTTTTCCAGTCGTGGCCGGGCCCGTCCTCGGCGGGAATCCATCGAATGTCGATCACCGGAGAGGCCTATTAAAGGAGCGCATAAAGAGGAAAGGTCAGGATCCTCGTGACGCCGACGAGTACCAACGGTATTTCGTTGAAAGAAGCTTCTATCAGGTCGTTCTAAATTTATACACGTAAAAAACATATAAACCTTACCTACATATTCCGCGGAGTAATAAATACGCAGTTGGGATGGGGCGTGGAGATCTGTTAGTGTAGGATATTCTCCCAAGAGATACAGTTACATTTAAAAAAAAGGCGTTACCCTTTCATATGACTTAATACCTGTCTTCAATTCATATTAGGACGAACAACAAGCAATCCGGTAATAATCGAGTGCAATACTAAAAATAGGAACTAGGAAGGATCCAATAGTTTTTGCTCGATTCCAGTTATTCACTAATAAAGTGAACGTAAATCGTTACAGTATACAATGTCTTAACTGAAAATTTAAGAGTAGAGCCATCTACCATACGATATGGGCGTATTCGGTTTTTCACTTTCTGCAGTAACACTATGTTAGTGGGTTACTTGCGCGTCTTGACCCCATAATCCATAGTCCCCATAGTCCATAAATATGGACTATAAATAATTACACTAAACAAAATGGATGCATTCCACTATTCCGCATTTCTGAACGTTTGTTTTCGGCGGTTAACTTTCCATTTCCCTATTGCTCAGTCAAACAATTAAACGAAAAACAATACCTCGTTATTAATTGGATTCTTTTTCAAAAAAAAAGAAAAAATGTTATAGAAAAATGACAAGAAATGTATGTTAGTCTGACCGACATTTTCCACGGTGTCGGGAGTTCGCGTTTGGCGCCTAGCGTCTGGAATTGGGTAGTGGAGCAGATAATTCGGTTATAAATGAGCACGGCGCAACCGTTCTGTTAGACCCGCAATACACACAATTCAAGACGGTCTAGTATCAGCTCCTTCTTGTATTCAACGAACTCGCATTACTCTCGTATTTTCAATAAACGATGCATAAAGTACGCGCGCATATTGGATCATGCTATTTCGGCCTAGCGCCATTGTCGGTATCGATCTTTCATTGTCTTCATTAAGTCGTATCAGTTAGCAGTAACGTTTTATTTTTAAGTGGTACAGTGGAGTGGCATCGATATAGTACATTCTAAAACAACCGCAAATGGTTTGCGTTTCTTATCCTATAAGTTATTGAAGCTTTTCTCATCATCCTTCCTTCAGTATAATCCATGTCTAAAAAACATTTAATGCAGTCTAAATTACAATACAAGTGGTCAGAAAAGGATTTTTTTTCAATTATACTTTTATGAATTTAAACTTGGCCGCAGTGCAGCTAAAAAATGTATCGCTTCTATTGGTTCTTATTCCGAAGAATAAAGTTGAGTATGAGTCTAGTTACAGAATGCCAAAGCTTATGTCCTGCGATAACAATAATAATATGAACGTGCGGAGTTCTGAGTAATTTCTGAGTAAATTTATGAGAGCTTACTGTGACGACAGTATAGTATCCGGTGGCGATTAATTGTAAGATAATTATTTCCTTCCTTGTGAACATTCTTTGTGAGCTCCTAAAATGTGGACAATCATCCGAGATATAACTACCGCTTCCCGTCACGTGCACTTTCAACTAGTTCTATTTTCAAGCATGACTCATTTGCCGTCATGAAGTTTTATCGGGCTTGATTATTTTCGAATTTTCGTACTGTCCTATTTTGTGTGTGAAATTCTTAACGTCCTAGGAAGTAGATGAGCCCGTCGGTGCGAGGATTTACAGTGTATGGAGAATGAAAATCGCGCGATCTTATTTTAATTAATTAATGTATTTTTTAATTATAATTTAATTCGAAAATTATCCAACGGTGTTCCAATCGCTGGTAATTGAACAAAATTTATTACATTTATTATTGTTTGAACAACGCGCATTATTAGCCTTCTGACGGGAGACAACGGACAGCCCTGGTAAATTGCCAATTACCAATACCGTTAGCGTAACAATCGGAGACCCCTTTTATCATGTATATATCCTAATCCTCCCACCCCTAATTAATAAATGTAATGGGCGTACGCATCTGGTTCTATATCGTGTTCGGACGTCAACGCTATTGAGCTAGAATGGGAACGGAAAGCTGAGTGAAGACACCAATTAAAAACGCCGATTAATTATGGAAGATAATACTATAATATTCATATGGCCTGTTTTTATAAAATAAAAACACGACACTCCGAGTTATCTTAACTACTAACGTGCAATGGAGGAAGTTATTTATTAATAGATTTCATGAAGTACATTACTGATAGACGTTATACACACATTTTAACTTAACAGTGATGAATGGATAATTTCAATGAGACAAAAATGAAGTATCACTCCGTTACATTGATGTAGAGAAAAAGGCGTGAACATTCATAATAAATATATAACCACCTACATGTCAAATTTCTGATAAAATTTTCCGCGAAAAATAACTAATTAAATAAATAATTTTTTAAAAAATCTTTTTCGGATTCCGCTAACTAGGTATACATATGAATTCGGACTTGTGAAACCGGTAATTGTATTCTAGGATTGTATATATTGGGCATTATATTGAGGATTATACCCATATGGCTTATAATCGTGGCGGATTCGTTAAATTCAAATTAAACGGAGGAAGGAATTATTTAACGATTAGTTTATTTTTATTTACCAATTTCTAAAGCCTTATGGCGTTTTCATTGTGTGTATAAATACAGAGGAAATATAGTGAAGACGCGGAGTAGATAAACCCCCGAGAATGAACGTATTATGACAGCCCCCAGCGGATTAGTGGAAACGGCGGAAATGCGGCGGTCGCAAATTAAAGTCCCCGCTCCAAGTTTTAATGGGATGTTTTCGGTAGTAGGGGAGGGAGGACTTAAACAGCCCCAATTCGAATAAGTAACAGCGGCAAATTACCGGGAACCCTTGCATGTATTAGACCCCCCCCCATCCAGAAGCATCCCTGTGTGTCTTCACCTGCATTCAATGACAGTGAATTAACTTCCCGAAAGCCCCTTGAATTAATACTCCGTTTTATTTCGCGATTCGGTACAATGTAAATGGCTGACTAACTTAGGAAAAGTATCTGAGGATTGTTTGAAGAGTCGATTTATGCCGGAAGCTAGAGAAAAACGAGCTTGCAAAAAAATGGTAACAATATTTTTATTATTATTTAGAATAAAGTAATTTCAGTCGAATAATTCATCTTATATAATAGTATTCTTCGATGTCTAACTCGCAATTAGTGATATTTATATATAATATTTGAAAAAGGTGTCGAAGAAGGGTTTAATCAGTGAATAATATGCTTCGGAGCCCGACCGTCGACTAAACTAACCAGCGTGTCGTCCACGACTCGACTGTCTCATCCATTATTTTGATATCCTTTTATACTTTATTATTATTAAGTCACCGTCTTGTATTCAATAGGGTGAGGGGATGGCTGAAGGCGGGTGGTTTACCATCTTCGATATTGTCATAAGAGGTAATCTTACGAGAACGTATCTTCTACCTGAGTAGGGTTCCTTTAGTCCTTTGGCACCGCTAACTTACTTATCAATACATCGTAATAACATTGGCAGGATTCTGTAGGTTCGTGATGTTTCTGTCTCCTCTCGCTGGTTTGGTCTTTTGCTAGACCGGTTTCGGCCGCTCGCCATCTTCAGTAGCGGTGTTCCTCACTGTTCGGACTTTGGATGTTTTTTGGGCATCCTCACTCCACTGTCACTTTCACATGTACTGTACAAAACAGGTATATTAAATTGGCAGGATTGATTATATTCTAAACCCGCGTCGAGAAAAAAAGGTTAAGAAGTTATATTATTTTCTGAGCTTTCATTCTAGATTGTAAAAGCAGACTCCCCGATCAATTAGTAGAAGACTTTTCATAATTGAAATATTTTTAAGATTAGACGAAAATGTCGAGGAAAATCGTTCAAAAATAAGAAAGAGCGGTTTTTCTCTTTATTCCAATTTTCGGCTTTTCCTGAAACGCATAGAGCTCTAAAATTTTCGCGTTAGAAACATTAATTTTTTTAGGGGTCAACATTAATTTCATGGACTCAATAAGTATATAAACTAAACTCCCTAATTTTTCACTGGGGTTTTTTCAATTGTTTCGAACAGTATAAAAAACTCAGCAATGTCTCGATCATCTCGTTTTTAATTTGATTAATTTTTTTTAGTTTTTCGGTTGGGGGCAGATGATTTGCGGTGGTCAAGTTCCATAAAGTACGGTTCAAGAAGGCAGGCGTAGAGCCCGCGGAGAGCATACGCGTTTCTCCAAAAGTGCTCGGGGCGAATTCCCCGTGCGTAACTTGGTATCCCAGTTGTCGGCGATCGGGATAGATACGAGGGTGAAATTCGTGGCTAGCGGTGAACCGCCGCCGCGGCCGGGCTCAATCAAAAAGCGATTTTTGGGGCGGGCACCGGGCCTAATGTCGAACCCGCAGAGGTGGGCGAGGGGGCGGCATTAGCGCAGAAATTCCTTCTGTCTGCCGGCCGAAAACGTCATTTGGCTCTATCCGTCATCTAGATAACGGGACCGAGCTACGTGTCCTATGACGACATCAAAAATGTCAGTATATATATATATATATATATATATATATATATATATATATATATATATAATATTTATGTTACTGATTAATCATTAATTTTTTGTACGTTATAGCACCTGGGAAGGTGCTTTTAAAGCGTTTTCCCTCTATAAAAAAAATTGTGACGACCACTGAAGATAACGGTGAAAGTCCGACCTCTCTTTACCTGTTCCCGACTGAAATATTTTCCAATGACAGGACTGGAATTTGGCGTGCGGCTCGGAATACGAAATTTGACGAACTGTTCGGAGGTCGGGGACGGACTTCATCCGGTTCCTTATCGAGTGGGTGTCTGGGACTAAAGTAATCAATTAAAGCCGGCCGGCTTAACTGGGGGAAGAAGCCCGCCCGGATTAGTTGCCACCTGTTAGTACCGCCTCCCCCGATAAACTCGAACCGGAAATATTTTATCCGGAGGAAGATATTGGACCAATTCCGTTTTGAAAAAGAAACACGAAGGCTGAACCGGGGGAGCCTAATGAAAAAGTTCCAGATCGGGTTTTTATATTGACCCGAACGGTAATCACTAGCGGAGTCCAAAGAGAAACGTTATTTTAATATATCGAGTAGCCTTTTCATTAATGACTTTTGATCGAAAGCATGTAACTATTAAACATAAATACAGAATTTATTTGCCTTAAGAGGTAAGCTATTTAGACAACTCGAAACGAAAAACTAACAACGTATTCCGATAGGACTAAATTATTAGTTCCGTCGTTTATAACACACATCATTTTTGGTTATGAAAATTCTCGCTATCCCAGAAGAATGTCGTTATATAGCGAGACCTCAATATGGAGTTATCTTATTGCGAAATGCTAGTGCATGATTAAACTGTTCGCTTTGTATTTGGACGTATTACTTTTCATACGAATGATATCTGAAATGAATTGTTTAATACTATGAGACAATTGAAGGGACTTCCGTCCGTCATTTTTTCCGAGAACTATTTCAGTTGAAGAACCGTTTCATGCGCCGGCAAAAATTATCGGAATAAATTTAATGGATTTCAAACGCCAATGACTAAATTCAATTTAAATTCTTGGGCGGAACCTTTACGATGATAAAATATATACGATGATATAATATTAATCACCAGGAAAGACGAAAAACGTGTTTAAAGTATTTTATTATATTTGTTACGACTGTACTAAAAACAAGGAAAACTGCCAGGGGCCTGAATGCGTCAAAAGATTACTTAAACGCATAAGAGGATTCCAAAACACGGAAAGTCATTTAACCAAGTTGCTTCCTCGTTTAAAACGTCAAACGTTTTATTATTCCCTCCCACTATAATAAAAAATATTCCGGCACTCGAAAGGCGTCACAAGATTTCTAAAACACATTAAGGCGATTCTCACGTTTAAGACATTTAAAAATCCTCCTTAAAAATATTTAACCGAGATCGGCTTCTACGCTCTCTTGTTTGTCTTAAGCTGGACCCGTTTTGGCAATTTGTGATTTCGTTTACTAAGGTCAATTTTGATTTCAGTTTTAGTAATGGCCTTAATAGTCGGGTATGTGGATTCCACATAAATATATAATATAATTACATTTAGTCCTATAAAATATGGTGAGGTATAAAGAATTCATCCGCGGGGGGAGGGGGCACTTAATTTAATGCCGCGGATTATAGGCGCCATCGTATTTTTTTTTAACTGGGAAGCTATAAATTGTCTTTTATAAGCTCCATTCGAGGAAGAAGGGCCGGGGCGTTAACGGTCTCCGCGAAGGAGCGATCGGCACGTCGGAATGCCCGAGATAAGTGAATTAAGTCGAATTGGATCCGTCCGAGATATGGCTAACACGGCGGTGGCTTATTTTAAAGCCCCTTCAGACCGGACCGCGTTTTCAATTTATGGACTTATCGGAGCCGCAACGACCCAACCGGCTAAGGTTAATTTAAACGTCGGGTTTGACGGTTTGAGAACGGCCGGCGGGGGGCGGTAATTACCGGGACAACGCTCCAATTAGAGGAGGGCTCGGGCGAATAAAGGAGAAGGCGGCAATTAGCCCCGCAATACGCCAGAAACCTCCCCTCCTCCCAATTACACGTCTCTTTCTAGACCGGCATACCCTTGAATAAGTAACCGGTTATTTTTAGTTCCTTTCGCTGAGAGCCCGGTCATTCAGCCACTTGTCAAATATTTTGCGAGTTCCGGCAACGAGGAGAAATATTTCGTTTGTTAGATCCGCCTTTAAAATAAGCGTTAATTACAAAATATTGTTCTTTTCCGCGTCATTTCGAGTTTATCGGGTCTCAAATTATTCGACTCATTTAATTAATATCGGTATTTAAAATAGCTTTACGTATATTTAATATTCGTCGATTTTCCATCCGGTAATCGCCTGTAGCGATTCACTTTTGAAATAAAGCGACTCGTCCGAAATAACTCGAGAAGTCAAGAAGTACACAAAGCACTTGGGCGTCTCCGGCACTATCCCTTTATGGTATATTTGTGGGGTCTGCGAGGGCTGAGAAAACATCTCGCGGAGGATTTTATGCCCCCGCCCGGCTATTAAGATAGGCCGGTTTCGGTTACTCGCCATCCTCAGTAATATAGTGGGGCGTTCGCCCACTCGTACCCTCCCTATAGCGACAGGACCGCCGGGGATTATCGCTGGCCGACGTCCCGTAAGTAATATAAACGACCGACGGATAGCTACCGCCGGTGGCTCACCGATAAGATCGGACCGCAGATACTAATAGTACTAATAGTATGAACGAGAAGATTAATACCCGTGTTTTCATAGGTGGGTGGTCTGTGCGGTCCTACGACGCCGATCACAGATCCAGCAGCTAATTGTAAAAATGTTTACGATCTATCTCAGTATAAATACGAGTGGCGGAGACCAACGCGATATACAGTATCTTTTTTATCCCATTATGGTAAAGATTAACAGAGAAGCTTTAAATATTGATAGAAAATAAACAATCGATGTAGGCCAAGTATAGGGCGCACGTATCCCACATTGTAATATATTTCTGTTTGAGGTTAATCAAATTAAGTTACCGCCATAAAAATATCGCGTTGTTCTTTTCTTTTCCATTTCGTTTGAAAACTGTGAAACGTTTCTCCGCGGGGCTGCCACAAATTTTTATTGGAGCGAGCCCGTCCGCCGGCCGCGGTTAGGGGAGGGGCGGGGGTTAAAAACGCGTAAATCCTCGAGTTCCTGTAGTGCTGTAAATACCGAAATTTTATAACCGTAGCGGGAGTGAGCCTGAGGGGGGGGGGCTCGTTGTTTCTGATTTAGTGTCCGACCCGCACACCGAAACCGGGCACCCGACGGTTTTCGGAGGGGACACCTATTTGCCCCGAATTAACTCGGCGCTAATATTGCTAATTTAATCTTAATAGTTCCTATATCACTATTATTACCCTGATTAATGATGGCGGTGGCGCTATTCGCGGGCCTCGGGGGACCCCGGCTTTAAAACCTTCGGGGACCTAATTACAACTCTTTCTATTCCGAATCCCTTATTGTACGCATCGGTTGGATGACACTTTGTTCAAGCTCCGCAGTATTCCTTCGGACATATATTAAGGCACCGTCTCTGCAGTTTTACTGAATGTTTAACTGCGCCGTTACGAAGCGAGAGATATGGTTTCTTCTTATTATTTGTTGTCCAATCCGTTATATTAAACTTTTAAGCGCTCGAAATCGAATGGAAATATTAATAAAAATTTAACTTCCGTTTCTCTCGGGCTAGAAAAAGATTTCGCCGTTCAATTCAAACGGGTAGGCAACAGACGAACGTGTATAAAATGCCAGTTGTGTCTCAGGTTGAAGAGGTTTAAAGTTCCGCAATGTCGGTCTAGAATTAAACGATCCGGGCCGTTCCAAATTATCGGAGTTATAAAACGAGGATGAAAACAATTATTTGAAGTCCGAGAATAGCCGGTGCGTAGTGCGGCTTTTTGCGGACGACCGTGAAGGGGTGGGGGGGAGGAGGGTCGCCTCATGTTTCCGGTCTAACTTTTATGAACCGAACTTTTTCCCGGGGGTGGCCCTCGAAAATTTTATGCAAAGTGGATTTCTTTGAAATTGGACTGGACTCAACCCCCGTCCAACGCTTTATTTTTGATTGCCCTTTCTTATTAACCCCCAACAAATATTCCCGCTGAGGTAACCTTCTATCGCGGTCAAGCGAATAACAATGGTCGATATCCGTTTCGATCATAAATAATTTGAATCTTACACAAAATTTACTGTGGTATTATGAATGGTATAAATAATTGTAACAATAATAGGTTGTTTAATATACCTGTTTTGTGGTCTGCGAGGGGTTGGAATACTGTAGGTTCGTGATGTTTCTGTCTCCTCTCGCTGGTTTGGTCTTTTGCTAGACCGGTTTCGGCTGCTCGCCATCTTCAGTAGCGGTGTTAGTCACTGTTACATGTGAAAGTGACAGTGCAGTGAGGATGCCCAAAAAACATCCAAAGTGCTAACAGTGACTAACACCGCTACTGAAGATGGCGAGCAGCCCAAACCGGTCTAGCAAAAGACCAAACCAGCGAGAGGAGACAGAAACATCACGAACCTACAATTATAGGTTGCTTGCACACGTGACTGAGATGTAAAGTATCCTCGATTTTTAATGAATAAAAAAATATATTCTATACCTAATTAAGGCAAAACTAGTTTTTAAAACTTTATTCGGATTGCACGATTTATTCTCGCTCGCCGTTTCGAATTTACTCCCCATTACATAGGTATAAGGTTGACAGATCCTACGACAAAGGGCGAATTCTTAAATGTAGTAACGCTTGTTCTAATCCATTTATGACCAAATCAGCTCGAATTATATTTGAGACGGGAGTTGTAGCCGGGACTCTTCCGAATGATCCTCCTCTAGCGGGGGAGGGGTTACTTTTTTCTTCTATTATTTAATTTTCGTAAGAGCCCATAATTGGAATGCCAGCGCGGGCTGTCCACCGCCGGCTTTTCATCACGGCTAATACATCAGAATCAAAGGTTCTGATAAAATGCCTCGGGAAAAAAAGTAAAATAAAGAAAAAAAGAAAAAAGCTCTTTGCCCGTCCAATAGCACGGCCATATCGCAGACGTCCGTTTAGTGAATTAAGGCTCAGGTGCTCCCCCCACCACCCCTCCAACATCGAATAATTTTTTCGGACAGTTAGAAATTATAATTCGTTCATGAAAAATGGAAAAAGCGAAATCTCTGTACATTTATTCGTTATATCGAGCACATATTATCGCTCACATCTGAATACTCTTTACCTACAACTATTTTAATAACATTGCAAAAACAGGTTTTTTTGGTTTGGCCAGTCGTATTCACTCAAAAACATGCGTGGGCACCTTAAAATACATGAAATTCCACCTAAATATTTTATGGAGGTGTTCGTATTCTGTATTCAACACCTTTTTGCTAATTATTGAATGATATAAGCGTAAATTATACTATCGAAATATGTTAAATATCTTACGAGTGTGTTAAAAACATCGATACTCTATAACAGTATTCATTATGTGAAAGAGAATTAAAAAAAAATAACGACATGTGGATTTAATTATTTCTAATTCACACTGAAAATTCTAAAAAATCATAAGATTTCTTACTGAAATTCTAAAAATAATAAATTTACTTAGAAGCACAATAATTACAAAAATTAAACACAATTATTACCTTCCAATAAATAAAATGCGACCAAAATATTTGGGGTTATTCGAATTCTGTTTTCAATATTTTTTGTTGATTATGTGAACGAAATATTTAAAAAAGAACGTAGCCTTAAGTATTTCTAATTCGCATTCAAATCTCGAAAAAAATTACAGTTTTGGCTATTTCTAGCAAAAAATTATATATTTACGTTAAATGCTATAATTCAAAACTGAAACTACTAAAGAAATGAATTCTCAAATGGACAGACCACTCTTCGTCGATTAAGGAATCTGTTTAGAAATAAAAAAAAAAATTTTTAAATAATTTGCCACGTTAAATTGTTGAAACGGGTTCGGTATTTGTATGTGGGTCGGTATGACGGCCGAGTTCCCTCAAGACGGTAAATCAAGATGGGCCCTTGATTTGTGGCAATTAGCACAATATGGGGCGATACACGTCCCGGGCATTTACCAGCTCCCGGCGACCGCATACGTGAGATCCCAATTCGGAATCCCCGACTGGCCGCTACGCCCACCCTTCCGCCAACGTGCGCGTTACGAATTTTTCGGCCCTAACCCCCAACGTTCCTCGGGGAAATCATTTAAATTTCGGGCGAAATCAACGTCGCGATGACTGGGATTGGGTCGTGAAAATAGACGTAGTTTAACGCCGCCAACGCTTTTTAAACGCGATCATTATTTAAGCGCCCGATCATTGGTAACGGACGGTGCAAGTGACAGTGGCGGTGCAGTGGGGACGCCCGAAAAACATCCAAAGTGGAAAGTGACTAACACCGCTACTGAAGATGGCGAACAACCGAAACCGGTCTAGCGAAAGACCAAACCTGCGAGAGGAGACAGAAACACACGAAATCTACGGTAAACCGAATTAGTTGAATCCTGGCCGACCGAAGCTCTACACCCGGCGGTAACTAGTATAGATTACGAATTATCACCAACTAAATTCTGGCAGTATCGCCTAATACAGTGGTAAGACTTAATTGTAAAAGCGCGTCGCAAAATAAAATATTATTGCTGCTAAAATGACAAACGAGTAGCCCACATTGTAGGAATGCTACTGACAATGGCTGAAGGCCGAAATGGCGAGGGCAATTGTTAGAAGACCGTTTATTTGAAATGAGAGAACGTAATGCAAATACGCGGAATAGAATTACGGCTCTAATACTAAACCGTTTTAAATGGAGTGCATTGCGGGTGTCACATAATGATTGCGCCGTATTCATTTATAACCAAATAATCTGCTCCATTCCCGAATCCAAGACGCTGCCGGACTGCGAATTCCTGACACAGCGGAATACGCCGGGGAGACTAACATAATTTTAAATATATTTTATTCTTTTAAATAATAATCGAGGTATTATTGAGATTTTATTCCGGACGTTCGTTTTATCTGATAGAGTAATATGCCATTAACAAGGAAATCACTGAAGACCTTTGAGAGGTGTGGAATAATGGAATACATCTATTTTGGTTTGTGTAATACGCATATGCAACTATATATCATGAGGGAATGTCCAGTTTCAGCTGACCCGCAGTCAGGTATTCAGTTTAAACAATCGTTGAAAATCGTTGATCACTAAAATAGTTCTACTGTCGAAAGCGAAAAATCTAAATAGGCACCTATCATACGGTTGAAGGCTCTAGTTGTACTAATACCGATATGCGTGATATTAATTGGTCGGTATTAAATAACAATGGACGTGCACAAGACTTCCAAATTGTTTTAAAATTATGTTCAGTGTCAGTGCGATATGATAACACAAATGTACTTATGAGGGAGAACCCTTCAATTTATGGTAGTCTTACTAGATAAGGAAATCATGCGGCAACTTTCAGGAAGGTGACGCGAGGACCTGTCGAATCAAAGCATCGGCATTATAGGATAGTCTTGTATGGAAAGATTTATATCGGGAAGCTGCTAATTCACGAACGAACGGTACTATCATATCGGCATAGGTTGTTCCGTTAGAGACACAAGGTTGGGCGTTAACGATTTCACGGAGGATTATCGATTGCAAAGATTGAATTTTATCGGAGTTCGAAAGTTTGGTGGATCCCCACAAGTCAATTCCGTACGGCCGGCTGTACTATAAGGAAAGTTGTAAACTAATAATTCGTTCTTGGCTGTGATCTGTTCTCGGTCTGACACCGGTGTCCATTATTTTCGCAGCAGGGGCCTATCCAAGAGGTTCATCGGCGGGTAACTGGGAAGGGGGAGATCCGGTTGCAAAAGAGAAGTGATAAACAGAGGAGGCCACGCCATTCGGGGATTACCCGTCCTCCCCCCCCATTAACCTAATGTTCGCTAATTACCACAAATCATAGTTATCTGGATTTATGCCGCTGTCTTAGCGCCGCTATTAATCGGCCGGGCATTCCTCAGGAATCGATCTCGCGTCGGTTCCCAACGCCCGACCACTACCTCATCCCAACCTACATTTACAGTTCACTATACTCTGTCTCGGGTAGATAAATGCCGTATTTTTTCATACGGTGATTTTAACGATATCGATATAATACTAGTACAGGAATGATATAAAGCTTAAAAACCGATGCCAATTAACGATTCCTTGAGCCCGCCTGCCGCATGAAAAGGAAATGAAATAGTCCAGTCCTTAAATATAACCAGACCAAGACAAGGTATTATTTATTCATTCCATTCTCTCTGACTCTGTCTTATGCCGTATATAGCCTCTCGTCATGTCAACGCCTCATGACCATACATTTATACAGACAAATTCACGGCTCTCATTTTTTTTTCATTTTATTCCGTGTCACGACTTCAGTTTTTTGAAAATTAAAATTAGTGACAATGCTACTTGATAAAATAAATGTATTTTTTTACGGAGAATCCACCCATCCACACAGGAAACTGGAAACGGCAATTTTCTCTTAAGGAAAGCCGCGCTCGGGAAGCCGCTGATTCCATGAACGACCGGGACATTCAAATTGGAACGGTGGCGTTAACGATTATTATAGGATAATACGAAGTATTATACGAGTTTCCGTACACCCAGTTAGGTTTTAAAATACAGTTGTAAATTAATAATTTGTTCGTAGGTAAGTGTTGTAATTACAATGTATGCATCTTTGCATGAGGTACCTCGAAGTATGAGTGTAATATTCGGAAGTATTAACTAACTGACACTCGCGCATAAACAACCGAAATTTACTTCCCCCACACACGGTCTCGAGCGTTTAATTAATTTTAAAACGTCGATTTCAAATATTCGTTTCACCTTGTCCCCTTTCCAATTCTCAGGATACCACTCTTCTGAATTTCTGTATCGGTAACGGTAATTCCGAAGAATTACTTTATTATAAACCCTCGTGCATAACCTTGCATGCTTGCATTCACTAAGAAATTAATTACGGGATTATTATATAAATTAATAATTTGTTCGTAAGTAATAGGAGGTCTAGGAAGCAATTTTCAGTCTCTCCGAACGATCCTTTTATGTTTTTCATTGCGCGATTGGTCCGATTATAAATCCCTCCTCCTCTAATAAAGGCCTTCTCTATTGCTGACAGCCGACACAATTGCCATTATTTATGCAAATGTAATGCTACGAATTTTAAGCCAAATCCAATGGAGTTGGGGATATTAACGGGGAAGTGAAATGTCTTGTCAAACCAAGCCGGCGACGGTTTTGGACGTCCCTCAGACCTGTCGCTAATCATATTAATAGTTTTGGTTAGGTTTACGCTCATCCCTATTCCGGGTTATCAGGCATCGGAAGGATCTTTGTGCGCTAAGACTATAGTCCGCAGTGTCTAACATTTCGAGGTAATTGAAATAAAGTTATTTGCCCCGGGAATGAATTATAGTGGCGCCGATTTTATTAAAACTTACAATGTAATAATATATGTATATATACATATATAGGGTGAAGAATTTTCGAACTAGCACGCTCCAATCTCAAAATTCGGAACGAATTATATTTCAAACTTTTTGAAAATTCCATTCGGATGCTAACAATTTGCAAAATTGTTAACCACATGTGACTGCGGAATGCTACTGATGACGGCGGGAGGCCAAAATAGCGAATTTACACCTTAGAGCACCGTTTATTGAAATATGCGAACGCAACACAATTCACCGAATAAAAGTAAGGCGCTGATACTAGACCATCATAACACGTGCAGGTATTGCGGGTGTCACATAACCATTGCGCCGCATTCGTTTGTACCCAAATTATTCGTCTTAAACACCCACACAATTAGCTAGATCGTAGTCCCTAAATTCTGAATTAATGATGTTCCATGCTTTTTTTTAAATTTTTATTCAGCTATAAAGCGGCCCAAGCAATAAATGAAGTTATGAATTTATAGATGGGAATTATACTTTCCCTTTTGAACGGGCAGGACAAGGTACCGGGAGTAATTATTAAAAGTACAAGGGGTATTATTCGGGGGTAATTTTTGTGCTATATCTAATTCATTCCCGGTGAATTCAGGAGGGTACAGCCGTCCGCACCGAGCCCGGCAATTTGCCGCAGTTACTTATTCCGAATCGGGTCCCTATTTAAGATCCCGTTTACCCTGAACTTAGCTTCCCATTAAAACTTGGCCGGTGGGACTTTGCGACCGCCGTATTTCTGTCGCTTTCCCTTACCCAGAGCCGACGACTGACCGGTCAAAACAGCGTTATTTACAATGCAAGTAACAGTGCCTAAGTGGCACAAAAGGATTTATTATTATTCCTAACAATGATTTATTTCGATTGTGACGTTGTCGATCACCATTTATACGCTGCATCTACATTAACGGCAGGACAATAACGTGTTATCGATTGGAACGATGTTGACATTTTGATTCCTGTCCACGGTTCATCAAACCCGTTAACGAACCGTGAGCTCAATTGTGGACGCCGAACGCGAGTAAAGGGGTTCTGGAAAATCAGATCTAAACATTATTAAATCTATAATTAAAAATTATTAAACGTAAACATTAATTATTTAAACATTATGAAATCTATAATGTTATGAATAATGGAAACTCCGACTGGTTCAGAATCAAACATTGGAATAATTAACTTCTATATTTTTTAAATTTCAGTAATTAAATAGATCACATAGAAAGGCTATCAGATTTAGAAGGCAAATAAAAGCAAGCATAAACTAAAAGAATGCATATATTGAGCATGCAGAAGAATGAAACTCTTGCACAGAGTCTGTAAATATTCGTAGATTATTTCAAACCTAATTCTCTTTAATATTCTGTATGTCTTACATTAAAAAAATAACAATTAAATTAAATTTAGTTCAAATACCTCATTAGTGTAAATGCAATTTTAATTATATTCGTTATGAAAATGTTTCAGTATTATAATAATGGACTCAACATTTAAATATTTTTGATACTCAACTACTATATATGGCTATACTGATTTCAAGATATCGTTGTCCTATGACGTAGTCTTAATTTAGTTTAGTAGTTATCTAACATAAAGGTATAATGCTTGCTCAGCTAGTTAAATCAACTTATACACACGGTTATTTACATTAAAGGATCTTAACGTGGGGACCTCGAACTCCCCATTGTACAGGGCCATTAACCACCATTTTCTGAGTAATTTTTCGAATTTTTACTGCCGGAGTGAGACTTTAACGGTTTAAGAAGGCGGAAATATGGCGCCTATTTTCTGCGACCTTAGGGACCGCCGACGGACGCATCCCGAAGGAAGGAATTTTCTTCCCGAAGGGGAACTTAAATTAAAATTCCGACTGGCTGGAACCGGTCCCTCCGTCCCGTATCTGGCGCGAAATTAAATTTTTCGGTAAAAGTTTTCAAATAAAAGTCGCAGAAAAGGAGAAGAAGAGTTGTGGCGATGGGGGCACAACTTTGTTTTCTGCTCTCTCGGCCGGCTTAGATTCCTCGGTTTCTAGGGTTCCGCATCATAGATACTGTGCGCTTATTCGCCATTATTTCTTTCCCCGGTTTATAATGAGCGTCATTCATTTTGAAAGATTTATCATTCGCTCTATTTGGGCGTATATAGGACTGGAATTAACTAGTCGCTTTTCTCGATTTTCATTGGCGGTGCGAGCATTCGAATTTATTATCAAAATATGTTTCGTATACTCATTCTTGCAATTCGACGTCTCCACTCGACAATTTGGTCTAGAGCTAAATCGGTTTCGGAATACCCGCCCCTTCATTACTGTAGATTTCGTGTTCATCTGTTTGTGGTCTTTTGCTAGACCGGTTTCGGCTGCTCGCCATCTTCAGTAGCAGTGTTAGTCAAAGAGCCAAGCACTTTGGATGCTTTTTGGGGCATCCTCATTGCACTGTCACTGTCACCTGTACCGTGGTGGTTGTCTGTTTGCGGCGTGTAATTTTGTTTTCATTTATTATACTCCTTCGTTTGTTCTTGAAAATGTCCATGTTGCCTTTTTTGCCTGGGTGTATTAGTTTTAGGGATCCGTTGATGTTCATTATCTCATGGCTGGAGCGTATAATGCAATTGGCGAAGTTGGATTCGGTTTTATATTTTATTGCTTTCATGCATTCTCTGTCCTCTATTTTTCGCCCGGTTCGGCCGATGTTTACTACATCGCAGACCACAAAACGTGTATTCTATACCCTTTATTACTTTTTTCGAGTCAAATAATTTCAGGCTGTAGAATTCAATTTTTCAGAAACTATCCATCCCTACGGGGTCAACTTTAGAAGGTGTCGGGTCCAATAAAGAGCGGGCGGTTGGGATTTATGGAGTGTTGTAGGCGTTGTTTTGGGCGGGGGGGCCGGAAGGTCGGCGGATCGAAATTAGAGCCGGAAGGTCCAACCCACCCATTGTACCGTTCACCTGCATTATCCTACAAATGGGTGGGGGGTGTCCTGCAACTCCACACACCTACATATACGTCCGATCCCACGGCTCTTCCTTTTTTACGATCGACAAATTCACCTACGCCCACCGATAATTAGGAAGTCACTGAAGAGCTTTGAAAACTACAGTGCGGAACGGACGTTCGGAGAAAAAGAAAAATCCGCAAAACAGAAATAGGAATTCGGTGTTTGTGCAACAGCGTTTGAAAAATAAGGGACTGTTGTACATTAAAATTTTTATCGAAATTGAATTTCATTTATATTGGAGCATTAAGCGTGCTTAGAACATGATAGGTTGGTTTATATGATAGATTACATCTTAGATTACCGATAGCGCTTCCTCCGTTATGTTATATGAAACATTCAGTGGCAAACTTGCCCCGACCTGTTTAATAGTGCCTGTTTGACATCGATTGAATTATCGTCATATTTTGCGTTGTTATTCTCGTAAAGGTACAAATGCATCGCAAGCTCAAGAACGTTTTGAGCTGTGTATGGTGATAAAGCCTTAGAAGAACGTCATTTTCCAAACTGGTTCAATAAATGTCATTCGGGTGCTTATTTACTGAAAGGCGAGGAAGTCGATGACGACCGAATAAAGTCCGGTGACAGTACTCACCGGATTGTGAGATGCCCAAAGGTACGAAATCTAGTAGAAAAAAATAGAATCGTTTCCAGGAATAGAGTTCGTCGAGGCGGGACCGTTAAGGACACGTTACTGCGAACGGCAGGCACGACGATCCGTTTTCCAGATACAGATATTCAGAAAAAAATGCTCCGTAAACAATTATGAAAATAGTAATTAAGTAGTAAAATCTCAATGGAGTCGATAAAAGAGAAAAAAAAACGGGGGTATAATTACGAACCGTGAACCGAGTCCACCTTTTCAAGGCTCGCGAAAATGTACGGCATTATTTCATAACGACCGCAATTATTAGTACTGTCGGGGGATGGCAAATGTGCATTAGCTGCACGAGAGTTCAAGGAAAGCGGTGTAGGTGTATGTTGGAGGAAGGGGGGGGAGGGCTGACATGCTAAACTCGGACGCCTGTCACTTTTCGGACACCGAAAAGCTGTAGCGGCTTTATCGATTCTCATTTTTGAGCCGGTAATAACTTGTCAGAAAAACGTCCGAGGCGCTGTCCCCCCCTAACCATTATCAAAGTGCTCCCATAAAAGTGGACCGCTGAAACTGATTCGCCAATTTAGGAATTAAATCACGAGTACCAGTCACTTCCCTTGTCAGCGAAGGGCCGACCTTGTTTATGACTCGACAAACAGTTTCAATTATTATATTATTGCTCGGCTCTTACTTCCTAATACGTTCAGTGACCAGTCGATGTTTACCGAATTACCAACGCTTTCACTCATCATACGGTTCGTATTATACTATATTCGATTACCCGAATATTTTAATTATTAGTTCTTATCCTCTTTTACCGAACGTTTTTCAACGAGTTTTCGACAAAAGTGAAACTGGCGTTAAATTTCGCACTAACCCCGTTCGTTTTACTTTTATTTTCAGGCACCGACCGGAAAAATAAGGAAAGAAAAAAGCGCTATTTGACAGGGCGGAGAATAAATCTTCGGGACACTTTCAAGTAAAAAGGACATCGAAATCGTCCGATCATAAGAGATTATAAACTTCGTTCGAGTGCTCTCGAGACGCTCAGGGCCTCGCCCGACTTTTAAGTTAAACGTTTCCCGAATTGAACCCTATAGGTTGTGGGGGCATAACCAATCCAAGTTCCACAATAGTAGAATCCTATAGCCCGCGTTGAAACTCTGGGAAACAAATCGGGAAAAATAAGCTCGAATATCTGTACGAGTTTTCGAAATTTCTATCGTGATATTCATGCGATAGTAACCTTGTCTACGAATATTCGATCAACGTTTGACATTCAGACTGGAAAGATATAAGGCGTCTTTTCTTTATAATGAAAAGTGTCACTAACGAAGATTCGCGCGGAGAATTTAGTTCAGTCGCCAGGGAGTTCCTAGATGAGAGAATGCACCAAAAAAGTGTTCCAGGATATTTAAAAACGGTCGGCTTCTGAAGTTAGAGTTCAATCTAAGATTCAAATTGTTTCTGCCATTACCATTTAATATTTGTTACTCCATTACATATATTGCCCGCAGTTATATCAAATTCTAAATAAGAGAAAAACCCAGAAAAGCATTAATATTCATTGCCTACAATAGCTACAAGTCGACATAGTTGGAAAATAATGGGATTATAGTCAGAAATATGTAAACAGAATAAAGCTGCATAGTTCATGGAAAATAATGACTACAAGTCATGAGATACTTGGGATTACATTTCTGAATTTGGAGCTACTGCGGAAATATAAGTAAGTATTTTTATTTTATATTTGTTGTAAAGTATCGGTTAGAACGAGACTGGGGGCGGGTACACGTGTGGAGACTCCCTGCGCCGACACCAGCCGCGTATGTAAAGTGGCTTTTGTATAAAGTGTAAAGGGACAAAGACGTAATTGAATTAGCCGCCGACAAAAGAGCCGCCCCGCCTGTTCGGCCCAGCTTTATTTTGCCCCAAACCACCGATTCCGCGCCTCGAATACGGTATAAGTCCCGACCGTTGTTTAGAGCCCAGCGCGATTTATACCCGGGGGGATAACTTCAAATATTGTTCCCGGGGACTAATTAGCGGGGCCCCCCGCTTTGTCCGGGACGCACGGCCTTAACGCCGACCGGAAGCCGTTATCCGAATTAACCTTTTAAACGACTTTCCCACGATTGACACCTCGCCCTCTCGCTAAATTCCGAACGCCAATTAAATCCATGTAAAATATCTCCCTTATGTAACTAACGAGGGAAGCCCAGCGGTCTATTTTGTGATAATTCGTCTTCTGGTAGCGTTAATTTTCGCTCATTTATATAATACATTTAATCTGCAGCGTATTTACTATAAGGCGCGTTGGATAATCTACTCACTATTGTAGTGTCCTCATACCTATAAGAATCGTATATCAATAATTGATTTTAAGCAATAGACGATTCTAATTTACACGAGACATATATTTAATTATAGGTGAAAAAGTTTAATTTTTACGGGGATACTTTAATTTTATTTATTACTCCGAACACGAGGCGTATTTTGAATTCGGGCGATATGGCCGGAATGGGGTGTGTTAAGAAATGAAATGTTTCCATCGGGGAAAGTAAATATTGGGGGGTGGTCGAGATACACTCGGGTGAGTTGGAAAAGCCATAGTGTAGACGTGTAGCCGGCGGGGGGTTCGGATTTGTCCGAGGAGAGTCCCGCCACTTCCCGGCCGATTTATAGCACGCCGACCCCAGACTAATTTATTCCCGCTTCGAGAGAAATATATTATTGTTTGCTAAAAGCCCGGGACCCCCTTCTAATGCGTTTTTAATGGCCGCGCTTCGTTTTAATTGGTGGCAGGGGGGGCTTTAATACCCCGGGGGAACGGCACGTCTCCACCGACCGATGAACCACCTAAGCCCCGCGCTTTTAACTATTATTTTTTTCAACTCCTCAGGTGACAAATTTTGACAAATAATAAAAACAAATGAAGCGAAGGTTTTCGCCGACAAGTAACAAGCGGCGTAGAGTGGTTTTGTTTCACGGTAGCCGTTCCTACTTTCAGAGGAAAGTCCTCTCCCGAGGTCATCCGACCCGACGATAGAGAAATTCTCTCTCGCCGCCCGTCCCCCGTTACCTCGTGGCAGTGGCCGGCGTCGGCATGCTTTTCCGAAGGGGGTTTTCTCCCGGCGATCCACTTTCCCCGGACGAGTGGATTGAGGTTTTCCCCGTGCGAGGTCTCCGCGCGGCGGAGCGCTTCCCTTCGGAACGAGAATAAGTGTCCCTGAGGAAGACTCGCGGGGTACGACCGACGCCAAGAATGAGCCCTCGTTGGAGAAGAATAAATTATTTCAGAATTAAAGGGTGAAAAAGCGGTCGACGGGAGTTCTCGAGAACAAGACATTCGCACTGCTCGCCAGAATTGAGAAAACCAAAATCAACCCGTGCCCGTCGGGCATCTATCACCGAGCCAAATAAGAGCCTATTTCTGTCGCCTTATATTTGAATTAACGCCGGGCAGTAATATTATTTCCGCACTCTTTTCTAAGAAATAATTGTTACTTTTTAAAGGCCGAAAGTAGGCCGAATTCAGGCGTGAAATCCCGACCCGATGGCCGGGGTCCTTCGGGGCTTAAAACATTCAGAGAAAGGGGGCGTAGACGCTTCATCGCGGCCGGCATTCCGTCCTCAGGAATGTAAATAATTCCCGGATTCCTGTCCGGGATTCACCGACAGCCCGTCCGGTATCCACCGAATTTACGGCGTGGACCCGGGGCCCGGTTCCTCCTTAATTATTTAGCCGCTTTAAACTCCGATCTCGAGGGGGCATAAGTTTCGAACGGTGGAAAATTGGAAAGAAAAAAATGTCGCCCCTATTGTCGGGACTGTCTGGTTGGATATTTAATCGACATATTGATTGTCGCTACGTTCAATTTAAGTTTCGCTAAGACAGTGCGTACAATTAGATATTTTTACGTTGATTATTCGAAACTGGCCCAGTGATTTTTCAAACTAAAATGAATTCCGATTTACAAAAAAAAATTTATATTGTTCAATAATTGGAATTAAAATTCTAAGGTCACACGATGAAGCTATATAATTCTAACCGCTTTGGAAAAACTAAAAAAGGATAAAGAAGGAAAAACAACGTACATAACCGGAGACATTAAATTTCAGAATTTATTTGAAAAAAATACTTTTTGAAAATGTACAATCAAACAGAAACAAATCAGGACAAATAAAAACTAAAAAAGGAACGTATCGGCAACCCGTGTTTTATTTTCTGGCGCAACTTCCATAGGACTCCGACGGGCCATATCAATAATCGTCTGAAGGGGAGAGGAAAAATTCCCACTGGAGGGAAAATTTTACTTGGATTCCGGCCACAGGATTTAGGTTACCAGCAATGAGTGGGTACCGCCAACTTGGCCAATGATGAAAACAATAATGTCGAAATATGTAACGATTCGTTGTGATATTTCGCGTCCGAAGCCAACTTTTCAAGTCGCCGGCAGAAAACTAGAGATGCCCCAGTTTTTCGCCGCAAAGAAAGAATCGCGGTGTGCAAGTTTGAGTTACTTTTATTTCGGGTCAAGAAGTTAAGGATTTCAAATTCGAATTTGCAGGCATTTCTCGTCTAGCGTAGGTCTTGGGTCCATAATTCTGAACTAGAGCTTTACTATCGGGGGTAAATTGTCAATGCTATTTTTTTCATCAATATACTCCGTTCTTTCTGTGTCAACGTTTGACCTTAAATAATGTACGCCTAACCGACTAATAACATTACTGGCTGGCTATATTTGGTGTATTAATTTCCTTTATTATTTTAGTTGGCTTTAATCGCCAATGCTGGCTGGCTCGCAATGTATTGTAATTATGCTGAAATAGTGTTTTTTTACTAGCCGCGTTCCGGGTTTTATGAGATATAAAGTATATTGCCAATTCCCGCGAGAAATTTCCAATAACGAACGATCGCGGTTATAAATAGAAGGGGGCCGTGGGGCAAGTTAAATGGATTTTTGTGTTAATTAAGGCAGTTGCTTGGGGGCCACCTTTGAAGAGGGGTGCTCCGTATCGAGCGGCCAAGTTGGACGCGGTTTTCGCGGCCCACTTGGTAATTATCCGGACTCATTGTAGACGCCTCGGGGCCGGCTCCTTATTTTTCGCTACGCCAAAGACCACCGGATCTTTTAGCGGGTTTAAGAATATCTCTGAAAGCGTTTCCACAGTATATTGAGCCTATTTTTCATCTAATATTAGCACTCGGTTCAACCAATATAAAGTTAAACTGAAGTAATATACAATTTAGGATTGCTAGTTGATTCGCATTGGAGTGATTCTTTGGATCAGTAACTATATAGGCAAAGTGGGTCAGCATTAGCTCCTTGTAGGATTAATCGGTAATACAACGATTAATTAAATTTAAAGGTTAAAATCCGAACTGTTGAATTCCTTTTTAATGAAATTTTCAATGCTCGCATACCAGAGTAATCAACATTAATATATTTTTCAAAACATGACACTCTATTGATTGTTCGGTAGTCCACTGGCGGTAACGGTAACACGTAATAATATGAGAGCTAACTGTAAAGTGTTAACTTAAAAATCCAGCGTAAGATGTCCAACCTCAAGCCACTTTCACCAGATAACATATTTACCTCGGAATTATATTTCCAACGAATTTATTCGCAGCGTGCCTTTTCAGGGTAAGATAATCCGGCTCCTCGGTGTAGGTCGGCAGCGTTGTTTATTGAGAAAATGAGCGCGAAAATGTTATTTAATATCCTCGCGTTCCTTTTTTTCTGCGAGCTTTAAAAAAGAAAAAAAAAGGATGTTTTTCGGGGGTCAAACATTCCGTGAAATACTGAGAGCGGCGGCCCGCCTGTAATCGGGCCGCGGCCTACTATCAGCGTCGGCGCTTCCCGGTCCCCTTCAGAATTTATTCCCTTGAAACAAAAAACAAAAAAAAAATAAAATAAAAAATATTCGCGACCGTTACGGAAAACAGGAGTGTTTTTGTGTGTTGCGCGTGTTCAAAGTCGAAACGAAAATTCGGCACTGCTCACCCGGTTTTTTATTCTGCCGTTTCCAAAATCAGTTTGTTAACGTATTTCGACAGTTTCTATTGATTAAAATAACGCGAATTGTTGGTGACAACATGAAATTCTTGAAACCGTTCGGAATGGTTAAAACTTGAGGCGTAGACGCCTTCGTTAATTAGTGTTTCGTCAAGTTCAAAGGATATCCAGATCCCGGGAGTGCGGGAGTTGGGTTTGGTAGCGATGTTACGGTACGATAATCCAGACAATACTCCCCCACTAGTAGTTACGGTAATCTCTATCAAATTGATCTCCGCTGTGACTTGAAATTGTCCCATAAAATTGAACATTTGTAAATTTAATTGGATATCGGGTACGGTTAAATTGCTAGCGAGTATAATGTTAAAGAGCTCCTCTCAATTGATATTGAGGTGCTACTAAATTTTTGTTGTACGTAATCTGAAAGATACACAGACATTTGTGCCCTAATACCTCTATAAAATCGAAGGATTATAATTTTATTGCGTTACGCGCCCAATAAACCTGGGCACTCATTAGCGTAGCAATTTATCATCTAGTCATAAAAGAAAATATTTCAAACTCAAAGATCTGTCAACAACCAAAAAAATGTTGTTCCCACGGCTTGCAAGTCAAGTTCCCTCAGATTACTTTCAGTCGATCATCAGAAACGCTGCCATATACAACTCAGTCGTCTATCAGAAACAGTGAAACACAACTCTCAGTACAACTATATTCGCTGTAACCTCGTCCTAACTATATCGGAAAATATCTGTAAAGTTTTAGAAGCATATGTTTGTGCAAAACATATCGCAAACTGCTGAAACGGTGTCAAATAGCACAGTGTACTAATAATAAAATGAACAATATTTGTGGTACATGCCATTAACGAGTCTGTGGTAAATCTTCTGCTAAAATAACTGTAACTTGCAAAAAATGTCTTTGATTTTGTGCATAATTATTTAATAAAATATTGCTATTATATTGCTATTATTATTCAGATTATATTCAATATTTTTTCATAAAAATAAAAAATATATAAAACGTAAAAATTGCTGTCTTTTCTAAAATGTCTTAGTAATTTAAGAAACAAGTCATTTTGACCCCTACGGTAGAAGTAGGTATACGTCAACCGTCCGTTTTCTAGTGATTATTACTCAACATGCAAACAAAGTTAAATTGTCTATTGAAACTCTATCGACACTTTAAAAACTTTAAAATTCAGTCACGTCGATCAAACTACTCTATGGAGTACTGACAGAATACGTTATTCGACGTTAAAATTTACTGTAGGCCCCTGTGGTTATCGTGTATTTACGATATATAAGGGTGAATCAATGTCGTAAGGCCATTTTTTTCAAATCCGTACCATTATTACTGGCAGGACACTATGGAGTACAATCGCATACAGAATTGCACAGTGTCAGCAGGAATCGACGTATATGGGAACCGGGATTCCAGGGATTGGTCTTCTCGGTTGGTTGGACGGACGGAGTTATTTACTTTGTTCCCGTCTACACCTACTGTTTTAAGATATAACGATTGGCAGTTGACGTACTGTGATTTTTATACAAACACGGTTAAATAAACTCGCATAAACTAGGTCATGTTATCAAACAGTATTATGTCTACTATCGCTGAAGAAATTATTTATCGACGTTGTAAGGTCCTACTGGCAGGAATATGTACAATCGCATACAGTGTTAATTGCATTCAGTGTCAGCAGAAACATGGGCTGCAACTCTACGATAGAAGTGTGCAACTGGGAGGCTTCCTCGACCGGTGATTCCACTCAGGGGATGGGACGACGCTGAGGAGGCCGTCTTCTCGGTTGGTTGGACGGACGGGAGTTATCTTACCTTTGTTCCCGTCTACACCTACTGTTTTTAAGATATAACTATTGGCATGCTTTCAAGTACTGTGATTTTTACCGAGGTCATTCAATTACTAAACATGCAAACACGGTTAAATTGTCTTCTATTTAAACTCTATTAACACTTTTAAAAGAGGTCTCTGCTTTAACGTTATTCAAATTCACTATTACGTCGATCATATTGCTCTCATCTAGAGTATTGAAGCGAGATCAGAGAAATTAAATATCGAGGTAGGTTAAAATTTACTGTAGGGGCCCCCGAGGTTATCGAGTGTATTGGATATATCGATATATATGGGTGAATCGATGCCGTCAACTTGGTCAGCCATTTTTTTTTTCACATCGCGTACCATTATTACGGCCTATACTACTATATGATACTAAAGTACTATAAGTTCCTACTGGCAGGAATATGTACAATCGCATACAGTGTTAATTGCATTCAGTTTCATGCAGGAAACATGCTTATAAATCTTAACTTAGTTCTCGTTCACTGCAACTGCTGCGATGAGAAGTGGCCTGCAGCAACTGGGGAGGCTTCTCGACCGGTGGTTCACTCAGGGGATGGGACGACGCTGAGGAGGCCGTCTTCTCGGTTGGTTGGACGGACGGGAGTTATCTTACCTTTGTTCCGTCTACACCTACTGTTTTAAGATATAATAATTAGCATGGTTTCTATGAGAGTGGCAGGTGGACGATAAAATGACGTCACGTTGTAAGGAGTAAAATGGAAATTTGAACTTTGTCTGACCCTTGTAGTGCAGGCAGAGATATACGAACGCCATTTTATGTCGATTTTGATTGCAAATATAAATATTTTCATATTCCATCCCATTCCTGTTTGCGTATATATATATATATATATACACACACACACAATTTTCACATATATATATATATATATATATATATATATATATATATATATATATATATATATATATATGTAAACAACAAAAATTTATCATCGTTCATATTCCATATCTCATATCTCTTATCAGTATTTTATGTATTAATATGTTATATATTTAAAACATCATTTTTGAAAGTATTTTTTCTCATTCCATCTCGTAGGTTTACTTTAGTTTACTGTATTAATAGATGGTGTAAATAATTGACCTAGTTGTATTATATAATTTAATTGTGGGTTCATTAGAGTCTTGTTGTGCAGTTCTGCATGGGAACTACGGGTCAGGCATAGAGCGTTCTCAAAAATTCTTACCTTTATTTTCGGCTACAGCTCTTGTTTTAGATACAAAAATCGGCCGTGCTTCTCGCCATGAGCTGGACGTACAATGAGGAGGTTGTTTACGCACCAGCTCGGACAATGGGCTGAACTTCGACCGTTCTAATCCTCTCCGTGTTCAGCATTAACTCCGCCAACGCCGTTTCTTGCCGATTTTAGAAACATTTAAAACTTTTCGATTTTAGCAGTTTTTGATAATATTTTTTTCCCTTCATGAATTTTGAGTGCATCATATTGAAAATATTGTATTTCAATTTTCTCAATAGAAGGAACAAAATAAAATATGAAATTTTATATATATTATTTACGAAGTTATATATAAAAATATAAAAATATTCTTCATTTTGATATAACATTTTAGTTTATTATACATATTTTTTCCTTTTTCGTATTTGTTTTGTTTTATTTTACTATATATATTGAGGAATATATGACTGAGGAATGGTAACTTGGTAATGAGGATAATCTTGACTTGGTAATGATTATCTTGACATTATATACATTATATTATCCACACCACACATAGGGGTCGCTAGTTAATCAGTGCAAGTGCACCCAACGAATAAATACATTTCCACACCACACTAAGGGGGGAATTTATCGGTAATGCACCAAAGAACGTTAGTTAACTACATTTAATAGGGTGGTGATCAGTGCAAATGCAAATTACCCTTAACGAGATTAATTAAGTTTACATTTCTGCATTACCACACTGAGAGCGCTAGTTAATCGGTACCCAAAGAATATTTAACTATATTTCCCCACACTCCCATTTATCGAATGCAAGTTGCCCAGGTCTGACACCCAATAAGTAATTTGTTTACGTATCAACACTTAGAGGGCGGCTAATTAATCGGTATGCACCCAAGAAAAGATTAAGTTACTATATTTCCCCACCATCAAATTGAATAATTTATTAATTTATAAGTGCACCCAAAGAACGTTAGTGCTATATTTCCCACAACACTCCTGCAAGTGCACAACACATTTTGCACCACATCAGTGCAAATGACAAAAAGACATATTAATTAATACATTTCCACCACCACTCTCAGGGTGGTGTTAATTCAGTATGCACCCAAGGTATTTTAATTGCATTTCCAATGCACTCAAAGAACGGTTAACTCATATAATTTATCGGTGCAAGTGCCACTAATCTAATTTATCGGTGTGCAAAGAACGGCACCCATTGTGGTGTTAATTTATCGGTTGCACCCAACGAAGTTTATTAATTATTTCCACCACACTGAGGGGGTTAATTTCTCGGTAACTATATTCCCACCACTTTTCTCATTGTGTGGCGGTGCAAGTGCACAAGATATTTAATAAGTAATTTCTGTTAAGGGGCCATTTATCGGTAATGCACCCAAACCCAAAGAACGTTAGTTAACTATTTCCCCAACAGGGTGGTGTTCGGTTAACGAGAGTTTAATTAAGTACATTTGTACCATTTTTACGTACCACCACACTGAGAAGGCGCTAGTTAATCCCTCGGTGGTGCAAATACCAGAGATTAACTATAAAATTTTCCCAAATTTTACATTTATTAGTAAATGTCAAACTGAGTGGGCTAATTTTCCGGTGCAAGTGCACCCAACGAGATTTAATTAAGTACATTTCTGCACCACACTGAGGGGGCTAATTTATCAGTGTGCAATGCATTTCCCCACCAAGAACAGTGCAAGTAGATTAATTAAGTACATTTTACACTAACATTTCGGTGCCACCCAAAGAACGTTAGTTAAGCATTTCCCCACCACTCTCAGGGTGGTGTTAATTTATCAGTGCAAGTGCACCCAACGAGATTTAATTAAGTACATTTACGTACCACACTAAGAAGGCGCTAGTTAATCGGTGCAAATGCACCCAACGAGATTTAATTAAGTACATTTCTGCATCAAACTGAGGGGGGGCTAATTTTCGGTGCAAATGCACCCAAGAAACGTTAGTTACCTATATTTCCCCACCACTCTCATTGTGGTGTTAATTTATCGGTGCAAGTGCACCCAACGAAGTTTAATTATGTACATTTCTGCACCACACTAAGTGGGGGCTAATTTATCGGTGCAAATGCACCCAAAGAACGTTAGTTAGTTAACTACATTTCCCACCACTCTCAGGGTGGGGCTAATTTATCGGTGCAAATGCACCCAAAGAACGTTAGTTAGTTAACTACATTTCCCACCACTCTCAGGGTGGTGTTAATTTATCGGTGCAAGTGCACCCAACGAAATTTAATTATGTACATTTCTGCACCACACTAAGGGGGGGCTAATTTATCGGTGCAAATGCACCCAAAGAACGTTAGTTAACTATATTTCCCCACCACTCTCAGGGTGGTGTTAATTTATCAGTGCAAGTGCACCCAAGGTATTTTAATTAAGTACATTTACGTACCACACTAAGGGGGCGCTAGTTAATCGGTGCAAATGCACCAAACGAGATTTAATTAGCTACATTTCTGCACAACACTGAGGGGGGCTAATTTATCGGTGAAAATGCACCCAAGAAACGTGAGTTACCTATATTTCCCCACCGCTCTCAGGGTGGTGTTAATTTATCGGTGCAAGTGCAACCAACGAATTTTAATTATGCACATTTCCTGCGCCACACTAAGGGGGGACTAATTTATCGGTGCAAATGCACCCAAAGAACGTTAGTTAACTCTATTTTCCCACCACTCTCAGGGCGGTGTTAATTTATCGGTGCAAGTGCACCAAACGAGATTTAATTAAGTACATTTCTGCACCACACTAAGGGGGAGCTAATTTATCGGTGCAAATGCACCCAAAGAACGTTAGTTAACTATATTTCCCAACCACTCTCAGGGTGGTGTTAATTTATCGGTGCAAGTGCACCCAACGAACTTTAATTATGTACATTTCTGCACCACACTTAGGGTGGGCTAATTTATCGGTGCAAATGCACCCAAAGAAATGCTGAAAGATGCAAAAAGAATGTGCTGAACTGTGAAATGTATGTAACTTAGTTCATTCGGTGCAATTGCACCTTTGTGACCTCCAGGTGCACCTGTATGCGTAGAGAGCCTGTGTACTTATCTATAGTTCATGGGATACAATAAAACAGGTGAGAGTGACAGGGCAGTGAGGATGCCCAAAAAACATCCGAAGTGCCAATGTGACTTACACCGCTACTGAAAATGGCGAGCAGCCGAATCTGGTCTAGCAAAAGACCCAACCGGCGATAGTAGACGAATACACACGAAACCTACGGTATTCCAGCCCCTCGCAGACAACGAAACAGGTTTTCCAGACTTAAAAATAAATAAAACAATCTCAAACCTTCGTGTCAACTCTAAATGATTACATTTACGAAAGTGAAAACTTTTCGTTAAAAATAACCGGAACCAACTGGTGTTGAGCGAATTAAACTTTGTGCTTTAAACAAATCATTTCTATTTTTCTAGTAGAACAGGGAAATGAACGACGCGTGATTGTGTCGCGTAGAAAAGCGGAGGAACGACCTGACATTGTCATGGATCTTGTTTCGGCCACAGTCGTGAGTCCAATTTCAGCGAAAGAGGCCCGAAAACACACAATCAGAGCCGACCGCCTAGCGGGGCAGCGCATAATCACCGGCCAAAGTTTTATAAGGCGTACCGCGGTGTTCCGTGTCCCCCGCAGTTTTTCTCCGGCCCAACCGAAAATTGGTGTCCGGTGCGGAATCGGCAGTGCGGGCTCCTAACAAAAAAAAATTAGAACTCGAAACGGGGAAAAAGGAATAGGAAAAAATCTCCTGAAAACGGTCGTTTGACTGGAATCAAAACGCGTCCTTCATGGACACGATCCCCGAAAACAGAACAGCGAACTGCGTCTCGATCGAGTGGAAAAGTGTGGCTTCAAACTGCGATTTTCTTTTGTCCCGCAAGTCAACCGATTTTGACGCACGAACTATTTTGGTGAAGCATCCCGACAGCAGTGTCGGGACAGTGGTCACCTGTACAGAAATATGCTCCAAACGAATGCAAGTTCCACATTAATGTAGCGTGTATTGCAGTTATTACAGTTTTATAAGAAAATTACGTTCATTTATGGTGCACAAAATTGTACAATATACAAAACCATATAGGACAATCGAATGTTGAGTGTAACTTCCTTGTAGGTATATTGCTACCCATGGCCGTGAAAATGACACTGCAATCACTGGAGTTTTAATTTATTATAAAGCCGTCATAATCACAGCGTAGTGGTGCATTTAACCTTTGTATTTATACAAGTAGAACTTTACAACCACTATACACCTTTAGTTACAATATTAAATACAGCCAATTGAGACAATGTTATAGTTCTCTATCTATGCGACGTATATAATTATATAATCGACAATATGCATTACCAAAGTAGACGGGTGGTGGGACGCCCGAACCGATCTTGTTAAAGACCTAAAATCGAGGGAGTGGGAAAGGGCAAGGAATGCGTAATTGAAATAAACAGCTGAATGATTATTTTTTCCCATTTCATTCCATGGAATCTCGTGATCCGGTCCCGATGGGATCGCGGGCCCCCCCCCGTTCCCGCCTACAAAATCCCCTTTAAATAAAGGCCGGACCGATAAACAGCCCGCTTTTACTACGCTCCGAATTAAACCTGATCTGAATTTATTTAATTTTACGGCCTCACGATCGGAGAGTAAATTTCCAAATCTCAGCCAGAATCCGCGATTCGCATTGTAAAAAGTCGGGGCCTCGTTGTTTCGACCTTCTGGGTGGAATAAAGAAAAAAGTATTTTCCCTCTATAAATAATATATTTCTGGTATTAAACCTTAATTATGTGACAGTGGAAGACAGACGGCCTCCGATTGGGATTTCAACAAACCGCGAATTCAAATTAAATGCTCTAAAGTACCAAATCGTGAGAGACGGAACAAGAAAAGGCAGACTGATATTAAAATATAGGCACATAAGTTATGGGGCTGACAACGACAATTACATAATATAGGAACCGACATTACACTTATACTTATACGTGTACCTGTACCTGTACCTGCACCTACACCTGCACCTGTATCTGTATCTGTACCTGTACCTGTACCTGTACCTAATGTAATGTATGTAATATTATTCCCCTTCCGGCAGTAAGCTTATAAGGACGTCTGAAACTCATTAATTTAAATATCGATTTTATCCAAACTTGAAACGACCTATCCTCCTATAAGACTGTTTATTCTAGATATCTAGATATTATTACCCGTGTGCTATATAGGCGTCCCTAAATTCTTTTTATACTTGGCCTTTAGGCATTGGTATTTTTGTTATTAATCATTCTAAAACACAACTTGTTTGTCAGACATCTATAAGGTGGGCATTAAAATGTTATTACTCATTAAAGTATGAGTTATCCTTTTAGATGCGTTGCTCATAATTATGGCCGCTTCTAGAGACGATAGTTTTATACGGCGCGATTAATAAATTAATTAATTTTATGTTCCCGAGGTAAAGTTTGAGGTAATCGCATTCGGGCTTTCGCCCAAGTTTCGGCACCGCTCCCCCAAATTGCACCCGCCCGCTTTCATAGTCCGCTAAAAAGAACATTAAAAAAAACAGTAATAAAAAGGCGGAAATTCGTTTTAAAAATTGGCGCACTCGCTCCGGGTATCGTTCGAAGAGACTTTCTTTATTCCCGGCGGCCGTAAGGTCACGCGACATTTCATCGGCCCAATCCTCATCGGGTTAAGTTTCACTTCGGCGCCAGTTTCCGATAGATAAACGAACAAAACCCAATTAGCCGATATCCTTCCCGAGCGTTCATTCGGGTCGTAAATTAATTGAGCTAGCACAATATCATTGTGTAAATACCCAAAACAATCTCACATATATTCACACTGTGAAGTAGAAAATCTTGTAAGGGCCGGTTGTATTCGGATATTTGGTCGAATATCATATCGCAATTACATCTGATTACTTCGTAGTTTAGTTACAACCAACTGCTTATTACCATGATTGTTTGAATGTTCGAAGTACCATTTTGTATATTATTAATTCGTCATTTTATTTTTCGAAAGACTATACATTATCTTGAAAAACAAGAAGTTATTCCAACATTGGCGAAATATTTTCTAAAATCGGTGATGAGTAGAACATTTTGAATGCGAAGACGTCTTATATTCGAAAGTGATGAATCGAAGTGAAGAATTAATTTCAAAGTTATCTGCACCCGAACGGAAAATCGTGTCGCGGGTCATTTGACCGGTTTCGGTAATTTCTTCAGTGTGTGCCAGTCCACCCGTTTACGTTGTTCCTGTAGCGTTCCTAAGGTTGACATATTTGATTTAAATCGCCACTCTCCGATACACTTTTCACATCGGAGGCAATTCTCGACCCGAAGATTGTAAGCTCGATAATAAACATCAAACGAGTTCAACAGTTAAGAATATATATATATATATATATATATATATATATATATATATATATATTAATATTCGTAATAAAATTATAATATGGACCGTTTACAGCATGCTTCTCGTTGAGTAGTCGCGAAAATTATGCGTTTTATATAATTCCCCTTAATTATACTTCATGTGACGCCGTATAAACGATGAAGAATAATTTTCACAGGTCCTCATACGACGGATAATTGATCCCACCCTCCGATCAAAGCGTGAGAGGGGGGGGGGTGGTATTGGTAATTTCCAACGCGTTTTAATGCCCGAATAATTAGGCCGAAATTAGTACAAGCCGATAAGTTTTAATCTGCACGTGCTGGCCGATGACACTCGAGGCCATAACATCCTCAACACCTTACAATATCTCATTCACGGATGCCGGTGACCCACAAAAATACCGGAAATTATTCGGCCGTTTATTTTTTATTGTATTCACAGAGTGTAAATCATTCTTAGTAAAATTGTGAAGAATATTAGTCGAAGGGATTCGGCAGGAAATAATTCTGAATGTTTGAATAAGAATGCAAAATTTTTTCCCATCAAAGGCCCAGCAGTTTACTTTTGAGTCGGTCATTGTTTTCAACCTGTTTAATTGGTCGTATTTGTCTTGAAGGAGTTTCCAAACGGCTGTAACGTGATAATATTCACTCGATTAGCCGAACTTCATCCCGAGATAATTCGAAGATGAAACGTCGTTAGGCGTATTTTGTTCGGCTTTACCGCCGGGACCTGAACCTTTAGTCACTACCAATTCTCCGGTTTAGAGTCGATCCCGTTGAGCGAGTTATGAATATGATAATAAATTCGAATTACAACGAACGCAGGTCCAGGTGTAATTGGAGACTAAAAACAGACCCAATTATAGGATTATGGAGATTCGGTCTCAGGCGTCTCAGCCCAATATAACTAGGGGAATATATTCGAGTCCCAGCTAGAGTTGTCGCATCCTGACACTGAAGTGGTTTTTCAAGTTACTATAATTGTAAACTATAAATCTCAATAAACGGAAAAATGAAAAGGGGGAGATTGAGCAGCAGATAATCCCATTTAGGAGAGAAAGCATCAATCTAATAGCTAGTTCTGAGCCCTTATTCAAAATTTTATAGCGATTAAAATATTAATTAATTTGTGAAAAGTTCGTAATTTGCTATTTGCTATTCATTAATAAGGCTAATGGAAATTAATGATTCCGGTACTATGTATTTACATAAAAATCGAAAAAATAGTGTACCAATAAACTAAAAATTTCGAAATCAATATCAAGATCATCGCTACAATGCGGAAATGTACTTTAGTTACGTACATTTCACAGTTAAGCACATTTTTTTATAACCTACCTTTATATATTCAACTAACAATATTAAGTTTTTATTTGCAATGAAAGATAGCTAGTCTAAATAAAGTTCGTTGGGTGCATTTGTACCGATTAACTAGCGCCCCCTGAGATTGGTTTGGAAATGTACTTAATTAAAATTCGTTGGGTGCACTTGCACCGATAAATTAACACCACCCTGAGGGTGGTGGGGAAATATAGTTAACTAACGTTCTTTGGGTGCAATTGCACTGATAAACTAGCACCACACTGAGTTCGGTGTAGAAATGTACTTAATTCAATCTCGTTTGGTGCATTTGCGCCGATAAATTAGCCCCCCCTCAGTGTGGTGCAGAAATGTACATAATTAAACTTCGTTGGGTGCATTTGCACCGATTAACTAACGCCGCCCTGAGGGTGGTGCGGAAAAGTACATAATTAAACTTCGATGGGTGCAATTGCACTAATTAACTAACAATATTAACTTTTTATTTGTCTATGAAAGTTAGCTAGTCTATCAAAAGTTAGTTGGGTGCACTTGCACCAATAAAAAAGCGCTCCCTGAGTTTGGTTTGGAAATATACATAATTAAAATTCGTTGGGTGCACTTGCACCGATAAATTAGCCCCCCTCAGTGTGGTGCAGAAATGTACATAATTAAATTTCGTTGGGTGTATTTGCACTGATAAACTAGCACCCCACTCAGTGTGGTGTAGAAATGTACTTAATTAAATCTCGTTTGGTGCATTTGCACCGATTAACTAACTAATTAAATCTCGTTCTTTGGTGCATTTTAAATTAGCCCTCTTAGTGTGGTGCAGAAATGTACTTAATTAAATATCGTTGGGTGCACTTGCACCGATAAATTAACACCACAATGAGAGTGGTGGGGAAATATAGCTAACTAACGTTCTTTGGGTGCATTTGCACCGATAAATTAGCCCCCAGTGTCAGTGTTGCAGAAATGTACTTAATAAATATCGTTGGGTGCACTTGCACGATAAATTAACACCACAATGAAGTGGTGGGGAAATATAGCTAACTAACGTTCTTTGGGTGCATTTGCACCGATAAATTCCAGAAATGTACTTAATTAAAACTTGCACCGATAAATTAACACCACCTTAAAGAGTGTGTGCAGAAATGTACTTAATTAAATATCGTTGGGTGCACTTGCACCGATAAATTAACACCACAATGAGAGTGGTGGGGAAATATAGCTAACTAACGTTCTTTGGGTGCATTTGCACCGATAAATTAGCCCCCCCTCAGTGTGATGCAGAAATGTACTTAATTAAATATCGTTGGGTGCACTTGCACCGATAAATTAACACCACAATGAGAGTGGTGGGGAAATATAGCTAACTAACGTTCTTTGGGTGCATTTGCACCGATAAATTAGCCCCCCCTCAGTGTGATGCAGAAATGTACTTAATTAAATCTCGTTGGGTGCACTTGCACCGATAAATTAACACCACAATAGTGGTGCAAATACGTTTTTGGGTGCAGCTAACTAACGTTCTTTGGGGTGCATTTGCACCGATAAATTAGCCCGATACAGTGTGATGCAGAAATGTACTTAATTAAATATCGTTGGGTGCACTTGCACCGATAAATTAACACCACAATGAGAGTGGTGGGGAAATATAGCTAACTAACGTTCTTTGGGTGCATTTGCACCGATAAATTAGCCCCCCCTTAGTGTGGTGCAGAAATGTACTTAATTAAATCTCGTTGGGTGCACTTGCACCGATAAATTAACACCACAATGAGAGTGGTGGGGAAATATAGCTAACTAACGTTCTTTGGGTGCATTTGCACCGATAAATTAGCCCCCCCTCAGTGTGATGCAGAAATGTACTTAATTAAATCTCGTTGGGTGCATTTGCACTGATTAACTAGCGACCCCTGAGTGTGGTGTGGAAATGTACTTAACTATAATTATATTTATAATGTCATTAATGTATATAAAGTCAAGATAATCATTACCAAGTCATTATTCCTCAATTATATATAAAAGTAAAATATAAACAAAATACGAAAAACGGAAAAAATAGTGTACTAATAAACTAAAATGTTATATCAAAATAATCGTTACTTTCGTATATTTATTCGAATAATATATATAATATATTATATTATATATAACTTCGTAAATAATATATATAAAATTTCGAAGAATATTTTTATTTTTGTTCCTTCTATTGAGAAAATTGAAATACAATATTTTCAATATGATGCACTCAAAAATTCATGAAGGGAAAATGAAATATTATCAAAAAACTGCTAAAATCGAAAAGTTTTAAATGTTTCTAAAATCGGCAAGAAACGGCGTTGGCGCGGAGTTAATGCTGAACACGGAGAGGATTAGAACGGTCGAAGTTCAGCTCTCCATTGTCCGAGCTGGTGCGTAAACAACCTCCCTCATTGTACGTCCAGCTCATGGCGAGGAAGCACGGCCGATTTTTGTATCTTAAAACAAGAGCTGTAGCCGAAAATAAAGGTAAGAATTTTTGAGAACGCTCTATGCCTGACCCGTAGTTCTAGGCCATGCAGAACTGCACAACAATTAGACTCTAATATTTACAATTATTGTTTGTTTATTACCCGCTAAATTATATAAAAATACAACTAGGTCAATTATTTACACTCTATTAATACAGTAAACTAAAGTAAACCTACGAGATTATAAATTAAACACCTAACGGACGGGTAAAGTTTATGAGTTGAAAAAATACTTTCAAAAAATGATGTTTTAAATATATAACATATTAAGATAATTAATATTGAATGTAAATACATAAATACTGTAATAATGAGATAGTATTACGAGAAAACGATGATAATTTCTTGTTTCTCATTAATATATATATATATATATATATATATATATATATATATATATATATATATATATATATATGTGTATGTGTGTGTGTGTATGTATATATATATATATATATATATATATATATATATACGCAAACAGAACGAAAGGGAAAATTCCAATAAACAATATACAATATTTTGAACGTATTAAATTCTCGAAATCAAACCCTAGGAAATATGAATATTTAAATATTTGCAAAATCGACATAAAATGGCGTTCGTACGTATCTCTGCCTGCACTACAAGGGTCATTAAACGGACAAAGTTCAAATTTCCATTTTACTCCTTACAACGTGACGTCATTTTTCATAGTCCACTCCGTCCACTTCATAGAAACCATGCTAATTATTATATCTTAAAAACAGTAGGTGTAGACGGGAACAAAGGTAAGATAACTCCCGTCCGTCCAACCAACCGAGAAGACGGCCTCCTCAGCGTCGTCCCATCCCCTGAGTGGAATCACCGGTCGAGGAAGCCTCCCTGTTGCTGGCCACTTCTCATCGTAGCAGTTGCAGTGAACGAGAACTAAGTTAAGATTTATAAGCATGTTTCCTGCATGGCACTGAATGCAATTAACACTGTATGCGATTGTACATATTCCTGCCAGTAGGACCTTATAGTACTGTAGTATCATATAGTAGTATAGGCCGTAATAATGGTACGCGATGTGAAAAAATGGCTGACCAAGTTGACGACATCGATTCACCCATATATATCGATATATCCAATACACGATAACCATTTAGTTAAATTTTAACCTACCTCGATATTTAATTTCTCTGATCTCGCTTCAATACTCTAGATGAGAGCAATATGATCGACGTAATAGTGAATTTGAATAACGTTAAAGCAGAGACCTCTTTTAAAAGTGTTAATAGAGTTTAAATAGAACAATTTAACCCTGCTGCATGTTTAGTAATTCAATGACCACAGTAAAAATCACAGTACGTCAAAGCATGCCAATCGTTATATCTTAAAAACAGTAGTGTAGACGGGAACAAAGGTAAGATAACTCCCGTCCGTCCAACCAACCGAGAAGACGGCCTCCTCAGCGTCGTCCCATCCCTGAGTGGAATCACCGGTCGAGGAAGCCTCCTTGTTGTTGCTGACCACTTCTCATCGCAGCAGTTGCAGTGAACGAGAACTAAGTTAAGATTTATGAGCATGTTTCCTGCATGACACTGAATGCAATTAACACTGTATGCGATTGTACATATTCCTGCCAGTAGGACCTTATAGTACTGTAGTATCGTATAGTAGTATAGGCCGTAATAATGGTACGCGATGTGAAAAAAAAAATGGCTGACCAAGTTGACGACATAGATTCACCCATATATATCGATATATCCAATACACCCGATAACCTCGGGGCCTACAGTAAATTTTAACCTACCTCGATATTTAATTTTCTGATCTCGCTTCAATACTCTAGATGAGAGCAGTATGATCGACGTAATAGTGAATTTGGAAAAAGGTTAAAGCAGAGACCTCTTTTAAAAATGTATAAATAGAGTGTAAATAGAAACAATTTAACCGTGTTTGCATGTTTAGTAATTCAATGACCACAGTAAAAATCACAGTAGGTCAAAGTATGCCAATCAGTTGGGTATCTTAAAACAGTAGGTGTAGACGGGAACAAAGGTAAGATAACTCCCGTCCGTCCAACCATAGCCGAGAAGACGGCCTCCTCAGCGTCGTCCCATCCCTGAGTGGAATCACCGGTCGAGGAAGCCTCCCAGTTGCTGCAGGCCACTTCTCATCGCAGCAGTTGCAGTGAACGAGAACTAAGTTAAGATTTATGAGCATGTTTCCTGCATGACACTGAATGCAATTAACACTGTATGCGATTGTACATATTCCTGCCAGTAGACCTTATTACGCACGTACGCGATGGCTAAATAATTCTCTGCCCCTATTCGTAAATTTTAACCTACCTCGATATTTAATTTCTCTATCTCGTCTAGATGAGAGCAGTTTGATTGACATAATACTGAATTTGAATAACGTTAAAGCAGTGACCCTAGTTTAAAGTCGCAATAGAGTTTAAATAGTCAATAATTTAACCCTGTTTGCATGTTTAGTAATTCAATGACCACAGTAAAAATCACAGTACGTCAAAGCATGCCAATCGTTATATCTTAAAAACAGTAGGTGTAGACGGGAACAAAGGTAAGATAACTCCCGGCCGTCCAACGAAGCCGGGAGAAGACGGCCTCCTCAGCGTCGTCCCATCCCTGAGTGGAATCACCGGTCGAGGAAGCCTCCAGTTGTTGCTAGCCACTTCTCACCGCAGCAGTTGCAGTGAACGAGAACTAAGTTAAGATTTATGAGCATGTTTCCT
Source organism: Lethocerus indicus (assembly GCA_019843655.1). NCBI lineage: Eukaryota > Metazoa > Arthropoda > Insecta > Hemiptera > Belostomatidae > Lethocerus > Lethocerus indicus. Next base: position 41,743,734 of record JACDQD010000001.1, read on the forward strand.
GCATGACACTGAATGCAATTAACACTGTATGCGATTGTACATATTCCTGCCAGTAGGACCTTACAGCACGTCGATAAATAATTTCTCTGTATTCGCCTGAGTAGTCTAGATGAGAGTAGTTTGATTGACATAATACTGAATTTGATAACTAGAAAGCAGTGACCTAGTTTAAAGTCGCAATAGATTTTAAATAGTCAATAATTTAACCCTGTTTGCATGTTTAGTAATTCAATGACCACAGTAAAAATCACAGTACGTCAAAGCATGCCAATCGTTATATCTTAAAACAGTAGGTGTAGACGGGAACAAAGGTAAGATAACTCCCGTCCGTCCAACCAACCGAGAAGACGGCCTCCTCAGCGTCGTCCCATCCCTGAGTGGAATCACCGGTCGAGGAAGCTCTCCCCATGTTGCTGACCACTTCACATCGCAGCAGTTGCAGTGAACGAGAACTAAGTTAAGATTTATGAGCATGTTTCCTGCATGACACTGAATGCAATTAACACTGTATGCGATTGTACATATTCCTGCCAGTAGGACTTTAGTATCGTATAGTATGAGCGGTGGCTGACCTAGTTGACGACATCGATTCACCCATATATATCGATATATCCAATACACCTGAACTGGGTACAGTTAATTTTAACCTACCTCGATATTTAATTTCTCTGATCTCGCTTCAATACTCTAGATGAGAGCAGTATGATCGACGTAATAGTGAATTTGAATAACGTTAAAGCAGAGACCTCTTTTAAAAGTGTTAATAGAGTTTAAATAGAAGACAATTTAACCGTGTTTGCATGTTTAGTAATTCAATGACCACAGTAAAAATCACAGTACGTCAAAGCATGCCAATCGTTATATCTTAAAAACAGTAGGTGTAGACGGGAACAAAGGTAAGATAACTCCCGTCCGTCCAACCAACCGAGAAGACGGCCTCCTCAGCGTCGTCCCATCCCCTGAGTGGAATCACCGGTCGAGGAAGCCTCCCAGTTGCTGCAGGCCACTTCTCATCGCAGCAGTTGCAGTGAACGAGAACTAAGTTAAGATTTATGAGCATGTTTCCTGCATGACACTGAATGCAATTAACACTGTATGCGATTGTACATATTCCTGCCAGTAGGACCTTACAGCACGTCGATAAATAATTTCTCTGTATTCGCCTGAGTAGTCTAGATGAGAGTAGTTTGATTGACATAATACTGAATTTGATAACTAGAAAGCAGTGACCTAGTTTAAAGTCGCAATAGAGTTTAAATAGTCAATAATTTAACCCTGTTTGCATGTTTAGTAATTCAATGACCACAGTAAAAATCACAGTACGTCAAAGCATGCCAATCGTTATATCTTAAAAACAGTAGGTGTAGACGGGAACAAAGGTAAGATAACTCCCGTCCGTCCAACCAACCGAGAAGACGGCCTCCTCAGCGTCGTCCCATCCCCTGAGTGGAATCACCGGTCGAGGAAGCCTCCCAGTTGCTGCAGGCCACTTCTCATCGCAGCAGTTGCAGTGAACGAGAACTAAGTTAAGATTTATGAGCATGTTTCCTGCATGACACTGAATGCAATTAACACTGTATGCGATTGTACATATTCCTGCCAGTAGGACCTTACAGCACGTCGATAAATAATTTCTCTGTATTCGCTCGAGTAGTCTAGATGAGAGTAGTTTGATTGACATAATACTGAATTTGATAACTAGAAAGCAGTGACCTAGTTTAAAGTCGCAATAGAGTTTAAATAGTCAATAATTTAACCCTGTTTGCATGTTTAGTAATTCAATGACCACAGTAAAAATCACAGTACGTCAAAGCATGCCAATTCGTTATATCTTAAAACAGTAGGTGTAGACGGGAACAAAGGTAAGATAACTCCCGTCCGTCCAACCAACCGAGAAGACGGCCTCCTCAGCGTCGTCCCATCCCCTGAGTGGAATCACCGGTCGAGGAAGCCTCCCAGTTGCTGCAGGCCACTTCTCATCGCAGCAGTTGCAGTGAACGAGAACTAAGTTAAGATTTATGAGCATGTTTCCTGCATGACACTGAATGCAATTAACACTGTATGCGATTGTACATATTCCTGCCAGTAGGACCTTACAGCACGTCGATAAATAATTTCTCTATTCGTAGTCTAGATGAGAGTAGTTTGATTGACATAATACTGAATTTGATAACAAGAAAGCAGGACCCTAGTTTAAAGTCGCAATAGAGTTTAAATAGTCGACAATTTAACCCGTTTTGCATGTTTAGTAATTCAATGACCACAGTAAAAATCACAGTACGTCAAAGCATGCCAATCGTTATATCTTAAAACAGTAGGTGTAGACGGGAACAAAGGTAAGATAACTCCCGTCCGTCCAACCAACCGAGAAGACGGCCTCCTCAGCGTCGTCCCATCCCCTGGGTGGAATCACCGGTCGAGGAAGCCTCCCTGTTGCTGCTGACCACTTCTCATCGCAGCAGTTGCAGTGAACGAGAACTAAGTTAAGATTTATGAGCATGTTTCCTGCATGACACTGAATGCAATTAACACTGTATGCGATTATACATATTCCTGCCAGTAGGACCTTACAGTACGTCGATAAATTATTTCTCTTTATTCGCTTCAATATTTTAATGCCCAGCTTTTTGATTGGGTCAATAGTTTAAATAGTTAAATGTAATTATTGTTAGCTGCATCAATGGGCTTATGAACGCGCTGTCCTAGGAATTGGGGCTTTTGAGATTCGGATAAGTGACGAAAGGTTATTCAGTGGGCGGGGGTAGGGAACACCGGCGGTGTCTCAAAGCCGATAAGAAAGTGGGTGGGGAAACATCCGCTTTATCGTTTCCGGCGCTCGTCTAAAAGATACTTGAAAAGGGGTACGAAATAAAACGGGCGTTCATCAAAGCGAAACCGGCGGCCACCGAGCGTTCCCTTTTCCCTTTTTCGGTTTACCTTTTCTTTTCTCCCGCAAGACTTTTCCAGAATTGTCCGGCGGGCGAAACATTTTTCATCGGAGGAGATAAATTAAAGGGTGGCGAGAAAATTTTTTCTTTTTCACTCCATCCGCGGTGAGCTCATTAGCGGCCTACGCGTTGGTCCTTTCAAAGGTTTCAATCTGCCGCGGATGCGACAGCGTCGATCGTCACCGAGCGGTTTAAATTTCACTGGCGCATTCTAATTTCTGGCTGTCACAATTTAAACATCCAGGCTTGTTTTAAGTTAGGAGGATTTCAGTAAATAAGGCTAAATGTGCCGTCCGGGCACTCAAACCGGTGGGGTGATGTCTTCAGTTTAAATTTTCAATATAAAAGTTAATTTAACCTAGGAGTGAGCAATTTAGAATGAAAGAGAAGTTAGAACGCCCTATAAGAAAAGAATAATTTGAATAATCCATACTTGGTCATAGTAGGGTGATATTAAAGAGGTCTATAATTATTATTGAAAAACTGTCAACCGTCAATGTCTCGAATATAGAATTTCACCGCAAATAGGCTATTGGGGGTCCATTTTAGACCATTATAGACTGGAGGGCCAGTCGCCTCCGATCAATTTTCCCTCCCGAAATTAATTAGCCGAAAATTGAAGTGGGACTGTTTTGTTTGGAAAGCCGAGGCCACCTGTTCGACGGCGGAGTTTCACGCTCATGATATTCCTCTCAAAACCGGATACCGGTCCCGATCCACCGTCTATTGTTGGGCCATTGGCAACCCTGATTCGGGTCCGAGATTAACGATATCCCCTCCAACCGGGGTCTTTTAATTTCCTCGAGGCTGTTGTCAGGGTTTTATTCTTACACGTCCGCAGAATGAATCAAATTTCAGGATTTCCAAGGCATTTTCAAAAGCGCACACTTAGAACACATAGAATCATTTAAATAAACGCAACAAGAAAAGCCAATCTAGTAACGTACGCAAATAAATTTTGACAATGGCGGCTCCAATATAGTAATAAACTTTACACAATAAAAAGAGATATATTACTACGGATAACGAAATAATAGTACACGCGATGAAACAGGAATTGTCCCTTATTACTCGATTACTCAATAATTTTGTAAAATTAAAAATTTGCTTACAGTTAATAATATAATGTATTAACCTTCGAAAGTTTTGTAAACCTCCTTAACAAGCTGTAGAATTCAGTTCATATAGAAACTTTTCTTAATATCTGTATATTGTTGTTCTTAATTAATTGACTAGAAATATAGGACTTTTTCAAGCTAAAAATTTTCAAAGCGGCTGTCCGGCCGCCGCGGTTTTAATGGATTCCGTTTTCCGGAGAAAGTGAACATTTGAAAAATAAATGTATACAAGTCAAACCTTCTACTTCCGGGATTTCGACACTGCGGCAGGTTTATAAAATGAGATGACGTCTGTATTCGTTGGCTGTACGATTGTTCCAAGCCCCAAGCTCTAACCGTCTTCATTTCTCCGTCAGTACGGGGTTTCTATAGTGTTCTCCAATGTACACCGAATTAGTTTTGTAGTCTGCGAGGGGTTGGAATACCGTAGATTTTTTGCGTTTCTGTCTCCTCTCGCTTGTTTGGTCTTTTGCTAGACCGGTTTCGGCTGCTCGCCATCTTCTGTAGCGGCGGTGGTAGTCACTTTTGGCAGTTTGGATGTTTTCGGGCATCCCCACTGCACTGTCACTGTCGCCTGTACTGTGCCAAGTCACTTGCACCTGTCACTTGTACTAACACAGTACAAGTGACAGTGCTGTGAAGGTGCCCGAAAACAAGTGCCAATAGTGACTAACACCGCTACTGAAGGTGGCGAGCAGCCGAAACCGGTCTAGCAAAGACCAAACCGGTGGGAGGCAGAACACAAAAATCTGCGGTACACCGAATTAGTTGAATCCTGGCCGACCGAGTTCTACACCCGGCGGTGACTCCGTATTATTCTAAGGTTCTAAACCCGAATACCCCGAATTCGGTATTCAATTATTCATCGATTTGGTACACGGTGGCGACTGCATTATCGGCGTTGGTCGGCCAGTTTGGGGCAGTGGTGGTGGTTTCACTATTTTAATTGGCCGAAGAGCAAACGACGCAGTTGGCGCGAGCGGAACAACTAATTTGAACCGGCTAATGGTCGGGCTCGGATGGGTTCGTTGAATGGCATTGAGGTGGACAGAACTCCCGGGCAGGAATTGTAGACAGATCTAATTGTTTAGCCCCCGACTCAATTTGTCTATCCGCGAGGAATTACTTTTGTAATTTGCTGATGTAATAACAATGAATTGGAACCGCGGGAAGCCTCGAATCAAGATACCGGACAGTTTTTTACTTACCGCATCCCTCGTGTCGGATAATCTGAATACCACCGTAAAAACATGTACAATAATAATAAACTCACACTTACGATCTAAGAGAATGTAACTCAAATGAACATTATTATAGTAAAGCTGATAATACGTAGACAGTGCCCAATTATTGATTGATATGTCAAAATAAACTGTAATAACACCGGAAAGAAAAACGCTAAATTATTCAGTAAGATGATAATATTTGTTTTTAATAATACTAATTATTATTTCCTTTTAATTGTATTATACATTTGAATTAGATACACGAAATGATTTTATCTTAAATTGCCTCGAATGAAAAAACAATCAAACGGTAAAGACTTCGCATTGAAAATTCATGCTTAACTAACAAACTTTAACAAAAACAAGTTTATAAAAACTTTATTGATAAATGCTATTCATTTTCTATTTATATCTCTTATAGTTCTTATAATTTATTTTTGTGCACGTCGTTAGCACCTAGGCAAATCCTCAACCCCCCCCCCACCATTCCAAACTTAAAAAAGATGATTTACAAAGTGTGGTTGCAGCATATAGACACCTTTTGCCTAAAAATCTGTCTACATACATTTATAATTAAATATGTACATATAATTAAACATAAACAGCGCGCTGGTGCCACATAATGCGGAGAGAAAAATATTTTACGGAATATTTTCGTTTTGTAATGAGATCATTGTTTCATCGGATAATTGTTCCCCGACGTTTACCGTTCGTGAGTGGGGAGCAAGTCGGGACCGCGCGGTATTTTGCCGGCCCAAGTACGTTTTACGCCGTATGAAATAACCTGAAAACCGGGCGGGTGAAAAAAAAAAGGGAACTATGGAGTATATCCGTGTTAATGCATGCGACGAAAACACAGAATAGGGGAGGGTGGGAAGGAGAGAGAGAGAGAGAGAGAGAGAGTGAGTGAGTGAGTGAGTGAGTGGTGAGTGAGATAGAGGGGGCTAAAGAGAGAAACGGGTTCTCATTAGGCTCGGTCCAGACACGGGGAACCCGACCACTATTCCCTCCCAAGAGATGAGCAGGGGTTCAAAACCGACCCCCAAATAAGAATACAGTGAAATTTTTAAAGAAGAAGTCTCTCAGGACAAACTTTAATATTCATTCCCGTCATCGCTCCGTTCGAAAAAATCCGCCCTCCTTTTTCCTACTCCGGGAAAGTGTATTTCTAAATTTTTGTTTTCGGTACTTTTTAACTGTCGCCTTACCTTGCTTTTTAGCGATCTAATTTATCGTAATATGTAACTCATGGAGGAATATTATTGTCTTGCCTTTTATTATATATATATATATATATATATATATATATATATATATATATATATATACACATAGCAAGGAGCCATGTCCCTCTCCTATTGTATTATATCATATAAAGTGTTAAGAGAATAAATGAACAGACAGATTTAGACTGCACGCTGGTTAGTTTCTTGACGGTTGTATCTCGAAGCATATTTCTGTGTTATCATTTAGTGATCTCTTCTTTTAGACCTTTCTTAACTTTCATACGAATAATGTATGTATACATACACGCACTTGTGAGGGGTATTAGTGAGTAATTGTTCTTCATATGTGGTGAAGTTTAGTGAACAGTGTTTGGGGCCTCTGGACCCCAACACCAATACGCATTTGGGGGTCCCATGCGTGTGCCTTAGTGCGACTTTAAACAATTCCAGATTTGATGGCGTTACGTAATGTCGGAGGTCGATTAATACGCACTACCCTCTCGGGCTTAGCCGGTGTAGGCAGTAGTCGCCTCTAGGGTTAAACCCCAGGTCCTCCCTCGGTCCCAACTAACTAATGAGAAGCGGTCCCAGGTGACACCCCTTGCACAACTTCATAGGTGTTAGTGTGTTCGGGAGGGGGGGGGTGTTTGATGCTTGATCCTGATTGGCCGGGTCGTGGATTCCCATTTCCGATTGGTCAGTTTGAATTGGACTAACTACAGCCGGTCGATTTGCACTCCGAACCCAATTTAGGGATGTTTGGTAACAATACCGAAACTATGTCTACAGACACCACGTATTATCGTCGAACGCAAATCTGGTATGACGAGGTAGATACCGTTCGTATGGCTCCTTTCAATCCCCCAGTTTTTTAACTCGCAAGACATTTATTTTATTAGCACCTTTATGAGATCAGTATTTTACGGGCAAAATGCAACTGACGACGGTAACCGAGACTCATACAACTTTGGAGTAAATAAGCGTTTGGAGAAAGATGACCATTGGTCATATCGTTCCAAACACCTCGCGGATGCTCGAATAAATACTTTATGTGCTTCAATTTAAACGATGCGATCCGTCGATACAACGCTTTCATAAATTCTAAACTCGATTCATTATTCGATTTTGGTATAGAAACTCGGGCACTGCAAACACCGAATCCACACTATCATTTATTCGGGATTCTAGTTTCGTTTAGAAAAACAAATTGCAGTTAAAAAAAATCCACCCTGACAAAGCAGATAATAGAAATGTCGGTCGTGGGTGCAGATGTAATTCTGTTTTTGCCATTGAATTAAGTCCTCCGAGCTTATTACAGCCGGTTTTACCACTCGGGTTTATTAAACTGTGATATTTCAATTGGGGATAATCGGATCAGTTTCGCTGACAGGATTCCGGTTATCCCGTCTACGGACAGTTTAATCCGGCCAAACATGAACAGATAGAAAACCTGAGCGGACGGGTGAAGGTTTCTCGAACCGGAATTCGAATTATCGCTATTTATCTTCCGGTAAGATAGCTCAGTACTGCGGCAGAGACCACTGCGTAGTTTTTACCACACCCCCAGCAACGGACTTTACAGTTTAATGAGCCTGTCGATTGAAATAAATGTGCCGGAAAATGGAAGGACGTAGGGGATGAAAATTAAAAAAGAAAATCCCCGCTCTGGGGAATTAGCGGTGTTATTGGGAGGAGAGGGGGGGCTAGTATATATAGTGGGTTGGCAATAACGAGCTGGAGTAGAGTTGATTGAGGACGGCTTCGAGAGAGGCACACCCACCTCCCATCCCCCGACGGGACATAAACTTTATATGACCGCCTCCGGAAAAGTAATTTAAATACAAACGCCGTCCTACCACCGCCGGCCGTATGCCCGCTTCCAAGTTTTATTGTATCAAGTATTCTGTAGATGCGGCAAAACATTTCTTTTCTTCCCTCGACCGACTCCGGAATATTTTAAAAGTTGGTGGCCCTGTCGAGAGGAGAAGTAAGAAAAAAAAACGGGGGAAATATCGGGTGTCGTTGGAAATCTCGGCTTTTCTCCCGGGGTGTTCAACCGACCATTCTTATCTTTAATGGAGTTCCGACCGGAGTTTATGAAGGGATGTAAACGTATAATTGTTTCGTAACGGTGGGCTGGGGTTTTCATGTTTTTGCAACCACCTTCATTCGTTGGCAAATATATGAATAAAACGAATAATAATGCGCTGCGTAACGGATCACAAGATGCTTACGCTATATAAGAACAGAGAATATAAGAGAACAACGCTATATAAGAGAATAACGTAGATTGGCGTCATTCGTGTATGTATTGGCTAATAGTTCTCTCCAGTCGTCTGTGCCGGATATATCGCAGGATTTTGTATTATATAAATTATTTTTATTTACAGAGGGATCAAAAAAATGTATCCACTGTTTAAAAGTCCATAACTTGCAAACTAATTCACGGAGTTGTCTCATTTTTGGTAGTGTTATAGTTTGTAGTTCCGGCAAACGCCATACAAGCGTTGTATTGCGTTGTTTTTTTTTTGTCAGATGATGGTAGAGTATCCACCAATTTCCCCAGACTTAATTCCTCTGGACTTTTACCTGTGGGGAACACTAAAGGACGTCGTTTATCGACAAAAGCCACGCGCATTAGATGAACATGGAGTATCCATCGTACATTCATGTGCAAATATCCAACTGAACACGTTGCAGTCAGTAGTTCGTGCTGCAGTTCGGCGGCATCGTTTGTGTGTGGATGTTAATGGTGACCATTTCGAACACCTACAGTGATAACTTTAAGTTGGACTTTAAGCTACACTTTCACCAAAAATGAGACAACTCCGTCAATTAGTTTGCAAGTTATGGACTGTTAAACAGTGGATACATTTTTCTGGACCACTCTGTATTTATTATTTTAATTACTTTGCAGTAAAATAAGCATTTCCTAGTCTCAGAAATTGAAAGCGATAGAAAAAAAAATACATTCATTAAAACGTGTTAAAAGAATATCAAATCGAAATAAATAAGTTAAGCAAGAGACATAAATAAAAGGTACCGAAACCGATGGCGCCATCTTCAAACGAAAGGCACGAATATGAGAGTCGACTAGTTTTGAGTGTTATTTATCAATAATTATTGGCGGTATGGAGTAAGCGGGAAATTTCGTTTTTGGGAATAAGGTTTTTGGCATTAAGTTACGTCCCTCTCACATTTTATTCCGGTTGCTGAATTCGGTTGAACGAAAAAAAAGGGTTTTCGTTCATTTATAACGGGGCCGGCGACAAAAAAAGGACTCCTAAGTGCCCCCATATTTCCCTGTTACGTGTCCGTTTTAATAGGGACTAAGCTCATTTGCATGTGATTGCCCCCTCTCTAAGCGAATAATTCCCATATTTGCGCCCGGGGTGTAATTGTAATCACTGTATATGTATTGGATTACCGGTAACAAACGGTTCCGAGCCTCGGCAAAAGTCGGACCCGTGGATTCATTAGTATTTTAAAAAACATGAAATGACACACTCTTTCCAACGGCGTAATAAATTTAAATTCTCAATTCCCCGACAGTTGAAAATATACATTTGAAATAGGGAGCAATTAAATGAACGAATTGTAACGTTAACAGTATCAAATGTCCATTTTCATTTATTCAAATGAAGTCCAGGATTAGTGCGATAAGCAAAAGGTTCACATTACACGAATTTTCTAGGTAAAAACTGTGATGATGGTTTTTTACACGAGTCATGGCATATTTATTATCCGACCATTCATCCTTTGAAACCACTATATTGAAGAAATATAGCGAATATTTATTTCGAACTGTATAACTTTTATGACGTCGATTCTGAAAGTCCAATTGAGTTTTGAGGTTTGGAAAAATTAAATTTAGATTTTTATTTTACAAAATACAAAATAGAAACAATACTATTGTGGTACCCATCACACATTAACATAGCAGGAAATGAAATAGCAGCTAACAAAACAGCTACAAACATGAGACAAATGCAATAAGCATAAGAACGTAAGAAAACTACTAGACTTTATAAAAATAAAAAAATTAAAACACGAAAAATATAGAAATCATTTCGCGCGTGTTAGGGACCAGCAAAATTGCGCGAGAAATAAATACAAGAAAAAATGTTGTTTGTTGAATATGAAAAACGATAAAACAGACTTAGAAAACACAAAATAATACGGCTAAATGAGGCGAAAACATGGAGGATCGATAGCGATAACCGTTGTGGGGGCTGGGCGTGAAATAAACGCATTAAAACTATATAAAGCCGAGCCCCGGGAACAGGAACAAGATTTAGGAAGGGCCCTCACTAGGGCCACATACAGGCTGTAAATCAGGGCGGAGGAGCAAACAAGGGGACTATATAGTGCTCGACGCTTAGCCACGGCTTCAAATTGGCCGTACACAACCGAATTATCGGATACCCTAGAGCGAGGGCCGACATGCATCAGAAAAAAAAACTAAATTACAAATTACATTGACTCCGCACTACACTATACCTTCCCAATTGAATTTGAACACTCGAATATATAATTATTATCGCGTGTTAAAAAGCTTACGTGTAATTAGATGTCGACAAAAGTGTTGAATAGGGAGCCCCCAGAGCGCTTAAATGCCTTCTGGGCAACGATGATTTCATTTTTATATTTAAAACAAAATGCTTACGGTTTTTTACGACCTCGTTGGATAATGCGCGGTGTAGAGGATATCATTCTTTCAAATCTACCTGGTATTTTATCGGTGTAAAAAAATATTTGTTATATTGAAAAAGACAATTTATTTAACGCGATTCGCATTACGATGAATTTCCTATCAAATCGTTTCGGGCCGGTGTTTTAACTCGATTTTTATTAACGGAAGTAGTTTATTTGGGAGGTGAGATCGGGGAATCGGAACAGACCTCCGGTTTCCGTTATTGCCCGGTCTTTGTTATTAAAGACAATAAAACATTTATTGCACCGCCGAGCGTAAAGGGACCCAGCCAGTATCCTGGCGATCGTTCCGGCTCTTCAATCGTCTTTTATCATTTTTCCTTGCGACCCCAGAAATAAAATTGTTCGTTTCCTGCTTTTAAAGGCCGAATGGATCTCTTCGTAGGAACTTTTATCGCCGGTGACAAGTTGCAATTATCGCGGTGCTAAAATCATTCTGCACATTTGCGTACGCTATAATTTATTGCGGTTTAAACTCTTATTTCTTATCAATTCATCTATTTCTGCTATTGTTTGGTCTAGCTTAACACTTTCCTATTGAAAATCAAGTGCAACACTCGGGGCTTCACTTGGACAGAAGTCAAATTGCTACTAACGAATGGGTCAAGTTGCGATGGTCTTAGAACAGAATTTGAACTATACACGTTTTATTTTTTTAATTTTAAACATTGTAATTTATTCTAGTTTTTTAACTCTAGTCTTCGAAAGAGAGCCCATAATCCAATCTTCGGTTCACTTAGAGCCGTGCAAATGAAAGCCGTCAGACCCGCGATGCACGTTTCGCCTTCGTATGTTTGTATAGGCCAACCGGCAACACAATTATACGCCTAGCACGTTCCGAGTGCAGCTAAACAGCAATCCCATTATCGAACCTTTGACCCCCCCCCGCCGCAAATATTGAAGGTACTCGAAATACGGTTTTCACACTCACCACACACACACACGCACATAATTGTTTTAGTAACTTACGGCCGCTGGATTTAATTATGGTTCACGATTTTCGATAAATTTATTATTTAATTTTTGCCCGGTTATATCATATTTTTTAAACAATTCATTTAGACTCTATAGTTGAATGTCTTAATTTTAATTTTATACCGGTGTATATAATTCAAATCAATCGAACATTACGGCTATATTAAATATTGATTAAGGCTCAAAATGTATAGTTCCTTTATTTTGAGATTCGGGTCGAACAGTGGCCGCTGGCAGTGTCGCATTCTCGAGGCCGCCGATATTCCACCGAATGCATAAATACGTAGAGAATACGTAGACGGGGTCCATAACGCTGGCCTCATCGACTGGAGAAAATTGAATCCCGAGGCGCAGCCGATATTGGATGCGACAGACTTCAATAGAGCTTCCCCTCCCCCTCGTAGCCGACGCCGAACCGGCCTCCCGTAAATCCAACTATATCTTCTCCCCACCACCCAAAACGGAACACGAGGGACCGCAATTTACTGCTCCCTGTATTTTAAACGGGAAATAATTGGACTCCTCTCCAATCCTATACGCTATAGGCCGGAGTTTCGTCCGAAGTTCGGACAGGAGTTTAAAGCCGCAGTAGTGCCTTTCTAGGATCTCAGCTTCAACACACCCGCTGCCCGAAGATCAAGCTATCTCATGGCTAGTTAGTGAAAATATCTCGGTGTATTATCACCTGTGTAATAGAACCCCTTGGACCCCTTTTGAAGGGTTTTTGCCCGTTCGTTCTCGTATAGCGTTCTGTTTACAAATAATAATTTTTATAAAATCTAAACGTCCGTATAATGGCGAAAATAATATTTCCAAAATATCCGAAAATGATTAAATCGAGGGAATATGTAATCGATCGCATTTAATTCTCAAAATTTCGGAAAAAATAAAAATAATCGCTTTATCCTCGACGGACGAATAGCTGAGCGTCATCGGGCCCGGGCGTCTCGATTCGGCGTTTCTTTGCTGAGAAGGAGCGACTCGAATGAAGAAATTCTTGGGGGCAAAGAAAAAGAAGGAAGAAAAAAAACCTGGCCGGGTTACTTAGGCTGCCTGAAAACGGACGGACCGCGTCTAGGGATTTTATTAAATTTCGGAGCCGCAGAGAAGCTGATTCAGCCCCCGGCCCTGTCTCCCACGATTCGAGTCACGGCTTTCCCGTCGTACCCCGCTAATTCCGCCCGGATAGAACAATTCTCTATTATTTAAATAAATAAAATAACGTAGAACGCGCGGATTTGTGTTCTTTATTAAAAAATCTCCGGTTTAATTAAAAACATCGGATCCCGACCTTATTTTCCCTGCTGCAATAACGGCGACGCGTATATTTCATGAATCTCGGCAAAAGCCGTTTATTCGACTGACAGTTAAAATAGGTTTATACTTCTACGCGAGAGACGGAAGCAATTTTTCACCTAGCGGAAAATTTATTCTCAGATGGTTTCGGGCTAATTTAATATTATTTTATACGATTGAGTATTATACGGAGCTTTGCCCCAGCGTCGTTAGAAATAATCCGCAACTTTAAACTAGAGTAAGGCAATTTTAGTCCTCGGGAGATCGGATTTCTTTTCTTTCTCCCTATATTATTAGCCGAAAATCCCCCGTCCTAATTACGTCGCATTTAATTTTCGCCTTCGAAAAGGGGTGTCGGGTGGGTAAAGGCTTTCTTCAGTAAGGGCCTTCGTCACTTTCCGACCCTTACAGCTTTCTCACGAGACGATAATTGATTTCCCGGAGGTGAAAATTAAATTGCTAAATCGTCGACTGAAACTTACTTCACCCACTTTGATTCACTACAATTTACAAAGTATGCGCTAAAATTATACACCGATTCGGACTGTCCAGACAGTTTCCATGTTCTCGCGTTGGGGAAAACACAGTCAAATAAGAGAATTGGGAGTTAATAATCAGTAATTGGGAATCCTTGTATTGGCGAACCCAATATTTTGAATTCGCCGCTAGATATTAACTTTACTCACAACAATAAAATATTTTCTGCATAAAAATAATGTACAAATAATAATGTTTTTAGATCGTCTGTCTCCGCTCAGTGGTTAGAGGACAAATTTCATCTGCTCCACTTCTTCAGTAGGTTTTCAGTAGTATGCTGGTTTCTTGGTGGATCGCAGAAAGAAGATAACAAGAATCACGGTAGTTCGTAAATTGTTTCTTCAAATTTTACACAGTCTATAGGTATGGCGGTAATCTTCATTCGAGGAGAGTTTCCAGCCGAGTCTACGGCGGACCGAAGGTTCCTTTCAATTGCAAATTTGATCGATCGCGAGCCGAACTCAAATAAGTCGAGAAAACTCATTAGAATTCATTAGCGGCCTCTTTTAGCGGCGTTTTTAGGTTCCAGTCCTTGTCACATCTTTGGCGAACATGGAGAGGGGGGGGAGTGGGAGAAATGCGATAATTATTCCTACCTAAAGTACTTTTCGGACGTGAAAAAATTCCGGACACGGGTACCTGCCGCAGTACGGTACTTCTTGGCGAAGTGCCGCGGTTGAAATTCTGCCGGGAAACTTTATTAATTTATCAAAACGATCCCGCCAGTTGAAGAGGGATTCGTTTGAGGTTGGGGCTCGGTGTTAAAAAGCCCAGAAAATTAGCCCCAGACCTCAATTATGGGGCGGTACGACGGAGAGGGACCTGCCGACGCGTGAAACCTCCCCCTAACCAGCCTCTACCCGAACGACCCTTGCAGGACCATGCCGAACCCCCAAGCATGGTCTTCGGTAAGTGGAGCCACGTTGAGGCGTTTTAGCCAGGGAAGTGATGAACTTCTACCGTTTAGCGCCCGCTGGATTCCAAACACCGCGTACAATTATTATTCCTAAACCCAGGGAAACGTAAACGATGTATACAGAGAGCACATAAATTAAATTTCGAGAATTGGGTGTATGGAGGACAGAAAACTGACTGCTTCTTTTTGGATAACATGGCAAGAAAACAGTGTAACCTAATATAGAAGCTTCTATTGTGGCAAATCCACTTGAAAACGTTTGGTAAATAACCGACAATTTCGCAGGACAGCAACGTAAACATAAAAAATGTAAATATCAGAGTATGTACGTGGCATATTATTTCGTGTTGTTCACTCGAAGGATTGCGATAAGTTACGAATTCATGGGATAGGTTTATGTTTACGTCTCTCTTCTATGAATTTATCACTTATTTATCAGAAGCGTTCTAGTGCATTTGTTACAATAATAAGCCATGTATTGGATTGCACTGACTTTAGCTTATTGAACTGTTTTTTTTACGATGTTCCCCAAAATGAAGCAAAAAGGAGCAAACATCTAAAGGTCTTTTTGTCCTAGTTTTTCGATCTCCTCTGAGCTCTCAAAGTTTTGACGTTTAATTTCGCTTAAGCCAAAGTGATGATCGCCAAAGTCGGTGTCCGATTTGAAACAATATTAAATACAAGATATTTCGTGAAAAATTGTATTTATTAATTTAAGTTACTTCGATATATTTATAAATTGCTTACGATAGGAGTTCTCGTTAGATCAAGTGTTTGTCAAATATCCCTTACGGAAATATTGACGAGAAATTTAAAATTCTGCCACAGTGTTTGCTCATAGTGGCCTTACGATAGTATTAGATTGTTATATCACCGGTACAACGTTGGTGAGTACCAAAAATTCGTTGTTAGCATAATCGACACCGATCATATCGGTATGCATAAGACGCGCTCCAATGCTGAATCGAGTTCAGCTGTGTGTGACTGATGATTTAAAATAATCCCCGACTGAAATTGTGACAAAACATTTCAAATTTGGAGATCGATCTCGTCGCGTTGACCGAGACTTCTGACCTATATATTAGAGGCGCGTTACACACCTCCGGCACAAAATACTTACAGTCGGTCTTCCTACGAAATAGTACATTAATGGCTGGATGGCGTAATTTTGGATTAAGTTTAGGTTACAGTGTGCTTAGGATACATTCTAGGACATTTAATAAATGAAATATGGAATAATAGGGCATTACTGTAATTAGAACCGATTGGATAGTTATATTATAGAAATAACCGACACATTGTTATAGAACATTTTAGGATGTTAGGTTTCAGAATAAAATGTTTAGAACATGAAACAGGGTATCACCTAGAATACTCTTCTGGTCTAGATTGATTGAATTAGTCTTATTAGATTGCCAGCTATCTAGCATTGAGTTAACATAACATTAATTCTACATTCAGAGTCACTATATCGGGTCGATGACTCGAGGCCCTACCCTTTGGGATATTTACCGTGTGCAGTATATCGATTATGAGGAGGAAACCATGAGTGGAGCCGGAGAACGTGGGGCAGGAAAAAGCTCGCCCAGGTCACAATCCACAAAAATGAATTTTTCCTCGCGCCAACAGACGTGGGCGGCTAATTTATAACGTTGGCCATTGTTTTCACTTTTTCACCCCGACAGATAGACCAATGTTGACTGAGAAGACAGAATATTGCGTTATTGACGAACATCGAGCGCGGTCGGAGGGGAGGAATGCTAGTGCTACTTTCAAGCGCACCCCGACGATATATCGGTTTCGATCTGTCGTGTAAGCTGAAGCACTGAAAGCCAGGTTTCGAAAAAATAAATTGTGTTAGTGGGCTACACACGCCGCCTCAGGTCTCAAAGATAAGAACCTGCGGTTCGATACCTACCAACCGGTTCTCAATTTTTCCTAGAACCTTCATTTCCGAAAGTAAGTAAGTGATTAGTCTAATCGCGTGTTAACCCGTTTGCCGTCGTCATTTTAAATAAGAAATTAATTTTTAATTTATTTATACTTCGCGTTTCGACGATCGCTTATTAACGATACCGGCAACCGGAACAAAATATACGGTATCATTTTTTAAAGCCGAGTACCGTCGTTAAAAGATCTGACCGAAATGATAACGCGATGGCTTCAATCCCGAATAACAATTTTTTTTGTTCAATAACAAACGCGATTTCTTTTCTCTTGAAAAAGCTCTCGACGATTAAAACATTGTAAATACTGCGATTTATAGTCGATGAATTTCGTAAACGAAAACTGTCAAACATTTTCGGGCGAAACAATATTTTGACATTATATTTGATTAACGTTAAACATTTTCTCGCTTGGCGAACACTTCCCATATACGAGGAAAGGGACAAGCTAACTAAACGAGCTGACAGAACGCCGATAACGATTAAAAAACGATATATATAAATAAATTCGAAAAGTGGCAACAACAAACTAACAATAAATTGTGAGCGGTAAAGAAAGATGATCGAAATTTTATGCCACATCGAACGGAGAGTTTCTCTTTCCTCTGGCCGTCTAAAAAGGTCTACTACAAAGCGTTTCTTCCGGAAGGGCCTTTAAATTTCGGCAATAACTCAATCTATCGACTTCAAAACTTTTCCCGTTTCCGGTTTAAAAGGGCGCTAAGAACTTTTATTGAAAGGTAATGCGATAATTTGAGTATCTTGCTTGGGCGTGGGGTATGGGAGGGGCGGTTGTGGAACACGTGGGGGCACTAGTCGATAATAAACCGGTGTCAATAATTAGCCGCCCCTCCCACTTCTAATTCAATTTAAAGGGACGCCCTTTCCACCCTCCGGCCCAACTTTAACCGTTTAGCGTTCTTGATATTCGCCTAATCTCTCTAAGAATCCGGCTTCAGTGTTAACCCAGCTATTGTTATCAGTTTTATTACGGCATATTATACAGTAAAACCTTGGTCGCGCGGTTTTAATACATCCGCGAGAAATGTTTGATACCGTCCCCTGAAATGAAATATGCATTGCAAGTTTTGCGCCTTCGGTCCGAAGAGCTAGACGCGATAATCACTGCCGTTTCTGATGTTCTATTAGAAAAGTTGTTTATGAAAATTTGTTTAGTAAAATAAAGTTTAAATTACCTATTTTTAAATACCTGTATTCTTTAATAATTCGAGAATTATGCGTTGCAGTTTATCTAGGTACATTTCGAGCAAGGTTTTTGTTTAAACACATTTCAGGATACATCATAATTATTTCCATCGCTTATTATGTTTTATTACTTATAACGGAATCTTTTTATATTAACGGAATATTAATGGGTTAGTTTACTCTGCTGGTTTTATCTAACATTTACACTAAATAGTTTTATTGAAAGGTAAAATATTCATCCGAAGGAAAGACACTATAGCATCGCGGGACGTTTCTCATCCAATCGTACCGCTTTATTACCCCTTGGCCTACAGGATATCTGCCAAATGCGCGAGCTATAGTAAACAAGAAAGTCGGCCGCGCGCCACGTTCGTACATACTTCGCAAGCTCTTGTTGGATTTGTTTTCAATCTACATGTTTCGGAAAGTGACCCCAATTTTGCGCCTGTAGCCTCATTGGTATATCCCCGTGGTTTTCGCTAATGGCACAAATTCTTTACAACGAGTCGGACTCGTGGTGATCGCTTATGGCACAAATTCTTTACCACGAGTCAGACTCGTGGTTATGGGCCAAAGGGTTACTAGGACCAAGACTCCGATAATTGTACTAGCACCGGGCTCTTACTCAGTCTATTTGTGAAAGGCCATTCAAAAGGAGGAAAAGTCGAATCAAAACCCCCAGTCCTTTAAATTCAGTAGATGCGAATACGCCATTAAATGCCATAAATTTAGAGCTAATAACATTATGTTGGGACCAGTATTTTAAATTCTGAGTGCGCCTGGGAGTCTCTTTCTTAGCGAGACTGCGGAGCGGGGCAACCGGGCTCAGTCTGGCGCTAATTACGCGCAACGATTACCGAGGTTAATTATTTTATAACTCCGTCTCCATTCGCCCTCTCTCTCCCTCTCTCTTTCTCACTCCTCCTCTCTACCTCCCTCTCACCCTCCCTCTCTCCACGGCTCTAATTCTCCTTCCCCCCTGCTCCCTGCCACGTCACACATAAACACGCGAACGCCCTCCCATTGTCTAATTAGATACTTGGCATATTTAACGGAGCGTTTCACGGCGTCACCGTCAGTTATAACTTGAAGGGGCAAGCTCCACCCAGACGCGTATTAATGCCCGCCGCTCAGAAATTTATTTCCGTGCGGCCATAAGCGTCCGCGAATAAACTTTCCAAGCGGATATTCTCACTTTTTTTTTATAGTGAACACGCCTACCACAAATAAAACTACAACTATAAAACCTCCACCTCTGATGTATTATGTCGTTTTATATTGAATAACTTTAGAATATTATCGCAGATACGCATTTAGACAACCCTTTTGAACACAGGAAATATCTTTTCATAATTTACATGTTTTCATGATAAAAACTGTGTGAGAATACAGTATTGCATACTACTATATATAGTATATATAATGATTATGAACTGTTAGCAAAGGGTTTTAGTAGTTTTAGAATAATTAAATGTATTATAACAACCGATCCTACGTGCAATAAATGTACAAGTCCCTAACAGTAAGCCACATTATTAAAAAGTGTAAAACATAGTACGTCATTCAAGATAACTAACTAGAACGTGTGCAGGGATAATACTGCGGGATAACTGTCCTTGACATAATAATAAAAATGATACAAACCCTTAGAGATACTAAATTATTTGAGGAACTTCAAGGGATTTATGTATCCCAAGCGCAATTGTGCTATAAAAATAAATAAGAATATATTCGTTAATGCTATCGACGGCTATAAGTCTAAAACTCATTAGACTTGGCAATTCGGCTATTTATGTACGAATTCGATATATGTTCGACATGTGGGAATATCAATACTAGTTCAACTGTCTACTAACCGAGAACAAATGAGCGAGGTATAATTGAGGTCGAACAACAAAACCTTGTGTCCGGTCGTACCGCTATACCATCCTTTCTAAGTAAATCTCGTAAATTTCTAATCGCAGAATTTTTCAAGCGTGTTATTTTTATAATAAACCGGCCTTCTCTTATTCCTCGGCGTTTGCGGGATAAGAGACGAATGTAGGAGCGATAGTGGGGGACGTGCAGACACGGCGTGTGTTTAAATTTATCCTGGGCTTTTGGAACGCGATACTCGTAGGTGTTCGTAGATGAATCTAGAAGCAGTGAGATTTCGTTTCGGCTGGGTGGAGATTTGGTAGCTAGTCGAGTGTCGAAAAGCACAATGGGGCTTTGTTATATCCCCCAGCAAACAAACTCGGGGGGTTTCGCCCTACTCGGATCCGGTTTATACCCGATCCCCTCCATCAACCAAAGATGTATTTCCAGTAAACTCGTCGGAGGTGTGATGAATCCGGCCCGTTATAACCGTTTTTTAGACGTTGAGATTTTTACCTTATTATTAATAACAATAGTAAAGAGTAATTAATAATAATGATCTTTCCAGTTGAAGAGGTACATGGTGCAAAATTCAAACCCTACAGTCGAAAATATTACGTTACGTACAGACGATCTTTCCGCAACCTTGTCATGCAAAAATATAACAAATTTCACTCCTGAATTACACACCATCCTTAATCCTACTGTCTCCTGGCGTCCCAATAGTTTCTTACAGACGGCTGAAAAGGAATTGGCTGCGTGATTTAAATATACAAACCAAAAAAAAAATGGCGAGTTTCTCACTGGTATTTTACAGTCGTGGCAATAAAACAGTTATATATAAAAAATAGATTGCTATTGGAGTAAACAAGTAAATTACTGTTCACCAATGTCAAGATTTACCACAAGCCTGTTTTTTGTTTTTAATTTTAAACGAATGTGCCGTCCGTATTTGCAACGCTAATAAGACGTCTTGTTTTGCTATTCAGATGGGGCCTTGTTTCTTCTTATTTCGATTGGGTTCCCCTCACTTCGTCGGTCCCTCCATTCCCGGCGCTTTTCCAAGTGTAAGTTTCCACGTGGCGTTGATCGAAATTATTATGGCCGAGTGAATTTCGAAAGGGAAGTGTATTCTGAAATTTAGGAATGGGTTCCATTTACAGGTTAAAGTCGCATATTGAAGCCGGAGCAAAATTGGCGACATACTGAAATATTAGACAGGAAATAGGAAGAGTGATAATCGCGAAAATGCTTTTATGAAATATGAGAACGCGGCACAAGAATACGGCCGACAAGTAAGGCTCCGATACTAGACCTTTGAAACATTTGTGTATTGCGGGTGCATAATCGTTACGCCGTGTTGATTGTATTCTGTATCCTATACTAAGATACTAATCGCAATCGCCGACCGACAGTTCGACATAATTTTTCCTTCGCGTAAATCATTTAAAAACTACAAGAATACCTACTTGGGGCTTAAATTTAATTTTAATGAATTCATTACGTAGATCTTGGGTTCGGACCAATTTCAGAAAACACGCGCTTTTGAGAAAAGTAAAGAACAAACGGGTAAATATATTAAGGAATATAAAAGAATATTCATAAGTGTTACTGGTGTTAAACTATCTAGCTTATGATATTACGTGATCGATTTAATTTTTTTTTTCGTACGAGCACATCATATCCCATAAATGAGCGCAAATTCTTTTTTAATAATTTTTGATAATATTTTCCCGCGTCAAAACACTCCAAAGTGTTACAACAACAGTCAAAACGTTCGAATGCAGAATAAGATATTGAAATGTGAAATTAGGATTTATGTCTTGAACTTGAGTCCTACGTACGAAATATTCGGGGGCCGTGGGGCATCGATTCACTGAATAATAACACAGGAATATTCACGACCGTTGACTAAAGTAATCAGGTTTTAGTCCAAAACTGTCCGCTCGTTTATTTTCCTTGTCCTGTTATAAATATAATACAATCGGGAGAGGGATACGGCTAAATCTCCTCTTTGATGGCCCGCCGATATTGACATAAAAAGAATGAATCCAATATACAAATCTTCGACTTTAGACGAGTCAATCGGTCGATCAAGTTTTAACGATATAATTGCGGGCGCAAACCGTCTTCGGTAGGAGGATAAACAAAATTAAAATTGGAATCGTCCCAAGGAGCCTGGCCCTAGTCCCGGGGTACTGGGTTATTTCCGCGGTTAATCTCGCTTTACGGACCTTCGCGTTCCGAGGAGAAATTGGACGGGGGATCGAAGCAGTTCCGATTGAAGAGATCTCGGAAATCATTTGAATTTCCCCGTTAAATAGCCGTTTCGGGGTGGTTGGGAATTATTTTGCGAGTTTTACAATATGACTGTGTTTATAGCGCTAACGACGGTATACTGTTTTATGCGATCGATTGGAATGAGTGCAATTTATGTTCTCTGGTTTGGTGGGCTTTAATGCGTTCAACACAAACCTAAATGGAAACACGGAAATTTTTCAGTTACCTAATTTTTTTATTGGTATGAAACTATCTGTGAGCCATAATAAAAATACTTTTCAAATATCCAACGAGCGAAACCAAATTTACGCAGCCGTTCAAGATTCCAAGTGTATTGATTTTAATTCAGCTCGCTAGTTTGTTTCATAAATACTGCTTTCCATCTAAAGTGCAATTAACAAAGTCAAAGAACCCAGTACAAGTGGCGAGATAAGTAGGTACCGGGAAAATTAATAATTCCTAAGTAACCAGTTATTAGCGTGAGAATCTAAAACTTGAGCTGTGCGAACCTGACTACGAATTTATGTTTTTAATTATTAAATTCTTATAAGATTATTATGTTATAAGATTGTAAGACCAAAAGGCGTTAATTACCTACTTGCAATAATGGAAATGTATTGAATGATGAATTTATTAGATAGACCGTCGTCGTCGCTCAGTTTTCTCCGTTTCATTTTAGTTATTTGAGTCCAAGTCCAAATCAATTAAAATTGCTTACGTTGTTGGCTATCGAATTCATACTATTTCCAGCCCATAATTTTTTCACCAAACGTTAAAGTTTCGTCGCGGAAATATACTGCGTGAATGGGAAAGCCGATAACGCCGTGTACCACTCCATTACACTTAAACCGACTCGGACGTACACATTCTGCACTTAACCTAAGTGATCTCTACTAAGAGTTTTCTCGACGCTCAGTTTCTCTCGGGCTGGACAGTGTGAACGTTAACATAAATACGGGCCTACTTCGGCCCGTATTTATGTTTCTGGGTTCGTCCATTCCTCAAATTGCTGTTGTTGGAAGTGAAATATAGTCGATAAGTGGTCTTCACTATTCCTTTATTGAAATATTCGTGAAGTTAAATTATTGAATTATCGACAATAAAAGAAAATCAGATACAAAAGATGCCGCCGGACAATCAAAACTCATAATATACACAAACAAATTACAGGACATGAAAAAACAAACGCACAATAAACGAAGGATATTTCACTATGTACTCGTTGCGTTGTAGTTTTGTCGATACATTCATTATAATGTACATAATCTCTATTTAAGCTCAAAGTTCAACTTTACATCATTCATTATTCATAACGATTTTTAGACAGTATATTTTTGCACACATTTCTTACACTCATATTTCGGGAATTGAATCAAAAAACAGATTCAATTCAATTTATTTGGAGTCCCGTAAAATCGATTGGAATCGGCGACAGAAACGTACAAAAGGGTCTTGAATTTTAAGTTGACAAATTTCAGACCGGCGGTAGCAAATCTGCTGTAAATGGCACATTAGGCGTTGTCATGGGAACGGTTTTGTTTAGAAATGATCGCCGGCCAAGTGTGTTTTCGGAGTTGGGCGCGACCTCCCTTTCAGTATTTCATAATCCGGGAACCAACACGAAGTGGGGACGAAGTTTTCGATTTTGGCTCAGAGGGACTTGGGGTGGATTCGCTCCCCGCCCCGGCCAACATTTCTTTTAATTTCGCCACATTCCCGGCGTCGATGCCCTCCTATTCACCCCTACATATCTCGCTCAACAATGTTTCAGATTCATTATTCCGTAACCGATTGCAATATAGCGCTGTGAACGTGAATATATGAAGATATTAGAAAATATTCTACCGTAACGCCTACATAATTAATCTAGAAATTTTAAGCATTAGTTTTGCGGTTTGGAAATCGTTACCGGCGCGAATTTCGACACAATAATTCGGTAGTACTTACAACAGACCCTGTTCTGTCAGCACTGTTTATATATTTAATATCCTTTCTGTTACACCTTTTAGAATATCGGTCGGGTACCTAACAGAAAAGTATCTTTATTTAATTAAATTTAATCCGTACACCGAATAAACTATAAAATATAAATAATACCGAATAATTTACTTTTTATCTTCCTGTCGCTTTGTCCTTATTATTTTCTTACAAGTAACAAGGTACAAAAAGGAAGATCGCTACCCGCCTTCCGGCTTAGGTCGAATTTATGCCCTTTACTCTATTGTATCAAAAGACTCTCTTTTTATATGAGGAGTTAGAATTTAAATAAAACTGCAGATAAAAAGGTAAACATTCAAAATTCTAAAATAAAGCCGCCGAGGAAGCGACGAAAAGGAAGCTGGAGGTTCCAATAAAAATGCGCATCTTCCGCCACCAGATTTTATGGGGCTTTCCTAAGGTCGTTTTTCGGCGCCTTGGCCGGGTATTTTTTTTTCTCTACTTTTAGAAAAAGGCGTCTCCTCGGGGCCCTCACAGCCTTCAGTTCCTCTTCGCCAATTGCTAATCCTCAGGGGCAAGTTGAGTCCTAACTCGCCTCTAATAATTGACCTTGGGGCGGTTTCAAACCGGACCTGTTATTATGGCGGCGCCCGCCTTCTTTATTTTCCGCCCGTAAGACCGCCGGGGCGAAAATATATTTTTCCGAGTTTTCCGCGTATTGTCCGTGTCAAATCTCGGGATTTCATTCCTGTACCAGCCAATGTTTCAATATCGGAGCTAACTATGCGACAGGAGATCAGCCCTTGTCCCGACATGGGTTTGGGAATTGGAAGATTGAAATAGCGACTAAACCGCCCTTCGGCCAATATAATACATTATACCCAATATAACTAGAAAATGGTTTCATAGATCCTTATAGAAATATGAATACACATTGCTATAAATGACTAAAAAAGAGTAATAATAATTAACTACGCGACAAGGTAATGCGTATTCAGCACAGGAACAGTGGAAAGAAGTATTAACTGAAGATAAAATTATAGTTCTCGACAGTTCTTCGATGACAGTGGCGAGCAGCCGAAACCGGTCTAGCGAACGACCAAAATAGCAAACCACAAAACAGATATACCGTTGTAAGAATGTCTTATGAATCTATACACAAAATATTATTCCGTGAATGGCATACCCTAATATGGTAGAAGAAACATTAAAAGAGGACGAAATATTCAAGGTCGTTTCATCGTATTCAAAATTATCTCGGGCTAATGATTTACTACGGGCTAATGAACTTTAATTACTGGTTGAGACATAATAATAGTTGTTTGATGCTTACAATGAGTTCTGTCGGAATTAATTTCCAGTTTCTTTAAAGGGTTCTTAATTTATTTTCCCCTCGGATATAATTTTGTTGTACTCGATATCTATAAATGTAAATGCAAATATTTATTTTTTTACCTAATGCCATTTCTTAATCTTTTCGGGCAAATTGAAATACCTGTAAATATAATTGTTGTGTACGACTATTCTACGGGGTTGGTATTATTATCAAATTTTTTATATATGTTTAAAAAACGGAAATTGCAAAATGGTGCTATATAATTTTCCACTCTAATCAATCCGTTTTGTTACAATCCGCCCCTTTTTTCGTCCCGCGATACATTTTGTAATCGATAAAACTACTGAAGTAGACAATATTATGTTCCTCGCCCTTGAGGTTCTCCCAGATCACAGTTGAGGGTACAGCGATACGAACGCGAAAATACATTTTATCCCGGCGTAAAGCGGATTTACAGGAGTGAACGCCGTATACAATTTCGATCACCTACCTTGGAGATATGGTGGAATATTCAACTCTTGGAGCGCGATCTGGTCGGATTCGCAAGCATCCGCAACAAATTTCGCAATCTGCGATTTCCGCAATTATAATTACTAGGACTGGAGTAATACATCTTGAGACTCCTTTGGGTATATTTTGAATCGGCAGAGGTCCTTTTTTCGTCCCGGTGCGCTCAATTGAGTGATACTGAATTGCTGGGTTTACGGCCTCGAACGTCAAATATTTGCGAGCGACGACCGCCGGAATGTTCTAATTAACGGCCGAATAAATTTCACGCCGTAAGAAACTGAAGTCGAAATAATACTACCTGGGGTTTGGACGAGGAGTAAATCTTGTGTTTGGGGTCGGGATGCAGTGATGCTTCTATTCGAATATTTTTGTGTTCATTCGTCGTTCTCTTACCCTGAACGGAACTTAACCGGAAGGAAAATAGGTCAACTCCGATCCGAACGGGTTCGTCGCCCCGAAAAACGGCGAATGTAAGTAGAAAAAAAGTAAAAAGCGTCTTGAAAAGGCTGACAGTCAGAAAAAGAAAACCGCAATTAAAGGCGACCCGAGTCAAGATTTAATCCCGTTTTTCCTTCTCGTTTTTCTACATCCCCGCCCGCCTGTCCCGATGAAATATACACCGCCGCGCGTTCAATATTCATGCCGAATAAGGAGCCACTCCAGCGGAGGTTTAACGCACAGTGCACTTGATGCTGCATCCCGCTATAAGTCTTTAAGTCGCAGCCAGCGTTACGCAGCGTGAGAACAATACATACAAGACTAACAATGCACATAAGATCATAAAGTACCTCCTCGCGCTATAGAAAACAGGAAAAAATGACAACAATAGTTCGCTTTCTTTTTTATACGGTTTATGGATTAAGTTTTTAATATAGAATTTTTATTTTATTTGAGTTATCTAGTAACAACTAGATATAAAATGTGATTTAAAAAAACATCAATTTCTTTAGAAATAAAACAAATATTTTAGTTAAGGATACCATTCCCATTGTTGTAATCCGATTTCAATAAAATATACAGATTGCGTTAACATTTTTGCAAAATCCGGTCCGCTAAGCGGTTTGCACTTATAAGTGTTCTGAGGAAAAGGGGCTGAGGATAATTTGAGTGGGAGGGGTGGTTGGGTGGGTGAGGCGAAAAGCCCGTCAGGTGTCGACTATTTATACTGTCATAAACTCGAGGGAATTTAATTAAGAAAACTAAAGCTAATTGGCGGGCGGGTTCGGCGGTGAAATATCGAAAGGATCCTAAGGATACAGGAACGCCGGTAGTTCAATTATTAGGTTGTTGACGGGCGGGGGCAGAGAGCGTTAAGCCCCGACTTCATTCTCCGCCTGAAAAGTAATAAGCGGAGATTGGGCCGCCGGATAAAGGAGTGAATTTTTCTTCTCCTTCGGCTCCGCTATTCCTTTTTCGTTTTACCTTTTTCCCTTTTTATTTTAAATAATCTTTTCAAAGAAGCTTTCACGAAACTCCTTAAACGGATACCGGGGCCGCGAACGGGACCGCCGACAATTTCTTCCACCCCTTACCCTACCACCGGTAATTATCGAAAGAAAGTAAATAAAGTTTGAATAAACTTCGTGTGAAGAATGAGAAGCGGAAGTTTGCGCGTTTGACATCTTCCGGCGAATTATCAGTCTTTCAAGGATTCAATAATGTAAAATTAAATTAAGTAAAGATATACATTCCGATGCCAGGTATTTTCTCCTCAAAGTTCAGAATATAAAAATAACGCTAATTTATTAAACAATTGCAAAACACCAGGTTATTTATACCTATAGACATACATACAAACATATTCATATATTTTTATATGATAAGGAACGAAAAAGAATGCTACATTTTGATATTGATACAATGACATGGATTAAAGTGAATACTTAAGACTAAAATAAACATATAGAGTGAAACTGATTGAAATATCCTATACGAAGAATGCAGAGTTATATTTAATGGTTTGTAATATATTACCGCTTATAGAATGCCCGATAAAGTATATACCAGAAAGCGTGATAACAATTCGGCTCGGTTGTCTAGCCCGCTATGAATCAGAGGAGTGAATAGCTAGTGTCCTACTGGGATTCTTTGGTCGTTTCCTTCTGAGCAAGCCCCCTTTGTAGGTATGCCCAGCGTTATTTACCCCTTCCTTTTGTCCGATGTGCTCTATTGTCGATTCTTTCGGGGTTTAAAAAAATGGGCGATCTGTCGTCCGTTGCTTTTACGGTGTAAACATTCGGGCACCATATTGCCTGGTATATATCACAACCTCCTGATTACAAGAAAAATAACCGTGGGGAAGAGCCGTATAGCGAATCCCGGCATATTTTTCATAGTTAACACATCGACTCATGACCAATAACTATTATATAATAACAAAGTTATTATACTGATATTATTTAAATCTGAGTGTAAGGGTCACGGAAGTATAGTATGCGTAGGATCGAGACGTGTACAATTATGATTATGATTAATTCAGGAGTCCGATTGACCAGTACATAGGGGGAACTTGCGAGGTCAAAGGATGGTGGGTGGATCGATACCCAAGCGAATTCTATTTAGGAACATTCAATTTGTTTTGTAAGTCAGATTTACACGTCCATAATATTTCCCGAGAAAAACATCTACTGACGATAATTCTTAACTTTCTGCTTCTTCGACCATTCGGTATAGGATAGGTTCAAGGACCTAGAAGATCGAATGGACTATCAGAACGCGTAAAAAGTATAGGGAAAGTCGAGAAAGGCTATGAAATTAAACCATTGCAACACGTAGCATAATCACAACGCCGCGTTTCAGTCATAACAAAACGATAAACGCTATTCCGCAATCAGTCCATTATTATTCTTGGCAATCTTCAGAACCAATTATCACAGTTGCTTTTAAAATTTAAATTATTCGTCCGCTGTAGGAAGGTCTTTGAAATTTTGTTTAGAAATTGGCGTTTCAATCGTACGGTTTGTAAACCAACGTTCCAGTAATTTAAGTTTTTCCGCATTGGATTTTATTATCCTTCCCATTTCATTGGCACGCCTTTTCAATTCAACTGTAATCTTATTCATCGAAAAATATAAGGGAATATTCCATTTTAGAGGCATTTTACTTCAATAAATCTATTATACCGGCTTTATCGCTATCAAACTGAACAGCTTCTTTGAGAAAAATTATTATCAAATTTATAAGATAAATTGAGCGCTCTGTCGGTTGTTTCATTTTGGCTTGCCGTGTCTCCTTAATCGCAGTTACTATTAGAAGTAGTAGTAGTTTACGGAAAGTAACATACATAGGCCAGCTGGACACGAGGAACAGTGGTACGCCGATACTTACCACTCACCTTCATTATTCCCCCATTGTCGGCCTAAAGCCCACAATCGAGCGATTGCTGTCTCGAAACCGGGCTGGAGGAGCGTTAATTCAATATTTCCCAGTATTATAATTGGCAGTTTGACGTTGTAATCGCCTACTTGTTGAGTTCCCTCCGCCGCCAGGGCTTCGACAAACGAATAAATTGAACCCGTTATAAAACGCTAGCAGAATAGACCAACTTATAAGACGAAATTTTACGCCTTCCCCTCGGCCCGAGACCAAACGGATCGTCGACACCACGATATTTTCGACGGCAAAATATTACGGTAAAACTTGGGGGATAAGAAAATTGGTTAAACTTGATTGAAAAACAGGAAACGGAAATCCGCACCCTTGAATATGGAGCAGGACAGTTTTTCATCTCCCTTTTTTAATTCATTCTCTCCGATTGAATAAATGGACGTTTAGCTCTCATACTGTCGACAGGTTCATGAAACTGAACATGGCCATTGATTCCTATCCACAAATCTTACTTTTGTGTAAATGCGTCCGCTTTGTCATTAGGAATACTAATTCATACTACAGACGTAACGTCCGTCACACCGGTCTACTAGACTGGACTACTAGAAAATGAATATCACCGTGCAAACGCGTATAAAGTTGTCTCGATGGCTGAGAATGTTCCAACAGTAATCCGATTGTCGGCAGATGCCATAACGAGTGAAAACAGTGTGGAGGGGCCGGGGTTAATAAAAGTGAGGGCGCTACTCGGTATTTACACGACGGACTTGAGCGGAGCCGTTTGCAAACGAAGCTCCCCAACTTGCACGCACACAGGCACAGGTAGACACGCGGGCGCACACACGACGGCTGGTAATTGACACACGTCGGCCACGGTAAAATTGACACGTTATCCGATAAACGCCCCCACCGTTAAAAATTCCCTGCTGTTTTCATTTCCTCTATAAGCTATTTATTCCCCTTTTCCCAAAGTTTATCCGGCGGCCTCTTCCCCATCGTTCGCGAAACGTAATCTCTGGGGAGTCTCCTGAGGACCACAACAATTCCAGAACGCGTTAACATTCATTTTGGCAGATAACTGTATGGTGAAATTATTTTAATCTATGTTGGTTATTTTTATTTCCATGTGTATAATATAAACGACATATAAATATGTGATTAAGAGGAATTTTTAATCGGAATAATAGCACAGTTCGGTAATTTTGGAACAGTTGTGGTATTGTCTAAATATAAACTGTAGAAAGAAATCTAAAAACTAATAATCGTCCAGGAATTGTCTTAAAAAATAAAGACATTATTTGTATAACAATTATTTTACACTTTTGTTAATTTTCTAAGTTAATCGGTTAATAGCGTCAACAAGATTTGATATTGTTGGGGACTAAACTAAAAATACCATAAAATACTATAAAATGACCAAAGAGCGAAAAGAAATTATTAATTTTCATGAAATGGACAGATATAGATGTGTACGTTTTAAAAAATTTCGCGCATATCGGCTAATAATTAAAATGAAAGATATTATCGGTTGACAGGCTTTCACAGCTATTTTGTGTAGGAAAACTGAATCAATACGTATTGGTAGGTTGATAATATCTATACCAACGCCGGTATATAGAGACAGAGAATTTGCAGAAGGGCCGGTCGAGATTAGTCGTAAGAAATCCGGATTGCGCTCTTCCGGGATCGGGTCATTGCGGCAGCGAATCGCTCCCCTTGTTAGATTGGATCCGTTATCGTGTAAACGAAGTTGTCGGTCGTAAAGTTTGTTGGCTTGTATTCGAGTCTATTAAGTCCGTTGTCGGGGTAAAGTCCCGCGATATATAAATAAAGAAGAGTCGCCGAATCGTCCCCGGGGTTGAGAGGGAGGAGGAATAGTCAATTTTATGCCGGGGTCCCCACCTCGTATTTTTCGCCCGATTTTTATTCGGATCGTAAATAAGGATAAAATACAGGCGGCGAATTCGATTAAATCTTATTGCCCAAATCAACACTTTATATCGTAGACTGCACGTATTTATTTCCTTTGTTGAGGCGACTAAAACTAATTGGATACCCGATAATATAATTCTCGTACTGTTAACAACCCTGAATAAGTATGTTAATTACTGAAAATCATTTTGGTAGTAAATAATTTAATTTTGAATTTAAAATATAATGACTGGTGTGATTATATTAAGACAGTATATTTTAAAATTCTTCCATTAATTTACTCTCTATTTAGCCACCGAGTATTTAGAGAGTGTCACTGAGTATTTATCGAATTCGGGTGGTACTAAAGCGTACTGAATCTGACAGTGCAGCTACCGCCTCTGGGCAGGACCCTCTGGGTGGCGGTAGACCCGAGGACCCCACTATTAATTTACCCCAGACGGATATTGTCGATAATAAGCGTTTGCGCGGTATTGAACTGTACGCAGTTATCGCAGTTGTGGCGGGGTCGTTTCGTTAAAACTGTACGCGGCGCTACGACTATGCTCCGCCCGCAGTGCACACAAGTTACAACGGTTTAGTTTCAGAGCCTCCAACATAATTCCGCTGCCTATTTACTATCAATCTGTTGTGTAATTCTCCACTAGATGATAGGGTTATATTTATAACATAAAAAACTCCGATAAAGAAACAAAATTCTTCAACAAGTCCGGTTTGATCGCGACCTCCTCACACAAAAATATAACAAATTTCGCTCCCGAATTACACGCCATCCTAATCCTACGGTCCAAACCGACACCCAAACGTTCATTTGCGCCTAAAAATGAAATGGCCACGTGATTTAAATATGCCGAGGAAATAAATAAAGTTTAAAACAAACCGAATCTCCTCTGTTATTTTCTGCTCGTTAATAGGGCTAGTCGAAAATCAACGTCGCTTATTGTGTTTTACAGTCGACGGCAATAAAACGGTTAGGCTTTGTCTTGATGTTTTCTCCGTAAATTCGATTAGGGCAGGCCGGTGTGTATTTGCGGGCCCGTTATACGCGTTCTATATACGCGATTCCGATAACCCCCTTCACCCACCAACACAGAATTATATGGAACAATAACCGGCTTAACCCCAACTCTGGGGTTCGTTCCCGTACCAGATAATTGTAATGAGCTCCAGCCGCGCCGACATTGCCCGCCGGCCACCGATCACTTTATGCGCTGAACCCACATTAATGCCGCAGGTCGAATAGATTCATGCCGTTTTCCCCTCCCAAAATATAATTGTATTACCAACTTGTTTCTGGGAGGCGCCTTGCAATAATGAAGCGAAACGGACAATTTATTGACAATATATATTGTTTAATTATTGTACAATCAACCTTTATAGTTATAAGTACAATTGCGAAATGTTTTTTATGTCGCTTGTTTCTGCCGATAAGGAGGTGATCCAGTGATGGCACTATGGACGTGTATCAGTTCTACAGAAGATTGGTGTTGAAGCCGTCGTCGGGGGATAATGGGTGGGTAATAGAGTTGAATCCAACGACTGTATTAGGACCAGCAGTGAGACAGGAATGAAACCTCAAAAACCGAATTATTTAAATTCATCAACAGTCGGTACCTCCAGGTCGTGGCGAACGGCGTTATTTGATTGAGGATTGTTCGAAGGACTTTCGTCGGAATCTCCGGATGTGGTGTAACCCGTAATTCTATGCCGTATATCCACGTCGCTTACAATACGGCTTTGTGGTCCGTTTTAGTAAAGGCATCAGTAAAACTAATTTTCGGTCTAAGTCGATTCTTTTGAATCGTCTATGGAATTCAGGCAAGTCGTTTGTCAAGATGGTAGCGAACCTGGGGGAAAGGCATGTCGTTAAAAACACATTAGGACAGGGTTAACGACGTGGTGTGAAAGTGACGTGAACATACTTGGAACCATTCATCTTCACTTACAATTGCCTGCACCAGGATTGAATACTGTACAATATATTCAATAATGAAATGCTACAATCACAAACATTCAAATTAAATTCATATTCGTTACCGAGTCTAGCTTTCCTATTTAACTTTACAATGTCAATCCTACAATCGCATTCGGTAGAAACGTTATCGATAGATTTTTATTTTAGTGTACTGAAAATGCACTAAGAAATCGAATTTTTTCATTTACCCTTACGTTGAAGTATGATTAGATGGAAGTTGGTGGGCGAAAAGAAATGAAAAAGGGGATACGAGAAGAGTGCAGGCCAATTGAGAATTGAGGAGGTATTAAACAATTATTAGCGGGCTTGGGGTGTGGGCCGAGCATTCAACAGGTTAAACCGCAAACAATCCCGGATCAGGGAACCTGTTTACCTCTCCACTCATAAATCAAACTCTTTCCGGCCAGCCTAAGAAAAGCGATAATGTTTAATGGCCGAAACACTCTACCCGTTTCGCTATTTTTAATCTGTCGAAGAAGGAGAAAAACGGTAGTCGCGTCCAGGGTATGCATTGCGCAGAGTTGCCTTATATTATATAAGGCGAGTGCGGTCCGATCGAATATCTTTATTAAGGGACTGTATAATTTACTGCAACGAGTTCTGTCGTCGACAGTGGAGTATGGAAATTTTTTTATACGTCGTAGAAATATTGTTTTTCTTGCCTGTTTTATTGCCAGAACTGTAAAATACAATAAGCGACATTGGTGTTCGAATAGCGCTATTAACGTGTAATGACACAGGATTTTCGCTCGTCGCATTTAAGTCACGTGGCCACTTCATTTTCAAGCGCCTGTAAGAAATGTTTGGGATGTCTGAAGGGTTTGGACCTTGAGATTAGGATGGTGTGAAATTCGTTATATTGGCGCTATTCAGCTGGACAAACGGGACTTTATTGTATTTTAGGATT